>CM046369.1:5958558-6642581 GCA_025413025.1 Ficus hispida | reverse complement strand
AGGTTTCAGGATGAATGTTTGGGGGTACAATATTTGTATTCATGCATTTGGGTTTTGGGGTGATTTGGATACTTCTTTGAGACTCTACAAAGAGATGAAAGTTTCAGTAGGTCCAGATTTGTGCACTTATAATAGTCTCATTCATGTTCTTTGCTTTTTTGGGAAGGTGAAAGATGCACTTGTTGTGTATGAGGAATTGAAAGGGTCCGGTCATGAGCCTGATTTTTTCACTTACCGGATTCTGATCCAAGGTTGTTGTAAATCTTATCGAATAAACGATGCCAAGAAGATCTTTAGCGAGATGGAGTACAATGGATACCGGCCCGATACCATCGTGTACAATTCTCTCATAGATGGGCTGTTGAAGGCGACGAAGGTTAGTGAAGCCTGTCAGATGTTTGAGAAAATGGTTCAGCATGGAGTGAGAGCCTCGTCTTGGACTTACAATATTCTAATTGACGGGTTGTTTAGGAATGGAAGGGCCGAGGCTGGTTACACCATGTTTTGTGACTTGAAGAAGAAGGGCCAATTTGTGGATGGTGTTACTTACAGCATTGTTGTGCTCCAACTTTGCAGGGAAGGTTTGCTTGAGGAAGCTCTAAAATTGGTGGAGGAAATGGAAGGTAGAGGTTTCGTTGTTGATCTAGTTACTATAACTTCACTCTTGGTTGGGCTGTATAAGCAGGGTCGGTGGGATTGGACGGATAGGCTCATGAAGCACATCAGAGACGGTAATCTGCTGCCAAATGTGTTACGATGGAAAATCGGTATGGAGGCTTCGTTGAGAAACCCACAGAACAAAAGGGAGGATTACACACCAATGTTCCCATCTAAAGACGAGTTCAGTAAGATAATGAACTTAATAATGTCTGCCGAGGCAACTATGAAGGTGCAGATTGTTCCTGATAATGCTGAGGTTAAAGACGATGTGACCGTGTCTACTGATATTGATCAGTGGTCATCTTCTCCCTATATGGATCAGTTGACCAATCAAGTTCTGTCCAGTGACCGTTCCTCTCAGCTTTTTTCACTGTCCAGGGGGAGGCGAGTTGAGTCAAAAGGGGATGGTTCTTTTGATATTGACATGGTCAATACTTTCTTGTCTATATTTTTGGCCAAGGGAAAGCTAAGTTTAGCATGCAAGTTGTTTGAGATTTTCAGTGAAATGGGCGTTAACCCTGTAAGCTACACTTACAATTCGATGATGACTTCATTTGTTAAGAAGGGCTACTTCGATGAGGTGTGGAATATCCTCAGTGAAATGGGAGAGAAGGTTTGTCCAGCAGATATAGCAACGTACAATGTGATAATCCAAAGCCTCGGCAAGATGGGAAGGGCGGATCTAGCTAGTGCTGTTCTGGATAAGCTGATAGAGCATGGTGGTTATCTTGACTTGGTTATGTACAACACACTAATTAATGCATTAGGGAAGGCTGGTCGGCTAGACGAAGTAACAAGTTTTTTGATCAGATGAGGGCTAGTGGAATTAATCCTGATATAGTCACTTACAATACACTTATAGAAGTACATGCCAAGGCAGGTCGATTGAAGGATGCATATAAATTCTTGAAGATGATGCTGGAAGCAGGCTGCATTCCAAACCATGTCACGGACACGATTTTGGATTTTCTGGAAAGGAAATTGAGAAACAAAGGTATCAAAAGGCATCAATCATGCGCATAAGAATGATGATTCTTGAGACTTTTTTTTCCCCTGGTGAGGTTGGTTAAGTGCTACAAAAAATCTACTGCTGCGGCAATTTATCCATTATCATTTACAAATGTCCTTGAGCTGACCACGACAACGGTTGCCAGTAACAAAGCATTTTCGTCTGAGAAAATGAAGTGAGTATTTAAATTTGTACTCGTCGTCACCTACTTTTTCTCTGCTAGTTGATTCTATATCTTGGGAAAAAAAAATATATATATATATATATATATTATATCTAGTTTATTGCGCAGAATCCACATCTGTGTCAACTATTTTTGTTGCTTACTACCGAACTGAAGTCGTAGATGGCTATGGAATTTCTATTTCTGTTGTGGTGGAGAATGATCTTTTGTTTCTTGTTTCTTAGGTATCGCCGTTTTCTGGTTTCGGAATTCTCCCTTCCACCTGAAAATCTGCAACCCTTGTGGTGGTTGCCCCAAGGAGGGATGCTGTGCCCGATGGGAGCCTGCCAATGCAAATGACGGTATCCCTGCTCCTTGCAACGTTGCAAACCGCAATGCATTAGCCATTTTGCTTGTATCACTGCTACCAACTTCCTTGGCCATCCCCGTAAAGTTGCTGCGAAAGCGTTTCGGGATCTTGTGGCCATGTTTGCTACGACCCTTTTCTTCAGCTAGTGGGGATGAATGTGGATTGGTTGTGGTAATGACAACGGTATGCTTGGAACTTTAAAATAATAAGTTCAGGGTAGGCCGTTTCTTGGTTTGATTACACAATATGTGAAATGGCTTTTGCTCAGATAAATTAGCTCATTTACATGAGGCAATGACTAACCACAGAGGCTGCTTCTTCTTCTTTTTTTTTTTTGGCTGGAAAATGACGGTCACCAAATGCGAGAAGTTAAAAAACAAAAAAAACAAAACAAAAAAAAAAAAAAAAAAGGTTTTATACAGGTTAAATATGAAAAACGACAAGTTTACTTCGTCTTATGTGTGTGACGCCGACAAAACGACATTTCGTTTAAGTCGAATGACAGGCACATCATGCGAGTTCGAATAAATGTAAATGTGTATACAAGTATGCCACTGCTGTGTTTGTCACTAAAAACTCGGAAAAATGATAATATACTTTCTTTGTTTCTTTCTTCTTTTTTTATTTTTTTGAAGTTATTGAAGGGGATTCGAATTCTGTAACTTTTAGTGCAATTAGATGTGCTATTCCCGTTCAGTAATCACAAAAATAATACTATTCTATTTTGTATTTTAATATATAATTTTATTTATTTTAAAACTTATTAATTTATAATTTTATTTATTTTAAAACTTATAAAAATAAAACTTGTATTTAGATAATTCAAGAATGAAAATATTATAGTAATTAGTCAATATAAATTCAAATATAACATTTTATTAGAGGATGTTTTTTTTTTTTTAATATTCAAGTATCAGAATTTATTATTAACATACCAATTTATCGCTCTGTTAGATGCCAAAATGAAATAGGGGTCCGATAGCTTTAATGATTTTTTTTCCCCCTACCAACCAAAAAATATGTCTAGAATGAGAAAATTGTGAAAACCGACAAATTCAAAAGAAAACGGCATTTGAGGAAGCGACATGCAGATTCTTTCTAGTAATGACAACTAATACGATGTCTCACATGAAAAGTGAAATTAAAATGCAATTTCCATTTTTCTGATCTTTCTCTTTTTCTTTTTAACGTGTGAATGGCACGTCATTTTCCGGTTTTACAAAGGACGACAATTGAGGATAAAATGGTCATTTTCTTGCCTGAGGTTTAATGGGATCACGCTCCTTCTCGCCAGAGAATTATGGAAAACAGGAGAGGGAATATACATATTTATAAGTTTTATCTTCTTATCGAACTCCTTTTTTTTTTTTTTTTTTTTTTAAAGAAAGCTTATCAAACTCTTTTATCTTAGGTTGAAATCAAATGTAAAAAAATTATGTTGTAATTTTTTATTGGTGTCTATTGTCATCTTTTTGTCTATTTTTTTCACACTCCAATTTAATGTATTTTGTTTTTCCTTAATTATCCACAATTAAATTACTTTCAACCATAAAAAGTGATCAAAGATATACTTTCCACACACCTCATTTAAAGATTAAAAAATAAAAATTGAAATATCCTTTTTTAAATATAATATGAAATGCACAACCAACACTACAATGAAAAGGAAACAGTAAGTTTCATCTTTTTTTTTTTTTTTAATCCTGTTGATGGTAATTTAAATTTTTGTAAATGAATCAACAATTGTTTATACTATCGTTATATTTTTAACTTTTTTTTTCGTTTATTACCGCATCTTATATTAAAAAAAAAAAAAAAAAAAAGGACAAAAGACAAAAGACAAATATCGTTTTGCAATTCAGTGGGACATTCAGTGGACAACATTTGAGCTGGCATACAGATTTGGACATTCAGTGGGACCCGTACATAAGAAATTTCAGAAAATTAATAAAAAAAAAATTAAAGGAAAAAAAGTCTCAAATGGAGATTGCAGATTGTCAACCCTTTGTCTTCTCTGGTGCTGTCCTTCTGCTCAAAGTCTGTCTGTCTGCCTTCGACGAGGACAGAAATGAGATCGGACTTGAGCAAGCGAGAGACAATTTAGTATTCCCCCAAAGTCCAATGATTAAGGGCAATACTTTAAGTAAGATATCAAACGCCCCATTTCCATTTTGCAGCACTTAAATGTATACATATAGTTACATGTATTTAGACAATTTAGTCGATTTGAAAATTTTTTCTATTTCTTCTCAAATCTATCTAATGGATATGAGAAGAAGAGAAAATTCTTCCCAAATTTATCAAGTATCATAAAGGTTTTCACCGTCACTTCACAATAGTGTTTTAGATAAGAGAAACGGTGATGAAAGTAAAAGCTAATATATATATATATATATATACACAGCTTCCGTTTGTACATTCAATTAAATTTAAAATTTTTAAATTACAGTTTGTTAATTTTTTAAAAATTAATTATAAATTTTTTAAAATTTTCAAAAAAATATAAAAATCTAATAAAAAATATAATATAATTAAAATTAAATTTAAATATCAAACAGATTATACTAATATACTAAAGGAAAGGTGATATTCACTATTCTTCTATAGTGCTCGGACGGATTTGCCCTCCACTTATGTGGAAATGCGCCTGCTACAGTGGAAGGACGCTTCTGCCCTCCCTTCCTTCTCTGCCGGTTAGGCTGTTCATAGTGAATGGACGGTTTTGTCCTTCCCTTACTCTCTCTCTCTTTCTCTCTCTCTCTCACATTTATATGTGAGTAATCTGATGTTACATTAGATTGCTCAACTCCCTATGCCATACATGTTATATCTCTTTTCACTTTCCACCGCCTTTCATTTCTTTTTCTAGAGTTATTTTATTTTATTTTATTTTTCCCCTTTTCTCATGCTCACTTCCTCTCTCTCTCTTATCCTTTCTCTGTCACCCACTGTGCTGCCTACTGTATAGTGTCATTTTCTCTCTCTACTATTGATGTTCTAGCTCTCTCTCTCCTCCTCTCTCTCTCTTCTTATTCTTCAAATTTTTGGCTTTCAAAACCGCATTTTGTCTTCTCCTTTTTGCTTCTGCCGCTGATAAATTTCTTCCATTGTGTATGTTTATTGTTGATGTTCTAACTTTTTCTCTCTCTCTTTGCTAGTTTCTCTCTCTTGCTTCATATTTTTCCGATTTTTTGGTGTTCAAACCCAAGAATTTTATTTCATTTTTTTATATTGTTGGATTTTTGTAATAAATGTTAGATTTCCATCTGGTCTCTCTTTCTTTTTTCATATTTTTCGGACATTTGGTCTTCAAACCCTAGAATTTTATTTTGCTTTTTTTTTTTTTTAATATTGTTAGATTTTTATGTTAAATGCTTAGATTTTCACATTTGTTATGTTGTTTTGTGTTCCATTACTGTATGTGGGTTTTTTTTCCCTTTTTTTCTGTGGTTCTGGCCTAATCCCCCTTATTTTTTTCATTTTTTTTTGTATTGATATTGATCTCTATTGTTAATATTTTAACTCTCTTTTTCTTTCTTTCTACCAATCTCTCTCTCTTTCTCTGTTTTTTTTTTCGGATTTTTTATTTCAACCCATGGGAAATTTTTTTTTTTTTAATATTGTTGGGTTTTTGTGTTGAATGCTTAGATTCTTATGGTTATTATATTGTTTTGTTTTTGGTTAGTGTATCCAGTTAAATTTTTTTCCCCCTCTATCTCTCATTGGTTTTGTCCGAAGTGTAATTTTTTTTTTGGATCCATTTTTTTGTGTTCATGCTGATCTCTATTGTTGATTAGCTGGTTTTTTTCCCTCTGTTTTTGCAGGACTTTCTTTTTCTCTTTCTCTCTCTCTCTTTATTTTTCGAACTCTTAGACTTCTAACCCTAGATTTTCCCCCCTTTTTTTTTATATTGTTGGGTTTTTGTGTTCAAACTTTAGATGGATTTTTGTGTTGAAGGTTTACATTTTGATATTTGTTATATTACTTTTTTTTCATTATTGTATTCGGTTTCCCTCACCCTTTCCTTCGATTCTGTCCGGCTCTTTTTTTTTTTTTTGGTTCATTTTTGTGTTGATGTTGTTTAGTTTTTATGTTGAAGTTTTGGATTGGTTTTTATG
Source organism: Ficus hispida (assembly GCA_025413025.1). Lineage (NCBI taxonomy): Eukaryota > Viridiplantae > Streptophyta > Magnoliopsida > Rosales > Moraceae > Ficus > Ficus hispida. The sequence goes on along the minus strand of CM046369.1, from coordinate 6,636,261 downwards.
TCCAAGATTTAGATTTAGATTTTTGTTGTTCGGATTTTTGGCTTGCAAACCTGAAATTTTTTTTTCCCTATTGTTGAGTTTTTGTGTCGAAGGTTTAGATGTTTTTTGTCTGAATGATGAGTTTTTTTTTTATTGTGTCTGAATCCTGTATTTTTCTTTTTTCTTTTTTCCCCGATTTGTTTTGGACATTTTACATTATTATTATTGTTCTACTTTTATTTTATTTTATGTTTCCACCCTCCCTCCCCCTCCCCACTTTTTTCGTTTTGTTATATTTTAACTCATGCTACATTGTTTCTGTTCAGTTTTGCCTCCTCTGTTTTCTTCGAACTTTTTTTTTATCCGTTTTATGAATTTTTGGCTCATTTTTGGAAACAATAACAAATTTAAACTAAATATATGAGATGTATTTTTTTCCCTCTCAGATTTTTTTTGGTACTAAATTTTTTTTTGTATTTAATTTCTACTAATTTATTTTTGCAGATTGTCGTAATGATGGTGGCAAAATGGAGAAATGCAAGTGTTCGGTGGAGAATTGAGGACTTTTTTTTTTGTTATCTTCATATCATTGTAATTTTGTCTTTTTTTTTTTCTCCACGGGTAGTATCTTGTCGAATTTTGTTTAATGGTTTTTTTTATGTGGTTTGATTTTCTTATAAATAGAATTTTTTTTAATGGTTGGTTTTAATTAGGTTAGTGTTTCTGTGGTTTTTTATTATCATCATTGTTTAATATATTGAGTATAATTCGTGTTACTATGTTTACTAATTGTATTGGATCATTTAGTTGCATTTAGATGGATTATTAGACTTTTTTATTATTTAGTTTTGTAGTTGTAACCATAATAGGTGATTTGTCTTTTGCATCTAATGTTTCTAAATTTTTGTTTTCTGTGTTGTAATTGTATTAGTTGGTATAAATATGTGGTTTACTCTCTCATGATTGTTTTGAGTCAGATTTTTTATAATTACAGCTTTATCATTAATGAATTTGATTTGTTCAAAATTTCTTATCTCTTATGTGTTGTGTCTATAAAAAAATTTATTGCTTCCTCTTGCACCGACTTTTTAAAAAAAAATTTGGTCTTCTGTTGTTAGCTGACTTCATTTTATAGATAAACTCTCTTCATTTATTACTTTATCACCACCCTTTATCATTACTGCTTCTCTAATATTCTCTTACCTCCTCTGGTTTAAAACTTCATTCATTTCTGTTCAAGCCTCTTCAGACGTGCTTTTTTTTCTCAGGTACTATTGTTTTTTAAAGCTGTTAATTACTATTGGTTGTTGTTTTTACTTTGTTCCTTCTTAATGGTCATTGGTATGCTTTTATATTATTTCAACATCTTTATTATTATGACAATAATATTGTAAACAGATAGAAAAGTGTTCTGTTATTTTTCTCTCTCTTTCTCCGTCTCTCTTTTTTTTTTGTCGTTCTCTGTGCTGTCGTAGATGATTTTGAGAAAAATTTCTGAGCTACAATTTCCACATCCGATCTCTATTCAAATATGTAATAATACATATACCATATTTTTTGGTTAGTTTGGTGTATGTGCTAACTATCATATTATTGGTGGCATCTGTTAAATAGCTATTATATACTATTTGATCATCTTAACGGTTGCTGTGAATGTTTAGAATTTGTTTGTTTTTTCTTTTTCACAACATATCTATAGTAATTATATTATTGTTTTTATATTGGTATAATATTTGTTCTCCTGCCTTCTTCCACCGTCTGCCCCCTTCCCCCGCCCCCTCCTTTTTTTGTGTTACCATTTTTTTTCCTTATTTTCTGCTGATTTTCCTTCTTTGTTTTGCTTAATAATATTTATAACTTTTTTGGAACATATCTATAGTAATTATATGTTATTCTTTTTATATTGGTATAATATTTCTCCCCTACCTCCTTTCACCGTCCCCCCCCCCCCCCCCTTTTGTTACCCTTTTTTTTTCTCCATTCTCTGCCGCTTTTCCCTCTCTGTTTTGGTTAACAATATTTATAACTTATTTTTCTTCCCTTTTTGTTTAAACGCATTCCTAGACATTACACTTGGTAGCTGTAGAGATGATGTTGATTTGTATTTTACTTATTGTTTAACAGATTTCTTAAGTATATAAGAGACTGAGCATGTCACAAAATATTTAATAAAAATTTATGTAATATTTTTTATAGTATATATGTATGTATTATGTTATTTATCTAGATTAGTATATATAAATAAAGATTAAAGGTTTTGTTTTGTATATGTTGTGTTATTATTATAATTTTTGTTTTGTTTTTTGTTTTATAATTTTTTCCTCTTCTTATAGTATGTATTGCCCGGGGGATTTTTTTTTTTTGTCCATCATATTGTTGTAATATTTAAGTTTATAAGAATAACTACTGTATTTAAATATTTTTACAGTTGTAAATTATTGTAATCATATATGTATTGTTTAGATTGTTTTATCATCTAATCTTGCAGTATAACAACACATTTTTATGTTTTATAAATTTTTATTTTGTTTGGATTTAGATTGAACAAATTAATTGCTATAAATAAAGAGAACTTAATATATTTATTATTTTATTGGATAAATTTAATTTTTTTACCAAGCAAAAAAATTGCATGAAAAAAAATGAAGGGTAGTAAATAACATGTTCATAAATTAAATATGTTTATTATTGTATCTTAAATTTATGATTTAGTATAATTTTTTTTTGTTTAAATACCATAATTGATCATAATGGATAACAACAATTTATTTATTATTTATTTTACAAAATATAAATCATCATAAAAAAATAAAAAAAATATCTAACTATATAACATTTTAATAATTATAAAATACATAAAATTTAAGTAATGCAAATTAAAACAACCACTGTCCGTACGGATAGTAACTAAAACAATGAAGAATGCAGTGAAATTTTTTTTTTTAATGGTTATAATTGTTAACAAAGTCAAATATTGTTAACTGAATTAATAAACATAATTTTTCTAAAAAAATAATACAACATAAGCCTTTATAAATGACAAGTCCAGATTCAATCTCCAAATGATCCATCAAAGAAACGAAAATAGGCTAGGTAATAATATTTTTTATACATAATTATATAATAAATTCACAAATTTATTTTAAGTTATATATCAACCATAAACATTACTTTACTAACATATAAAAATGTTTTTATTATGACAGATCAGAGGAGAATTGAAGAAAATTAAATATAAATAGTAATACTCAGTTGTAGCAGAAAAAACTATATGTTTGAGAACTTTATGTATATATAAATATAAATATACATCCATACTAATATATATACTTTTGATATTGTAATATATATTTGCATATATAAAAAAATAAACTAAATCCTAAAATTTATTGTAATTATATTATCTTCCATAATTAATTATCCTTAATGTAAATTGATCATTTTTATACTTTATTTTTTAATTTTTTTCTCACACTGTGTAACGTATGGGTATTAGATTCGTTCAAAACTAAAACTGAATCTGAACCTTAAAGAAAGAAATGATAATATTTTTGTTACTAAGGGATGGGACCCAGAAATGAGTCCAAAAGCAGCTACAACCATGTTAACTGTCTATTCTTCCTCATTTTCAACAGCGTCTAACAGCCCTTAAGAGCCACATCATCACCACATATAATGCACGGAATTATAAATATAAATTTCAGTTATTATAAATATAAATTTATTTAGAAAAAAATGTAAAAATAAAAAAAATTATATTCACTTTAATTATATTTTCTTCTACATAAGTTAACATTCCTAATAAGTAAAGTTAACATTTATTTTAAATCAGATACTAGATTTAAGATTTTGTGTATATATATATATACACGATTGAAAAAAAAAAAAAAAAAAAAAGTAAAGGAATGTGGAATAGAATAAAAGCAGTTAAAAAAGAAAGGGTGAGTGTTTTGATTTGTCGGTGGGTTAAATAAGGAGAAAAATGTACGGTTTAATTTAAAAACTTTTTTGTAATGTTAAGAGGTGCATAGAAAGTAATAAGTAAATTTTCTAAATTTAATTACTGGGTGGTTTAAGTAAGTGTATGGAAAAAGTGTACAATGGGTTGTCAATTAGACTCACTTTTTATTTATTCCATTGTAAATTATGTTATTTCCCTTATTCTCTTTTTTTTTTTTCTTTTGAAAAAATTACCTAAATAATATCTTTTTTTGTTATTTAGTGATTAATCTGACACAAATTCTTTATTATTAACTAATTTAACATAATTTTTAATTAAATTTAAATTAATTTTATATCATATTGATTTAGTTTTATTTTTTATATTTTGTTAATATAATGAATGATTTCTAAGTTTATGTACTTCTTTTCTTTCCTTTTATTTATTTTTATTTTTGTTTTTGAGCAACCTTAGAAAGAATAATCACCCTTCTCCAAAAACACGCAAGAAAAGGCCGAGCCCAAAAAAAGTCGAGAAACTTGTACAAACTACAAAACAAAAGGAAAACGAAAGAGAAGGAAGAGACGAAAAAAGCAAAAACAAAAACCCAACAAATCCCCCACATGGCCGAGGCATTGTTTGGCGTTTCACAGTCCTCTCTTCTTCTCCTCCCCAAGATCGGATTCTCCCGCACAGCTTCGTCTTCTCTCGCAGCCCTAGGACTTCCGGGACTCTCATCGCCACCGTCGAATCGCGGCGACACCGCCCGGTACCAGCCCTTTGGCACTTCCTTTGGCGGTTCTCGTCTTCGCACTGTTCACCGACAGCACCTCTGCGCGGCGGTCGTCTCCGACACCAAGGCGTCCAACACCTTCACCGGCGACTCGGCGAACAAGCAAGTCGACATCGAATTGGACACCGGCGGTGGCTCGGGAGACGGATTCGGCGATCGCGGCGATAGCGGCGGAGGCGGCGGTGGCGGTGGCGGTGGAGGTGATAATAATCGCGATAAGGGAGACGGTGAAGGCGAATCGCACGAGAAGAGCGGGAAGAAGATGGCGTTGTCATTGTCTCAGAAGTTGACTCTTGGATATGCTGCCCTTGTAGGAGGTATGTATACATATACGTATATATTGTTCTTGTAAATCGACGTATCTTGCTCTTCCATTATTAGGATTTGTTTTTCGGTTGTTTGGTTGTTCGATCATGTAGTCAACGGAAAAATTACAAATTTTCACTTTGAAATAATTGCTCAATTTAGGTTGATAATTGGAATGCGTTTGATCATTGATTTTAATTATCCATATGGTTTAGTCCAAGCATCGGAATCGTGAAAAATTAGAAATTTCAATCTTTTTTCCAACAATGCCATATTTATCCATCGCTCCACTTGTACATGGTGTTGAATATAACTATTTATGGTTCAGATTTCATATTTAGCTCATAGATTTGAGGAAAAAAAAAGGTTGATGTTTGAGGTATGTTATTGATTTTTTTTATTTATTTTTTCAGGAATCAGCAAGTCGAAAAGTAGAAAAAGTGCAATAAATTTGCTTATTAGAGATGTCTGTTTCACCTAGATTATATTGGAACTTTGGATTGGAAGTTTATTTATGGGCATAAAAAAATCATTGTCAAAGGTTGGTTATTTTGGCAGTGGGTGGTCTTATGGGCTATTTGAAGAGCGGAAGCCAGAAATCGCTGTTGGCGGGTGGATTATCAGCATCAGGACTGTATTATGTTTACTCTCAGCTTCCTACTAATCCTGTGTTTGCATCCACCGTCGGGCTTGGTAAGAGATCTTTGCTTTTCTAGTACTGGTTGCTGAAGTAGTAGACCCTTGTAAATTTTTTTACAAGGACCCGTTTAGTTTAGCCTGAAAAAGAAGGAAAAGAATCAAGTGGAAGGTAAAAGGTAATTTTGCATCATGTTGTATGCATTTCTACAAGGTAAACATATTCCAGTAGGAACTGTTATTTTAGTTGTTGGATTAAATTTTCGATGGTCTGATAAATGACTGGTGTAGTTTTGTGTCGCGGGGTATGAAATGTTAAAGTGGACACTTATAAATCATATGGTTAAAATACTTATCCAAAGTAGTTCTTACCGATAATGCAAAATAAGGTCTTAGCATTTAAGGACCGTAAACTTAATAAGCTTCTTTTTTCTTTTTGGGCGATTAATGGGCGTTAAATGTATGTCATATTTGCTTCTGAAGCATGAACGTGAAGCTCAACTTTTGATATGCTAAAAACATGTCACCAGCCAGGAAGTAAATATATTTGTAGCTGGTTGGCTTTTACTGCCAAGTGAATTGGATTTACCTTAATTTTTTTCCATTATCCCCTGTTTATCCAGGTTTGTCGGCTGCACTGCTAGTAGTTATGGGTGCTCGTTTTAAGAGGTCGGGGAAGATATTTCCAGCAGGCGTCGTATCCCTTGTCTCGCTGGTAATGACTGCTGGCTACTTGCATGGGATACTGCGCAGTGCTCACTGAAAGAGTGCATAATGTTTGGTGTTGTATGTTTAGACTTATGGAAGTGACTTCTTTAAGTGCTTAAATCTCAAACCATATATACTGGATTTTGTAATCAGTGTTATGGCTTGTAGACTTCTAGTGGCGTGTAGACTTGTTTTGTAATATGCCGTTTTTGTTGGTTTGAACCCTTTTTACCGAGTCTAATTCCGATACTTTCGTCGTAGCAGCCCTAGACTCTTGCTAATTCTCTGCCTAGCTCCTGACTTATGAAAGTTAACCATTCGATAAGTTGCTGTCAAAATTAAGAGATACAGATTCTAGCTTAAAACAGAGAACTGTTCTCTAGTAACTCTCAAGAAAAGTTGGCATACGAAGGTAGGCCAGTTTGTGATTCCACTATGAAAACTAAATTCCGGCATTTCACTTTGATCACAAGTGAAAAGTGTACGTACATTAGTAAACCGTGCAAGCAATTCTAGACCAGATTCTTTGGTCATTTCTTCAAGTTTGGAAGGAAAGCAACAATTATCAGTTGCAGAATCCTACAAATAATTAGGGCCCGTTTGGTTGATCCCCATGAGTTGGAGAATTGGTATTATTTTGATTGAAATTGAGTTTTGACATTATGTGTTTGTTTAAAAATGAATTATTTAGAATTAAAAAATGTAAAAGCTTGAAATATGTTAAAAATATATATATATCATTATGGATTTTGTTCATTCTCTCTCGAAATTCTATATGATTTTAATAAAAAAAATCATCTCATTTCAACTTGAAAACAACAAAGTTAAAGTTTGAAGAAAGAGTTTTTATGTTAGAGTTGGAAATGTAAATGGTGAAAATGAATTTACTTTTGAAGGAAGAGACACAAAAAAATGATTAGAATTATTCAACTTTAATGGACACGCCAAACAAGCACTAATCGATAAGGTTGTAAAGCTAATGCAGATGAAGAAAAGGAGAAAATATGAACAAATTTTGAGGGACTATATAGCCATGACACATATTAGGGAGTTATATGTATAACAACAGACAAGTCACAAAGCAAGTCAGTCATCACTACTAGCAGTTCACTTTGGTTTTTCTAAAATAAATATGCTGAGGTTGAGAAATATTTTTTACAGTAATAAAAAAGTTCCTCATCATCTAATGAAGACTTTGTAACTAGCAAGATGGCCAGAGCAATTAGTTAATAATCTTACAGAAACAAGTTCTTCGATACGATATGAAGCTTTACAGCCGAGCAGCCAAGGTTAGTTATGCGTGTCATTTTCTACTTTCATTGCCGGTGAAGACGGGTATGGGTTCCTGGTCACCAGTCTGAAGAAGAAAAACAAAACGATGTACGAATTAGAGGTTGGCTAACTTCTAAGATCGAACAAGACAAGAATATGCATACTTAAGCGTATGGTCATGACAAAAATAAAATAGATCATGCGAATTGCGCTATGCCAGGCAGCTTTTTTTATACTAATTGCAACTTGATGAACTGCTCCTAATTAAAAATATAAAAGGGTGTAGTGCACATTTAAATTAGGAGAGGCCCCATGGCAGTGTTTTGATGCAGTACCTGTCCCGACGCTTTTCCAAGAAACGCTGAAGGGAGTGTCTCCTCGCAATTGGAAATTCTAAACAGAACCAACAAAAAAGCAGCAAGGAAACCATGAATCCATCTTTAACAACTTTTGCTAAAAAGAAATATAACATATTGTTATGCATCATATGTAGTGCATTCTGATTCTAGTTTAGTAGTGCAATTATTACCAGCTTGTATCTTGCAGAGGGTACTCTTTTGAGAAGGGCATAGCTGGGCCAGCAGTGAACCCATTGCAGCTGCAGTATTTTGCAGCACAGGCGGTCCCGCCTGAAGTGGTGAGCTGGAGGAATTGTCTGGCTCATTATTCTTGACGCCATCGGACTTGATGGCAGTCGCAGCAGCAGCAGCTATGCGGAAAATTTCACTGACCTGTTTAGTGACAAAATTAATAGACAAGGAACTTAGAACAAATATTACAACAGGGAACGAATTCAGATGGAAACCGAGAAGTTGCGGTTTAGAAGAGGAACCTTATCTTCAGGAATTCCTTCAAACACCTTAACACTCCCGCCATAAAAGATGGTGAGCTGAGACCGAACAGGAACAGTAGTGGTTGAAGCAGATGTTGGAATTGTTTCGGGTCTCAAACATCAAAAACAAGAAAACAGCATTTCGTGTCAGCCCCGACATGGAATTGATTCACAAAAACTCCTTATCTCATCACATCACACCCAAAGCTTAATTTTCTTCAATCAAGATACAACAAAGTTGCTAAGCATAAATCTAGAGCTAATAACAGCTCTCTTTTGGCATTTTGGTTGGGTGAAAAAGGACAACAAGGTGAGTGTGGAGATTTTTGCGAGCAGAAACGGACAAGTAGAGACCGAACTTGACTTTGGCGCGGCATGATTTTACACTACACGCCTCGCCTAGGGGCACAGTGTAAAATTTATAAAGGAAAGAGAGAGAGAGAGAGAGAACAAATATCATGTTTTTAAGGCTGTCCCTAAATGTAATATCTATTTTAAATGCTTAAATTTGATAATTATTGATTTTCAACCCAAAAAAAAAAAACTTTTTTTCTACTGTAGATTGGAAAATCTAGATTTACTCAATTCTAAATGAAACAAGTGGCACATGGTAATTGGGTTCCAGAAAAACGTCTCCCATATCCCTCCCCTTTTCCCTTTGTTTTTTTCTTTTTTTCAAAACTAAACAGGAATTTTTGTTTGTGTGTGTGTGTATGTGTGTTTGTGTTTTTTTTTTTTTTTTTTTTTTTAATTCAAAGAACCCTTTTCACAAACCAATAAGAATACAGGCCTAAATTTCTCCAACTTGACCAGTCCTGGACAAAAATTGAATTATGCAAAGCTGTTTTCAGAGACCCCTAATATCACAAGTACATAAAAACAATTCTGGGATGAAGAAAGCCAAAAAAAATAAAAAAAAAAACCCAATCTTTGTTATGATCATGAAATTCTCACCATAACCGAGAAAATTTCCAAATTTAAAAAAAATGAAAAAAAATAAGAAAATAAAAGAGAAAAGAGAATTACCTGGTGTTGAAGGAAGTCTGGCAAGTTAACTTGGGATCATCCTTGACCTGCCTTTCTTCTTCTTGTTCCTGTTCTTGTTCTTCTTCGATTTTGGGTTCTTCTTGTTCAGAGAATTTGGGATTTTCCTCTTCGAGCTTTGCGTCGTCGGAATCAGATCTGAGAGCCTTCTCCATTTCCAGAGGAGAGAACACAAACACACAGAGCGGAAGAGAGAGAAAGCGAAGAGAGAGAGAGTCTAGAGAGATAAATTGAGCTGAAATTTCTTTCTCCTGAGAACGGACGGCATAGCTTTCCTTTTCCTTAAACGGGGCAAAATTGAAAATACCAAACACACAAAACAAATGCCAACAACCATTTCACGGTTTTTTTGGTTTAAAAATTGTTATTATATTGATTTTAATTTAATTTTTTCGAGCAAAACTTGTCTCTTTCTCCTACACAATCACGTATTGGTAGATGCTTTAAAAAAAAAAAAAAAAGAAATAAAAGATATAACAGTCACATGGGCAAACCACTTTTCACTTTATCACGTTTTTTGTGTGATAAAGGTTGCCCCTATAGTGATTTAAAAAATAGATTTTTTTTTTTCTTTCGCTAAAGATTTTTTTCTTTGGTATTTTGCTTTTAAAAAATTGAAATATAAGGTTTTTCTATTAAAATATATGTTGTTGTGATAAAACCGCCGGTGGTATGATGATAAAAAGATTTTATTTACAGATTTCAAGCTTCTATCAATTTTTCGACGATATGTAACTTGCTCTTAATGGACTTTTTTTTTTTTTTTTTTAACGTTTGATAGGAGGGACGAAAAATAAAAAAAAGGAAAATTATATTTTTAGGTGAGGGAAATTAAAAATAAGGAAGAAGGTTTTTCTTTATGTTGTTTAATAGATTAAAAATAAAATATAAAAAAAATTCTCTAATTTATTGCATTTTACAATTATACTATCAAATAAATTATAAGATAATGAGATATGAAAGTGAAAATAATTATTTTACCTATAATTTGTTTTGTCAAATTTTTCCACCTTTTTTTTTTTTTCCAAAGTAGGAATGAATAAAAATTAGTGGGCCCGGAAATTTACCAAATTCCTCACTACTAACCACTTAAGATTCCTTTTTTTTCTCTACATACCAAATCCCTCCTCTAATTCATTTATCTCTTTTTCCACTCTATCAAATATAAGCTTAATGTTAAAAGGCGTGAGGATAATATTTATTATTTTAAAATATATATATATAATATTTAGAAAGAGAAAATTGTTGAAATAGGCCATTTAAATTTAAATGTTTAGGATTTTTATCTTACTATTATTTTTATCTTATTTACAATTTTTTGTTTGATTTAATAAGAGGATAAAAATCTTAAATCATTATAAATAGGATAATACTAAAAATGTGCTCTTTTGATACATTTATCGAAAAACCCCATTTACACACCTCAAATGACCCTGCACAATAGCTTTAATATAAATTAACAACATAATGTATGTTTAAACCCCAAAAAAAAAAAAAGGGATCATGGTAGGCAGTCTAACTTTACAAGAGATGTACTTTTCATCTTCATCCTCCTGTCTCCTTTCCACTTAGAAGACGAGATTTGGATGATTCCTCTTTTTGGGAGGATTTTTCTTTCCTATTTTTATTTATACCAATTAGAAAGCAAGTGCGGAATATGCATAGTAAATCCACACCAAAAAAAAAAAAAAAGGGAGGAAAAAACCACCATCCCAAGTAAAGCATCATAAGATGACCTAATAAATATAGTTAAAGATGTCATTCACCGTTTTAATATATAATAAAAGTTTTTTTTAATCTTTTTTTTTTTACTTCCATTTTTTTTATTTATGTTTTAAAGGAAAATGTCTCTAGATTGTCTTTATTCCGATTTAATTGAGATGGATTTGTTCATTAACGGAGTCTCCCAAATGACCCAAACCCAATAATAATAAAAAACAAGTTATTATTTAGTTCTCGAGGACTTTTCATATTTGACAAACATATTGATAATCCTATGACAATAAAGATTAGTACAAAGAAAAAAAAAATAAAGATATGTGTGTGTGCGTGTGTGTGAGTAACAAAATTAAAATTTAAAAAAAGTTTTAACAAGATAAATTTGTCCAATTTTTACTATTTTATAAAAGATAAATTGCTCATTTGGTCTATATTATTTCATAAAATTACAATTTAGTCTTGAACTTTTTTTTATTGCTAAAAGATTCCTTAACTATTTTAAAATGAGTAAAATAGTCATTTTCATAAAACATAAATTTCTTTCAATTTTTTAATTTCTTCATGTATCATTCAATTATCACCTAAATATAGTGGACAATATTTAACTCGTGTTTGGAAAATAAAGCAGACAAAAGAAAATTATTAATTACCAGATTTTGGATTTTATACTTTTTTTTATTAATTGTGATTTTTATTCTTTTAGAGTTTTGACTTTCACGGCTTCTCAGACTTGGAAATTTTTGCAGATCTTTTTAAAGAAATGGGAAACATGTGAACAAAGTTAATTGGTGAAAGTATTTTGATGCCTTGAAATGGTTTTTATGCTGATGAAATTGGTATTATTTTTGTGATTATATTGGTATATTTTATGGGCGAATTGTCTTTTATATTTCACTATTAACATACCCATAAGTATCCCATCAACATTATAATAACTATTAATGAAGTTTTAAAATATAATCGTGACTTGTAAGAATTACGAGAGAGAGAGAGAGAGAGAGAGAGGGCCCTAGAGAGAGAAAAAGCGATGAGGGTTTGTACGAGAGAGAGACAGAGACAGAGAGAGGTGGTAGAAAAGAGGGGAAACCCGAGGAAAAAAAAAAAAAAAGTAAGAGGCATTTTTCAACCAAAACGCACGTTTTGATTAAAACGCGCGTTTTCGACGAAAGTTGGATGAACATGAACACTTTTTGAGCTTTCTATATTAATTATAGATTACTAAAAAGGTATTTTCAAAAGAAAGAAAATGTAAAAAATTGGTTTTTTTTTTCTTGTCATTACAAAATTATTTGATATATAATCATATATATTCGTAAGATAGAGGATTTTTTTTTTTTTTTAATAGTAAGGATGAAGGAGGTTTATTTTTATGATGTTTAGGTTATGTTAGGATGTAATAGAGACGATGTACATTCTTATTTACATTTAACGGCAACTTTGAATTCTCTACAGTCTATCATAAAACTCACCTATAAAAAATCTATTCTGTATAACTAATAGTATTAGTTTTAATTAATTGGTTTTAGTTAATATCTACCATTTACTCAACTAACCTACTCATTGAAGAATCCGGTTTCATAATCAGTGTGTTAAGTGGCAATCAATTAAACTTTGTGGAGGGGTAATTATAAATTTAAAAGGTTTTTTTTTTTATATCGGTGCACCTAAACTTATTATAGAGTTGTAATTTATATTCTGAATTTTTATTTTGATAATTTACATATTAAACTTATAAATATATAACAATTTACTTCTATTGATAAACAATATTGATTTTTTTTTTTAAATTGATACTTCACTCGTATATAAATTATTAATTAATAAGATAAAAATAATTATTTATATGATAAATTAAAACTCATGTATAAATTATATATCGATTTTCTTTAAAAGATTAACGTTATTGTCAATAAAGGATAAATTATTACATATTTATAAATTCAGAGTATAAATTATTAAAATTAAAAATTTAATATGTAAATTATAACTTTATAATAAGTTATTAATAAGTTTAAGATTAAGATGTACCAATATAAAAAACTAGTGGGAGAGAGGTTTACTTTTACACAATGGGCCTTTGGCTCACTAGAGAGGTCTTGTGGCATATTGTGAAATGGCAATAGGAGAATACACAAGCAAAATACGGCAAAGTAATAAATTATGGGCTAAAAATCGTTAAGTAGAAATGAAGTGGAGAAGACTTTAGTAATTGAGTTAGACAAGTATCACAAAATTAAGAGGGGAGTTATTGGGAGATATTGAGGTCTAAATACGAGTTTATAACTTGAACTGAATACCATGCATGCATGTTAAGTAATAACAAATGATGACAGATAAAAACAATTCATATAAATTTCACATCTAATTAGAGAGTTCCGCCGCGATAAAAAAAAAGTTTCGTTATCCTTATTATTTTATACTTGACTATATTTTAAAATATATATTTTAAATCTGAATCTGTTTTATTTTGTTTCCACATGGATTTATTTTTTAATTATTTTGCTTTTTACAGCTAGTATGTCTTTTGTTAGACCTGAACTATTGTACTTTTTTCTTATTTTTAATAAAATATTAGAGATAGATAAATAATGAGAGTATTAAGGAGGTGTTAACCTATATGAATAAATGATAAGGATGCTAAAAAGATATCAACCTAATTCGGAATGTGGACTATTGATTTTCGTCCCCAACAATCTTATGTGAAGAATTAGAGAGAAGAATCAAAATTTGAGACGGTTAAAGAATTGAGTTTCCATCTTAAAGATCAACATTTTAAGTGAAATAACCAATATCCTTATATGTCTTTATTATTGTTTTATGTTTTCGACATGGACTTTAATTTCTTTTTATCATTTGCATGCCTCCGCAAGATGGTGCTCTTTTTGGAGTCACCAATCTTGTACTAGATAGATCGAGTAGCTCGTTTGAACTTGTTGGGTTCTGATGTCGTGTGGAAATAAGAGAAGAAGAAAAAGAACACAAAGATAATATAATGTGAAGATTAGGGAGAGGAAGAGGAATTTGATATTGTTAATGGATTGAGTTTTCATCTTAAAATGTCAACTTATTAAGTGAAGTAACCAAATACCCTTATATGTCTGTTATTATTATTATTATGTATTTATGATATAGGATTTTGATTTTTTTTTTTTTACCCTTAACACCTTGTATTTAAAAAAGATATATAGACTTCAAATCCTCTAATCTCACCCTCACAAAAATAAATAAACAAATAAATAAATAAAGTTAGTCAATTGAATTTTATTAAAGTCCACCTAGATATTTTTTTCTTCTTTCATTATATTTTCCATCTCCTGCCAAACATAACATAAGTGAACGAGTCAATGTCCCTAACGTTCTTGGTAAATTTAAAAAAAAAAAAAAAAAAAAAAAGAGCATAATTGACTATAGAGAGGAGGAGACAACATTTCCACCGGGCAGCTCGAATAGTCTTCCTAGAGTCGATTTACCTGTCTAAAGAAAGTTATGTTGCTTTTAATTTGTCAATAATATGTTGGCAAGTTATAAATCATGATTCATGAAGCTGTGATTAAGAGAATAAAAAATTAATAAGCTCAAGCCAACCCGCCAATATAAATAGTTGTACAGTGTGTTTGGATCGAAATTCTCCGGGTATGGTTTTATGGAAGAACCGAGGACAAGGAAAGAGAGCATTGTTGCTATTGTTTCAATGTTAATAATAAATAATAATAATCAATAAAGGGATTTAGGGCTAAAGAACTTTTTTTTTTTTTGGACGAAGTTTTTAATAAATAATAAAAATTATTTAAAAAAATAGTTAAAAAGCTTTTTTTTAATCAAACAAATTTCTCAAATAATCTATTAATTATGTTCATATAATATTATTAATTTGACAATCAACGGTCATAACGTAAATTATCGATTTTCATAATCAATCCTTATTTGATTATAATCAGTCACTAATTGATCAAATATGAAAAAATAACAAATGATCATCTTGTTAAAAAAAAAAAAATCGACCATCTATTAAATTAGGTATAGGTATAAAAAAGATGGATAATTAGGGTAGATGACCTGTGTTTATTATCTAATATAATAGATGGTCAAACTTTCTTTTATTAAGTTAAATAGCATAATATATGTTTTGCTTAATTAATTTTCATTTTTCCCAAATATCTCCTCTCCTTCTCTCTTTCTTCTCTCCTTTTGACTAAGCTTCCATGACGGAGACGAAAACCGGCGACCATCGACTAGATTTGCAACTCGGTGGTGTCTAGGGGGAGATTGTGGCAGCGGGAGACGATCACATATTGGATCTCAACCGTCACGGATCTCCACCATCGGAGGTGAGGTCGCAAGCTGCATTGGCGTGAGTTTCCGATGACTACAGCTGTAAGAAGCCCGAGCGGGTTTGAGGAGAGAGATAGAGAGCTTGCAAGGGCGGGAGAGAGGAAAAGAGAGAGAAAATTATTTTTTTTTAATTTTTTTAATGATAAATAAATGATTTACCCATAGTTAATCACTGATTGACTGAAAAATTGATGATATTATTTATGATCAATCTGTAATTGACTACAAAATTTGTGAGCTATATCATGGTCATTCAATAATTGATCGTAATCGATCAGTAATTAATCAATGATTAATTAATAATTAATTATTAAGTAATTAGTGATTAACTATATAATGTAGTCAATTAATTATTAATTATTTGCAAAATTGATTCATCATTTTAAAGAAAAAAAAACTTTTTAACTAATTTTTAAAAATTTGAACTTTTTAATTAATTTTTAAAAATTTAGGCCATTTAGTAAAAAACTTACTAAAAAAGACCAACTAGCTAAAGACCCAAAAAAAAAAAAAAAAAATCCCCAGCTTAATTTTGCAAAAATAAAATAAATTACAAAAATAGAAAACAACCGGAAAGCATCATCTTCAGAAGTCAGATCTTCCAAAAATCGGTTTATTCTGAAATCCGATCAATCAATCAACACACATACACACACGTATATACACACACCTCGATTGGATCAGAAACATATAAATTCACACTTCTATAGATAATTACGTATATACGCATATTTATATCTATATGCGCTATGGAGCCTCCTGCTTTCCAAGAAGCAGCGCGCTGCGACGTCTGCAAATGCAGCTTCAACACCTTCCGGCGACGGGTAACTCTCATCCCCATTCTCATCTCTTTTCGTAATTTCTTACAATTTTCAATTAAATTTGTGCGAATTTATATATATATATATATATATATATAAATTGGGCTTAGTGATTTTTGCGATTTTCTGATGCGTATAAAGTTTCGAATTTTTTATCTTATTGGATTGCTTTCTTAGATTCTAAATTGGGGATTTCACTAGGCGTGGTTAAGCTCCAAGAATCTAGTTTCGTTTTAAATTTTGGGCATTTTTCTTGGTGGGAAAAATGGAACGGGATCAGGATTCAAGTAAGAGGATGAGGATCAGCGTGTCGATTTTACGCCGTTTTTTGATTGAAGCTTGTAAATTGGTATTGCATGTTGGGTATGGGAATTGGGAGCTTTGTCTAGATTGACACTGTTCATTTATCACTTTGTCTTTATGGGCTTAAACTGCCACTAGTTCAGTCAAGGTTGCTCCGGACATTTGAATTCCGAGTGGTCGGAACGAATCAACAATCATGTTTGAATCCTTTACACTTTTGTTTATATGGTTTTTCAATTTTAGGAAATCTAGTTATAAGTTCACTTTGTATGGTTGTTCTTGTTAATAGTAGTTCTCACTTTGGGCACTGAGCTCTGTCGTCATGGCCTATTTTATTTGTCTTCGGCCGGTCGGAACGAATCAAGAATCATTTTTGAATGATTTACACCGCTGTTTATTTGTACTTTCACTTGTAGGAAATATAGTTGTAGGTTCACTGAGCTCTGTCATCGTGGCCAAGTTTATTTGCCTCATTTCGGATTCTGTTTTGCAGCATCATTGTCGATGTTGTGGCAGGACATTGTGTCACGAACATTCGTCGAATCAAATGGTATGTAGTATCGGTTTCTTATTCTAATCTCCCCTTTGCCGTTACTTTCTATGTTTTTAAAGAGTTTACTCATTTTCATGGTGAGTTTACGACTACATGAAATTCCATTGAGCAATCATGTTCCGTGCCCATATTCAGACTCTACCACAATTTGGCATTCACTCGCCTGTCAGAGTTTGTGCTGAGTGTTTTAATAATTCCTCAAGGTAAATAATCCAGTTCAATGTGATATTTATCAGAATTTAATTTTCTTAGTCACCTTACTTCTCACTTCATCTGCAAAGCAGTTCCTACGATAAGAGTTCAACTCCTACCTCTAGAGATGTGTTAAGGATCAGAGTTTTGTCAATGTCGTAGAAGTAAAGGGAAAGCTGTTAGAAAATAAATAATAAGTGAAGGAGAATACCAATATCAAATATATCACCTATTCTGCTGCTGCCCCTACTTTATCACTTTGCCCTGCTGATTTCGTCCAAGCGGCTATCTTGGATAAGAAAAGAGACATGATTAGTGAAGATGTCTTAGTACTTTGCTAGCGGCCTTGAGTTTCTGTTGCCATTTTCTTTTCTTGTTTTGTCTGGATGTTTGCTACCCTCACTCATCCTGGGGATATCCTTTCCTTTTTTTTTCCCCTCTCTTAAAATTATTATTATTATTATTATTTTTTAAATGTAAAATTATTTTTTCTTTATCGTCCACATTTGATTTCTAAAGTGGTGATGTCTTTTGCATTGGCATAGACCTGGGAAAGACGATACATGGGCTTCATCAAAGGAAGCTGATTCTGTAACAGATGCGGTTTCTAGTTTAACCATCGATGATGATGTAAAAATGAAACCTGAGCCAACTGCAGTGCATCGACCTGTGTCAGGTGTTGTAGATTGTAAGTGTGGAATGCCTCTATGCATCTGTGAAGCTCCAGCCCCATCCGTGGATGCACTTCCCCTACAGGTATAAAATTTGCAGTTTCTTTGGATGTATCTACAGAACCACATGTGCATCTCACAGATTTGGTTTCCTTTGTGGCAGAAGAAACCCTTATCTACTTCTGTCCCACAGTTGCATCCAAAACCGAAGAAAACTGAAACTGCTTTCAAGAATAAGGGTTCCACTTCGAATAGCAAGCCCAGGTAGGTGGCCTGCAATACTTTTGATTAGGTTTCTATCTTCTTGATTTGCTGAGTGATTATAGAGCTCTGGTTTTTTTTTTTTTAATAGTTTTTTCTTGGTGCTCTCTCTGACTGCTTCTCTTGAATGGAGTTGAGACGTTATTTTGCATTCCCTGGACTAAAGTGGTTCCTATATGATGCCAATTTTATTTGAAATCTGGACTGCGATCCTTAACTTTCCCTTTTTGTATTGTTGTCCATGGTAGACAATTAAGGAGATCTGCCTCTTTTTTTTAAGTGAATATTCATGGATATATGCGCAAGTTTTCCTTTTGTTTGCTATAAATTGGTCATTCATGAGCTTAATGCCATATTACGATCTCTTACACCCTTTGATATCTTCAATTTATGCACATTTTCAGTTCTGTTTTCAATCGTGGTCAAGTGTACAATGGCACCTCAGATAATTCTCAGATGGATTATGAGCCCAATGGGGAGGTATAAGTTGTGATCTATTTACGTGAAGTAACGATAAATGATTAGAGCGGATTTAATTGCTCTGAATTATTTATTTGTGTGGTTTGCTTAGGGAATGAGAGAAGCTATAAAGAATGGTGACACTGCTGCAGTCAAGAAGCTTCTGGGACAGGTAGAGTTACTACTACTTTGGTAAAAAATTAATGTTTGAGATGAATGCTTATGTGTTCTCTTCTCCTATTGTCAGGGTGTGGATGCAAATTACCATGACAAGCAAGGGTCATCTTTGCTACATTTGGTACTCTCTCTCTCTCTCTATACATATTCATATATGTATATACCATATAATAGATATATGTGCACAGGCACAGAGGGAAGCAAGGACTAGGGCGGCTCTCAACTTTTCTTTTCTCAAAATTTTACCATACTACTTTTTTATATAATTTCATAGTAGCCGCCCCCCCCCCCCCCCCAAAAAAAATGAAAACTTGTTTATAATATCTTCTAATTTTGCATTACATAGTTATTAGCCTCCCCTCGTAAAAAAAAATTATGGCTTCGTCACTACATGTGCATCCCATTTCTTTGAATCATATGATGCTCATTTCTGGATTAATTGGGTGCAGGCGGCAGTTTTTAATCAAACTGAGATAACTTTCGCCCTCATGGACAGTGGAGCCAGTCTGAACTACAAGAACGCTCAGGGTAATCATTTCCTGACCCTCTTATAAAGTATAGTTTGGATTGCTGACCAGTGGCGGTATTTATTTGGCACATTAGTGACCAAAACATTATTGGAAAAATTTGGGCATATAAATGTGTCATGATCCAGAAGAGAGTTGGGTTGTGGGGTGGGCATTCTTGCCTGTTGTGCAAATGGATGTAATAAGATATTCAGTTATTTTCATCTATGCCTCCTAAACTTTAAACATTCTCACTTTACCCCCCTAAACTTTGAATTTAGCCTCCCTTTCAGTTAAAAACAGACGGAAAAATAGGAGAATTAGTCTTATTAAGCCCATTTTGCTAGGATTTTTGCTAAAAACATACATAAAAAGACCACATGACTGTACTTAACTAACTTTTTTTGCATTTGTTTTTAACTGAGATTCTGATAAAAAAAGGGAAAGTGGAGTTAAATTCAAAGTTCAGGGAGCAAAGTGAGAGTTTTTAAAGTTCATGGGGCAAAGTGGGAGTGACACTTCACGTCGCGTAGATCAGAATAGTCCCAAAATATAAATGTGTCTTTCTCTTATATTATCTGAATGTTAGTTAGATCCTATTCCTAACTGGTTGTCTCTTCTTAGGGGAAACGCCATTGGAATGTGCTCCTGTTACTTTGCAATTTAAGATGCGAGAGAAGATGAAAGAGCACGAGTAGTTCGGCCAGCAATAGAGCTGAGAGTTCTTCTGTACACTTCATTTGCAACTTCAATCTACTTGTGCGATTGATCTGTTTCTTCTTATGAAAATGTATGGGAAACTGATGGATATGCATTTGACTAAAAGGACTCGGGCACAATTCATGGTAGTGCCAATAACATGTCGTTATAAAACAATGCAAAATGCACTCTTCAAAAAAAAAAAAAGAAAAGAAAAGAAAAGGAGGGAGAGAGAGAGAGAGGAAAAACTCTCACTTTATATCACCGTCTTTTTCCAAATGGCCAGCTTTGTCTTGTGCAAATAAGATTGAAAATATGCGCATATATTAGGCCATACGCCTCTCAATCTTGGGATTTGTGGAAAGGTTAGACTATATATTTTTTATGAATAAAAGGATCTAACGGTAGTCCTATTATTTTTAGATTTTTAACTTTACAGACATGAATTTCTTTCTTTAGGTACGGTAGAAATAAGCTTTTATATTAGTTTCTTTTAATAATCTATTCGGAGTTTATTATATTATCATCAAATTATATTTTAATAATTAAAATTAAAACGAAACTTAAAATAAAATAATAAGAATCAAATTCGAATAAATAAAAAGAAAAAGCCTAACAAAATCGTCTCATCCCTCTATCCACCTATTCAACTCTATCAGCCCTTGTCGGTGTAAGATTTAGACCATATATATTAGTCATTATACCAGTCAGCACCTTTTTGTTTCAAAGTTTGCATGCTGTAAAAATATCAAAGGTGTGGACAAAGGAGGAACTATGGATGATGATGATCCTATAAAAGCCTGGATAAGTCTTCTTTCTTCTTCTTTTTGTATTTTTATTTTTTTTCTTTCTTTCTTTCGAGTCTTTTCGTCTTTTCAAGAGAGGTGGAGGTTCGATTAGGTCATGTTCAAATGATATATATATATATATATATATATTGCTTATGTCCAAATGATGTTTACACATGTGTTTTTATGATTATCTTAAGCCACAGTGACACAGGGGTAGTGGTTTTTGTCCTGGAAAATTTTATTTTCATATATTTTTCGTAAAGTAATAAAGCAAATGATAGTGGGTTTTGTGGGATCTGACTAGGATTTGGTACGAAATTAGCACACTTGCTCTGCCCATTTGGCTCAATGCTCACGTATCATGAAATTGAAAACCATGTTTACCTGTCTCATTGTAATGTGGTGGAGCCTTTTCTGTTCAACCAAACAATTTGATTTAGATCTTTCTATCTGTGTATCTTTATAAATATATATAATCATACAGAGAGATAGATAGAGTTATAATTTCTGTTTGACGATTGAAGTTAAAATTTTAAATTAAAATAAGTTGATTTTTAAAAATTAATTAATATTTTTATTGATTAAAAAAAAAGATAAAAATTAATATGAAAAGTTTGAATTATAATTAAGATACCAAATAAAGGCATAGTGATGTAGATATTATTGCTAAAATATTGTTGGCCATGACTAGAGGGTTGTGCAAGTGATGTTATTTGCCAAATATTGTTTGCTAATAAAGTAAAATGGGAAGATGGTGTGGAGTCTCTTTTAGGATCAGCAGACCCATCTGCTTTTGCTTTACGTGCATATATATATATATATATGTATATGTATGTATGTATATTATATATATATAATAAAAAAGCCAAAGAAATTAAGAAAATTAAAAAGAAAAAAGGAAAGTTTAAGAGAGGGAAGCCACCGCCCATGTGACGTGGACGCGCACACACGGTCAAAGACATACGAGCTAGCAATGAGTCAAAAACACTCTGTTGCTAGCAATTGGTGAGTCATTAACACGCACAACTATTATATGTTTTAAATTTAAAAATAAATTATTAACAAAATTTTTAATTATTAACAAATTCATAAAAAAAAAAAAAAAAAAAAAAAAGGCAAGCAAAGAGATTCCTTCGCCCAGTGGAAGCATAAACTTTTATGAGTCTTTATAAGGGAGCCTCAAGGCACTTGAGATCTTCCCCTTTTCCTTCCTCTCCCTCCTTCCTCCTCCTTCCATTATTTTCTTCTAATTCATTTTGCTTTCTTTCTTTCTTTTAAAATTTTTTTTTTGTTAATAGTTTTCTTGCATATTCGTGGGCTTCTCTCCAATGGGTTTGTTTGTGGATGATCTAAATTTAAGTGTGATTTGCACCCACATGTTATACAAAACAGCTCTTGTAATTGCCATCATGAGATGGGTTTTTTCATGGGCACTCAGACTCAGGAACAGAATCAATACTACTACTACTAATAGTAATCTCTTGGATTCTGAGAACCTTCCTCTTCCTTCTTGTTCTTCTTCTTGTCCTTCAACACAATTGATCAGAGACAGCCTAGTCCTGACCACATTTGGAGACATCACAGAGAGGTTGCCAAACGACAACTGCCATTGGGACACCTGCGCTGTCTGCCTCAACCGCCTGACGGCGAACGACGAGGTCCGGGAGCTGAGGAACTGCTGCCATGTCTTCCACAGAGAATGCATGGACAGATGGCTAGACCACGATGACCATCACAACCATGACTCACACCACAAGACTTGCCCGCTCTGCCGGGCGCCTTTCCTGACCGCCTCGCAGTCGCAGAGCCTGAGCCTCGCCGCGGCCAGATCGCAGCCCAGCTGGGCTGTTGAGAGGCTCCTCTACCTCTTTGGAGATGATCTCTTGTTATGACTCTTCATGTCACCAATGCTCCTTACGAGTTTTTTTTTTTTTTTACTTACTTTTTTAGTGTCGTTTTTATGTAAATCTGTGAATATTATTCTTATGGTGACTTGGTGAAGGGACTGGTATTGATTCTCTGGTCCATTAGATACAAGTATTTGCTTTTGGTTTCATTTTTTTGTATTCTATTCCCACTTTTAGATCAAAAGATTTAAAGGGTTATTTGTCTGCCATGGTTTATATTTCACTTTTTTTTGGGTGGTTAAGTTGGTCTTGCATATCTCCATCTATATGTCGTTTTTTCGTGTGAAAAGCAACTCCAAGATGTTTGGACGATATGGAGTGTATGAGTTAGTAAATATGAAAGCGGTTCAAGTAAGAATTGAAGTGAAATTAGAAGAATACTAGAGGTGATATTTGAAGAAAATTTGGGTTGAATTTATATCGATAATTTGAAGGTTAATGTCTTAAAGGTATAAAATTTTTCCTGAGATTTAGGCTGATTTCTGTTCAAAGTTATCGTGCACCAATTTTAAATCTAAAAGCTATCCACTTGCAAATACCATGCAGCAGGGGCCTAGCAAGAAGTTAAAATATAGGCCATAAGTCATAATATCTATTCAAAACTAATATCTAAATTCCAACTTGTGGAAGTCTTAATCTGAAAGTTATCTGTATTCTGTGAGACTTTCAATATCCCCAAAGAAAATAAGAATTAAAAAAAAAATGATCCATTTGGATGAGCTATTAGAATAACTATTATTATATTCAAATGCAATACGCATTTGATTGGCATTATTAGAGTGAAACAATTTGAATGTTTCACTATTTAATAAGAATTTAACTTAAATTCAAATCCAAATCTTCACTATTTAAAAATCCGTATCACACTCATTTTTTTATCTTTATATAATTCAAATGTTACATTTAAAAAAAAAATTACTTAAACACACATTTTATTTGAATACACAATTCAAATTTTATATTTGAATGCAAATATTCAGTTTGAATAAACATTTATATGTAATCTACAGTCCAAGGTTTTGATCACTGGACAGAGTTGTAAACTAAAATGACATGTCGCTCCATTGAAAAGCAAAATCTTAAAGAGAACGACATGTTGCTGTTCTACACAACGACAGTAAACTTCAGAAAACAAACTACAAGTCGCTTATTTGGAAAACGACAACAAACATAAGAAAGACAAGAAAGCATTACGTTGAGTTAAACGACGACAAACTCTAACAAGGAACGTCCTTAAACGACAACAAAGTTTGAACATGACGACATGCCGTTTTACGTAGAAACATTAGAAAAAAAAAAATTACGAGCTTTGTACCCACTACCTTCCTACGATCTAGTGGCCAGTTTCCCGTCGTTCGTTAATACTTTTGAACGACACCAAACTTTACACAATGTTTAAAGACAAGTACAACATGTGGTTGGTTGGACTTTACAGACATAAAAAGAAGGAAGGAAGAAAAAATAAAGTAGAAATTAGAATCTTTAGCAAAAAAAAAAAAAAAAAAAAAAATGTAGAAATTAGAATAGAACAAGAAATGGTTGAGACTCTCCCTAATTAATCTCTCCAAGTCCAAACATAGAGAGTACATTTTTTTTTTATAAGACAAGAAACTTTAATCATGGAGCGACATATCGTTTTGTGTTTCCAACAACAATAAAGATGAAACAAAGGAGATTATTATTATTATTATTTATATAAGATGTCGTTTTCTTAACTTAAACGAACTAATTTTAAATGGGAAAATACCCCAAACACCCATGTGATTATTTTAGATATCACTTTTGCCCATCTTTTTATACAAATATCTAAAAATCCATGTGTTTCTAAAATCAGTCCCAAAAAACCTTTAAAGTGATTAAATTTTATAAAATACCAAGGCTATCCTTTCTAATTTATGTTATTTTGAGAATCATTTTAGTTTAGAGATTTGTTTTATTTTATATTTTAGTTTAATTAATGTTTTAAATTGTATTTAATGAATGTTATTTTTAAATATTTAATCTCTTTAGGGGGTATTGTGTAACTGATTTTGCAATTACAAGGGGTGTTTTGAACTTTTGTATATTCAGAAAGACAAAAGTCATATTTAAGCAAGATCGTTTTAAGCTATAAACAATACATTATTTGTTTCACTTCAACAACAGAAGAAAACCTTTAAAACCTTAAGCAACACGTCATTTTTCTGATCAAAATGACTATAGTCAATCGTCCCAAAAAGGAAGATAACACAAAGAAAAATGTTGGACGCACTAACGGTGTTAAATACTACTATTAATAAAATGTGAGTCTTATTCGTAGGCTGCATGTCATGAAACTTACATTTTATTAATAAATCGTGCTTTTTACAATCATTATTTTTTAGTATTATTTGAACAAAAGGTACTCTCTATCTATTAAGATCCATCAAATATTGATTTTTATCGAATAAACAAAAAAGTTCTCCCTCTAGTAAAATTACCAATTCTTTTAGGTATTTAACCTTTATTTGTTTTTTTCTCTCTCTTTTGTATATTACTAATTTCCGGTAAATATATTCAACATTTTGTTTTCATGTTTCAAACATTTCTACCAACCTCCTGCAGATAACTTTTCTTCCCTAAAAAAAAAAAAACAAATATTTTGAAAATGATTTTATTTTGAGTATAAAAATAAAAAATAAGAATTTTTTAACAATAATATTGAAAGTGAGATTGTTTATGATATTGTATATGACTATATTCTTAGAGTGATTGACTTGGATATAAGAAAATCTCTCAATAATATTTCTATTACCAAATAATTATAGCAACAACAACACCAACGATAAAAATAATTCCTAACTAAACATATTTAACACTGAAATCCCGAACACGTTATCTTTTGACAAACTAATAATTTTTTTTAAAATTTTTTTTAATGTATTTTTGAACTTATTAAATTGTTACAATGTACCTCATATCGTTTAATTTTTGTTAAATTAATCACGAGAGTCCCACGTTCGCCTACCTCATCTATGAGAAATATTTTCAAATGTAACACAAACTCTAATGGAAACATTCTAAATTTAAATCTTATAAACATGAAATTAACTAAATGAGGAACTTTATAATAATTTAAAAAGTTCGTATGGTAAATTGTCAAAAATGAAAGTTTGAGATCTAAGTTATAAAAAATAACAATAAAAAAATTTTAAATCTTCAATTTAAACGTAAAATCAACTAAATAGTATACAATAATAATTTATAAAGTTCGAAGTTCGAAGGATAAATTATCAAAATTAAAAGTTAAGAGATAAGTTGACAACAATAACAAAAAAAAAAATCTTCAATTCAAACGTAAAATCAACTAAATGAGATACAACAATAGTTTAAAAAATTTAAAGGATAAATTGTTAAAATTAAAAGTTCAAGAGATATAACAATAATAAAAAATATATATATATCTTTAATTTAAATGTAAAATCAACTAAATAAGATATTATAATAACTTAAAAAATTCAGAGGATAAATAAAAATACTTTAGCTCTGAGGTTAGCTTCTTGGGCTCTTTCTTCTCCCGCGGTGAGATCTCCTGGATCTCTTCTTGTGCCTCGGCTGGATTTTTTGAGCTTTGCTCTTTAGTTTTTGGTTTGTTATTCTGTAGTTTGAAAGAAGCTTATTTACCAAAAAAAAAAAAAAAAAATTTAGAGGATAAATTGTTAAAATTGAAAATTAGAAATATAGGTTGTCGAAAATAACCACAGCATATGTGCTAAGTACCATTGTCCTAATTTTCATGGATAAATTTTATTTTTTTCCCTCAATTTTAGATATTTTCAAAAAATATCTTTAAATTTTAATTTGTAATATTATTTTTTCTTCAATTTTAAAATATTTACAGATTTTTCCTTTTAATTAATTTTTTTTATTTACAAAAAATACATTTGACAGTAACATTAAATATAAAATTACAAAATGACATTTATTGGTAGCATGTGGTATTCACTATTTTTATTAAATGTAAAACAATGAAATTAAATACAAGAGAACAGTTTGGGAAAAAATGATAATGAGTTATAAATATTTAATATTTTGACTTAATTATGAGGAAAAATTTGTAATTTCATACTTAATATCGCCTAATTCATTTTGTCAACAGGTGTCACGCGTATTTTTCTATCATAAATTCAACAAAAGGGAGAAATTTGCAAATATTTTAAAATTTAAAGAGAGAGAATATTACAAATTAAAGCTTTGAGGATGTTTTGTGATAACATCTAAAATTCAGGGGAGAAAAGTGAAATTTATCCGATTTCCGTTCAATATGAAGCTGTGAAAGATATATTTATACAAACACTCCCTCTTTTCCATGTCGTCGTTTGACAAATCTCAGCACCGCGGAGGTTCATTGGCAATGTCCAATGTCCGAACCTCTCACCTCTCAGAGAAACAAGATTAGAAGAAGAAGACGACAACTCTTATTAACAACAACAACAACAACAACAACAACAACAACGAGAAGAGTAAAACTCACTCCATAACAACTCTCACATCACCAGATCTACTCTCCTCTCTCCTCTTCCCTTTCAGATCTCCTCTCCCTCTCAATTCTCCCTCAAATTCCCAACATCTACAGGTTTCTTCTCCAATTTCAAGCTCTCGAATCGAAATCTCTGCTTTTACGGCTTTCGATCCGATTTTTCTTCTCCTCTGTTTCGCTTGATTCTGGTTTCGGTCGCTTGTTCGTTTGATTTCTGAAATTTTTTATTTTTATTTTTTTTTGGTTGGAAGAATCGGAGGAGGAGGGAATTTTGGCTGAAGAAATCGGAAATGGCGGGTGGAGCAGCCGGGGGTTTCGTCACCCGAGCGTTCGAGTCGATGCTCAAAGAGTGTTCGGGCAAAAAGTACACCGA
The DNA here is from genome assembly GCA_025413025.1 of Ficus hispida. Lineage (NCBI taxonomy): Eukaryota > Viridiplantae > Streptophyta > Magnoliopsida > Rosales > Moraceae > Ficus > Ficus hispida. Next base: position 6,608,489 of record CM046369.1, on the reverse strand, counting down.
CCTTCAGAAGGCGATTCAGAATTATATAGGTTATTCCGCAATTCTTCTTCTTTCACATTCTATCTTAATATCATGCATATATGTATACATATATGTATATATGTGTACATATATATATATATTTTCTCGCATATCATTCTCATTTCTTTCTGCAATTGTGCAATTTGATTTGGCTTAGTTACTCTCTTTGCTTGTGTTTCTTCAGATGGTACGAAGGAAGTTAATCAGGTTCAGAATTCCGTTCCAGTTGAGACAAGCCAAGCTGCTTCTGGGGCAGGTGAAGAGAGGTAAGCTTGAACAACAGACAAAAAAAAAAAAATGTAATTATTGTAATGTGTAGTGTTAAGAATTAAACTACTTCTGTCTCTTATTTAGCAGTTGAATTTTTTGTTTTAGGTTTTCAAATCCTAGTACTTTCTCTTTATTTATATATATTTTTTTGTGTGTGGGGGGGGGGGGGGGGGGGGGGGGTGGTTGCGGGGGTTGGCGGGTGGGAAAGCTTTTAAAGTAATTAAGAACCATGTTTAGGGACTCATGTTTTGGACGGATTTATTTTGATCATGTAATTAGTGTGAATTGTATGCACAGTTAGGGAGGGCCAGGTAATACCGCTCTAAAAAAGTTTTATTCATCGGATTCAGTGTGTTGAAATTTTTCTGTGACTGAGGAAATGACATGTTCTTGCGTGGGACTATGATTAGGATCAGAGGTTGATAAATAGAGAGACTCCCGAGCTCTCTAATTTTGTATGTTGGATCAATTTCCTTTGCAGTTCGGTCGAAGCAGAAGCTGGAGTGGCACTGACCGAGACAGAGTCGAGCGAATCACAGACGGTTCCTCAGAGTGCTCAGGGAGCTGATTCTGTTGGTAAACCAGTGAGCATAAGTGAAACTATTTCAAGTGTTTTGGCAAATGCTGGGCATACCTTGGAAGGGTCTGCAGCGGAACTTGTTTTGAGTCCTCTTCGATTTGCATTTGAGACAAAAAACTTGAAAATCCTAGAATCTGCTCTGGATTGTCTTCATGTAAGCATTTCTTTTGATTGCTTAGTTTTATACTTTAAATTATGGTGGTGAGGGCTTTTTTGACATTGCCCTTTGGTTCTTGATATGTGTTAAGTAGGAGTGATTCCCTTTGATCTGATTTGAGATCATATTCTTTGGCAATAAATTGTTCAAGGATGAATTTTAGGGGATGGTCGTTATGTCCACATGTGATGGTGGGTATTCAAATGTATTATAAGTAGAGTGAAAGATTGGAATAAGAATATACATATACATACATACATACATATATATATTTTGGGTGGGGGGGTGGAGAAAAATTCTTCTTTGCTTAGAAAATTGATAGACCAGAGTAGTATTGTCCGTTTAGTGAGAATCTGAATGCCGAAAGGGAAAATTTGAAAAGTCAGTTTGAGTTCTTGCCTTTTAATTTCAAGGAGCATATTTCATGGGAACAAATGATGAAGTTCTCTTGGATTAGAAAAGGAGTATTTCATCAATAGAAGAGATAAGAATGTCAGCAATAAGTTGGAAGCAGATAACATAAGGGTTATTGAGGCAGAGGAGTAATTTGGTTTTTTGATAGTTTATAGCTAAGATATCAGCAAGTTCTTGGGGGTATGGAGGCTTTAGGTTGGAGTCTCGTTAGTAAGAGTGATGCTTCTTGGTTGGAAAGATGCTTTGAGGTATAGGAAATACGGTGTTCTATTAAAAAACAAAAACAAATAAAACTTAAAATCCCAGAAGTTATATATTTAAGTTCTTAAATAACTTAAGGTGCTCCTTGCTTTAAAATCCCAGAACTTATATTTTTGCCCAATTGTGTATTGTTCAATAACATTTGGTTTTGCGATCTCTATTGGTTGCTCTGAATTTCTAATTACTTCTCAAATGACATATTTACAGAAACTCATAGCATATGATCACCTAGAGGGAGATCCTGGTTTAGATGGTGGTAAAAATGCACCACTTTTTACAGACATACTGAACATGGTTTGCGGTTGTGTTGACAATTCATCCCCTGATAGGTATCTATCTCTGATGTTGGTGATCTTTTCCAGTTTTTATGTCTTCTAATGCTTGTTTACTAACAAACACAAATGTGCAGTACCATTCTCCAAGTGTTGAAGGTCCTTCTAACTGCTGTGGCGTCCACAAAGTTCAGAGGTATGTTATTCAAGAGGAAAGAATACTATCATTTTTCTGGTTCCTTTTCTTCTAGTACATATATTTGGATGGTCCATGAGTTTATGTTTCTGGTTCTCCAACAATGGTTAAATACTTGGTTGACATGACGCATAATTTTGTGCACCCACATATTCAGTCAGAATCTATTTTGTCAGTGACTCCACAAACATATGTCTGGTATTTGTTGTTTGTTGCCTTCATTATTTTGTATAACTTGAGTTTGTATTTTCTCAACTGTAAAACCTTTTATACATGCAGTCCACGGGGAACCTTTGCTTGGAGTTATCAGAGTATGCTACAATATTGCTCTTCACAGGTATTTTTCATATTATCTAAGAGTATCTTTATTAAATCCAAGTAGTACTCATTAACTGTAGTTTGAACTTGTAGCAAGAGTCCTGTAAATCAAGCAACGTCAAAGGCAATGTTGACGCAGATGATCAGCATCATTTTCAGGAGAATGGAGACTGATCAGGTTTGTGATATAAATCCCTCAATTCTAGCCGTCTTGGTGAATTTCTCTCTCTCTCTCTCTCTGTGTCTCTCTCTCTCTCTGGACGCCATAAAGTCTGCAATGTCTGACAGGGAGTTAACATAGTATCTAGTTCTGCCGGACAGACGGAAGCCATCCCAGCTGAGAATTCAAAGACAAAAGTGGAAGAAACTTCATCAGGGGATGAGAACGAGAAAGGAATGACTTTAGGGGATGCACTTAGCCAGGCGAAGGAGACTTCTCTTACATCTGTGGAGGAACTCCAAAATCTTGCTGGTGGTGCTGACATCAAGGTACCTGATTATTGAGTTCCACTCTTTTCATACACTTTGCATTGTAATTCAGGTGGTTGGCCACAAATTTTTGTTTCCTAGTTTTAACACATGCATTGCTGAGCCTTCATAACTCGCCTAGACTTTTCGTTCTAAGGTTATAAATTTTCCCCCCAATCTTATCTAGGGCTTAGAGGCTGTCCTTGACAAAGCTGTGCATCTTGAAGATGGAAAAAAGATAACCCGGTAAGGATGTGATATCATACTCTGAGATACTATTTCCTTTTATTTGTACTATACTGATATTGTTTCTACTTCATTTTTGTTTCCCTAAAAATTATTTTAAAGAGGGATTGATCTTGAAAGCATGAGCATTGTCCAACGTGATGCTTTGTTGGTATTCCGCACCCTTTGCAAGGTAAATTCTGATAGTAACCACTCGACATTGTTGTCATGAATGTTTAACTTTTCATTAACAACTTTGAAAGAGTTTATTACCTGCAGATGGGCATGAAGGAGGATAATGATGAAGTCACGTCCAAGACTCGAATTTTATCTCTTGAGCTTCTGCAGGTCTGTCTAATGGATTTGACTTTAGTTTTGTTTCTGTCTGCATGTTCTAATAGGTTGATGCTTAACATATAGAAATAAAGCACTACTTCAAAGAATCTGGATTAGCATCACAAATGTTGAATGTTTTTTCAAATCATAAATCATAGGCTATCATGTATTCTTGTGTTATATTGACTTCTTTTTCTTTTTTTGATCGAGTTATGTACTTTGTTATAATGTATTTCAGGGTTTGTTAGAAGGGGTCAGTCATTCGTTTACGAGAAACTTTCATTTCATTGATTCAGTCAAAGCTTATCTTTCATATGCTCTGTTACGGGCTTCAGTTTCTCAGTCCCCCGTCATATTTCAGGTTTGCCTACAACTACTCTTCATGAGATTTAATTTTAGTCCACTGAGTTTTTTTGGTCCTCATGATGCTTTTCTTTTCTTCCAGTATGCGTCCGGAATTTTCTTGGTTCTTTTGCTGCGTTTCAGGGAAAGCCTTAAAGTATGTGTCTTAACTTGACAATTAGTCACAGAAACTCATTTTGGATGGTATATTTGACTTTGTTTTCCATTTTTCGTATATGCTTATGATTCTTTTTGCAGGGGGAAATTGGCATCTTCTTTCCTTTAGTAGTCTTACGATCACTGGATGGCTTGGAATGTCCTGCCAACCAAAAAATAAGTGTTCTACGGTAAATTGTTTTTTCTGATTGATTTTGTTACTAGTTATATATTTCACTGTTATAATGTACTCATGGGATTCTGTCCAACATTTTTCTGGTGATCAATTACTTAATATGGTTCTTTCCGTGTTTCATGATAAGTTGTAATTTTTGCAGGATGCTTGAGAAAGTTTGCAAGGATCCGCAGATGCTTGTTGATATATTTGTAAACTATGATTGTGATCTTGAGGCGCCAAACTTGTTTGAACGCATGGTACAATATCATGCATTATGTCGAATTAATGTTTTTCAATTTCAATTCAAGATTTCGAGAATAATCTTCCTTTTAGGCACACTTAACACTTTTACGATGCATTTTGACTACTTGTGTAGGTTACCTCTCTATCTAGAATATCTCAGGGGACTCAAAGTACAGACCCTAATTTAGTTGCATTGTCACAGACAACTTCAATTAAAGGCTCGTCACTTCAGGTAGGTTGAGTGATTTACTCATATCTCAAAGAAAAAATGAAAAAAGGTCTATTTAATCAGTTTCCTTCCAAACAATATATGGTGTTATGTTATCAGAAATTGCTGGATGACCTTTCTTTTCTATGCCTTTCCAGTGTCTTGTGAATGTGCTAAAATCACTAGTTGATTGGGAAAAGTCACGTAGAGAATCAGAAAGCCAGAGTAAAGGCATTCAGTCTTCTGAAGGAGAAGCTTCAGTTGGAGAATCTGGAGAAATAAAGAACAGAGATGATTTGACTAGTAACTTTGAGAAGGCAAAGGCCCATAAATCTACAGTGGAAGCTGCCATATCTGAGGTAATCAACAAAACTTAATCTTCTTTACTCTTTCGGGATGTAATTGCTATTTTTGATTTTGTACGTCACTGATCTGTGCTTTTAATATCTATTAGCTGTAGTCAGGGACTGATGAATGAATTTAATTGTATTGCAGTTCAACAGGAAACCAGTAAAGGGTGTAGAGGATTTGATATCAAATAAGTTGGTTGAAAATACACCATCTTCAGTGGCCCAATTTCTGAGAAATACTCCCAATTTGGACAAGGTTTGAATTTATGTTCTTAAATATGTTTTTTTTTTTACTTGGATGTGAACTTCTTATCCTGATTTGAATCTTTCAGGCAATGATTGGCGATTATCTGGGTCAGCATGAGGAATTCCCCCTTGCTGTTATGCATTCGTATGTAGATTCCATGCAGTTTTCAGGAATGAAGTTTGATGCTGCAATCCGGGAATTTTTGAAAGGATTCCGACTACCAGGAGAAGCCCAAAAGATAGATCGTATAATGGAAAAGTTTGCTGAACGGTACTTGCGATCTCTTTTGTGTCTGTGTACTTCATTCTAGTGTTTAGCAGAAAATAAGTACTTCATTGTAAATGTTGATTTATGGCACCCTTCTTTGATGTTAACTGACCATCCCTGTGGCCTTAACCTTAAGATTGAGCTTCTATCTATTTACTATGTTAAGGTAATTGATAATTAAAGAGAAGCAAAAACACTCGAAATGAGAAAGAAGACTTCTATCTTGTGCAACTGGATAAGACGGTTAATTAATACCAGAAGCCCTGCACATGCATGAGAACTAAAATGAGCTACGCTCCTTGGTTTTGCCGATAAGTCCATTTAATTGCTATCTGGCAATTTATGTTGTTTTCTATTGTCTTTGGCAGATATTGTGCGGATAATCCAGGCCTTTTCAAAAATGCGGATACTGCTTATGTTCTTGCATACGCAGTTATAATGTTGAACACTGATGCACATAACCCAATGGTGTGGCCTAAGATGTCCAAGTCTGATTTTGTACGTATGAATGCTACAAACGATGCTGAAGAATGTGCTCCTACAGAACTCTTGGAAGAAATATATGATTCAATTGTGAAAGAAGAAATAAAGATGAAAGATGAGAAATTGAGTGTTGATAAAGGTAGCAGATCCAAACCAGAAGGTGAAGAGAGAGGCCGCTTGGTCAGCATTCTTAATCTAGCCCTTCCCAAAAGGCAGTCAACAACTGATACTAAGGCTGAGAGTGAAGCTATAATTAAGCAGACACAGGCAATATTCCGTAGTCAAGGAACAAAAAGAGGGATATTCTATACGTCTCAGCTGATAGAACTTGTAAGGCCCATGGTTGAAGCTGTAGGGTGGCCTTTACTTGCTACTTTCTCTGTTACGATGGAGGAAGGTGATAACAAGGCAAGGGTTGTTCTCTGCATGGAGGGTTTTAGGGCCGGAATACACATCACACGTGTGCTTGGAATGGACACCATGCGCTATGCTTTTTTAACATCTTTGGTCAGGTATAATTATTTCCTTTTCAGATTTATTCATCTATATCTGTGTTTCAGTACTATATTCGTTTCTATACATTTTGTCATTGCATGTCTAGTTGCCTCTTTATTTACTATTCATTCTTTGGTGCAACTTATAGGATTTGGAAAATAATTCTTGACCTCATTTTTATCTCAGATTTACTTTCTTACATGCCCCAAAGGAGATGCGGAGTAAAAATGTAGAAGCATTGCGGACATTACTTGCTCTTTGTGACTCTGAGACTGATTCACTTCAAGACACATGGAATGCTGTCTTGGAATGTGTTTCTCGGCTTGAGTTCATAACATCCACTCCTGCCATTGCTGCAACTGTCATGCATGGATCAAATCAGATCTCAAGAGATGCTGTTCTGCAATCCCTTAAAGAGTTGGCTGGGAAACCTGCTGAACAAGTATTTGTAAATAGCGTTAAACTTCCTAGTGATTCTGTTGTGGAGTTCTTCAACGCCCTCTGTGGTGTATCAGCTGAAGAACTAAAGCAAACCCCTGCACGTGTTTTCAGCTTACAAAAACTTGTTGAGATAAGCTACTATAATATGGCTCGTATACGCATGGTACGTATCATCATATCTTCTGAAACCATATTTATATGCTGATAAATGTCGAGAAATGTATCTGATGAATGGCATTATGGATATCATGTGATTCACTACACTAAATTGGCCTATGTTATAGTTGTTATCTACGAAAATGGCTTATCCCGACTGGTACTCTGGAAAAATGCAATAATTGTAGTATTGTTGTGTTATAATTGTTTGATAAAGAAATCCTCATATGGGTGTGTAGTGGGAGTACTGGGGTAAGTTCATGCTTTTTTATGCCAATGCTGGCATATGGGCTGTAGCCAAGCACGTCTATCTTATCATGTTTGAATGGGGATGTTCAGATTGCTCATATGAAATGTGGTCTCTCATGTTACTTCTTTAACATGATGATAACCATGCATATTTTCAAAGAACCAATTATCGAAATGTGTTACAACCTGTCAACTTTTTAAGCCATGACTTCATTGTTTTAAATATTTTGAAAATTTCTTGCAATATTCTTCATAGGTCTGGGCTAGAATATGGTCTGTTTTGGCAAATCACTTCATTTCAGCTGGGAGCCATCCCGAGGAGAAAATTGCAATGTATGCCATAGATTCTCTAAGGCAGCTTGGTATGAAGTATTTGGAGCGGGCTGAACTTGCTAACTTCACATTCCAGAATGACATTCTCAAGCCATTTGTTGTACTTATGCGCAACAGCAGAAGTGAATCCATAAGGAGACTGATTGTTGACTGTATTGTCCAAGTAAGTGCACTTGATTAGCATTCCCGAGTGCTCCCCCCTCCAGAAAAGAACAAAAAAAAAAATTAGAAAGCATGGGAAAAGAAACCGTATGGTGTATTTACTAGTAGTTACTCTGTTCTGGTTTCTGATGCAGATGATAAAATCCAAAGTGGGGAACATAAAGTCTGGATGGCGTAGTGTTTTTATGATTTTCACAGCTGCTGCTGATGATGATTCGGAATCAATAGTCGATAGTGCATTTGAAAATGTTGAACAGGGTATGAGCTTTTCATCCTCTTAGTTTGCTGATATTCTTGCCACAAGATGTTGAAGTTTCTATGCTTTTTCCCTACTTTGGTATATCTGACTCCTAGGATATTTGCAGTTATTTTGGAACACTTCGACCAAGTTGTTGGAGACTGCTTTATGGATTGCGTCAACTGCCTAATCAGGTTTGCGAATAATAAATGTTCACACAGAATCAGTTTGAAGGCTATTGCACTCCTGCGTATCTGTGAGGATCGTCTGGCAGAGGTTTGTCTTTTTAGCCTTTGATCTCTCGCTCTCTCTCTCTTGTTTTTACCAATTGCAAATTTGAATTTAAACTCTTGTTTTAATATATGTTTCCCGAATCACCATATGGCATGATGTGATACTTACGCCAACCACAGATTATCTAATGCTTCATGTGGGTTTTTAAAATTCTGTCACTGGGATTTACTATCGCGGTACCAATGGTATACCCGTGCCAATCAAAGAATCAGATCAATTTGATGATTTCTAACGGTTGAATCCAAGTTAATTGGTTTTGGTAATAGTTCAATAGAGCTTGTAGGGATCTCTGATATCATTATAGTGTGTGAAATTGTTTTTATTTGACATAATTTTGGCTGTCAATCTTAGGGTCTTATACCCGGTGGTGCTTTGAAGCCCATTGATGCAAATGCAGATGAAATTATTGATGTGACTGAGCATTATTGGTTTCCAATGCTTGCTGGCTTATCTGATCTAACGTCCGATCCTAGACCAGAGGTCAGAAACTGTGCACTTGAAGTTCTGTTTGATTTACTAAATGAGAGAGGTAGGAAGTTCTCGTCGTCATTTTGGGAAAGCATCTTCCATCGTGTCTTGTTTCCTATTTTTGATCATGTGAGACATGCCGGAAAGGAAAGCTTGATTTCTTCTGATGATGAATTGCTACGCGAAACAAGCATTCACTCGCTTCAATTGCTGTGCAACCTCTTTAACACTTTCTATAAGGTACTTTTGAGCTTGATATTGGCTTTTCAAACTCTTGTGATTTAACACCCTTTCTTCTTGATTCTACTCTTCTATCTCAAGCCAACTTCTCCTACCCATTGACCTTTTTTTCTATGAAGTGGCCATTGAAGAATAAAATCTGTACCTAAAACATCCAAGACTTTAACCATTGCACTCTCTAAACTTACATCTTTAATTTCTGCAGGAGGTTTGTTTTATGCTGCCACCACTTCTCAGTTTGTTGTTGGATTGTGCCAAAAAGACAGATCAGTCGGTGGTTTCAATATCTCTGGGTGCATTGGTGCATCTCATTGAAGTTGGAGGACATCAATTTAGTGAGAGCGACTGGGATACATTGTTGACAAGCATAAGGTAAATATTATTCTATAACTGGAAGTGTTCCATGATCACTCTGTTACTGATCATTTTTGTATTCCCTCACCAGAGATGCTTCGTACACAACACAGCCGCTTGAGCTTCTCAATGCTTTGGGTTTTGAGAAGAACAAGACATTAATTAATAGGGCTGATAGTTCTTCCCCAAAGGCTGTTGATAATCATCACTTTGGTGTCAACGATAATGGAGTGGGACCAGCTAGCAATGCTAATATCACTGGAAGAACTCCAGAGTTTAATCAACAATCAGGGCTACAGTCATTGGAGGGTTCTGACGGTTAGGTCTTTTCCAACTGAATATTAAAGGATGATATGTGATTAAAATTGTTTAAAACATTTAAAAAAAAAAAAAAAAAGAGCTGCACTTTTACTGGTTGGTTAATTTGGAAAATAATTAAGAGAACAAAGCAACCATTGGTATCTAAAATGTAGTATTCGATTGATAGTGCCAGGATACTGCACATGATCCTAATACCATGAGGAACAGGACTAGTTTTTACACGTTTTGCTGTAGACTTGAGAAAGCTAAATGGATGTTTCCAGTGGAAACTTAGAAACTAATAAATGTTTTCCGCATAGGTCTTCCATCACCATCTGGAAGAAGTTCAAAATCTTCTGAAGCTGGTGGCCTCCAACGGAATCAAACAATAGGTCAAAGAATTATGGGAAACATGATGGATAATCTCTTCCTCAGAAGTCTTACCTCAAAGTCCAAGGCCGGTAATGCTTCAGAGGTTTCAGTGCCATCATCTCCGGTTAAGGTATTATTTCAATAGATCTTTATCACAGTGCAGTGACTTTGACTTGAAGGTAAAATGTATATATATGAGTGTGCGCGCGCGTGCGTATTTATACATCTATGGTTTATGTATTAATGTCCGAAATATTCAGTTGTGTGTTGCAGACACAATCTAGAAAGATTGGAACGACAGGAAACCTGCTAGTTACATTTATACATATATCTCCTTTTCACAAGTGTTTTTAAGGAATTTTTAAAAAAAACCTGATATCGAACAGATAATGGCTTTTCAGTAAGTTTCGTTCCCCTCTTTACCTTTTTCCAATACTGTTTTAGGTTTCTGATGCTGTAGAACCCGATGCCAAAGATGAGGAGGAAAGTCCACTTATGATCACTGTTAGGGGGAAATGTATTACTCAGTTATTACTTCTTGGTGCCATTGATAGCATACAGGTTTGGATTTTGTAACTCTATACTTCCCAAGTCTCTATATATGCTGAATGTATTTTTATGAGAACGTGAATAATTGTTTTCTTTCGGTTATCCAAGTTCTGTTTGAAATTCAACCTAGTGAACTATTTAAGATAAAAACTCTATTGTGATACAAACATAGATACACTATTAAGTTGACACCAGATGTGGAAAGGGAGCCTTACGGAGGGTCTGAGAACTATTTATAAATTCTTTGCCTTGCAGAAGAAATTCTGGAGCAAGTTGACGGTACCACAAAAGCTCGTCATAATGGATATCTTGTTATCTCTGTTAGAGTTTGCTGCTTCCTATAATTCACATACTAATCTCAGAACACGAATGCACCAACTTCCAGATGAACGGTAGTCCATGAAGCTGCATAATTCTATCTCTCTTTACTCTGTCCATCCGTCCGTCTGTATTTCTTCTCTCCTCTCCTTTTTCTAATCTTTGAAATTTAACAATCTCTTCTTCTACCCAATATCATTTTGTGATAGGCCACCTCTGAACCTTCTCCGTCAAGAATTAGCTGGAACTACCATATATTTGGACATTTTACAGAAATCAATTTCTGGGTTTGATTCCAATGATGATTCAAGCGTCACTCAGCACTCTAAAGATGAAGAGAAGCTGGAAGGATTAGCAGAAGAGAAACTGGTGTCTTTCTGTGAACAGGTACTCCGAGAGGCCTCCGATTTGCAGTCCAGTGTAGGTGACACCACTAATATGGATATTCACCGAGTTTTGGAGTTGCGTTCTCCTGTTATCATTAAGGTATGAACATATCAGAGCTTGTGCTTAAAGAATGTTATGTTGGAAATTTTCACAGGGATTCTGGTTTATAAGTAGGTTAAATCTGTGCAGACTACTTTTGAGGTTCTAGTTTATCCACATCGACACTAATAATCTTTTTAGCGATATTATAACTTTTACATCTAGAAGGAAATGAGAGAAAAAAAAAAAAAGGATTGTTTTCTATTTAATTAATTAGTGCTACTGCAACTCTACGGAATTTTATCATTTGGTTGGACATCCATATTTTGTATGAGATCGGTGCTGCGGAGTTGCTTCCAATTGGGGATTGTCATTAGTAGATGTATTTTTTGGTGTACTTTTTTTTTTTTTTTTCGCTAAGATAGCCTATGTCATGGTATGTACAGGGCTACTTTTTCACGTAATTGTACAAATGGCAGTAACAGCGCTGCAATTTTTTCTGTTGCAATATTGCAGGTGCTTAAAGGCATGGGCTTTATGAACAAAAAAGTTTTCAGGAGACACCTAAGAGACTTTTATCCTTTGCTTACAAAGCTTGTCTGCTGCGATCAGGTAATCTCCTTCTCCTTGATAAAACAACTCATAGTATCAATATCTCAGAATGATCTTGCAATGTGTATTCTAGAGAGGGAGTACTATATATATATATATATATATATTATATTTATATATATATATATATATATATATATAGACATATAACTTCCTTGGTGGTTCTTGATAAGCTTTCGGGAGAGACGAAAAATTGTTAGGATGGGCATTCCAAATGAGCAGTTTGTAGGTTCCAAAGAACTTGAGGAACTTTACTTGGTGCGGTTTATAACCATGCGAGACTTGGTCTATGTTATTCCTTAGTAGATGTTCGGCCATCGAAATTTGCTAGCGAGTAATTTGGACAAAATTAAGTGCTCTAATTCAAGGATTTAGAATCAACTACTATATTTACTCTTGTGGGACGACCACAGGGTAACTTTTCATACTGATTAGTGACCTTCGCATGTCTGAAAAGCTGATCGTTTCTTGATATGTTTAGATGGATGTTCGTGGAGCTCTTGCCAATCTATTCAGGGCACAACTAAAAGCTCTTCTGCCTTAGGTCTTTCCCCTCGCCACTCCGTCAAGTTCTCCAAAAGAATTCATTGGCGCGCTGGCCAACAGCTAACATCACATCGTTTCTATACTGAATTTTTGTGCCTAAAATTTTATTTGTTCAAAGATTGACATTATTTTATTCATCAATTTCGCCGAAAAATTTGTTCTGTAACGATCCTATGGAAAGAGGGAAAAAAAATAGTAGGAAAAAGGGAAGAGTATGATTGAATTCTTTGGTCAGTGTTTAATGTCCAATTTTGCTCTTATAGAGTGGAAGTATCACAAAGAGATTATACCTGAGATCCTCGTGGTTAGTTGTGGTTAACAACTATTTGATTTATCATCTCTCATGAAATAATTTGGGCGTGTTATTTATATAAATTTTCACCCGATGCCTCATTTTAAACCTTCCAAGGGAGCATTCACATCGTATCACAATCTCACATGATCTGCAATATTCCTATGCCCGAAGTGCTTGTGCGTATTGCATTCTGTGAATTATAAGATCGTTTATTATGCACTATTGATAGGTATTGTTATTTTAATTATTAGATTGATTTTTCAACAGCTTGATATATGATTGGAATAATTATGGATTCACATCTCAATGGATTGAAGTGTGTGTTAACATATTTATAATATGAATATTTATAATTCAGATCGTTAAAAAACAATTTTTATAAATGTGTAGTCAGGAAGAAGCTCTATATATTATTATTTAAAAAATACACAAACGCACGTACATACATGTTACACACAATAAAATGATGACAATCGGAATTGTCTTCTTCAAGTTCCCAAGCCTCGTTTTCTTGAACTTCTTGATGACAATTATCTTTTGAAATTTTGGTTTTGTATTAACAATGTGATACTAGAATGTCCTTCTAAGTCAACTTTATCCTATTAGTTTTTCTGATTTTTCATTAGTACAGCATGGTGAGAATGGCCCCACCAAAGAGGACCCGTGTACCCTTTTCCATGGAAGCTGATACTTTTTAACTTTCAGCCACAAAAAGGCATGACATTCCTTTTATGGGTTTTCTCATGCAAAGAAATACCAACACCAAATGCTCTCCAACAAGTTTACCCAATTCCTTTCTTGAATGATCTTCACAGTTTTATCAAATAACAAAGATCAACTATTTCAATTGGAACAAGTTCCTTGTTGAACATCTATTTATTCCTTGCCTTTCCCTTCCATAAAAGTCACTCCAACCCTTTTTAAACATTGGTCTATTTATTTAAAAAAAAAAAAAAATCATACTTCCCCTCACTTATAATACTCCACCCCTTCAGAACCATAGAATTCGGAAGATTATGCAAAGCCAAAACATGGGGTCTCGGAACTTCATGATTTTGTTAACACTGTGCATAATCGGTGAAGTTTTCGCGGTAGGCGTTTTCGGGTTTGCGTGCAACTGGGGGACACGTTCCACACATCCATTGCCACCAAACATAGCTGTGAGGCTCCTCAAGGAAAATGGATTTGACAAAGTGAAGCTATTCGAAGCCGAACCAGAGGTTCTTAAAGCTCTTGCAAAATCTGGTATAGAGGTCATGCTTGGTATCCCTAATGAATTCTTGGCACCTCTTGCCAGCAGTGTCCAGTTTGCTGTGAATTGGGTTACTCATAATGTGTCCTCCTATATCACATCCGGGGTTAATATAAGGTAAACTTTTTTTTTTTTTTTTTTTTCTATACTTTAATATGTGTTCTAGGTTGAATATAGAGATATTGTCATTTTCAACATGAAGCTGTCTTTTTGAAGAAAGCTATGATCCTTTTGGGGAAAGGACGTGCTTTGAATAGCAAACTTGGACGAACCTTAAAGGGCATTCACTAGGATGCTATTTTTAGAGTCTATTTATGTTGTTCGTTTTTTGGGTCGTACTTGCTAGAATCAAATCTCTACTACTCTGATGATGACTTTTCGTTAAAAGTGCATGCAACATTGCTAGGGGGAAAAAAATAAAAAAGAAAAAAGAAAAAAGAAAAAAGAAAAAAGGTAATTGCTTTTTTGTCCTTAAATTTTTAAGTTTGTGCGACTTTAATTCCTGATATTTATTTCACACCTTGAATAACTGTAAATTATTAAAATGTTGCTACATTAATCTTTTATATTAATTTTTGAACGGAATCCGTTAGTAGTTTGATAAAAAAAAATCAACTAATATATTCCATTTAAAAATTAATAAAAATAACTATTGTAATTACAATTTTAACTGTTTAGGGTCATTTTAGCTACGAAAAAAAATATGAACTAAAATTGTATAAACTTAAAAGTTTAAAGACCAATCTAGCTAATATAAAAAATAATGCCGTGCTGCAGCTTTAAAATATCATATTAAACAAATTAATAAATTATAATAATTCAATGAAATTAAAAAATATTAAAGAACTGAATTTTATTATCGGTGCATATTCTATTTTTAAATTATTCTACGTTATCAATCCATTTCAACTCATAATTCCAATATTAAAAAAAAGTTGGTCAGATAATAACTTAATCATATCTATTTGCTTACCATACGTACTCAACTTCTTCAAGAGTTTATAATTTACCCCCGAAATTTTTATAAATTGTGCTATTATTTTTAAGAGAAATTATAGAAACATATCTCTACTCAAATTTTGAGATTTTAGTTTTACTTTCAAAGTAAATAGAATTTATCTATGCACCTGATTTATTAAATAAAAAAAAAAGGATTATATATGGTGCCTGCATTCAATTGTTATATCATACAATTACGTCTTTTTATTTGGAAAAAAAAAATGATCTCTAATTTTTTTTTATAGCGTACCCACTAAAACTATTTTCTGACTCCGCCATGGTTCCACTTATGCAAAGAGTTAAACACATCATAATATTATATCCACATGCAGGTACGTGGCTGTGGGAAATGAACCATTCCTGAAAACATACAAAGACAAGTACCTACAAACAACACTCCCAGCCCTCCAAAACATCCAAGCTGCCCTCATAAAAGCCGGGTTGGGCAAGCAAGTGAAGATCACCGTGCCGCTAAACGCCGACGTTTACGAAACCGACACCGGCCTTCCCTCCGGCGGAAACTTCCGAAGCGACATCCACGACCTCATGATATCCATCGTCAAATTCCTCAGCATCAATGGTGCTCCTCTCAGCATCAACATCTACCCTTTTCTCAGCCTCCAGGCCGACCCCCACTTCCCCAAAGAATACGCCTTTTTTGGGTCCAATTCCAATCCCATTGTCGATGGCTCCATCACTTACAACAACGTTATGGAGGCCAATTTTGACACATTAATTACTGGTGAGTTGTATACATTTATAGCATTATTTTCTTGGTCATGATTAAAGTATAACAGATAAATAATTTTTGTTTTTTTGTTTTTGTTTTTTGTTTTTTGTTTTTTAATTAAACTAGAGATTCACACTCTATATTATCTGGTCAAGTAGATTTGAAGTTATGGTTAAGATGAAATCATAAAATCTAGAATATCTTACAAGAAGTAAAAAAAAAAAATTTAAAAATTAAATTAAATTAAATTAAAATCATCATTATCCTGGAAAAATTGTTGGTTTGGTCCTTAATCTTTTCAGAAAATTACGATTTGGTCCCATTTTTTTTTTTTGGTAGCTAAAAAGTCACTAAATTTACTGTTAAAGGATAGTTACAAAAAAATATTTATATGATACAATTTACATTTGTCATACACGTGATCTTTTCATCCAATTTTTAACCTTTTTTTTAAAGTAAAAAGTATCAAAGTGTATCATTTTAAAGAGTTCAGTGACTTTTTAACCAAAAAAAAAAAAAAGATTAGAGATCAAATGAGTAATTTACCCCTATAATCATTACTACTTAAGTTTTCCATGGATTTCTACATTGGGATTTTATACTTTGTACTGTCCATAAGCAATGTTGTTTTAAGAGTTGGATTAATGTTTCAATAAGATAATGTAGAACTGAAGCAGTTTTACATCCCATATAGTACATTTTTAACGTGAATATTCACAAATTAGACCACTAAAAAAAGTAATTAAACAATAATAAATCGATTCCTAGTGATATCACAAAGTAAGAGGTCTTACCGTAAAAATTGCTTATATTTACGATGTGATTTTTTTTTTTTTTTTAAATTTCTATAACTTGTCATGTATTTGCAGCTCTTGAGAAAAATGGGTTTTCCACCATGCCCGTTCTGATTGGCGAAATGGGTTGGCCGACGGATGGTGACCCAAGTGCCAACAATGAGAACGCCCAAAGGTTCAACCAAGGCCTTTTTGATAAGATAATCCGAAAGCAAGGCACACCCAAAAGGCCCACTTTGCCCGATGTCTATATGTTTGCACTTGTTGACGAGGACGACAAGAGCATTGACCCGGGCAACTTTGAGCGCCATTGGGGCATTTTTAACTTTGATGGGACGGTCAAGTATGGCTTGAATTTGGGAAATGGGAGAAATTTGGTCCCTGCAAAAGGGGTGAGATATTTGGCTAGGCAATGGTGTGTTATGTCCCCGGAGGCCAACATTTTGGACCCCAAATTCGCGGAGAGTATTAACTATGCATGCACTTATGCGGATTGTACTAGTCTTGGCTATGGCTCCTCTTGTGGCATGCTTGATGCTAGGAGTAATGCTTCCTTTGCTTTTAACATGTATTACCAAACTATGAACCAGAGGAAAGACGCGTGTCAGTTCAATAACCTATCGATAATCACCAGGGCAGATCCGTCGCCGGGGGCTCCTAGTGGGACTGGAAATAGTTCGTGTCGTTTCGAGATCATGATTGACCTAGGTGAACACCAGCTTGCTCGGTCCCCATCGTCGATTGGCACGGGGCTTGGAAACGGCTTGTCTCACATTGTCGTTATTACGAGTCTCTTTGTTGTATTAATATCTGTGTTGTTTGACTGAGTTTACGTTGGTTCTCTTGATTTTTTTTTTAAATTTTTTTTCTTATAATATTCATTTCCATGATGTTAGTTTGAGCTAGCAATTTATGTGCTATCTGTATATAGTGATTGATGCTTAATTCTCCTTTTGTTTTCTCTTTTATTTTGAGTTCTTTAAAGTAAATGTGTGTTTTATGTGGGGTGAGAAGTTCACGAGAGAAAAGGTTTTATGTACCAAATGAAAGGTAGTTTAATTAGGTCAGAAAATAAAAATGGTGCAAGTGTGGTGCACTTATCAAAATTGGACCCCCCCCCCCCCCCCCCCCCCCCAAAACAAAAAAAGAAGCTATTTTGATGATAACCTTAATCAGTTAATTCTTTAAAATAAAAACACTTTAATCTGTTTCTAATATAAAATTTAATGTTTAATTTACATATATCCCACCCGTGGTCCGCAAGGAAAGAAAAAAAAAAAAAAAAGAAAGAAAGAAAAGAGAATTACATGTGTTTAATGGAGGTTATAAATTAACTTCTATATTCTAAACTAGTTGATTTACGTGTGTAAAATAGATTATTATCTAAATTATTAGTTAAGAATGCTGTAAGAAACGTTAAAGACATAATGTAATGAAAATTGAAAGAGTCACCTGATGAGTTCTAAAAGAAGATAAACTTCTAAAAAGAATACCATCTAGGTATCTTGAAGCCAATTTTTGAGATTTGAGACATGAAATGATATATATATATATATATATATATATATATATTTGTTATAATGAGGTAGTCCGTAATCGTAACCATAGAATTCTTCAATTTAGTTGTCATGCTAGTGCCATGTCCATCTCAGATTCTCAAATGTATCATTGCTAATTTATTTTATTTTATTTTTAAATAATGCACATATTGTTGAAGTATATGTTATGTACCTTTTATATTTTTTTCCCTAAGGGAAAAAAAGAAGAGAAAATTACTTAAATAATTACATATTTTTTATTTATTAATTAATATGATATAAATTTTTTATTTTTGATTAATACGATATAAATTTTAATTGATTTTAATTTAATTTTGTCATTTGATTTAGTATTAAATTTTTTTATTATATTAATGTAATGATTTTTAAATTTGTATCATTTAGGTGTTTAAGACTCCGTTTGGTGAAACGGTTTGAATTGAAATTTTTAAATTTGAGTTGGTTGACTTTTTAAAAACTAGTTATAATTTTTATTGACTTTTTAGAAAAAAATAAAAACTAAAATGAAAAATTTAAATTTAAAATATTTTAGAGCATAAAAAAAATAAATATCAACTTAAATAAGGCTAAAGGCCCATTAAAGCCATGGGCAATTGGAGGAATTAACTCCAAAAGAGTAGAAAGGAATTATTCATTTCGAAAAAATTCAAATGAGATTTTTTTTTTCTTTTTTGGTGGAAAAAGAATCAAATGAGAGTTGCTCACTTTATCATTCCGTTGGATAAGAGAGAAAGAAAAGAGAGAAAAAATAAAATATATGAGGAAGAGAAAATGTGAAAAGGAGAAAAAAAATTGTTTTCTTTTTATCTTGCTTGATAGGATGGAGAAAAGAAAATGTGCAATAAATTAAATGATTATTTTAATCATTATTTGGTATTAACTTAATTTGAAAAATAAGAATAAAAGGTAATTTAATTATGTATACAAGTTAAATAAGTTTTCCTCTCAAAATATCTCTATTTTTGGAAAGATAAAAAATGACGGAATTCATAAATTTATTTATTTTTTCCATTATGCTTTTCTCTTCCCTCCACTTTTTTCTTCTGTTAGACGACCTAAAATCTTGTTTTCCCTTCAAAAATCGCTTCACTTTTTTTTTTTTCCTTCCCACTTTTCATTTCTACCAAACAGGGCATAAACCATCATAGATTCAATATAATAAAAGAATGTTTATGATTTTACTACATTTCATAACATAATCAAAAATAAAAAAAAAGTAAATACATCACTAATTATAAATATAGGCCGTACTAATTTAAGGGAAAAAAATAAAAAAAAAAAGAGTTGAAGTTGTGGTCACAGGTAAGCAACCTTCGTCTTTACCACGGGGCTGGTGGGTCCCTTTCAGTGATAAAATTGACGTGATTATAAATCAATTCTGATAATGATAGCCCCAGAGCATCAAAGTCTCGAATCCCAAAAGAGTGGAGGACAAAATAAAAAAAACATTTCTTAAAAAAGCAAAAAATGTACCTACAAAAAAGAAAAAAAAAAAAAAAATTCAAACACGCCACTACAACTAGGAAAGAAAAAAAAAATAAGAGAAAAAGATATTAAAATATGTAAATTATTAGATTGATCATTAAAATTTTAATTTTATAAAACTTTGATTTTCCTTTTTTTTAGTTGTAATGGCACTAAATATTAAAAATATCATTATAACAGTAATTTTGTTTTCAATTTAGGACAAAATTAATTAATATTATTTCTTAATTAAATTATTAATAAAATTTTATTTAAAATTTAACAGAAAAAATTATTATACTAATAATTTTAATAATTAAGGGGCCTATCGGCTATAAAAGAAAAATTAAGGATTAAAATTGCTTGAACATAAAACTTTAGAGGCTAAATAAGTAATTTAGCTTTAAAAATAAATAAAGAGAGGGAGAGAGAGAAATGACGGTGGAGCGGACTGAAGGGTTTTAGTGCGAAAAAACAGAAAAAAGGCAGGGGTCAGCTCAGCGCCCCCCCCTGTAATATTAAAAAAGTATTCGAAAATTAAGCCCTAATCTTCGCTTTAACCATTGGATTAGTGTTTTAATCTCTCTTTTTTTAAAATTAATTACCCCTTTAATTTAATTACATCTTCAACTTTAAAAAGAGAAGAAGAAGATGAAACGAAACACACACGCACAGAGTAAGAGAAACTTCGCAATCGCAAAGCTCCAGATTATTGGTTGGGAAACAAAAAAAAAAAATTAACAAATTTCTTTCTTTATTTTTGTATATTCCGAGACCGAATTATTCTTGATTCGTTCCCTTTTTCTCTCAGATTTTCCGTCAAAAAAAAAAAAAAATCGATTTTTTTCCATGCATTTTTCTTCTTGGATTTGTAATCTGTACTAGGGGTTTTGAGTTTTTTGTCGAAAGTTTCGTGGAAGACGATGAACTAGGGGAAATGAGCGAGGATCATTCGTTTTCGTAATGTTGTTGGCAAGGAGGCAAAGCCGCGGTTTGCGATTCCTGTTTTCTCTCTCGCGATCGCGCTTCGCAGTGGACATGGCTGCAACTTCTTCTGCAGCTTATGTAATCTTTAGAGGATTTCATGTCGAAACTCCTTCTTCTTCTTCTTCTTGTTCTTCTTCTTCTTCTGTTCGTTTTTGTGATTTCGCCATCAGAGGTTGTTTCGAGTCTGATCCTAACAATCGGCATCCTCGTCGCCGCCGTTCGCTCCACACGAATAGTAAGGCCGGTAATGGCGGTCGCTGGAGCAGTGGGTTTGATCATCACAAGGCTCAGTTCGTTCGCGATTTGGAGTTGGAGGGGATTTCTCCGCTGCAAGACGTCCGGACTACCGACGCTCGTGGTCTGGCCCCAAACGGACGCGAGACGGCTTATCAGCGCGGGAACATTCTTGGATTTCCTAACCATTCCTTTCCCCGGGATAAGATCGCCGTCGCCGTTGACGTCGACGAGGGTAATTCTCTCTGTTCATGTTTTCTGGGTAGTGTGTGTGTGTGTGCGTGCGTATATATATATATATGTATATCTATACGTATGTGTACATATAAAAGCCAATTCTTTTTGTCTTTTTTTGACAAAAAAAATTACAAGACGACTTTTTGAACGTACCATTTGACCATGAATTGCAATGTAAAAAGAATCTCAAGTTTTTGTTTACTCTTTTGAATTCTGAAGAAGAGATTCTTTCTGAAGTTATCTTATTTGTGTGCTTTATTTATAATCTTTGGCTTCTAATTTTGTGTTGTTCGGATATGTTGTTTGCTGATATTCTTGAATTGTGCAGTTTTGGGGAACTTTGTGTCGGCCCTGAACAGATTTATTGCGGATCGATATTCTTTGAATCATTCTGTTTCAGAGTACCATGTCTACGAGTTCTTCAAGGTAGTTCCTACTTGCTGTCTTTAATGATTTCTATCACTGGCGAGTATTCACATTTTTTGTAGATATCTTCTCATGCAATTCGCATTTTATGCTACAGATATGGAACTGTTCCCGCGATGAAGGTACTTCTAGTATCCATTTTTTTGGCTCATTTGCACCATGACCAATATGATGATTATTTTCATGGAACTAGCAATCTAGTATTTTAAAATGTTCGACTAGCATTGAAGTTTGCTAATGCATGTGTAATGTCTAGTATGGTCTTGCTCTAGTATTGTGCCTTTTAACCTTGATGAACGTCTCGCTTATAGAGTTGTTTCATTTGGCTTTAGTGGATGAATTTTGAATAACATTTCCAGATCTGTGGTAAAATTGAGATTGATCTGTCATTCACAATAATCTACTTGAATACTGAAAATCAATCCAGGATCCGTATTTCAATCCAATTCTACGTTGTTTATGCCATTCAACTCCACTTTGTTTTCTTCTATAAGAAATTTTGGCACCATTTTTTTAAGGTTTTTCTTCTGATCGATGAATTGATTTGAAACATCTACTTTGTTCTGACAGCTGATATCCGCGTTCATGAGTTCTTCAAGACCTCGTATTTCAAGACGGGGATCCACCCCATCCCTGGTGCTCAAAAGACGCTTCATATGCTATCAAAATATTGTAATCTATCTGTTGTGACGTATGTACAACTATCAATAATATCGTTTATGTTTCCTTTCTAACCTTCATCTCATGACCCTTTTTATTTTTATTTATTTTTATTTTTAAAAAATGTTTGGGTATATGTGTCAATAGGTCTAGGCAGAATGCTATCAAAGATCACACGATTGAGTGGATTGAAAAACACTTTCCAGGATTGTTTCAAGAGATCCACTTTGGCAACCACTTTGCTCTAGATGGAGTGTCAAGGCCCAAGTCAGATATATGCAGGTGTGCTTGTGAATTTCTTTTCCCCTTCATGCTATAATTTGTATTTTCTTTTTCTTTTTCGCTCCCTTATCATGTGTTCTGAAGTCCACTAGTTTTTGGGTGAAACGGAAAAGTAATGTGTGTATCATACTATGCTATACATTGCTTTACAAACTAGACCCTGTAAACGCATGTGGGCTGTTGGTTAGTTTCCGGACTGTTAATGTGCATGGACTTTAATTGTTGAATTGGTGGAATATGCCCCTGATGTGCCCGGTCTTCCATGAACTGCAACTTCCAGGTCATTAGGAGCAAAAGTTTTGATTGATGATAACCCAAGATATGCCATCGAATGTGCCGATGTTGGAATCAGGGTTCTACTTTTTGATTACGAGAACTCCTATCCTTGGTGCAAGACCGATTCTATCAATAAACACCCCCTAGTGACTAAAGTTCATAACTGGGAAGAAGTGGAGCAACAGTTAAACACACTGGTTTTTCGTTAGTTTTTCGGTTATAAATGACTTACAAGGATTCAGAAGACACGTAAGGATTTATTGACTGATTTTTATTTCACGCCTGGAAGCATCAAATGGATGCTGAAGAAAGTTGGCTTATATTGGTCATTTGCTGGAGCAGCTAGAGAGAGCCAGAAGGGTCTTTGGAAGCTGGGTTAAGGAAACTACGAGAAATTAATTTTCTTATTCCTCCTCCCCATTTTGAGGCGTTGAAAAAAAAAAAAAAATAATGTTTCTGATTTGGGATGTGACATACGTCATGTTTATTGAAAAGTTAGTTTCAATTGTATGTTACTTCTTTAATCATCTAAATGCCTATGATTTATTTTTAGTCAGACCTATTGAATTAACTGGCCATGTCAAAACTTGTTTGTTTCTCTTCTTTTTTTTTGAGGAAAGATGTGGTAGGGTTAAAATACGGAGAAATTTATATAACCGAATGCTAGTTAGTTGCTGCTTTATCTAAATTTTAACGTCAAGTCCTCCTAATAACCAGGAGACCTGGCATAGAAATTGATTCAGCAAACTTTTTTTTCGCATAACTATATTTTTGCTCATTATTCCTACAAGAATTCTTTAGTAAAGAATTCTTTAGTAGAGCATGATAAAACACCCTATTGCCGTTTTGAATTGTTAGATCTTATCAATTTTGTACATTTTTTCCAGTACTTTGCCGTTGGAAATCTTCCGTATTCTTATACAAAGTTTTTACTAACAAATGAAGCTGGGACTGCTGAACGTTTTTCTTTAGTACTTCTAAGCATACACTCTGCCTGCAAGAATCGTTGAGAGGGAGAGAAATAAGCATTTTCCCTTCCTTTTTCGAGGATATTTTCTCTTAGTTTAAATAATTTTAAGGTTAAAACATTACAGGATATATGACAATAACAGGTCTCAGATCCTTCTCCAAGTTACATATTCACATCTTTATACATACAAGGAAACATAAATTGGGAACTTAAGAATCTTCATTACTTGATCTTTTACATCAACTTGAACCCATTAGCTTGCAATATATCAATTTGTTGTTAGTATGAAAATATTATAATTCAGCTGATGATTGAAGAAAAATGTGAATAAGTTATTTTCAGATAATTTTATGGTAGGATTTTCGAGCTACCAGAAGAGTAAGGTTGTTAAATGTTGGTTCTTACATATTTGGCATTAAAAATAATCTGCCCCGATAGGGTAAACGTAAAGTTCTGAGAGTAAAATTTCATTTTATTTCAGACAGAACAAACAAAAATATTGCTATTACCTGGGACATATACTTCAGGTTCAGTAAGCCTCAAGATTCCTTTTGTCTCCTATCTTCTTTTCAAGGATGAGCTGCAAAACCATTTTTAAAGATATTAATCTCAAGCAATTTCTTTGGTTTGATGGGAAAGTGTTTTTTAAAGAAGCCAAAGAGTAACAAATACCAGTGCTTCAATGGCTGCAGGGATGCCAACAGTGAGGGCCATGGCAGTTGTGGTTTTCCCATTCTTGGTCTTACCAAATTCCAATAAAGTTCCTGTGTGTCTCTCTGTTTGTTGGTCGTCGGGGAAATCTACCACCACTTCATGATGCATAAGCACCATGTCCTGGCCACCAAAATCAAACTAGTTGTGGTGCAGTGAGACATAAAATTGGCTGATGAGTCATCATCCCAAGAACACATTCAAAATTCCCTTTTTCGGAAAAATGAGACTTTTCCACAATTAAACTACGGGATTTATACCATAGGATTTGAAAAAAAATGCCCTCTGGTTGGACTATGTATTTTATTGTGAGATCTGTGTCAAAAACTGTTTGTTACGCTATTTTTTCTTTATTATTTGGATGCAATTTTGATCAGATATAATAGTCAGAAACATGCATTATCGATATGAGGTTCTACCATAAAAAGACTTAGAAAACTATAAGAATGTGTGCATAAACACTTTTGGAGAATAGTTGGCTTGTGAGTCCCCACAAGTATATGTATTAAAAAAGGCTTAAGTTTCGTTTTCGGGAAATATGAGAGAACTTTTGCACCGAAACACTAAGATATTTCTATGGTGCGACTTGAAAAAAATGCATTTATGGTAGGATTTTTAGTTGAGAAACTAATTTTGATGCGTATTTTTCTTTATTATTTTGATGTGATTTTTATCAGATTCAACTGTTAGAAACGTACACTATCGAGATAAGGCCCTATCATGACTTGGAAAACTATTAAGAATGTGTGTGGAATCACTTTTGGAGAGAATAGAACTATCATATGTCTATGCTACTCATTTTGCAGCACAACAATTGTTCTCCAACATTATACGAAATGAATTCCATACGAGGTACAGACTTGTTATTAAAGTGCAGTTTAACACCTCAGATACTTCAGTCAAGTGTCTGAGTACGAGGATTGGTGTGACTAAACCTGTAGTATTGCTGATAAGATTGTACCTGTTCCGAGTGAGTAGGCTAACCGTTCCTCCCTCCGGAGACAGGAAACATCCAATGCGCTTTGGCAGGAGACCGGAATTTCCGTCTGCTGGTTAAGTCCCTAGAGTCTATCCACAAGAAAGAAACATTATCGCAACTAAAACATTGCCTACATAGAAAAATCATTTTTTGGTCAGACCGATTGAATTAACGGGCCACGTCAAAACTTGTTTGTCTCTCTCCCTCTCTCTCTCTCTCTCTCTCTCTCTTTTTGGAGGAAAGATATGGTAGGATTAAAATATGGAGAAATGTAACATCAAGTCCTAATAACCAGGAGACCTGGCATTGAAATTGATTCAGCAAACATTTTTTTTTTCCCCTTTTTGCAGAGCTTAATTTTTTGGTCATTATTCTTACGAGAATTCTTTAGTAGAACATGAGAAAATAGCTTGTTGGTAGGACCCTGTTTTGAACTGTTAGATCGTCATTAGATTCTATTAGTTTTGTACGTTCTCGCTGTTTTTACTAACCAATGATGCTGGGACTGCTGAATGTTTTTCTTTAGTACTTCTAAGCATACTGTCTGACTGCAAGAATCATTGAGAGGGAAAGAATATGCATTTTCCCTTCCTTTTTCTATCCTTTTTCGAGGATATTTATTCTTAGTTTAAATAATTTTAAGGTTAAAACATTTACAAGATATTAGACAATAACATGTCTCAGATCCTTTTCCAAGTTAGATATTTACATCTTTAAATATACAAGGAAACATAAATTGGGATCTTAAGAATCTTCATTACTCGATCTTCTCCATCAACTTGAACCCATAAGCTTGTAAGATATCCAGTGCTGGGACACGAAAACCACGTATAATTTATTATTAGTATGAAATATAGCAATTCAGGTGAGGATTAAAGAAAAATGTTAATTTTTTTTTTCTTCCTTAAACAAAGGAAAATTTTATGGTAGGATTTTTGGCCATTAAAAATAATCCACCCTGATAGGGTAAAGGTAAAGTTCTCACTGTAAAAATTCATTTTATTTTAGACAGAACACACAAAAATATTGCTATTACCTGGGACATATACTTCGGGTTCAAGAGGCCTCAAGACTCCTTTTGTCTCTATCTTGTTTTCAAGAATGAGCTGCAAAACCATATTTAAGACATTAATCTTGAGAAATTTCTTTGGTTTGATGGGAAAGTCTGGATTTTTAAGAAGCCAAAGAGTAAAAAGTACCAGTGCTCCAATGGCTGCAGGGATGCCAACGGTGAGGGCCATGGCAGTTGTGGTTTTCCCATTCTTGGTCTTACCAAATTCCAATAAAGTTCCTGTGTGTCTCTCTGTTTGTTGGTCGTCGGGGAAATCTACCACCACTTCATGATGCATAAGCACCATATCCTGATCACAAAAATCAAACAAGTTGTAGCGAGAGATTGATTTGGCTGGTGACTCATCATCACAAGTATACCTCGGAAAAAATGCACCATTAAACTACGAGATTTCTATGGTGTGACCTGAGAAAATGCACTTTTGGTAGGACTATGTTCTTTTAGTTGTAAGGTACATATTAAAAACTATTAGTTACGTGTATTTCTTCTTTATTATTTGGATGTGATTTTGATTAGATCAAACTGTCATAAACGCACTGTAGAGAGACCCGGAAAACTATGAGAATGTGTGCACACACTTTTGGAGAGAATAGAATTATCATACAATTGGCTTATGAGTCATCACAAGTATATATTCAAAAAGGCTCAAATTTCACTTTTCGGCAAAATGAGAGAAGACTTTTTCCACCATTACTACAAGATTTCTCTGATATGATCTGAAAAAATGTACTTCTGGTAGGACTAGGTTTTTAAGTAGTAAGATTTAAATCAAAGACTGTTTGTTACGAATATTTTTTCTTTATTATTTTGGTATGATTTTGATCAGATCTAATAATCAGAAACGTACATTATCGATATGAGGTCCTACTGTAAAAAAAACTCAGAAAACTGTAAGAATGTGTGTAGAATTACTTTTGGAGAATAATTCACTTGTGAATTATCACAAGCATATATATATATTTTTGAAAAGACTTATGTCTCATTTTCGGGAAATATGGGAGTACTTTTCTGCTGATAAACTAAGGGATTTCTATGGTAGGACTTGAAAAAAAATGCACTTATGGTAGGATTTTTAGTTCAGAAACTAATTTTGATGAGTATTTTTCTTTATTATTTTGATGTATTTGATTATATCCAACGATCAGAAATATGCACTACCGAAATGAGGCCCTACCATAAAAAGACTCGGAAGACTAAAAGAATGTGTGTAGAATCACTTTGGAGAGAATAGCACTGTCATATGTATTTGCTACTCATTTTTCTACTCAACAAGGATTCTCCAACATTTTAGGAAATTAATTCCATATGAGATAGTGACTAATATTTAAAGCGCAGTTTAACACCTTAGACACTTAAAGCCAAGTTTCTGAGTAGAAGAAATGGTATGACTAAACCTGTAGTATTGCTGATAAGGTTGTACCTGTTCTGAGCCCGAGTAGGCTAACCGTTCCTCCATCCGGAGACAGGAAACATCGAATGCGCTTTGGCAGGAGACTGGAATTTCCGTCTGCTCGTTAAGTCCCAAGAATCTATCCACAAGAAAAAAAAATATTGTCGCAACTAAAACATTGCCTACATAGAAAACATTGTACCTGCTTAAACGTTGAAGCCAACATTGTTTTTTTCGGGGTGCTATGAGAAATTAGAGATATTTTTTTTAGCGAATGGAGACTTTTTCTTATAAGTGGGGGCACAATTGAAATTTTAAGGATAAAAATTCAATTTTTAAGATCCGAATAGAGGTACGTGCCCGGACTCGGTAATATGTTGTTCCACAACTGAAATGGAAATATAGAACTATTTGATTGTATAAAAGAAAAGGTAAGATTTAAACAAGAAGCCTACATGATAGTTTTGGCTGCCTTTAGTGCACTGCCTTGATCTTTGCAATGTCCGAGCCCGACAATCATTTCAGCGATGCCCGCCTCTCCTTTCAGAAGGCCATCAATATCGCCACCTTTAATCTTGAGAAGCTCAAGCAAGAACGTTCTGAATGTGGGTCTCTTTCCATCCTTAAGAAGTGGATTAGGTTCAGTATTAAAAAGACCAATTCTCGCAAGTGTCCCCATTATTTCACCAAATCCTAAAACAAAAAAATGATGATAATTGGCTATAAGTTCCTTAAATATGTTACACACCGAATCAAGCAAAACTTGACGGCTTTACATCTAGGCCTTCCTGGCCAAAATCCTCAAGTTCATCTTTTAATTTCCTTGTATTTTTACCATAGTTTTCTTAACCTCTAAAACTTCTTGTTTTAACAGTCCAGTCAATATCAAGAATCAAAAGGATGCATATCTTGCCTTCATAGCGGAGAGTTGCACGAAATATGGTGGATGCTTCGTCTGCGATTCTGTACAAGTCTCCATATATTAACGAGTTGCGATTCGGAAGGCACTCCAATGCAAAAGCTGGAAGATCAGGTATCCGGCATTTCACAGCTGAATCATAAAGATTGTCACCTGCAAACATTTTTACCATAAAAATTGGAATCTTGAAGTGCATATTATATGGTAAAGAAAGAATATATGAGACACTAAAAGATGTACTTAGAAGAAAGGAGACACTAAAAGATGTACTTTTATCTCTGTTTTTTTTCAATGCTATTGTCTTGCAGGAGTACTTTAATATCTCATTGAAAATAAAAACATCTCATTTTCCTTGGTCACTATAACTTTTCTAATGGCTAAAAACTTACCATCCACATGCACGATTTCTCCCTGGTATCTATAGGTGGCAGGATTGCGGCCAGCTCGAACAGCTCCTGCAGGATTCCAACTGAACAATACTTGGTAACTTAATAACTTAACTTCCATAGAAAGGTACAGAGTACGTAATTTCACTGGGACAAAAAAAAAAAAAAAAAATCCATGGAAGTACCTGAATTTGTATGCTAATGGGTTGTTTGCAGCTGCAGGAGACGGGAGTCCTCCGCAGTAAGAAACGAAAGATCTTATTCTCCCCTTTCGGACATGTGCTTGGTTGATCATTTTCATCGCCATCATGTGATCTGAAAAATGCAATTTGCCATCACTTCAAGTTTATTCTTTTCCTTTTTTTGGTCACCTCTTTTCAATGGACAATCATCACAGAACATCATTCGCATATTGTGCTGTGCAATTACCTATCCCGGGGTCCAACCCCATTTCACCGAGTATCGTGATACCGGCATTCTTTGCCTTTTCATCTAGCATTGACATGGACTGATCAACATAGCTTGCAGTTACAAGATGTCTTCTAAGCTGCATCATGTCGGAGCCAAAAAAGAAATGACTAAAAAAATTCGTTAATGTAGAAATATAAAAAGGATACTGAGATGCCTTAACAGAAGTACCTCAAGGCATGCATTTGCTACAATGATGTGGCAACTAGAAGGCAATAAACTTATAACAACATCAACCTGCACAGAGAAAAAAACAAAGATGAATCTCTCCGTCTTTACATAATCGGAGCTTCACATTTGCGTACAGCATAATCAGATAAAAGGGTCTTGATAATACGAGTTTTACGGCATACACAAGGAACATCTTACCTGTGAAATATAGTTACAGAGGCTAACATGATCCTGCACATCAAGCTGAACTGCAGTCGCATTTGGAATACCTTGAATGATCTGCAAAAGAATGAGATCAACGCACATAAATCCTGTTCAAATATGAGTTTTAATACCGATTAACGTGAAAACGATTTGAAAATCTACGCATAGAATGATAACAACTCACTTGCTATGTCAGTTGATCTTAAACAGACAGAAAGCTCTCACATCAAATGTAAACTGTATCTCATGCAAGTAAAATTTTCTACCGGCTCGAAATAAAAGAGAAAAGGGAGAATTAAGAAGGAAAAGGAAAAAGGTTCGTCGTACCTCTTCTGCATCCTTTAGATAAAGAGAAGCCACAATTACATGAACATCATTCATCTCTTCCAAACCGTCGTCTGTGCATGTTTTACGCCACTGGCGTGATGAAGCGCTTCCAACCGATGCTAATAACTCGGCAGCTGGTTGACAAACCCGGCCCGCTCCCAGAATCAAAACCCCAGCTTTCCTTTTCATGCCGTTCTCAGTTTTAGCACCGTTTTCCTGGACTTTGCCAACTATCAGGGAAATCTTATTCGTTTCTTTGCTCAAGACTCTGCTGTTTTGATCTGGATTAGCTATAGAAGTTAGAGAATTGATAATCTGATCCAGAGCTTCCTTATCGTCTGCACCAACCTAAAACAAAAAACAAACAAAAAGAGGAAAAAAAAAAAAAAAAGAAAAGTCAATGAATATGCTACAAGCTTATCCTTTAAAACATTCATTTTTCATTAGAGTGTTACTTACTTCGAGTTCGGATAACGACATAGCGTTTGAACTCTGTCCCACTAGACACTTGACCAACTGGAACGAGCCTCCCGCAGCTTCAATAATGTCTAAGGCCTCGTTTATCAGAAACTGATCAAATAGGTGACCACTTAAAGATACCTGTCATAAAATACCCCATCAATAATTTCGAAAATTAATAATTGAGATGACAGAGAAGGAATAAACAAAATTAAAAAAAAAAAAAAAAAAAAGGGTTTAAATAGAGGAACCTACCAGTATATTATACTTCTTCTTGTTAGTTTGTATACTTGACGGGTTCTCTAATTTTTCTCTGCATATCAAGAAAGGGAAATGAATCTCATTGCGTATCAAGAACAAAGAAATGGCAAATCGGACATAGGATAAATCGGCGTAGCAACGTTTTTAGAACTATTGTGAAGAATTTGGCACTGATGTTTCTTTTTTATATTATCCCAAAGGATTCCAAGGTGTAAGTGGGATGATAAAATAATGCAATTATTAAAAGTGAAAAAAAAAAAATTATCCCTAAAGATTCCGTGGTGTTGATAGGACAATAGCAGCACTAAATTCACTCTTTCTTTATGTAGAATAAATTCTTACAAATAAATGTGAGAGGGACTTGGAGCTTACTCTGAATTCGAGTTTCTCATTCGAGGAATATATTCGTACAAGGAGGTAAGGGCTCCTCCATGGGCAATGCAAGCTCTCCTTAAGTGTGCAGGTAACTGTTTAATGTCTGCTATAGAAGCCAAATTGCCGACAAATTCGGATAATATATCTCCAAAATGTTGAGAAGCCTTTCGAGAATTAAATCCAACGTCATACAAAATCAAGAAAATTTCTCTGAAATAAAGTGTTATGTAGTTTTACTACAGAATTTCTTGATAGAAATAGTGCACCTCTTTAGCAAATTCAGTTGGAAGTATGTCGATGGATGAACATAACAAGCCGTCACCCTCCAAGTCCTGATGGTAAGAGTTGTTGAAGGGGTCATATCTGAGAAACATGATTGAACAATCATCATCAGATCTTTTGTCTTAAGTAGGGAAAATATTAACGAAGATAAAAAATGTACGGACAAGGCTACGGTACATCCCAAAAGACAACAATATAGATTGTTTCTTTCCATGATATAGTGACTGGGATTTGGAGCAAGACATACAGTTTAAATGGAGTGAATCAACAGATATGATGTGATACCTGAAGAAAGGCGAGTCAATGGAAGTTGTTTGATTGACGAATTCTATTGAGCCGCCTATATCACAAGTTATGTCACATAGGCCAACAAGCGGGCATCCTTTCTTTGCCAAGTCTTGAAGTTGCTCGTTAGACAGCAATCTTGGAAATCTTTTTTCCCAATACACGCAATTCACTGCCCAGAAGAGATAAATGTGTATACACAAAATCGAATCCAAATCAAAGAGCCTTCAAATTACACTTCTCCATCAATAAGAATAGTGAGAGATAGGTATATCACCCGACCATCTTCAGATGATACCAAAAAACAGTCATTTTTGTTCTTCTTAAACAGCACCAGAACAATATAAGTTAAAGCTAAAAGGAAAATATTTTGCAAACTTATCTCCTGTAAGAATGGAAGTTGAAGTTGTTAACGATCTAGAACTCACCAATTACGGACGCATATGGAGCTACTTTTTCATGGAAAACAGGATTGTAGTGTTCCGGATGTGAATAATAATCGGCCTGAAATAAGATATTGATTTTAAGGTTAGGCTACATTGATTTAGGATTAGTATAAAGGTGTCCCTACACTTGCATTTTTA
This sequence comes from Ficus hispida, assembly GCA_025413025.1. Lineage (NCBI taxonomy): Eukaryota > Viridiplantae > Streptophyta > Magnoliopsida > Rosales > Moraceae > Ficus > Ficus hispida. The sequence goes on along the minus strand of CM046369.1, from coordinate 6,575,906 downwards.
TTTCATCAAAGTTATATGATATAATTGGCAGCTTCCGATTTTCTCATCATTTTTTAAGCTCCATTTCAGAACAGGGGAAGGCTTTTCCAACAAAACTGGTAAATAGGAAAATAAGGAATTGAAATGACGGAAAGCAACATACAAGATTCTGATATGTGCTAACAAAAACAAGAACAAAAACAAAAAACAAAAGATGTTGAGATGTGAAACATACTTTATCAAAAACTTTTGTCGAATCATTGTTTTCAACCATATGTCGAGAAGTGACAACGCAGCCATACACTTGAAAGATCCTCTTACACGTCCGTACTGGTTGAGATTTATCCTTGGCATAACCAAAAGGAACATTTATAAACATAACACACTAACAAAATGAGATTTCTGGAGAAAAAAAGGCAGGAAATATGTATATTGATCTTACTGAAGTCCGAAAAATCTAGAGTTAGATGACGTAGTAGCAAGGACCAAGCACCAAAATCGGTTTCAAATGCCGAAATTTACCTTTGTATATAGCTCAGGAAGTTTGCTTGGCTCTACAAAACTGTGAGGAAGTAGCTTAAAGATCTCCTGCGCACCGAGAGAGACTGCATGATGGAACGGATTCAAAGTTGATAACAAACTCGTAAATATTTAGAATGGCCTTATATGGAGAAATGAAAAGAACAAAACCAATCTACATTCTTTTAATCTGAACATTAAACTTCAAGTTTGGAGTAAATTTTTCACAACTAAATTACCATTTCCTGAACCAGTAAATACAAAGACAAGAGGGCAGATTCCTGCAGGCAATCCCTGAGTTGCTATCTCTTCACCCACCGAAATTACCGCGGCTTTGGCCGCGGCCAAGGATGAGTACATGTAAGATGCTCCCAAAGAAAGAAATGGCGTTGAATATCCAAGGCTTAGATACCCTGTTAAAAAAAAAAAAAAAAAATTAATAATAATAAATTGAAAAAAAAAACACAAAAAAGAAAATAGGTGAGAATGAATTCAACCAGAATATTCATTCAACAATTCGCAAATTTAAAAGTAACTTACTCTGTCCCAATCCATGCAAGAAGTCAATAAGTCCAGCCCTACCGGCAAACTTCCCAAATGCAAGTAACCTTTTCCCGTGGTCCCCAACTATAAGCTCATAATCATATAATGATACCCTTTCTGCTAATATCTACGTACCCAAAAATAAATTAAAATTAAAAAAAAAAAATCAGCCCTTAATTGGAAAAAAAAAAAGAAAGGAAAATCAAAACCTGCCCGTATAAATACCTTATCTAATAAAGGCATGTTTTCTTTCTGGGCCTTGTGAGTATGTGAGAAGAATGCATAAGCTCTATCAGGAAGAATCATCTCTACCTGAAAAACAAATACCACCACCTAAATATTAGGGTTTTTTTTTTTTTTTTTTTTTTTTTTTTTTTTTTTTTGTGGGGCAGATTACAGACAGTCTTGCAGTCTTGCGGTAATCCTGCACCTGATTTAAAAAAAAAAAAAAAAAAAAAAAAAAAGATGATAGGAAATTCTTTTATGGTACCTTTGGTTGTTTGATGCCCAAAATGAGGCCACATGGAGACAAGTCATCTGAGATTTCACAGCCAACATCTTCATAGAGAGCATCATGATGAATGCGTTTTGTGGATGGCTGAACAATTATGCGGGAAATTCCGGTTCTGTCCCTACCGCCGTGCAGTAATCTAGCACAATGCGATGGAGTCAGAGGTACCCTTCTCTCCCACTTGTTTGAGGATTCTGAAAGAATCCCCACAACCCCATTTCCCAGCATCCTTAATTAATTAAATTAAAAACTAATTAATTAACTAATAAGCTCTTGCTCAATATTTCCTGGTTTTTGCAGAAGAACAACTGCATGCAATGAATAACAACGGCATTATTTCGAGATCAGAAAATGATCTTCAAAAGGAAATTAGACAACAAAGACCAGGGTTCAAAAGAAAAATACAGAATGAATTCGGAGAAACAAAAATGAGCCTCGAGATTATCATAAACGTCCATACATACATACATACATATATATATATATATATGAAGTTTACCAGTTTGGAGAAAATATGAAATCTGGAGCTGAAATGAAGGAATCCGTTTTGGCTATATGATATATACGTGGCCTGTGTGTGTGTATATACGTGTGTGTGTGTGAATATGATATGTTGAAACTGCCAGATCAGGTGACCCTTTTGCCCTCTGCAGAACAAATAAAACGCTCCAGTTTGTGCTAAGTATTTGAGAATGGAATAATTATGAGTTTGTGAGAGAGAAAGGAGATGAGTGAGAATGGAAAGGAAATGGGCTTTTGATACTATAGATTTCCAAGAAAAGGAAACAAATAAAGAAAGAAAGAAAGAAAGAAAGAAAGAATTATGGGTCAGCGGATAACACCAAATCATCACCAGCACTTCAGTCATAGGTCATCAAAAAGATCATAACGAAAACGTTTCTTTATTTATTTATTTATTTATTTTGATTTGTTCTTTTCCATGCGTCATAATCAACCATTAAGTAGAGCTTAACTCAGGCCTAATATTTTTAAAATTAGTAGGACATTCTGCTTTGTATGATTGATTGAAATTATTGTCTTAATTATTAGAGATTTAATTTCTTATTTTGATCTGTTATTAGAACCATTACGTAATATTAATAGTAAATTTTTAACGAAAATGTTCATAAATAAAAAAAAGTTTCTATCATAACTATAAAAGTTTCCATGTATACAGAAGATGTAGAATACAGAATACATTATTTGCCACATATTTTATTGTTACATATTTGTTGATAGGACGATGTGAATATAATAAATATAATAAATACATACAAAAGTTTTATTTGTTGATAAGGTCTTCCATTTATGAAAAGAACGAGTTAGTGATAGGACGTTGTGAATATAATAAATATAATTACGTAACCGAAAGGAAGTCTTTTTTTTGTTTTCATGCAAACTGTCCTATTCCGGTTGCCACGTGCCATCACTTGATAAGCTTCTTTTTCGTTTCTTTTACTTTCTTTCTTTCCTTACGGTCGGGACAAGAAATCCATATGCTTTTCTCGCTGTATTTCGCACGTGCCAAACGTGACGTGTCCCCCACCTTGACCACATATATTTGGCAAACACGCGTCATCAGTTTCCTTTCAAATTATTGTTTAATGCTTGATCTGGCGGGATGGATTATTATTGAAAAAAAAAAAAAAAAAAAAAGAGAGAGAACTCTTTTGATGTCTGTTTGATAAAAAAAAACAAAAGCTAAAGGCCGTTTTGGGTCACTTTTACAAACAATGTTTCCAAAAGGACGAAGGAGCATTAAAAAAGAAAAGAGAGAGAGGAAAGAGAGAACTCTTTTGATGTTTTTTTTTTTTTTTTTGACAAAGAGAATGTTTGATAAATAAATTTGAGTTAAGATTTTTAAATTTGAGTTGGTTGATTTTTTAAAAATTAATTATAATTTGTATTGATTTTTTTAGTAAAAGATAAAAACTAAGATGAAAAATGTGAGTTTAAGTTGTGTTGTCAAACTTCCTCAAAAAGAAGGGAAAGACTATAATACAACCCATTTTATACGTCATAGTAACATAGTTTATTTTTAAATCGTTCAAATATTCTCAAATAACTGAGAAGTTACTTGTGCATCGTAATTATAATACATCTTCTCTCAAAATAGATTGACTAAGAAATTATATAAATAATTTAAAAAACAAAAGAAATTTAAAAAAGAAAAATTAAAAAAGAAAAAAGCCAACCATCATCTCGGTGGAAAGTTGGGAAAGGGGGGGTCCTCGCCGGGGGCTCGACGCAGGCGGTGCTGGGGAGTGGCCTGTTGCTGAGGTCAGGAGGGGAGGGGCTCATCGTCTGGAGGGTGGTGCATCACGGGCCGCCTGGGTTGCAGGTGGGGTGGGATCTGGCCAGCGAGTGGGATGCTTGACGTCGGGGGGGTGGTCCGTCGCCTAGGTTGTGGGCCTCGGGAGGGGAGGGGCTTGTCATCGGGGCTCAAGGGGGGGGGGGGTGAGGGCCGGGGTCGCTGGTGGGGCAGGATTTGGCTGGCGGGTGGGGGGACTCGACGTTGGCGAGGTTAGGGAGTGGTCCATCGCCGGCATCGGCAAGGGAGAGGCTCTTAGCAGTAATAAATAATGTTGAGTGGGTGATCCATCTTCAGTCGACAATACGTGCATAATCTATTTTTATCTTCGAAAAATCATTTCAATTATTAGTGCCAAATAAATAATGCACTTACTACATTTTTGTTGAGTTGAAGAGAAATATCTTTTCAATAATCCATATTTATAGTAATTATGAAATACTATTTTTCCTATCCCAATTGATAATGATTGATTATAAATAACTATGATATATGTCTTGTTTGGTGAACAAGTTCAAAATATACTTTTTCATTTTTTTTCTGATGTGGGACTATACTCCTTTGATATGATAAAAGATTATAAAGGCTTTCACCTTTCATCATTTTTCGATGTACGGGACTTGTGATTTTTCCTTTTATCACTTTTCAACATCTCCATTTTCATAGATATATATTCTTTTGAAGATCAATTTCTCATTCAGTTGATTATTATTTTGAGCATATGAATATAAGAGATCTCCTTATGATAGAGAACGCAAATCAATGAAGACTTTTTACTTTTACAAAGTAATTTCCACTCAAATTTAAATATCAAATGGCAACTCAAAACGGTTTGAAAATATTTTTTTCCAACAGAATCTCGCAGCGTATAACGCTTCTCCAAGGACCCTCGGAGCCTCAAAGTTCCTGTGTGTATCGGTACTCGTAAGTATCTTTCTCACAAAGCCGTTGTCGGTCATCTTTGGAAGCTGGGAGAGTGTGTTTGGAGGCTGAGAAAGTGCAAGAAAATGGTGGAGGAAACCGCAGAAACTCGCAGAAAAAGAACTCTTTGATTGCCTCTGATATTGTTTTTTTTTTTTATTTTTTTATTTTTTTTAAACTAGTCGACTTATTTATATATGCCTAGCCTTCGAACTTTGATCCCCGCCCACAGAGGCAAAATGTTGCAGAAATTACTCGAGTGTAGGACTAACAAGTAACAACTAAACGGATATAACTAAGTAAAGAATATTTAAAATCAACTCACTAACAGTTAAAACTAACTGGTAATCGTTGACATTCTTTTAACAGTTTTGAGCAATACAGAAATGAAGTGGAAAAGAGAACAGAGGATCGTCAATATATATATATATATATATATATATTGAGAATATATTAATTAATTTTCTAGTAAATGCATAGTTGGTTCAAGGATTCTTAATTACTTAAAAGCAAATTTCTAATCTTTAGGCACATATATAACAACTAGCAAGTTCTTCTTCTTTGGTTGATAAGCCAAACAAAAGGACCCCCCCACTATCCCAATTGCAAATAAAGATGAAAGAATCCTCTCATTCAAACTAACGAGGAACTTGTCGTATACAAGAAGGAAAGAGGCTTCATGCTTGTCGTTTTACTTGGATTAAAAACTTGTTTTAAGTAACAGCTCGAGTTTCAGGCATTCAAACTTTTTGGAAAAGCTTTTACCATGAAGATCGTAACAGGAAAATCAAGAGCTAAACCAAGCCTGAAAACGGGGTTGTGGGAAATTCTTTTTTAATCCTGAAATTCATGCTTTATAATTGAGAAGCCATAACAAACGCATTAATTTATCATCACGATGCTATTTATGAAGATGTTGGGTGTGAAATCGTGTCCTCGATACACCATGTATTTATTTTTGCGTTGTTTTCTAATTTTCATGCTTCAAAGTCGAGAGGAAACTAACGTAAAGATTGAAATATGAGTAATATAAACGACATGTCGTATTCTTGTTATCTAAATGTCGTTGATCAATTAGAAGTTTTCTCGGTGTAAGGGAAAACAAAAAAACAAAAAACAAAAAACAAAAAACAAAAAACAAAAAACAAAAACAAAATAGATGCTCGAAATTTAAAAAACAAGTTATTTTTCCCATAAAAGATTACGTGTAAATATGTTATTCTAGCAAAGATTCCAATATAGGGTGACAAACATTATGGTTGCCTCAGAAACACGAGGCTCAACGGAGCAGCACATTTGTGCATGAATCCAAACCGTCCTTTTCGGTCGTATATGTCGACTCTTTTTTTCTGAAAATTTTTCATAAAATTCCCATCAACTATATTTAATTTTATTTGGCATTTCAATCAATTATAACTAACTATATTTTTTTCATTTTAGTTTTTTTTTTATAAAAAATCAATAAAAATTATAATTAGTTTTTGAAAATTAATCATTCCAACTTAAATATTTCATTACCCAAGCTTAGTGTCAGTATCCCCTTAATTATGAAATGTACATGTTATACTCCCTGAATTTTACATGTATATCAAATTATCTCTTTGGTTGGTTTCGTTAATTTTTCTATTATTATTAATGTAAAAATGCCCATTAATCTATACATTAGTGTCAAAATACCCCATGATCTTGAATACTTGTGTCAAACTATCTCACTAATCTTATTTTATTTATTAACATTATATAATTACTTAATATTTATTAACTTTTTTAGATTAGATAAAGAAAATTTTTTTGTTCTAATAAAATAATATGTATATTCTTTTTATACACTTTTTTTTTTTAACTACTTCGCACAGGTGTAGTACTAGTGCTTGAGCTCTATTAAGTGACTAGAATTGGTTCTAATCAACTTGGAAAGTGAGGCCTTGTCCATAAATGAATCGAGCCCAATTGGTGGTGCCGATCTTGGCTCCTTGGAGAGAGGACTCGATCATGGACGATGATAATATGATGGATGATTATGATAATTTTGGGATATGGTGATCCCTAAATGTCTCTAGGCACTTGATATCTATATTACGGAATTTGGATATGTACATTGCAAGATTTTTTTTTTTTTTTTTGGGTTGCAAAATTAATTTTCTAGTGCAAAGGAAACTAAAAAAGAACTTATCTACATTTATAAAATTTGAAAAAACTCAAAAGAAATGATTCGATCATCTGATTTTTATTTCTCTAGGGATCCTTTTATTAAAGAACATAAAGTAAATTTGGTGACCTAATATATAGGATTTATAGCAACTATTAATAGGTGATGATGAGTGTAAGTTACATAGTTATACATTTTAATTTGAATTATATATTCCTTTACACACTATTTTTTAGTTTACTTACTTCGTACGGGTGTTGTACTAGTGCCGGAGCTCTTTTAAGCGACTAGAATTGGCTCTAATCAACTTGGAAACTGAGGATTTGTCCATTACTGAATCGAGTCCAATTGGTGGAGCTGATCTTGACTTCTTGTAGAGAGGACTCAATCATGGACGATGATGATATAATGGATGATGATGATATACTAAGGAATATGCATATGTACATTGCAAGATTTAACCCTTTTTTTTTTTTTTTTGATGGTTGCAAGATTAACTTTTTAGTGAAAAGGAAAGTTGAAAAGAGCTAACCTACTTTTATCAAATTTGAAAAAGAATCGGAAGAAATGGTTCGATTCTCTTATTTTTATTTTTCTAGGGACTCTTTTATTAAAGGATATAGAGTGAATTTGATGATCCTAATAGATTTCTAGCGACTATTAATAGATGACAATGAGGGTAAATTACATCATTATGTATTTTAATTTTAATTATTTTTTAATTTACTTATATGTTTCTTTTGGAGAATTAATTTATATATTTTTAAAAACTACAACTATTATCTTTGAATAAGAAAAACTTAGCTCTATTTCATCCTGTTCATAATTCATAAGTGAAAAACAGAGAGGCAAAGATTCCTTTTATTAGACGAAACTCATTTCTAAAATTTTTTTGACAAAATATATTAATATTTCAAATAACAAAAAATACAAGATTTTTTTTAAAAAATTGATTTGTTTTAGGGTTGTTCGATGTTTTTTTTTTTTTCAAATATAAGATAATTTTATAATTATTTGATTAACTAATAATAATAGTAATTATCATTTTGAAAAAATCTGTAATTATAAATGTAAATGTAACTATAATTTTAATCATAATCATAAATAATATATAAATTCATTAGGATAATAATCTCTTTTAAAAAGATATATATTTCTTTCAAAAAATATATAAGATTAATTTTACGAATGTTCTGTAGACTATGTATCATATTTCATTTTGTTCCCTGAACTATCAAAATCGGTCATTATACCCCTTGAACTATACAAAATCATTTAAAATGCTCCTCCCGTCTATGAACTTAACGCAATTGTTGACGTAGTATATAATTAAGACTTAGCATATGTTTGTCTCTAGGTTTAAACCTATATTGTTCATTTCAGTTTTTACCTTTTTCTGAAAAATTAACAAAGATTATGACTACTTTTTAAAAAATCAACAACTTCAATCTAAAAATTTTATCTTAAACCATGTTCCAAATGAAACCTTAATCAAATATATTTAATATAAACCCATATTAGTAAAAAAAAATATTGATAAAAATTAAATTATACTAAAATTATTCTGCTCTTCTTCTCCCAAGTCCACTTCTAAAAACCACCAAACTGAATGTCTCATCATTTCTTTTGAATCCTCAAATAAACAAGAAGAATTGTCGACAATGTTAGTCCAATCCTTAATCACCTACTTGCTCACAAATCCACTCTTAATTTTTTTTTTTTTTTTTGGGTGAATAAAAAAGGATCTGGGGGTAGTCCCATCATTTCCAAGTTTTCAGTCTCACAGGCATGAACCATTTTCTCTAATTATGGCAGGGAGATGGATTTTTTATACTAGTTTCTCTCAATTGACCATCTAGGGTCTACACTACCACTACCAAATCATATTTCAATAGCCAAAGCTTGAGCGATGCTTGAGGAGAGGCAATGAGAATCAAACCCGGGTGGATGAAAGAGAGAAGTCTAGAAAAGATACTTACCCTTGCCAACTCATCCACTCCTGTGGGTGAACAAACCCGCTCTTAATTGCACTTTGCGTTCCTTATTTATCGTCCCACTCAATATAAAGAACATCCTCAAAACATATGGCGTCACACTCTTGGTGGCAAAGCCACTCGCCGTCGTGGTGATGAGCATAGAGAATGGCATCGGCGTAGTGGCGGTGAAGCTCAGGATGATGAGCTTCTTCAAGGCTGAAGGCAAGGTCATCCCGCTCCCTGTAATTGGCTTCAAGGAAGGCTGCGACGCTGTCCATGTTGGTTTCTTGGCCACCTCTAGAAGGTAGACGCCAACCTGACGGGCCACCTCTAGGAATTTCGACTCCAATCCACCAAGGGTTTTTATCCCATTTTTTTATTTTTTATTTTTAATTTTCAACATCTATTTATTATTTTTTATTAAGATTAATTTTTATTAACTTTTTAAAAAAATAATATTGGTTTATATTCTAAAATATGTTTGATTATCAGTATAAGATCGCCGGCAACAAGTGCCAAAGTCTGGGAGTTTCCATTCCCAGATGACGAGTCTTTAGAAACCATGAGGACGAAAAGAAAGATACCAAAATGGTTAGGAGTATTTCCAGTTGTGCCTTCTCACTAGTAAAAATTATGGATTACACGACGGTTATTTACCATCGTGTAAAGTTTACACGATGGTTATTTACTGTCATGTAAAGTTTACACGACAGTTAGACAATCATTATGTAAAGTTTACACGACGGTTAGACAACCGTCATGTAATCCAGCGTCATGAAAGATATCACGACGGTTCTATAACTGTCGTAGTATCTCAATATTACACGACAGTTCACACTGTCGTCGAATCAAGAAATTGAGAACTTTACACAACGGTTTTCCTCCAAAACCATTATGTAATGTAGTGATTACACGGCTGTTTCGGCTCAAAACCGTCGTGAAATCACTACATTACACAATGGTTTTGACCCGAAACTGTTGTGTAATGTGTGTCATTGCAAAAAAAAAAAGCCAATTTTTTTTAATTCAAGCCCAATTACACGACGGTTTTGAGTCAAAACTGTCGTGTAATGGCATATATTATACGATGGTTTCGGAGAAAAACCGTCGTGTAATGTGTGTCATCACAAAAAAAAAGCCAATTTTTTTTAATTCAAGCCCAATTATATGGTGGTTTTGAGCAAAATCGTCGTATAACGGTACACATTACACTAGAATCAAATTCCATATGATTATCCAAAACAAAAATCCATTTTGACATTTCATCGAGTATGTGGTGGGCGGATAAAATTCATGTTCAAAAATGTGTGTAAAGTGCCAAAACCATGCACAAAACATTCATCTCCAAAGAGCAACAATAAAAAAAAAACATTCAAATAACACTACAAATTATATTCTACGGAAGTTATTAAAGCATTGTGTGTTCGTAGTTTTGTTAGAAAACAAGAAATTGAGCAATATAGAAGTCAAGAAAAGAAAAATAGTCACGGCCTTGATGGAAACACCGGGAGAGAAAGATGATGGCGATGGCGGTGACGGAAAAAAACCGGGGCTATAGTGGCAGTTTGGGAAAAGTTTGAAGTGGCGGCGTGACCGGATTTTAAGTTAGGGGGCGACGGGCGGGCGAAGGAGGTGGGAAGGAGAAAACTTTGAGTTGTCTAGAGGGTTGAAGATGAAAATAATGATAAATGAAGAGGAAAGTGTATTTAAGTAATGGGTATTCGCGCGAATTTCAAAGCATGAAATTTGAAAATTTTGAAAATTTCAGGATGATTACATGACGGTTTTGCTCAAAACCATTGTATAATCCTTTTTTTTTTTTTTTTAAATTTTTGGAGGATTATAGGACGGTTTTGCTCAAAGGATTATACGACGGTTTTTATAACCGTCGTGTAATCTTTTTTTTTTTAATTTGAAATTTTGAAAATTTTCGGAGGATTACATGACGGTTTTCTATAACCGTCGTGTAATCCTTTTTTTTTTTTTTTGAAAATTTGAAATTTTGAAAATTTTCGGAGAATTACACGACTGTTTTCTATAACCGTCATGTAATCCTTTTATTTTTAATTTGAAAATTTGAAAACTTTCGGAGGATTACACAACGGTTTTCTATAACTGTCGTGTAATCCTTTTTTTTTTTTAATTTGAAAATTTTCGGAGGATTACACGACAGTTTTTTATAACTGTTGTGTAATACTTTTTTTTTTTTTGAAATGTTGCTGGATTACACGACGGTTAGGTTAAACCGTCGTGTAATCCGGTGGATTACATGACGTTTCCAACAAAACCGTCATGTAATCCTTTGTTTACACGTCGTGTAATCCTGTTTAAGACGACAGTTTCACAAAAACCATTGTATATTTTCCATCGTATAAGCCAACTTTTGTAATAGTGTCTTGTTTGGGTCCTACAAGAATTCCAGAGCTAATGTTATCATCTAGCTAAGAGGATATCAGTTTGGAATGTCATTATTCTTGTTTTTTAAGGTTTTCCAACTTTTGAATACCATCGTGTATGTGGTTTGTAAGTTATCATTATTTTATTATGAAGTATTTAAAGTATTTTCAAATACATTAATAACATCTATCAGTTAAATATAACACATAAATTGATATTTAAAAAATTAAAATTAAAGTTTGTATCCTTAACACTATTCTATATTATTAAGGGATTATCTTTTTAATAGTTTGGAATTGTGTAATTGTTAGTACTTTTTGCATTTTCTATTCTTTTGATCATTACTAGCATTCACTAGGTTTGTTTTTGTGCTCGCAATGGTCTACGCTTGAACTTTCTCTGTATGTTTATTTAGATAACAAAAATGTTAAAAAGATGTTGATCTAAACAAAAACGTCTTGGAAAAAAAAAGCTTTCGAAATGTTGGTAGGTGTAAACTTGATGAAAGATCAAGTGACATTAAGATTGCACATGTGAAATAAATCGTGCAATTTGAATGGAATATTTAAACTTGAGTTATTGATGTTTTTTCTGCCTAAATTGGAGATTTGGCCTTAAAATAACTTGTATATTTTTTTTGGACCTGAAAAATAAGTTCTTGAATTAGCTGCCTTTTGCTGGAAAATCACGAGCATACTTTTTATAATTCTAAATCTTACTCCTCTAGATTTTATTTTTGTAATAATTTTTTTTTCTTACATATTGACAAAAATCAGACCGGGAAAGTGCAACAGAATGAGCTGAACGACATGCAATAACAGCAGAGGTCGTTTATAAAAAACGTCATTTTTATTAATTTTTTATGCTGGTTTCTTTCCTTTAGACGACGAGTATCTGGTAATGATTAAATCAACGACATGTCCTTTTCTGTAATGACATGTGTCGTTTCAATTTACTTAAATTCTATTTTTAAGAAGCAGTGTTGAAGCATCGCCATGCCCACCTCATTTCACATTTAATATGACTTAAAATGTTTTAACTGCAACAATTTAGCCCAAAACAATGTATAAACTCGCTACAAATTTAGACCGAAATTTAAGATTCCACAAAATGATCTTAGCAATGAAATTATTTAAGGAAAAAAAATTTTCTTTTCAAAACATAACAAAGTCTTAAAACTAAACTGATAAATAACACATTAGCTAAAAAAAAAAACGAAAACATAAAAACAAATAATTCTCCATTTCTTGTCAATGCCTAATTTTATATCTAGTCCATAAGAAGGGGAAAAAAAATGCAACAATGTTTGTTGAGGTAGAGAGAGGACAGTGTGTGCTTCCCACCCCGACTTGTTTACTAGGAGTCAACATGCAAGTTAGAAATTCAAAAAATAATAAAATAAAAATAAAATAAAAATAACCACTTTAATAGATCTTAAATGTTAAGACGATGTGTAGTTTTGTGGTGGAATATATTCAATTTAATTTGTAGATGCAATAGGAGATTGAATAACAGCTAGAGGAAAATACATTAAACAAATGAGAATGAATATTGACAATGAAAATACAGAATGTATAGGGTAAATTACATATTCATCTAGCTAATAATTAAATTTCCTGTGAAAATCTTAAACCTTAGCTTACACTTAATTCTTTTTTAATATTGAAGATGCGGTATTTAAGTTTTTCACCTTACGACGAAATCAGGTGTGAGTTCTCCATACAATCACAGGTAAAAATGTTAATTTCTTAATTTAATCAAAATACACATGTAATAAGCCCAACAAAGAAATGATTACCTAACTCAGTCTTTTTTCTTAATCACCCATAAAAAGAAAACAAATAACCAGACGTCTGAATTTTGTGTTGTTACCTACTTCATTAATTTTGTCTCGAAATTTCAGGTGGGCTCAAGGCCTCCAGCTAGAGAATATATCCAATTCCATGATATACTATATAATTGTACAGCTATATATATATATATATATATATATATATATATGAATCGTTTAAACATTCCGAAGACATTTTAGGCCTAAAATTAACCGTCTCTTTGTGGATATTAATTAATGGGCCATGAGTTTTTGTTGATCCTCCTGCGAATACAGCTAGTGGTTTTAAAACTAGTGATGATGCGCAATATTCTATCAATCAATATTGGTACCACAAAATTCAAAAAACAATAATAATAAAAATCGTGCAATTATTGTTATTTGTCAATTGTCATTGGCTGAAGAGGAATTATTTCATTCAACCAAGAGTGGACGACGACAGCTCTTTAAATCCATTGCCAGTCACTTACTCATGTTTGAAATTCAAGTATAATATTATCACTAGATAGAATTGCTTATATAGGAATATAACTCAAAAATAATTGGTTTGTGATTTGATGAATGGTTATTTAATTAGGATTAATTTAGAAAATGATCTCGAATTTATTCATAATCTTATTTTGTTCACTAATTTTTATTTAAGACATCTAAAACTTAACTTGATTTATCGGTTTGTATCAATTTTAGTCCTTTTATTAGTTGAATGTATTAAAGAGAACGTAAAAGAACACATACAAACACGATTTGATGAGCATGACACGCACATTACATGCTCTTTTCCATTCTCTTTCTAGCCTGAATTAATGGAAGCCTGAAAACTATACTGGTTTCCAATATTGGACCTGCAATGCAATAGAATTCAAAATTTGAGGGGGTCATTTGCAAAAATTCTTAGTTCAGAGTTCAAATTGCCAAACGCAGAAAGTTCAAGGAGAATCCATTGACAAAAAACTTTGTCAATTACTTGTGGTACAAAAATACATGTAAATTTACCAAGCATTTCAAAATGCATTTTGGAAAGCTGATCATTCTGAACTCATCGCTGCATATTATTAGACGTCTACAAAGATGTCTACTCCCACTGGCCAATAAAACAAGAGAAAGAGAAGAAGTAGAAATTTAATCAATTTAAAACAATGTCAATGTTTGATTTTCTTTGACTTTTGAATCGCCTCTTTAAGTTTTCATGAAATATTGGTGGGTGGGCTCCAAAGGAATTACAGATATCCTTGTTTTAAAAGCAAGGCGACAAATCTACTATAAAAGATAAAGCAAGATTTCAGTAACTAAATAACCCTTCAAAGCAATTTTATATATGAGTAGTGTCAAGAACACTAATTTCAATCTTACCTTTTAAATATCAGTTAATGTGGTGGTGTGTTTTCATCGTTTTATCCGTAAATATAATGAATAATTAATATTATATATATTATATTATATAAACTGATAGTCAAAAAATGATATTTAGAATTCACATCTTAATATTTTTCTATCTTTATTTCGATGTTATTCAAAGTTCATTTGTTTTCTTGAGAGAAAATTTATTGTCTAGTCCAAATTATATGACTAGGTCTGAATTTGGCGAGTTTGAGAGCATGGGTGACCCTTGGTGCACATGAAAGCTAAAAAAATAAAATGCTCCAAAAGATGTACCCAAAAATTGAAAATCACGAGGGTCCCCAAGCCAACACTAATATGACTTTCTAGCTTAAAATACAAATTATTGATAAGGATACATTTGTCAAATTGGAATATGAAACAATGAAGTGTAAGACAATGTTTGGCGTGCATGATTAAATGTTTGCACATGCAATTAATGGAATGGTGTTGGCCAATAGACAAGGAATCAGCAAGTACCAAACATGGTATATGGATCTTTAGATTGTACAAGTAGAGGACAGTTAAGAGATACCCAATTCTTATACCGCGTAATTTCGAATTCATGTTCTTGTCTTTGCTTTCTTTCTTTTCTTTTCTTTTCTTTACTTTTTTCTTTTTTCTTTTTTCTTTTTTCTTTTATTATTATTGTAACTAAATATTTAAAGCAGTCCTGTCTGAGCTCAAGCAAGCTGTAAAACCGCGTTTTCGAGTCCTCTCTTTAAACACGTCTCTTTAGCCTTTATTACTTTTGGAAAAAGAACTTACGAAGCCTCCCGAAATGCTTTTGTTACAATTAAATTTATGTATTATTCCCTCTTTCTCTCTTTAAAGAAAATGACATCTTCTTTTCCCTATTTTTCAATTGATTCTTTTTTCCTTTCGGTATATAATATTCTTATGAGATTATGGGTTAAAAAAGATACTAAAGACTTGGACATGCAAGGACCATGGTTAATCTTCTTATTAATAGATGGGCTTTTCTGTCTATAGTTCACGTAATATTTAAAAAGAGAGTACATGAATGATACAAATTTAAAAACTATTATATTAATAGGACACAAAAAAGTAAGACTAGAGAAATATGACACAAAATTAAATTGAAGTAAACTAAAGTTTGTGTCACGTTAGTCAAAATAGAAAAAATTATATCATGTTAATCAATAGATGAAAAAAAATGATTATTCGGGTAATTTTATTTAAAAATATATATATATATATATAATGGAATTAATGATGAAACCATGAATTTTTGTCAGTGTGTGCTAACGATTAAAATGAAAATTTAATAAGAACAATTAATTATTTATGTATTAAATTGTCCCTTAAGATTATAAAATATGTCTTCCTTCAAGGACATAAACAAATTGATATATAGGAATCAATTTGATTGTGTAGTCGATTTCTTCACAAAATTCACAGTAAAACACTCTTTTCGTAATAACAGTGAGTGGGATTTATAGCTTCATTGTGTATTGAGATTAATATATTTTATGGGGACTAAACACTAATTTTTATTTTTTACTATCAAATAATACATATCCATTATCATTTTTTTTTTAATTAAAAAAATTTGAGTGGGGGCTGAAGCCTCTAATGGGCATGCACCCAAATGCAAATCCCACCCCATCCTACTTTTTGATTTAATGGAAATTGATTAAATTTACCTATCTTTTTTTAACATACACCAAACAAATACAGACAAACTCACGAGGCAGTTCGATAATAAGAGCCTTTAAAAGGAGAAACTTAATGATTCTACAAGTAGACCCTACTAAATTTACGTATCTTGGAGCTTAGCAATTTTATATTTGACTGCTTTAAAACTAGCTTGAGAAATATTTGCAGTCAATGGTCTTTTCTTCAAATATATAAATGTATAGAGTTAATTTGGTGCTCTTAAAAGGCTCGTATACTATTTAGCTTCAATAACTCGCAACTTTAATTGGTATTATTGGTTACAGTGTAGACTTCAGATTAAATGTATTTCATCATGAACACATTTCTAATAAGTACACCCTTTTTTCCTAGTTCAAACCTGCATTGAAGATCATTATGGAAATCTAGAATCTTGTTTTGAAGCTATCCATATAGATGTTATTGGTTACGATGTATACCTCAGCATAACAACATCTCATCATAGGCTTAGTACTAATGTTTACTCTTATTTTATAATATAAATATTTTTCTTTTTGGCTAAAGAGAGCTTCTTTATTGTTCAAAATCTTAATTAAAGCTACTTTCAATGAAGTTTAATTAAAGCTCTATGGGTCGAGTGGCTTATAGTAATACTAATGGTATCCTCTTCTTATCTTGTTCAATTAATTTTCATTAAAGCTACATCGATGAATGCTTAATCTTCATTAAAGCTACATTTATAAATGCTATTGTTAATCTTTTTTTAACCTCGTTGGTAGTAATTCAGCAGGTGAGCATGAGGATTTATGATATAGATCGTTAGTTAGAAACTTGGGTTTCTCTTAAAATTTTAATAAATTGGTGCCTATAATCAGGGACGGAGCCACCCATAGTCAAATAAGTCCCTAATGAACCTTTTGTTTTGTTTTTTTTTTTTTCATTTTACCTTTGAAAACTTTTATTTGTCACATTTTATCCCTATCAAAAATATACGTTCTCCTTGTATAAATCCCCCTAGAAAGAATATCTGTCAATGCACGTTTCAATTGAAATTATAGGCCAGCTCCATCATAACCTCATTCCAACTTAAAAAAAAAAAAAAAAAAAAAAGGAAAGAAAGAAAAAGGGTCAAGCTCTTTTTAAACTTCTAAATAAATTTATAAACATATATATATATATATATATATATATTGTTGTCAATGGGAAAAATAACTACAAGTAAGATAGAAGTTTTTCTTTGGGGGCACAAGCATACAGAAAGAATATTGTAAATTAATACAACATTTAATAAATGACTTTATAGAGTGATGAGTCATCTATAAATTAATTATCAGATTTTTCCATCAAATTAAAAGTAAAGGAAAAAGAAAGGAGAGGGACAATGTGCATGGCCCTGCCATATTCTTTGTTGTTTGAATGGACAACCGATCATGACGCCCATATGGGTTCCTAATTGCATAGCAAAATCTTCTGGTACAAATTTCCAAAATCACGACTAAATTGGAGTTATTATAAAAGAAAGGCGAGTATCAGAGACAGGGGGTCCCGTTGGACTGAGAGGTCCCAAATAATTATCTTCTTCAAAAGTTTTTACTACAATAACTATTTGGTAAACCTTGGTAAATAATTACATAAAGGCACGTTACTTCCATGTATTTTTTGAAAAACTTTAGTCGAATACTAGTAAGAGACGCAGTTCTTATCAACATATCAATACTAACAAATTCAATCGATTTCAAAAATACTACGTGAATCCGACGAAATGTGTTTAAAATTTAACAATTCAAAGGAAACTTTAATATTCTTGAAATATTATTTATCTGTTATAGTGCACGTCAATTTAAATCCAATCAAAATTATGTCAAAATAAAATATTTATATATGTAACACTGATGGAATCCTATCAACCCTACTTGTAAAATCTACTTTTCATTCACCATGTAGAATTCTCCATTTTTCATATTTTACCATAAATTAATCGATTTCAAATATATAAATTTTAAAAAAATGTAAATTGATGACCTAGCAAGATCCGAAGATACCCGCAAACGTGGGGCTTAAACCTTCTTGAAAAGGGCAGTGAGTAGTGAGCGGGTCTAAAATTAAACTCATATATTTCCCATACACAAGCGCACAAATCTCTCTAGATCTCTTCTACTTCTTTTCCAAAAATAAAAAATAAAAAATCTCTAATACTTGCATGTGGAATTAGATTTCTTGGTGAGAGGAGTAAGATATCGATCAACATTAATCGGCTTGACCACGACATCTGACCGCCGACACATGGACTTGAATATTATAATAAAGGCTCGTTTGGAGGAGATTTTAGAGATGTAGTTTTTGATTGAAAATGAGATGAAATTTTAGAAATATGCTTTTAAGAAAAAAAACTATTTTAAGTGAAAAAGTATAAAATCTTAAAATACATTCGAAAACAAAATATCAACATGGTTCTAGTTTCATTTCTCTTTAAATTCTATAATATTTATTAAAAAAAATTCATCTTGTTTGAATTTGAAATAATAAAATTATAGACTTTTGAAATTTGAATTTACTATAGATATTTGGATATTTAGCTTGCATTTGAAACAGAGGTTTGAAAGGAAATTTTTAAGTTGAAGTTGACTGATTTTTTAAAATTAGTTATAATTTTTATTAAATTATTAAGAAAAAAATAAAAATTGAGATGAAAAACTTATGTTAAAATTTAATTTCCAAACTAGCCAGTTGAGAAAAAAGACTGAAAAAAAAAAAAAGGAAACGATAAGCCCCAAAGGAGTCGTACGTAAATTAATAATAATAGACCCACAACCCCTATTAAATTGCATCACCTGCCCAACTAAATCACTCCCCTCTTCTTCTTCCCCACCCCAACCCTTTTGCCTTAAATAGGCACCCTTTCTCCCACCTCTCAACCTCACCCCCCTCTGACTTGCCCTTGAGAAATCACCCCCTATATATCCCCACCACCCGCTAACAAGATATAGTCCCCATCATGGCTCTTGATCATCATCAACGGTCGAGAATTGATGGCAAAGTGTTGGGATTATTACTTCTGGTACTGTTCTCTGGACCTTTTGTTAGTGCGTCGGAGAGTAGTAGTTCTAGTGCGGATTTTCTTCAGCCGGAATGTCTGAAAGTGGCCAAGTCCGAGTTCGCCAGCTCTATCGGCGACGTTGTCGACATAATACGACAAGTCAGTTCCACTCTCTCTCAGTTCGCCACCTTCTTCGGCGATTTCCGCCTCTCCAACGCCGTTTCCGATTGCCTCGACTTGCTTGACTCCACTGCTGAGGACCTGAGTTGGACAGTCTCCGCCACTCAGAATCCCAACGGTACACTCATTTTACATCTTCTATTTTAACATTTTCTTGGTTTTTCTTTTTGTTTTTTTTTTTTTGGTTAGATAGATTTGGAAAATATCTTGGGCTGTGGGTCATGACCATAATAACGCCACTTCACAACTCCCCAAACGAAGTTTCTCATTTTTAGTACATTTTTCACCAATATTTTTATAAATTTGTTTTAATTCTTTTTAAAATTCCGTCTTTTCGCTGAGATCAAGTATAGCATCTGTTCTTATCGGTTTTACTTACGTGCACCCTGATTTCCAAAGGTAAACACAACGGCACGGGAAATCTAAGCTCCGATCTAAGGACATGGCTGAGCGCTGCGATGATTAACCAAGACACATGCAGCGACGGGTTCGAAGGCACGAACAGCATAGTCAAGGGTCTGGTCACCGGCGGGCTTAACCAAATCACCTCTCTAGTTCAGAACCTCCTGACCGAAGTGGACCCGACCTCGGTCGTCTACAAGTCCAAGAGCAAGGACCAGTTTCCTGCATGGGTCAAGCCCAAGGACAGGAAGGTTCTAGAAGGAAATGGGGTTTCTGCGGATGTGGTTGTGGCTCAGGACGGCACCGGAAACTTCACGAAGGTGATGGACGCGGTGATGGCGGCGCCGGAGTACAGCATGAGACGGTTTGTGATATATATAAAGAGAGGGATTTACCATGAGAATGTGGAGATCAAGAAGAAGAGATGGAATGTTATGATGGTTGGGGACGGTATGGATGCCACTATCATCTCCGGCGACCGGAACTTCATCGACGGCTGGACCACTTTTCGCAGTGCAACTTTTGGTAAGCATCTTAATTGGTACAAATAAATTAATGTCTATGTTAAGATTTTCCTTTCTGATTCACTTCCTTAGCATTGAAGATAATAAAGATCCGTTAAAAAAAAAAAATCTAATAGAAATGAAACTTGGACACCCTAAAACCCTTAACCCCTACTTTACCAACTGGATTAGCCCCGGTAGCTTATTTTATACGACATGATATCTCTATTAGTAATTATTTTTATTCTGAACGTTAAGAGGATGTTTGGCATTTACATTTATTTTAAATTAAACTGTATTTTCTTCATTTTGTCTTTTTCTGAAATATTTTTTATCTTTTCTAAAAAAGTCAACAAAAATTACTATTCAAACTTAAATTCATCAACTCAACTCAAACTCAATCTATTCACCAAACACCCCCTAAGTCTATGATTGGTGTTTGTTTAAACTGTATTTTATAATTAATTTTTTTTTATCTTTTTTCTGAAAAGTCAATTAAAATTATAATAAGTTTTTGAAAAATTAATAAAATTTTAACCTAAAGATTTAATTATATTTCAAACTTAATCTGAATGTCAAACACATCCTAAATCTCTGTTTTAAATCACATTAAAATAAAGAAAATGCAAAATTAATACGATTGGATAAAATTTTGATAAAGTCACCCAAAAAAAAATCCAACGGTTAATGTATTTTTTCGTACTATATATAAAAAATCTCATAAGAAAAGATCTTGATATTTTTTTATTTTTTTTATTCTTGTCAGTTTGTAATATTTGTTGGTGGGAAGTACTAATACATTTAATTTCATTGACGTTAGGAGTCATAATAAATAATAAAAGTGGAATTTACATATGAATAACCAAACAAGTAGGACCTCCTCTCTAATAGATGTCATGCAAGTCACCATACCAGAAAAAAACAAAAACAAAAAAAAGAAAAACAAACAAACAAACAAACTTTTCAAATAAGTAGGATTTCAATGCGCATAAGAAAAGCCATAAATTTGAAGAACGAAAATATTGAATTTTAGCCTTTTAATTGTCACGATGGGGGGGCCAAATGGGGCCAAGTTGGAATGGGTATTTGTTGATGGTCTTCTTTCATGAAATAGTATTAGTTAATTGAACATGGCTAGTAGCATCAATTACTTTACACGGCCTGATTCATGTGCAGTCACGGATACAAGTGGCAAAATTGGTCGCTTACTGTGCTGCCAACATATTCATGATAGGTAGTTCAAGTCCAATTAATTAACCCTCTCAAATGGTACAACCATGTACATTTGGTAAAACAGTTTGAATTAAAATTTTTAAATTTGAGTTGGTTGATTTTTTAAAAACTCTTTATAATTTTTATTGATTTTTTAAACAAAGATAAAAACTGAAATGAAAAATTTGAGTTTGAGATGTAATGCCAAACGTAAAATTGTTTTTTCCGTTCCTCGTGATGTTCTCTAATTCGATACTTGATAACCTCACAATCCCAATTAAAAGTTATAGTTGATTGATTTATTACACGATTTCATATCTATGATAATATGAGTGAAACTGAATTCATCTTTTTATATAAAATTGAGATGGACCCATAACATCACTAATCATATGTTTTTATTGAAAAGAAAAAAAAAATTCAAAAACAAAAAGATGCACCATCGTTTTTTTTTTCTTTTCTTTTTAAGGAAGAAGAAGAAGAAGAAGAAGAAAAAAACCCTGGCTTTATGACGTCTGTTTGACTACTTTAGCAAATTTATCCATTTCAAGAAAGAAAAAACAAATAACTTAACAAATATACGCCTTATTACAACCTTTTAACACCACCTAATTAGCTGTAAGACGTACTATTCATAACATATTAAATAACAATTTACTTATATAAAAAAAAGAGTTTTGAATATATTTTAAAAAATATCAATATATTAATTTTAATATTAATTTTTAAATATTATTTTATATGATATATGAATTTTTTTATTAATAAATATTTAAAATATTATTATATAAATTAATTATATTTATCAATTAAAATATAATAAATAAGTTGATATTTAAAAAATTAAAATTATAATAATGCTCTTAGTATCTTTTTGTTAAGAGTAGTTTTTTAAATAAAAATTGACTTGATCTTTCTTTTTCTTTTTTTTTTTTTTTTTTTGTTGGAAAGGATTTGACGTGACTTGTACAAAGGAAAATGTCAACTTAAGTAAGTACATATATTTGAATCAAAAAAAATTTTTAATAAATATTTTTTCTTTTTTTGAGAAAAGTAATGACACATAGTTTGAATTAAGATTCTTGAATTATTTATTTAAAATAAAAACCTCGTTTATTTCGTTCCCTGTCATCTCAATCAATCAAATTTCACTAACTTTAAGATATAAGAATACTTGTTAAGAAAGGATTAACAAATATATCTCGTCACTATCATCTATTACTTTTCTTTTGTCAAATCACTTTTTTGTCTGTCAACTTAATAGCAAAATTCTCTATTTAACTTGTGAAAAAAATAGGAAAGAATTGTATTTTAGCCCTTTTTTATTTTTGAATGTTAATTGTATTTTAGCTTTACGTGTAGATATTTTGCTCTTTTGATCAATTTTTTAAATTATCTATATCTACCATAATTTTATCTTTAAAAAAATTGCAAATAATAACTAAAACACCCATACATATTCGTAGAACCTGCTATTTTTTTTCTATCAAAAATTTCGTTAACAAAATGACTTCAAAACAATAAAAAATATCAACAATGACCGATTTTTTAGATTTTTTAGACTGTTGTTCTAATATCAAAATGAAAAAGAAAAAAAGAAAAGATAATTTCCTATATTAAAAATGAAAAAGAATATTATTTTGTTAATTTCAATGTTGTCATTTCGGTATATGTTCCCAACTTATACGTCACCGACAAAAATTCTTTTAAAAAAAATGGCTGATCCTGAGTTTTTTCCGACGACGTGCAGCCGTAAGCGGGAGAGGATTCATAGCGAGGGACCTAACGATAGAGAACACGGCGGGGCCGGCGAAACACCAGGCGGTGGCGCTGCGGTCGGACTCTGACCTGTCGGTGTTCTTCCGGTGTCGGTTCCGGGGCTACCAGGACACCCTCTACACACACACCATGCGGCAGTTCTTCCGCGAGTGCCAGATCAGCGGCACCGTCGACTTCATCTTCGGCGACGCCACCGCCGTCTTCCAGAACTGCCAGATCCGCGCCCGCAACGGCCTCCCCAACCAGAAGAACACCGTCACCGCCCAGGGCCGCAAGGACCCCAACGAGCCCACCGGCTTCTCCTTCCAGTTCTGCAACTTCTCCGCCGATTCCGACCTCCGCCCCGCAGCCGGAGCCAACTCCTCCTCCTCCTCCGCGGCCACCTACCTCGGCCGCCCCTGGAAGCTCTACTCCCGGACCCTCGTCCTCCAGTCGTACATCAGCGACGCCGTCAGGCCCGAGGGCTGGCTAGAGTGGAACGGCAACTTCGCCCTCGACTCCCTGCTCTATGGCGAGTTCATGAATTACGGGCCTGGGTCGGGCCTCGGGAGGCGGGTCAAGTGGCCCGGTTACCACGCGTTTAACCAGTCCAGTCAGGTCAATAACTACACGGTGGCCCAGTTCATTGAAGGGAATCTGTGGTTGCCCTCCACCGGTGTCAGATACACTGCTGGCTTGGGAGTTTAAAAAAAGTGTTATTATTATTATTATTATTATTATTTTTTAATTTGAATGTCTATAGGTGATCAGCCAGCCACTAGAGAAGATAAGATTTGGCAGAGGTGTATTCTATTTTGTTTTACATCTTCCACCATTTTTGGGAAGTGTCGTGTTAAGAAGTTTTTTTTTTTTTTTTTTTTTTTTTAAATTGGATTATAAAGATAGAAATTGGAGTGTTTAGATAATTATGAGAAGGTGTATGTCCTCGTGAGTACCTTATCAATTCATGTAAAGGACATTGGTTGTAGTATTAAGAAGATAAGATAGCTTTTAAGTATCTTATTATGGAATTTCATCTACTTTCTAGATAGAGAATTTTGGGTACAACTTGTGATGAGTAGTACTAGGGAAATTGGACTTGGCAATAATTGTTTTCTCGTGATGAGTCCCAAACGCATAAATTGAAGGCCCCTAGGCCCTGGACTGAGACAACAGTGCATCTGTGCAGGCCAGGTCCCTAGCTCTGTCCAGCATCTATCTCAATCTATTTTTTGGGAAAAATAAAAATTGGCAGAAAGTTTATTACAAAATACAGCACCTTTAATAAAGTACCAAATAAATGTATCAATAATAAAGTTTTAGTATTTGATTAAAAAAAAACAAACAAACAAACAAAACTCTTCATTGGAGTATCGTGTTTTGTGACAAATTTAGCGAATGCCAAACTTATTTGCTACAAACTATAATAGATGTTAAATTTGATATTAGATTATTACTACTTGATGTTTCAACTTTTCTATCTATTACTTATAATTTAGTCATTTTTAGATTATTTAAATACTATTATTTTAAATTTATGAATTTTAAAATTTAGTAATGATGACAAAAGATAGATTAGAACATTAAAAATGGCATTATATATTGAAACAAAAATCTCAAATATGTTATTTTAATTTTAATATATTTTTTTTTTGTACCAAATGTAACATTAACATGAACGTATGCATTGAAGTTTGGTCTTAGAACATCTTTAATGAAATGCCAAATAGATGTTCTAATGACAAATTGTTAGTATTTGGGTGACAAATATATCATCAAATATAGCAAATGTTTAATTTGGCATTTGATTTGTCTTTTCAACAAACGGACTACAGGTATCAATCATTTCGTACTAACAAATGATAAGAACACGTTGTGTTTAAATCTCAACGGTCATCATAGACTCGCAGAGAAGAGAACTCGTACTAATGCGCTTAGTATTATATTGTGTTTTTTAGCGCTATTTTGAAGCCCCAATCTAGTGAGGAACACTAGCCCTACTTAAAAAGGCTAGCGCGCTGCAGCCCCCTTCCAAAAGGAAGCCTCTGCTTGTCGGTAGCAAAAGAACATTCTTATCCGGATCAATTCACACTGACAACATACCTTAATTTTTTCATATAATTATTATAATTCTATTATTTCTAGATTGTTTAAATACTAAAAACTTTACTTTAACCAATTCCGAAATTTAAGGATAATAACCAAAGATAGAGCATATGTATTTAATTATAAAATCTCGATTATGCTATTTTATGTTATATAATATTCTCATCGACATATTTAATGAAGATGGTCTTCGAACAACTATTTTTTCCACAGCCTTGTGGGAATTTCTTTAGGTTCCAGACTTTAAGAACGTAACCATGTTCAGGTTTCCATATCGCTAGATGATTCAATGTTACTTTTATTGCACTACCTAATTTCTAATCTTTAAGCCCTTTATCATCATTTTCTTGTGACTTGAAGATTTTGAGTAATATTGCCTTTAATCTAAGTTTAGAAATATTCTTGATAGGTAATTATGTGAAAGGGTGTACTTTATTGAAAAAAAAAAATTTGCCATCAGATCATATTTGTTAGAGATTGTGTTCATCGGACAACATATATTCTCCACTATGTTTTTACCTAATAAGTTCGAGTAAATTAGCCCTTTTCTCTCTCTCTCTCTCTCCCTCCCTAAACTTACTTAATCCAAAGAAGACTAATGCTATGTTTGTTATATACGATGGAAAAGAGGAAGGAAAGAAGCAGGTGGAGAAATATGGTTTGTTAGATAAAAAAGAAGAAAGGAGGGAAAGAAAAATAAGGTGGAAAAAAATAGGGTGGGATGCACCAATTTTTATCCATTCTAACATTGGGTGGAAAACTAAAATTCATTCAATGTTACCTAAAATTACTTTTGTAGTTACTTATTTTTAAACGAAAATAATATAAGTAAGTGCATAAAATTAGTAATTCTATAACTTTTTTATTTTCTTTCATTTCTTTCTACCATATAACTTAAAGAAATATTGAATCCTCTCTATCTAAGAGCCCATTTGAGGGATGTCTGGAGACAGTATTATGGAGGTTGGGTTGGAAATATGTATTTAGGTGGAAAACTTTTGAAAAAATTATGTGATTAAAAAATAATTCAAAAATTTGAAATTTATTAAAAAAAATTATACAAAATAAATCGTATCTTATTCATATTTCGTTTGGAGTATTTTTACATAAAAATCATCTTAGTTTGATTTGAAATTAAAAAAAAATTATGTACTTTTAAAATTTAAATTAGAAGAAATGGGAAATTTAATATAAAATTAAAAATTTTAAATTCAGATGATATTTTACTGTTTAAAAACATTACCCCAAACGGATCCTTAATTGTCTTTCATTTATAAGTTTTTCTTTCTATCTCATTTTCTTTTCTCCTCTCAAACCGAGTGTAACGGAGACTAAGAGAAATTCTTGAGGAAAGCTGTAAAGCACCTTACCGACTGAACGGCATTAATGAAACCTTAACAACAACAAATACTTTTCTAGCTTCCATTCCTCAATTGACACATATATTAAAAACAAAAAAACAAAAACAAAAACAAAAACAAAAAATCAATTCAGTGCACAAATTTCTTTCCGTATCAAAAGAATTACTTTTTTATTTTTTATTTTTTTATTTTTTATTTGTTTTTCGTCGTGACTAGATGTTGCTTTTGTGATCTTTTTAAGCGCAAGAAAGGAAAGTTAAATAAAACCTGTGACGCCCATTAAAGTCGGCCAAGTGGGCTAAACCCGACAAAATCTGTAGATAAACAAGGACTAATAGCTACAAAACAATCCCACAAAACGATTCCTGGACATCGTCAGATCTCCTTTGTATTATGCTTGGGGACACAATAATTTAATTCTGCAATTTTTGACACACACTTTCTTCTCTCTTTATCTCTCTCTTTCTCTCTCAACATCTAACAGATAATTTTTTTTTTTGTCAAGTCGGCTGCATTACGCGTTTTTTTTTTTTTGCCATTTTGCAAGTCTTTATTATATTAACTCAGCATGTCAATTAGGCAAAACTTCTTTTTCTCATTTTGCAAGTGGCCTAGCCTAATTAATAAATCCGTGTAAAGGTCTTTGAACCGCCGACTATTATTCACTTTAGTCGACGAGGTTTTATCTCTGTCTTTTTTTTTTTTTTTTTTAATAATTTTTTTAAGGTTTGTCTGGTCTATTTTGCGTGGTTCAAACTTCTATTTCAAGGATTATTAGCCAGTGATACATATAAATATCTTACACACTGCTCATCACCCTTTTCCCCACTCCCTCTTTCTGTAACACGAAATTCCATAAGTGGACAAAACATACATTCAAGGTTTTATTTATTTATTTATTTTTTGCTCCGAACATACGTAAAACAGAGCGCATTTGGTGCACCACGGATCTAATATTTCTATATCACTTTTTTTTTTTCCTTTTTTTTAAAAATAAACAAAAATTATAATTAATTTTTTAAAAATCAAACAACTCTAATTTAAAAATTCTATTTTTATCGAATATTAAATGGTTTGATTCGAGTAGTTAACAAAATATAGAATTATTAGTGTTATTTTGGCCACTTTGTGCCTTCCCCCTTTCTTCAATAGTACTACCCGTGAAAAAATAAAAAAAATAAAAAAATAAAAAAAGGGGACAAGTATGTGTCGTGATTGTCATTATTATCTCATTATTTTCAAAGGAGGGTATCATAAGAATACCGACTGTCATTATCATCTCATTACTTTCAATGGAGGGCATCATAGGAATCTGTGTAGTCCATCGTAAGAAAATCCCAAGTTACATTCCCAAAGACATTGTTTCTTCAAGAAACCAATCAAAAATGCAACGACACCTTAAAGTACTATATAATACAATATAATTTGTGTTATATCATAATTCAAGACTTACTCCTCACTTACGAGAGGAACCCATATCTCATCGGTCTTGAGAGAGAGACGACAAACCCATGTCTCGTCTGCTCATGGGGGAGAGATGAGCAATGAAAACTTTTCCTGATTGCTCGTTGGGAGAAGAATAAATAATGAAGGTGGTGTTTCGCACAATCACTCAAATCATCAAACTCAAACTTTTTTTTGTCTTTTTCATAAAAAGTTTTTGTCTTTTTCTTAAAAAATTTTTTATCTTTTCTGAAAATTCAAAAAAATTTACTATTAAAACTTAAAAATCCCAACTCAAACTACTCTATCAAAAAGTTTGCTTTGCTTTTTAACACCTAATAGGAGAGGCTTTGCCTCAAAGGAGGAGGTAATGTTTAGCCAAACGAGAGAGGAGTTAATTATATCTTCTCAATGCTCTACACCGAGAGCATCACGGATGAAGCAAAATGACAACTCAGTAAAATCCTGAGAGTTGTGGGATTTAAACCAAAGAATTTTCAGTATTTGAAATTCAAGTTCAACAAATTATGGGCTATTCTCCCTAGAGATTTGGAAGCAATTTAAATCACAAATTTAGAGATATTTACTTTATTTTATTTATTTATTTATTTAAATTTATTGTATTTATCCAAAGGAGGCCTATAAATAAAGGTTATTCTCCCATTTGGAACTCTACAGTGCTTTCTTTACACTCTATAGTCAAAAGCTAACACTTGTAATTTCTCTGAAAATAGTGAAACTCCGGCATCAAGAGAGGACGTAACCCAATAGATTCCGATGAACCTCTATAAAATCTCTTGCGTTTTCTATTTTTCTGGAAATTTACTTTTACCGTTCACTGTGAGTGGAACGTGATGAGGATAATTCCGAATTGATGAATTTTTACCATCAACAATGTGCTTTCTCTTGGTATCGATAAAATTTAATCCAACGGTTAAGAAACTTACTATAGTAATACGTTAAAACTGCAACTTTTACCTATTAACTATAAATTTATTCCTTTTTATCCCTTTCCTCCAATAGTGCAAGAAAAGGGGGACAATTATGTAGTGATTATCATAGTCAATAGTCATTATTAAATCCCATTATTTTCAAAGGAGGGCATCAAAAGAATCCGTGTAGTCCACTCACAAATGCAAGAAAAATCCATGCAAGTTACGTTCCCAAAAAGATATTATTTAAGCAAAATAGGGGGCCCTATTTCTTCTCCCTCACTCTCTCCCACAGCCACTTTCATATGGCCTCCTTAATTCCAAAACTGCTTCTGGTTTTCTCCTTTTTGCTGCTTTTTTGCAGAAGCTCCTGTGCTCTTCAAAACAACTCATTTTCTTCCGCGAACACTTCAGTTGACGCCCATTTGTGCTCCATTAGATCAATCTGCAGCACTACTCCATACCCAGAAGCTTGCTTTGATTCGCTAAAGCTCTCGATTTCGATAAGCATCGGACCCAACATCCTTGACTACCTCCTCCAAGCCCTCGAAAGCGCGATATCCGAAGCCGGGAAACTTTCCAGCCTTTTGTCAACCGCTGGACAGGGTAACAACATCGTTGAGAAACAAAGAGGAACGATTAATGATTGCAAGGAGCTCCACCAAATCACAGTGACATCATTACAGAGATCAGTTTCTCGGGTCAAGTCGGCAAATGCTAGGAAAATAGCTGACGCGAGAACTTATCTCAGCGCGGCTCTCACCAACAAGAACACATGCTTGGAAGGTCTAGATTCGGCTTCTGGTCCTCTGAAGCCGACCCTGGTGAATTCTTTAACTAGTACATACAAGCATGTGAGCAATGCCCTCTCCATGCTCTCCAAACCAGAAGCCACACAAGGGCATAACAACCGCAGACTAATGGCGTTTCCGACATGGCTTTCAAGGAAATCTCGACGGATCTTGCAGAGCTCCGGCGACGATTACAACCCCAGTGAAGAGCTCACGGTGGCGCAAGATGGAACGGGGAACTTCACCACCATCACAGACGCTATAAATTTCGCGCCGAACAACAGCTTTGACAGAGTGATCATCTTTATCAAACAAGGGGTTTACGAGGAAAACGTGGACATCCCAAGCGAAAAGACCAACATAGTTCTCCTCGGAGACGGAAGCGACGTTACCGTTATAACCGGTAACAGAAGTGTCGACGGCGGATGGACCACTTTTAGATCCGCAACCCTCGGTAAACCACCACAAAACACTCCCACTAAAATATATCCTTTCTCTTTGACGCATTTCATCAAACATGTTCTGTGCAACCTTTCTTTCAGCTGTTTCCGGTGAAGGCTTCTTAGCCCGGGACATAACGGTCGAAAACAGCGCCGGCCCAGAGAACCACCAGGCCTCCGCGGTCCGAATCAACGCGGACTTCGTCGCCATGTACAGGTGCACATTCAACGGCCACCAGGACACCCTCTACGTCCACTCGTTCCGGCAATTCTACAGAGAATGCGACATCTACGGCACGATAGACTACATCTTCGGCAACGCGGCGGTGATATTCCAAGGCAGCAACATCGTGTCGAAGCTGCCGCTGCCGGGGCAGTTCACGGTCGTGACGGCGCAGTCGCGGGACACCCCAGACGAGGACACCGGAATCTCGCTGCAGAACTGCTCGATCCTGGCGACGGAGGAGCTGTACAAGAGCGCCGGCAGCGTGAAGAGCTACCTGGGCCGGCCGTGGAGAGTGTACTCGAGGACGGTGGTTATGGAGTCGTACTTAGACGACTTCATCGACCCGTCGGGGTGGACGAGGTGGTCCGGCGACGAAGGGCTGGACACGCTGTACTACGGAGAGTACAACAACTTCGGGCCGGGCTCAAGTACCGAGAAGCGAGTCGATTGGCCGGGCTATCACGTCATGGAGTACTCGGATGCGTCGAATTTTACTGTGTCGGAGTTTATCACTGGGTATGCTTGGTTGGAATCCACTTCTTTTCCATATGACGACGGGGTTTAGAGGTTATGTTTGGTGAGGATTTTTTTGCTTTTACCAATCATGTACAACTAAAAAAAAAAAAAAAAAAAACCAATTTGGACCCGTATACAATAATGTTGAGGATACGAAAGCTGTTAACATCGCTGATGTATGATTCGTCACGGATGAATAGTAATTGAAAAAATCATATGGATGAGGCTTCTTGTTCACTTTTTTTTAATCGGCGAATTTTTATTTTTATTTTTTAATGTGCATGGAGGTTACCCTTTTTGGCATGCATTTGGGACCTCGGTTTAAATTATATATGCTTAATACATGCAAGTCGGACGGAGAGTAATAGTAGTATTGCTCTTAGCAGCAAACGGGTGAGTAATACTTCTCTAATCTGTCATTTAATGGGGATAAACGCATACTGTGATTAATCTGAAATGTTGATCATGAAAGGGTCTTTGGACTGCGGACTCGAACCGCTGACATCCGTCACAGGGTAAACCACTGCTTCTGAGGCCCCCAACTGATTCTACCATAGAGGCCAACGATAGACAATAACTCCCCCCAAACACAACTTACAACTTTATCGTACTGTGCTCTTCAAAAAACAACTCTTCTCAAAATCTCAAAAGATGGAAACCCGAGTTCTTAGTTTAACTAGGGTGAACCCGCTTTTATTCTTTTATTTTCAAATGACAGCCAAGGAAGGAATCGGGTTGGGAAAGAAGACTGGAACCGATGTTTCAGATCATTACGAATCCTAAGCCAACTGAGTTATCTCGTTTGGCATGGACATCAATTGAAGTTTCAGATTGAAAAAATTGAGTTGAAGTTAATTATGTGTTTGATTAATTTGAGTTAAAAATGTAAAAATTTAAAATTGTTTTGAAACGAAAAAATTATATGAATTTTGTTTTATTCATTTTAAAATTTTATATATAAAAAATTATCTCATTTGAATATGTATTAAATTAACTAAAATAGAATTCAATGAAGGCAATAAAATGTGAGGAGGTCAGCTTTAGGAATGATTAAAATTCAAATGTACATATTGAGCCAAAAAAGAATGCAAGACGCTTTACTTCAATCTTCGAGGATGAGGTCAGTTAACGATGCGACTTGAACACTGCTTCGACCATGAAACTAGAATTACAACATACTCCAGCAATTGAGAGTTAGTTCGATGCTATTATTTAATATAAAATTAGATTTATCCAATAGATGACCGATTTTTTTTTAATTTATAAAATGATTATTTTTCATTTTTTTAAATTTAATCAATTAGTAATTAATTAATAATTTGGATAATCAATCACTGATTGATTAATTTAATAACATCATCATTTAAGAAAATTAATTAAATTTTTTTAAAAGAAAAAAAAGACATTTTTATTAATTTTTAGAAACATCAATCATTAATTAAAAATTTTCTTTAAGAAAGCAATATTTCTCTAAATCCTTCCCTTATTTAATACACTATTTGAGAGTAGGTCTATTTCATTGACTACCACTTTGGTGATCACTAATGGGCCGTTGCATGGATAGAATTTCTTTTCTTCAAAAGATGAGTTTAAGGTTTGATATGCATGACCTTGCTTTAAGATCCATATATGATCAACTGAAATGTGTGAGTAGACCTACAATTCAATAAGTGGTGAAACTGAGTCCATTATTTAAATAAATTTGATAGAAATTAATGTCCGTTTGGTGAAACGGTTTGAGTTGAAATTGTTAAGTTTGAGTTGGTTGACTTTTTAAAAATTAGTTATAATTGTTATTGACTTTTTAGAAAAAGACAAAAACTGAGATGAAAAATGTAAGTTTAAGATGTGATACCAAACACCCCATAAGTCTATTATTTAGATAAATTTGAATAAATAAATTTATTTTAAATTTATCTAAATAAAATTGATAAAATGGCACCGATAAATTTTTATTAGAAGAAAAGATGAAACTACGAATCTGGTCAAAAATCAACGGTGATTTGTAGTGGTTGTGAGTACTTTTTCGAGAAAGAAATATTAGAAACGGATTACCTTTCAAGTCACAAGAGTCCAATCGTTAATGGGTGTGTTCATTAGATGCCAAGAAATGTTTGCATAGCTTCAGAATTTTTTTGTCGATTGGCTTAATTTTAAGGGTAAAAAATGCATTGTATTTTTCCCACTTTTGACAAGCCATTGTGTTATTGTCGGTTGAAGGCATGCAGACGGTACATGAACAAACAGACAATCCACGTGACTTGTGTAAAGCCCTCCATATCTCGCTTAGTACTTGTTTGGATCATACGAATGTATTTTTTAAATATCCATTCACACTGAATATTTACATCTAAATTTATAATTCAAATTGTAAATTATATATATGTATCTGGATTGTTTTCGTTAAAAACGATATTTTGATAGTGTAAAAAAAAAAAAAAACTAGTGTTATATAGATTTCTAAAAAAAAAAAAATAGTATATTACATTTGAATTTAAGTTAAATTATTATAAAACAGTGATTTCACCGTCAATTAAATACAGTTAATAGTAGAGTTAAATAATAGTTATAGGAGATTATATATTAATCCAAATGGATTCTTATAATTATATTTTTCTTTTTTGACTAAGAGCCTCTCTTAATACTTTGTGCACATGTATTACAATCTTCGTCGGTGAGATGCTCAAGGCCTCCCAAACATTGTTGAGGCTTCCAACAGTTGAAGATTACTTAACATGTTTAAAATAAGATTCATATTAACACATTTGGCGAAAAAACAAGTATGTAGAAGACAGAAAAGATAGGCATTTATCTTCTTCTAGAAAACTCCCCATGTGCGCTCTCTGTAGACATCTGGATAGCAAAATTAAAGTATTCTGTTTTCATGCTTAGTTAATTTAAGTATATATTATATGATTGCCACTCAAACACTGGACTTTTTCTTTAGGATATGGAAAAATAACCACTAGACACCGGCGAGGCCACAACATGTTAGCATACCCCGTGAGCGTTACCAAATGAACTATTCTAGATGATGACTGAAATGTTTATTAAATGTTTTAATGACAGATTTTATCCCTCAATAAAAAGGACGTCTCCTCAGTCCATATCCCTCCAAGCTATCGGACTTATAATATTCTAGGTCTGACCAAGAATATCTTTAAGGTCTATTTGGTACACAGAATAGGATTATATTGGATATAATAACATGAAAAGATTAGATTTGAACGTATAGGAAGGATAGGAGTGAATTTTATCTAATACTATCCTACCATCACTACGACAAACAATACTATTAACTATGACGAAATGTCGATGCTAAAAATGAATTGTCGTCGCAAAAGCCTTATATTAGCGGAGGCATTGAGTCATCGCATATACATTTGTGATGATAGTTGTCACTAAAAAGGCTCTCGCAATTAAGACAGCTAATTCCGTAAAAAAATGACGTAATACAATATTAGTTACGACAATTTTAAAACTTGTCGTCGCTAATTCATTATTATTTGCTAACATATCATTGAGTATTTGCAACGATAATTTTAAAATATGTCTTTGCAAATACTTCTCATCTCTTTTATTTTTGCGACGACACAATGTTGTCGCAAATATGCAAATAATTTTTTTTAATTTTAAATAATATAATATAATAAATAAATAAAATGCAAATTAATTTTAGTATTAATATTACAAATGAAATTAATAATAGAATAAATTATCAATGATTAAATATAAAATCCATAAATACAATGTTAGATATATCTCAATAGTTAAACAAAATAATTAAAAAAGTAAACATCTAATCGTCTAAATTTACAGCCTTGTTGTCATCGCCAGCAACATCATCGTCAGCCTGCAGGGGCGGGGGATTCGTCGAAGGGCATGGAAGGACAAGGTCTTTGGGAGGAATAACAGCACGAATCTGAGGTTGGGTAACGACTCAGATATCGCCTGCTGCATCGTCTTCTGGTTCGCATATATGTTCTTGTGATTGACCTCCAGATGATTAATCCATGATTGATATTTCCGTGAAAGTCGTGACGACGATAAGCACTCCGACTGGGATCCTGAGGATGAAGAAATGCCTATGACGGTCCTCTGCAAAAGTGTGGGGCCTACTCCAGTAATATGCCTTCGACTCATACCTAGGACCTGCTGCAGAATGGCATCCTCCTGAACTGTGAATGATGACGAGCCGAAAACTGACTGTGACATCTGAGTTGCTCTGTCACCCTCTATCAAATTCTGCACGATTTGTTCAACAAACACATTAAAAAAATATATTGATTTGTTAACACAATGCTAATTCAGAGGGTGTTTGGTGAATGAGTTACGTTTGAGTTTAGTTGAAATTTTTAAGTTTGAATAGTAATTTTTGTTGATTTTTTCAGAAAAGACAAAAAAACTTTTTCAGAAAAAAGATAAAAAAAATACAATTTAACTTAAGTTAAACTGTTGTGCCAAACGGGGTCTTAAATAAGTAAAAGTAATAAATATAACTACTTTTAAATGTTTGTTCAGCTTGGGGGTTAACCCAGTTTGGCCCACAATAGTACATGTTATCCCAATGTTCGATCAACGATTGCGGTTGTTGGGTCTATATATTTGACTGTGGAACAAATTGATTTTGTTAGAATATATTTGTAGTTAATTAACAAATTTAAATATTAAGTATATGTGATGATTACTAAGTTGGTGTAACATTAATTTCATTGTACTCAAAGTTGAGATCTTAAGTTGGAATTCCCACTAAATTGAAAAACGAGGAGGATTATATTAGTGTTTTGTTTCATGTGTCATATGTGAAAATAACCCCAGTTGTTAGAATTGAAAATCGTCTGTTTGTAGAGACGAAGGGAGGAAAGCAAATTTCCATATGATTCTCGTAGATGTCGTACAATAAACAGTTTAAAACCCGACATGTAGTTTCGATTTGAACTAGAACGACATGTAGTTTCCATTTGGACTAGAACGACATGTAGTTTCAATTTGGACTAGAACGACATGTAGTTTACAGGAAAGTAGCCGATGTGTCGTTTTTCTTATTCAAATACCACATTACACCAAGAACAACATGTCGTTTTTTTAATAATTACATGTCATCTTTTGTAGATGACTGAAGCAAAAATGACTTGTCTTTTTATCATTATTTACATCTCTTGTTTATCTTTGGAATGTCCGCAAAGCAGCATTTGTTTGATCTCATTTCAAGCTGACTTATTAGGTCAAACATTCCAGATCAATGACGAAGCGACTTATTAGGTCAAACATTCCAGATCAATGATGATGACTAGGGTTTCCTAGATGTCGTTTTCTCAATCATACAAACGACATGGTGTTTCATTGGAATAAACGACAATAAAGGAGGAAAACATATGGTTTGTTTGGTTCTAGGTTCACACCTAAAATTGCCTCTCACGTGTTCCAAACGTATACGTAGTTTTTCGTTATCCAAAAGGAAAACGGCATCTTTATCCAAAAAAAAAAAAAAAAAAGAAAAAAGAAAGAAAAAGAAAGAAAGAAAAGAAAAGAAAAGGAAAACGACATGTATATTCTTTGCTACACAGATAAAACGATGTGCGTATTATCAAGAATGTTTCACTTTTCCCTTTCAAGTTAAAACGACAAGTCGTTAGGTCCTTGAAGGATATATGGTTATAAAATATTCCCTGGAAACCACATAGAAATGATATTTCTTCGTTCAAAGTATGATAAGCACAAGATTCAGTCATCCAATTTATCTGGTCGAATCAATACAATATATTCAAATAAACTAGATATGACAGTCTTATTAAATTGAATTTGGATGTTATTTTTGTTCATTCAATTAAATTAATTAAGAATGAATTAGACGTTAGATATGAATTTTTAAAATCTAATAAAACCGATACAATCTAATAAATTTCTCTTATATGTATATTACATCTTCTGTTAATCAACATATATATATCCTTTTACTTTTTCTTTGGTTGTTTTTTTAATTCAGATTTAAAATATCATTTCTTTCCTCTCAAAATTCAAAATTTTAGATTTTAACATAATTTACTAATATTAAGGTCTCATATAAATTCTTTTCAATTTCTATTGTAAATATAATTTTGTTCTTGCATATTTATAACTTTATATATATATATAGTGGTAGATTTTGTAGAAAACTTAGTTGAAATCGAAGAAGCCAAAACATATTGACAAATTGGTGGAGGCCGTGTTTATGTGTTTATCTTTTCTCTCTCTCTCTCTCTCTCGTTTTTCTCTTTAGTGTTTTGTTGTCTACTATGGACAAGGATTGCGTTGTTTAATTTGAATTTTCTACTTTATTTACCATGATAGATAGCTTTAGTTTTGTGTTATATGTTATATGATAAATAGATGGTGGAGAACTTAATTGATGTATAAAAATTTGTTGTTGTTTTGAGCAAATTTCATAAAATTTAATAGATTTTAATCAGCTCTTATGCAAGTCAAACAATATGCTATTATTGGCCAATATAATCTAATGGATTTTGAACTGAATGATAGAATGCATTGAACTCTAGTAATTGGATGTGAAAGATATTTTTATTATTGGATTAGACGATAGATACTTAAAAAAATTTAGTTTCGATCCGATGTTCGCCCATAATTTAAAGGATATGCAGTTACATTCCATAATATTAACAACTTTCTGGCAAAATTACCTTTTGGGATTGTTTACTTTTCATAAAAAAAAAAAAAAAATGAAAGTCAGTAGTTATTTCGTTTTTTATTGATTAAGTATTTACTTATAAAATGAATAATGAGAATTTAGTAGGTCCTATACGATATAGGGAATGAAAATGGATATGTCAATCCTTACATCTTACTTAGTATTGATTTCTTATCAAATAAGATAAATACCGAATTTACTAATACACTTGAAATAAGTTTACATGTGCTTAAAAAAAAAAAGTTTATATGTGAAAGGACATTTTAAAAATTACATTGTTAAATTTGGTAAATATTAAAAAGGAAATGAGATTGTTTCACCCATCTAATAGGCAAGTTAACAATAGAAAATAAATCTATGATCCTCATTTTTATTATTTTACTTTCCAATTTTATTACATTTCTCTTTACATTCTTTATAGTTTGGTAAACTCGCCTTTTATGTATTTATTCCTTTAAAATTAAAATACAGGTTAAGTGAGTTTTAGCTTCATCACGACCTCACAAACATAGGTGCACATTTTTACCAGCCTTTGCTATATAAATTAAGTAAAATCGGAATATCAAAGCTCTTCATGTCCACCAACTCTAAGCTGTACATCTTTGGCAACGAGGGTACAAACTTAATTTTGCAAATTTCGTGGGAGACGCAGGAAATATGGTTTGGAAAGAACAGAATTATATATATAACATCCAGTCCATGCAAAGTCCCTAATAACTAACTTTTTAAAATAGGAAAAAACCTAAAAAACCTCCTGTCCAAGACCTGCTTTTATGAAATTTGCCAAAAATAGTAACATACCAAACTACTTTATGTGCCCCAACAACAAAAGAGAGAAAATAGAGGGAAATCTGAAGGAAAAACATATATATATATATATATATAGATATTTATACATATTTTTCAGTTCTTTTTTTTCTCTTTCTCATCTCTGTCTCTCTCTCTCTCTCTGTGTGCCGAGGCCTGAAATCTAAGGCAGAGGAGGGCTTCTCTGCCTTAGCCGTTCTCTAACTACAATGGCATTTCAAGATTTCGACGAAATCACGGAACGCCGAAGAGCGGCGAAAGAGCATACCTACAAGAGGAAGGTCGTCACCATCAGCATCGTCTCCGGCGTCGCCCTTCTCGCGCTGATCGGGGCCGGGGTCTTCGCTCTCGTGTCACGGGCGGAGCGCCACCAAGACGCAGCCACCGCCACCGCAGCCGCAGTCCCGCCCGGGGATGAAGCTCACTCGCAAAAGCTCATTAAGGCCATATGCAACGCCACGGACTACTCGGACAAATGCGAGCACGCCCTCGGGCAGGCCGTGCGGAACCAGAGCACGGGCTCGGTCTCGCCGAGGGACCTCCTCAAGATGGCGATCGCCGCGGCGAAAGACGAGCTCCATAGCGCCTTTAACAAGACCGGCTCGCTCAAGTTCAACTCCCCTCAAGAGAAGGACGCGTTTGTAGACTGCGAGGCGTTGGTGGAAGACGCCATGGATGAGCTTGACGCCTCGGTTTCCGCCGTCTTGGACGACTCTTCGGGAAGCTTTTCGACCAAAACCCCCGACCTCAACAGCTGGTTAAGCGCCGTTATATCTTACCAGCAGACCTGCATCGACGGATTTCCCGAGGGGAAATTGAAGTCTAAGATGGAGAGGATCTTCAAGACCTCTCAGGAATTCACAAGCAATTCTCTCGCTTTAGTAACTCAGGTCTCGTCGCTCCTCTCGGCGTTTGATTTTACGGAGTTTACGCCTCGTATCCTGCAGGAATTAGCGGCGGCTCCCTCGCCGTCACAAGCACCGGACCTAAGAAGCGCGGTTTCTTTGGATGATTACGGGTTCCCGAGCTGGTTGCAAGAGGATGATCGGAAAACGCTAACGACGAACTACGAGAAGCCGACGCCGAACGTGACGGTGGCAAAGGACGGCAGCGGACAGTTCAAGACAATCAACGAAGCTATTGCAGCCATCCCTGCACAATACGATGGACGGTACGTACGAACAATTTTTCCTATGTAGAAAAATAATGGAAACGAATAAGAAATTAATTTATAAGTTGAATTCGTCTTAATAATTATTGTTCATAATTATGCAGGTATGTGATTTATGTCAAACAAGGAATTTACGACGAGACAGTGATTGTGACGAAGAAGATGATGAATGTTACCATGTATGGTGATGGGGCACAAAAGACCATCATCACCGGAAGAAAAAATTTTGTAGATGGAGTTAGGACGTTCCAAACTGCTTCATTTGGTAATATATATATATATATATATATTTGTATATTAGGTTTTATAAAATCGTAGAATAATATCAATATATACGATAGATCGTTTGCAATCTTACGTTATGGATACCCTATTGTAAAAAATCTACTAAAATAAAAAAGTAAAACAAAAGTAGAATAACTACTAATATTATAATATCACATTAATAGAAAGTTGATCTCCCATAAAATATGTTTTATATGTGGTGTTTTTAATAACAAACGGCATGTTTGATCACAGTTTAAACATACAATTCAAATAGCAAATTCAATTTATGAGAGAAAATACTACATTAAAAAGTCAGAAAAATTGGGTACAAATAGGATCTCAAACGAAACCAAAATGTAATTACAAGTGCAACAATTTATCAAGAAAAAATTTTTTCAAATATTATCTGAAAAGAAATTTAAGATTGTGTTGCTAAAATAGGTCTTCTAAATATGTGAAAGGACAAATATAATGCTTTATATATACATGAAAAGAGAAGGAATTAGTTCACCTTTCACAGAATTAGAGAGATGTTATTCGATTTATTTTCTTTGCCAAATAGATTTATTAATATGTATAACTTGCAGTTGCTCTAGGAGACGGTTTCATTGGGAGAGAAATGGGATTCCGGAACACGGCAGGGCCGGAGAAGCACCAGGCAGTGGCCGCGAGGATCCAATCGGACCGCGCGATTTTCGTCAACTGCCGGTTCGAGGGCTACCAGGACACACTCTACGCGCAGACGCACCGCCAGTTCTACCGCAGCTGCGTGATAGCAGGCACGGTCGACTTCATCTTCGGCGACGCCGCCTCCATCTTCCAGAACTGCTTGATCGTGGTGCGAAAGCCGCTCGAGAACCAGCAGAACATCGTCACCGCGCAGGGCAGGACCGAGAGGACGCAGACCACGGGCATCGTCCTGCACAACTGCCACATCCAGGCCGAGCGAAAGCTCGAACTGGTCAAGAACACGATTCGGAGCTATCTCGGCAGGCCGTGGAAGCAGTTCTCGAGAACAATCGTGATGGAATCGACGATCGAAGACTTCATTCACCCCGACGGGTGGATGCCGTGGCAGGGAGACTTTGCGCTCAACACTCTTTACTACGCTGAGTACAGAAACAAGGGTCCCGGGGCTAGCATTGATAAAAGAGTCAAATGGCCTGGCTATAAATCCGTTATCACCAAGGAAGAGGCTCAGCAGTACACTGTGCAAAGTTTCTTGCAAGGGGATTGGGTTAATGTCAAGGCTGTTCCTGTTCGTTACACCCTTAACGCATAAAAAAAAAAAAAAAAAAAAAGAAGGATAATTGTAAGGAAATTCAAGCTATTGGGACATACGTATATGTATATGTATGTATGTATATATATATATATATATGTCTGGAGAGGGATCAAAAAAAATTTTCAGATACAGTTGAGCAACCCGTATAACAGCTATTTATCTTGATTTTAAATAAAAATGTGCAATTTTGTCACAGGTTGTTTATTGCAAGTTTTCAATACATAAATGCTCCTAATTCTATTGTTGTATTTACACAACTGAGCAATTCAGTAGAAATCACTGTGAATGAGAGGGCGGGGATACAGTTGTTCATTTATGTGTCGCTAGAAGAAAAAGTGAACTAAAAGAGAGGGCGGGAAAAAATGACTTCAAAAAAAAAAAAAAAAAGTTTATAACGATGATTTTCAAAAATCGTAGTTACAGGTTGAAACTAATTAGCAATGAATTTTAGAAACCATTATCTTTTTTCATAAAATGAATTGAATTTGAAGAGTTAATGTCGTGTTTTAAGTCAATTTTTCCATTAACTTTTTTAAGTAACGTACTTTGAAGTGTTTTAAGGTTGGTGCCACTTTTGAAGGTTCATATCACCTCTAGTTATAGTGTTAATAAGGTTATCATTCTCCATCAAGTTTTCGTCTTTTTTTTTTTTTTTCAAATTGATTTTAAGTTTTTTTTTCTTTTTGAACTTGGACGAGTGATTTAAACTTTATATTTTATTATAGTCATAAATAAAATTATTATTAGATTATATGTGACTGTAACTTTATTTATTTTATTTATTTGTTATTTTTGAGGAATACTATGTGCACGTGAAATGGGATTTTTTTGGACATACACTCTCCCTCAAAATGACATGTATATTTACTTTTTGTTTTTTGAAAAAAGTAAATAATTAGTAATAATAAGTCATACTTTGTTATTACAAGTTTGCCATTACAGTAGGCTTTCTCACATCAATCAAAGTTAAAATTTTACCCATCAAATAAGGAGGAAATAAAAAGCTACTGCTGAACAGACTTTTCCCCAAGTTTTGTCTTTTCGTCTTCATGCTACTGCTGCAAAATGAACAGAGTTTTTCTTCGAAAAAAGTAAACATATAATGCTCTAAGTTATACTCAAAGAATAAGATATATATCCTCCCAGGTTCAAAAAAATCAGTTGGGTCAAAGGTAATTTTTTTTTTTTTTTTTTGGTTTATGTATTTTAGTTTTGAATGTCTCTCTGTCTTGCTTTTTTATTTTTTATTTTTTCATTGATTCAGTGGGAACAAAGATAAGAAACTAATGCTAGCTTTGGTTTACGTTTGTATGCTTGAATAATCTGGAAAAAATTAAAAAAAAACTGAAAATTTTAGAAAAAATCTTGAAATTGTAAAGAATAATATGTTGTATACTATAAAAATG
This sequence comes from Ficus hispida, assembly GCA_025413025.1. Lineage (NCBI taxonomy): Eukaryota > Viridiplantae > Streptophyta > Magnoliopsida > Rosales > Moraceae > Ficus > Ficus hispida. The sequence continues at coordinate 6,533,226 of CM046369.1, read as the reverse complement.
GAACGAGAAAAAAAAAAAAAAAGTACACATTATATTTGGTCTATGTGTTCTATTTGACAGACAACAAATGATATTTGTTTACAAGTATGTTTAGCTTTTCTCTTCTGGCAATATGACTTCAGACAGTGACTCAAACTCCAACACGGATGAATGTGACAAGGAGTGTACTGATGGAGTGATAAAAAGCACCACGGATGAAGGTGAGAAACACTTGGAGCCTTATACTGGTATGAACTTTGATTCACATCAAGGGGCTATATATTCTTTTTACTTGAAGTTTAAAAGTTCCTTGGATTTGGTCTTGCAACAAGATCAAGTCGTAGATCGAAGAGATATCGAAAGAATTCGTTGAATTCAAGTTTGTTTGTACAAGACTTACATGGAATGAAACGGGAATCTAGTGCTTCAAATCAACGTACTTGCTTGAAAATAGATTGCAAGGCAATCTTGCATGTCAAGAGAAACATAGATGGAAAATGGTGTGTTCATAACTTTGTTAAAGAACATAACCAAGAACTATATCCCGCTCAAGCGCATTATTTCCCATGCCAATAGGAAGATTAATTCTCCCAACAAGCACAATATTGACACTTTACATGGTGTTGGGGGAGGTGGGCACAAGTAAAATCGTATCTACATTGGCCAAGAAACATGGTGGACATGAGAACATTAGGTTTTTGGAAAAAGACATTAGAAATTATCTAGACAAGGAACGACGTCTCTAGCACTAGCAATGGGTGATGCTAAAGCTATGCTTGAGCATTTCATCCACATGCAAGAAATGGATCCCAATTTTTTTTTTTTTTTTTTTTTAATGCAATTGATTTAGATGAAGAAGAACGTCTGAAAAATGTGTTTCGGGTGGGCGAAAAGAGTAGAGAAGAGTACAAGATTTTTGGAGATGTTGTTTCCTTTGACACAACATACATAACCAATAAGTACAAATGCCATTTGCTCCATTTATTGGAGTGAACAAATCATTTGCAATCTGTCCTACTCGGATGTGCGTTACTTGGAGATGAAACAGCATCAACTTTTACTTGGCTAATGGAAACATGGGTTAGAGCAATGGGTGGTAAAGCTTCAACTGCTCTATTGACTGACCAAGACAGAGCTATTTATGAAAGCAGCCATTGGAGTAGTTTTTCCAAACACTCAGTCATCGCTTTTGTTTGTGGCATGTACTTCGGAAGATCCCAGAAAAGCTTGGTCATGTAATCAAGAACAATGAAAGATTTATGGCAGTATTTAACAACTGTGTTTATGATTCCTGGACAGAGGGATGACTTTGAAAACAGGTGGTGGAATATGCTTAGAAAGCTTCGAACTTGAAGGAAATGAGTGGCTTGAATCTTTGTTTGAAGACCGCAAGTATCGGGTATCTACGTACTTACACGAGGGATACTTTCTCTGCTGGAATGTCTACAACTCAGCGATCAGAAAGCAGTATAAATTCGTTTTTTTGACAAGTATGTGAGCAGAAAAAAAGTCATTTAAGGAATTTGTTGATCAGTACTGATTTTCAAATTTTAAAGTTCGAGATTTTGAGAGAGATACTGAATATTTGACAAGTCGGAATGACATGGAGCAAGATATTACTTGTTTGTAGTGTCGAATGTTTGAATGCAATGGATTTCTTTGTAGGCGTGCAATTTATGTTCTTCAAGCTCATGGGTATTTTTTTTTTTGAATGTTCCTTCACACTACATACTGACGAGATGGACTAAAGATGTGAAAAGTTCATACTCGTCAGGCCGGCAAATCTCCAAAGAAACCAAGTCTAAAAAAGCAGCGGTTCGATGATTCGCCGCCATTGAAGGATGCATATGATGCATTGGAAGGATGCACTAAGCAAGTGTGCAATGGAGAACCAATCTCTTGGTAAGATCAAGAAATCAACGGATGATATTGATGCCGCAGACAAAGAAGATGTTGAAGATAATTTGACTTGTGATATTCCACTATTGGATCCTCATGTGTCAAGAACCGAAGGTGCTCCAAAAAGGATGAAGAAGGGGATTTAGAAAGCTAGCCAAAAAAAAAAAAAAAACTCTTGCAATTCCAAAAAGGTTTGTTATATTTTAGTTTATTAATATAATGCTACTTTCAGAAATGTTTCAAAAATTCTAAAGGAAGTTTCTTTTATTCTTTATGCAGGGATCTTCAAGCTCCAAGAAAGGAAATATCAGTGATTTTCAAAGCATACAAGAGTGCTTGCTTTAAACAAATGGTATGTCATAAATTTTTATTTCACATTTCAAGAACAAAATGCTAATCTGATTTGTGTATATTTTGTTTAAGTTACAGTTAATTCTTAATTGTTTAATTTGTATTTTAATAATTTGTTACTTTTGCTCATTTGTTTACACAGGACGTGTTCGCCCAACGTCTTGAGAAGTTACTGAAGCATAATATTAAAGAAGTTGCATCATATGGAAGAAGTTGAATCTTGTACTAAGTCAATTGTACTTTTTTTTTTCTTTTTTGTTTTATAAAAAAAACCACCATAGAACAATAGAGCAAGTCTCAATTGGAGAAGCCCAACATGGCCAAAATAAATAAATAAATAAATAAAACCAGAGCATAGAGCTAATAAATTTGAAGGGAAAAAAACTAGCCATGGGTTTTTTTTTTTTTTTTTTTTTACAAGAAGTGGCAAACTTGTAGTAACATTATACAAGCATGACTTATTATTATGTTGATTATTTGCTTTTATGAAAAAACAAAAAGCAAAGAGGTGTGTCATCTTGAGAGAGAGAGAATGTTCAAGAGAGTCTCATCTTAAATGCACATAGCATTCCTCTTTTTTTTTTTTTTTTTTAAGGTTGATATTTATGGATGTTTGGAGCAACAATTCCAATCCAAAAATCAATTCATTTTTGTTGTTTTTTTAAAAAATCAAAAAAAAATTTAACTAATTTTTAAAAAAACAAACAATTCCAATCTAAAATTTTCAAGTCCAACTTATGTATCAAACGCATTCTTAAATCTAAAATAGACATATGATTTTACAGTTGACAACGTCTTTCAAGCTTATTGTCGTAATATGAATTTTTTTAAAAATCATTGTCGTTTATATAGTTGATGTCGTTTTCTAACCAATGTCCATTTTAGAAGCTATTGTTGTTTAATAATTTTGTTTGTGAAGTAGTTACTGTTTTCTCTCAGTTTGTTGTTATACTCGTATTTAATTGATGCTAGCACAAAATCGAGGTTACAATCATTTTCAGTTTTCCAAATGCCGTTCAAGTTTATTGAATTTACCATGCTTTTATTCTTAATCATATCGTTTTATTTATATCATCGCGTCTGTCCTTCAGCTGACAGTGTTTTTCTCTCATTGTCGTTTTTAGTGATTTGTCGTTTCTAAAGTTGCCAGTTTTGTTGAGGCTGCTATCGTTTCTCCTTTGAATGTTGTTTTAATTTTTATTTCGTATTCTAGCCTGTGTCGTTTCTCCTATACAAATCATTAATCATATATTTCATTTATTGTCCTTTTACCATCAATTCCTTGTTTGTTTTCTCATTTCGATGTCGTTTATCGATGTCGTTTATCCTACGGATGTCGTTTATTAAACTTATTGTCGTTTTTTGATGACTGAACTTTATTCTCTTGTACATTTTCCTTCCGTTTTTCAGGAAACTGTCGTTTGTTCATTTGATGTCGTTATCAATTTATTTCGTAAAATCTAAAATTTTGTCTCTCTCTTTTGGTAGAAACTTGGCTATTTTTGTCATTGACTTTACTTATGGTCGTTTTCAATATTCATGCCTGTCATTCACTCAATTGTATCCTTTTTTTAAAAATTAATTTCCCCTGTTTCATCATAATTTCTTATTCGTTGTTTCTACTTTTCATGTGGTTATAGACAGGGACAGGCTAGAATTTTGATCAAGAGGCATAATTATGTTAATTTAAAGTAGAAATCAATGATATTTTGAGTTTTTAAATTTAAGGGTGAGTTTGGTTCACAAACTCAAACTCAAAATTTTCAACTCAATTTTTATCTTTTTCTGAAAAAGTTTTTTATCTTTTCTGAAAAAATCAACAAAAATTATTATTTGAAATTTAAAAATCTTAACTCAAATTCATACATCAAACACCCCCTAAATTTTGAATAAGAGATGACAAATCAAATGCATCCTATATCTCTTAATTAAATTATTGTCGTTTTTAGAGCTTCTCTCCGGAGGTTGTGGTTGACCAGGTCAGGACTCAGGAATGTGCTTGCAGAGCAAAGATGCCGATTGCATCTCGGAAACCAAAAAAAAAAAAGGACAACAAGCACTAGCATCCAAATGATTCACGTGCTACCATACACAAACATATATATATATATATATACGTGTACGTATATATATTTACACAAATATGCATGCTCAAATGCAGAGCGATCTGTCTTTAGTACTGACCTCATCACATCGATTTTGCCATTCTATGCAAAACTGAAATGTGGGATTCAGTGAAAGCTACTAAAAAAACACATTAAAAAAAAAAAAGCTTCATAAAAGTGCAAGAACATAAAAACAAATGTTCGATCCGCCGATCAACATTGCTTGGACTTTTCATCCCTGCCGGTCAAATCTTTCTTTTTATACGTACAAAATGAGTTTCTATATCTTCATAAAATTAGAGCGAGCTAGCTTGATGAGATTGAGATGGGTTCGTCGCCAATAGTATTATCCAAAGCTTTTATGCCCGTCCCAACAATATTATTATTCTTGTTGATTTGTTTTTCTTTCACAAGTACTTGTAAAGAAGATTTAGTTTCTACGACATGCAAGAAAACCCTTTACTTTAACCTTTGCATATCTTCTCTGAGATCTGATCCTCGTAGCGAAAGCTCCGATCTCGACGGCCTTGCGGTGATTGCGTTGAATCTAAGTATATCTAAAGGAGTAGATACGCTGTCTTATATCAACTATCTGAAGTCCGAATTGGCTTCCAACGGCTCTCCGTTGATGACTAGTTACCTCGGTGATTGCTTAGCTGTGTACTCAGATGCCGTTCAGAACTTGCAAGAGTCGGTTCAAGCTCTAAACGACAAGTCGTTTGACACCCTGCGGTCTTTGGTTTCTGCTGCAATGACGGATTCTGAGACATGTGAAGATGGTTTCAAGGAGATGATGGGATCTAATAGTTCTCCTCTGAGTGAGCAAAACAAGTATTTCTCGAGGTTGTGTAGTAACTTTCTAGCAATAACTACTCTTCTTGATTGATTCGTTTACTTTGTTGTGAGTTTTAGGATTCGGTGTTTAGTCAATCATATTATGTCATGTCTTATTTTGACGGATTCAAATGTCGAATTGTGAAATGTCAGTTAAACATTTCCAAATTTTTTTAAATGACAAGAAATAATATATGGATTCTCTCGATAGTGTAGCAACTTTCTAGCAATAACAGCTCTTCTTGACTGATTTGTTTACTTTGTTGTGTGTAGGGATTCAGATCTTTTATTATAATTAACGTCTCTAACGGTGTTTAACTAATCATAAGATAACATATCTCATTTAATGGATTCAAATGTTGAATAGTGAAAAGTCATTAAACGTTTCCAAATTTTTTAAAATGACAAGATGTAATATATGGATTCTTGTAACAACTTTCTAGCAATAACAACTCTTCTTGATCGATTGGTTCATGTTGTTGTAAGTTTTAGAACTGTCAGGATTCATATCTCTCGTTTCATTTTTAATGTCTGAAACGGCGTTTTCAAAATATTTAAATAACGTTACATAACATGATTGATTAGATACGAATTAGGATACTGAAATTGTACATAGATCTCAATCCACAGTGCTAGTGCCGTTGCATTTTTTTTCGGTTCTTCCTTTTTCTTTATTTTTTCCTGTTTCGGTTTAATCATAATGAACTGCGATCTTTAGACTCTGCAATTGAATGCTTCAAGATCTAGCGAGGTGCTATATATCTCCAGAATTTAGTTAATAATGCATGTTAATTGTGTGAGAAGGACATCCCATTTTCATTATGATAAAGTAAATAGGGATTTTGATGAGGCCATATTATAGATTGTAATCAACGTCTAACTCTAGTTCATTTAGCTGGCCGGTACTTGTAAAGATGCCAGTTCTGATTTTTGAATTTTTTTGGATCTACTAAATGTCATAATTAATATCCTTAGGGAGGACCATAAAATTAATAAAAGAGAAGAAGGAAAATATATATATATATATATGTGAGGTTTTAATGGTTACTCTGATTATCCATAGATGGGTATCGTTCTTTTAACCGTAATATATAGATCCGGTGATTGAAAGAAATTGAGTAGTTGACCAAAAAATTTAATGAAAGTTAATAAACATTAGTTTTAGAGAGCTCATTAAATCTATTTTGGATGGGCAACTTGCTATTACCTACTTTTTTTTTTTTTTTTTTTTACTTTGTTAGTTAACAAATAGAGTTTTTTTTTTTCCTTTCTTCAAAATTTTTTTTATATTCCTTTGTTGTTTTTGATATGCTTCGTATTGTTGCTTTATGCATGAAAAAGAAAACAAAACAGAACAAAACAAAAAAAAAAACAAAACAAACAGAGTTTTTTTTTTTTTCAAAAGTTTTTTTTCCTGTTTATTTGTTGTTTTTGGTACGCTATATCACATGGGGGAGAAAGAAGAAGTTGAAAAACTAATTGCAACTGTAGCCACAACGGCCACCATTGGAGAGCATGTTTGTGATTGAAATTTGTTTAACCATCTTTTTTTTTTTTTTTTTAATAACCATCTTTTTTTTATGCTAAAAAATTAGAGCTTAAAATTAAAATAAAAAAAAACTCCTAAAAAACAAATCTCGATCACAAACATTTCATCTTGTTTTATTTTTATATTCTCCTAAATGCCTTATCATTGTAATCATTTTAGATATTATTTTATAAAATTTATTTAATTTATTATATAAGTTGAATATATTACTTAATTTGTTATAACAAGTCACTTAAAATATCACATCATCAAATATAATTATTATTTGCACATACCTCAATAATATTGTCTGTAATTATTTATGGTTATAAAAAAAGAATAACCATTAAAAACTCTTTCGTATATACATATACATAGAGAGAGGTACATACATGGCCACTCTTTCCTATCATAATAATCAATTATAATTTTTACAAAAATGTATTCTGTCAAGTCATTCTATTTTTACGGCAAATAAGAAGGAAGCTTCGTTCACTTATTAATGAAATGGGAGGGGAATATTAATAAGATTATATGACATAAAGTAATAACCTCGTGACTCTTGAAGCACTTGCACCTGTCACTTCATGTGCGAGACCGACTTTGCATTTTTTTTTTTTTTTTTTGGCATCGAAAAATACTAATAATCATTTTGTGGAGAAAATAAGCTTCATGGAAATAAATCCTAATAATTAGATTTATATATAGGATGAACGTCATTATTAATTAATTTCTTATTGCATGATATGAGCACATAATAACTGCCTTATAATTATGTGTGAATACCAACATCTAGACTTGTTAGAAATAAAGTATAGTTTAGAATTTAAACCTACTCTCTTGTTGTTCTAATACACTTTGAATTCGATTTCAAATGTTACGCTCAATAAATTAATAGTGGATTGGTTATGCAACGTATGTATCTCTTTTTCATAAAATATATATATATATATATATATAATCCGTATCTCTTTTTAACATGAAATGGGTTTAAAAAAATTTTTAAAAAAATTTGTAATTTATTCTTAAAGAACTCATAATTACGTTTTGATATGTAAGGACTTAAGGTAGTGTTTATGAAAATTTTCCAAGTATATTGTGCACATATAATAGAAAATGTAAGAAATAACTGGTTAAATCTAGGTAGGGGCCGGAGATTTTCTAAGTTATAAATGAATTCACTTTATAGTTTAGGTTCGTTTGCCTTCTATATATAAATGATTGTTTCTTTTTTATGTAATTTTTTGTTTGATTCATTATTAAAGATGGATTCTGATTATTTCTACTTTTTTTTTTCTTTTCTCCTTTTTAGTAAAATTGAGTAGACACTTCAGTTACTTATCTTCATTTACTTTCTTCAACAATAAAGTGCCCATGATGTAAATGTGTGTGGGCGTGTGTGCGTGTGTGTGTATATATATATATATAATATTGTATGATAGACGACGGCTACAATACAAACACACAGCTTAATATATTCAACAAAAGAAAAAGGAAACAAACTTAAATTTCATTTGATTGATTTTTTAAAAATTAATTATAAATTTTTGTTGACTTTTCAGAAAAAATAAATAAAAATTAAGATAAAAAAGTACAATTTAATTGAAGTTAAACTTGTGAGCCAAACGGGGAGTGAATTTATTTTATAATGCAATCTACAGTTGCATTCGAAACGATATCTCTGAGAAGGCAAAAGTGATCATATATGTATAAATATGATGGTGACTCATTAGTACTTTTCTCAATTTCTTTATAAAAGTTTGGCCAACTTTTCTATGCATTTTCTCCATCATCTACATGTGCTAATGTTCTCAGTGAACGGCCAACAGAGCCATGACATGGCAAGACAATTCCGATCCAATATCATGCGCTGGTGGCTACTCTACTCCATTACGTACGCACTACCCACAACATGAATCATTTGATAATGCCGCCCACCATGTACCTATGGATTTCCGCCACGTGTAAAGTTGATGTGCTTGTGCATATACATTATAGAAACTTATAGTTAAATAGCCTTTTTCAAATAAGTTTTTTAACAAATGACTGAAAGTTTTAAAAATTAGTTAAAAAACCTCTTTTTTTAAATGGTCAACCACTGAGTGACTTAAGGTCAATCACTGAATTACTGATTGACTATAATATAAATTACCAAATTTCATAATCAATCAAAATTGATCATAATTAATCGTTGATTAACTAAATCTAAAAATTAACAAATAACCATTTCGTTAAATAAAAAGAAATTCAGTCATTTATTAGATTAGGTGACTAAAAAATGCCTCATAACCTAATTTTACTATATTATATATATATATATTTATATTTTTTTTTTATATAAATTGATCATCTCATCCTATACATATGGATAAAAAAAAAAAAAAGAAAAGAAAAGAAAAGCAAGGGAATAACTTGATGCATGTTGGACGTTCCTAAGAGGTCATTCTTGAAACAACCAGATTGGAGAGAGTACTTATTTTTGTTGATTTTGATGTACGGTTGGTAACAAGCTTCAATACTGTACTTGCTGCATGTGTTCTCAATGTTTTCTGTCAGACGGTGGTTTTTCTCTTTTTGTCTATATGGTGCAAGTAGAGTGTGCCCGGTGGTTGAGTTCCTTGTTTCTTTTACAAAATGTTCAATTAATGTGGCCAGTTTATTAATTTGCTCCTTAATTAAAAGCCTTGTTGTAGGATTTTTTTTTTTTAAATATAGTTAGGGATGACAACGAGGTGGGGTGAGAGTTAGTATGTTTTCCCTTTCTTCTATTTCTATTGTTAATTTTTTTACTTTTATCACCTTCACAACTGCCTAATTAATTAAACAGATGAAGATCACGGAATTCCCACTAGGGAATTGTATCCTATTAATTTACCTGTTAAAAAAATATTGCAACATTATCAAAACTCAAAGGCAAGTTTAATTAAATTAAATACAAAATTCAACAACATAGCCTCTAATTGAATTCTAATAAGGAAAAAAATTCTTTAAACCAAATTCAAACTCCAACAACAACAAACCTAAATCTTAAAACTAAATTCAATCTCTAATAATACTGAATTGAATTTCTGAAGTTCAAATTAAGAACTATAATACAAACTACAAGTCTTCAAACAAATCATTATATATTATAATAAATGTATATATATATATATATATATCTGTAAAGGTATGTGTAATTAGGTTCGAGGTAAGACGTAAGCTCCCCTGCACCCACTCCCGCCCACCAACTCAGGAGGTAATTTGAACTCTCATATCCATCCTTTGCCTTTTAATTTCTCTCACACGTACCCATCTTATTAGGGACGACAACACTTCCTATTATACGTACAACAGGTACTTGCTGGTATATATGCCATAAGTATACAATACATTTATCTATATAAATATATACGTCTCAAACACTACAAATATGATCAGTCCTAGCTAGACTTTAAGACTTTATTAGTGCCGGTTGATGAAATACTCTTAATTAAGGAAAGCACTACTTTAAGATCATAGCTTAATGTAATTAATTAGAGTGAACATTTTTATTGTGACGTGGAGAAAATATAGTGAATAAGATTACGGAAAAAAAAATAAAGAAAAAAAATTTTGAAGGAAATGTTTCCGCAAGTCTTTTAAGGTGCAAAAATAAAAATGTTTACTAAATAGCGTTTGTTTAGTTAATATTTTGAAAACAAAACGAAAAGAAAAATGGGTGAGAATGAATTTTGTGAAGGAAATAAAAAACGGTTAAAAGTTATTTTTATCATTTTCGTTTTCATTATTAAGGATATATAATTTAATACATGTTTCCAGAAACATATTTAAATATATAATTCTTTTTTTTTTTTTACACCCAATCAATCTCTTTAAAACTATAATCAAACATATAATTTTAAAAACAATATTCAGCTACATCATTTTTAATAAGGTATTATCATTTCTATTTTCATACTAAAAATAAAATTATTTTCAAAAATAAATAAAAACAATACCATTACACCATCTAAGATTCAAGTACATGGTTTTAACAAATATTTCAAGATAAAGAAAAGACATGTCATATCCATTTGCATGAGCCATGAGGAAATAGAGTCACCCTTTTTATCCTGAGAAGACAATGCTGTCTCACCTTCTTTCTAGGAACATTGAAAAATTTTCATCGAAAAGGTATCCAATGCTCTTCTCTTCTTCTCTTTCTTTTTTTCTTTTTTTTTTTTTGTTAATTATTTGCCTTTTTTTTTTTTTTTTTTTTGTTTTTTTCCAGATTCCATACACTTTTTCTAGTTGCTATTCCTTCTTGTCATGATTTTGTTTCTGTGCCAACATGACGTGATATATATCATTTCGGACCACCTTCGCTTTTTGTTGCGTATATATCTAGATCGAATTGATAAAACTTTAATACGGTGAAAGTGGAGTTGGCACCCTGCGGTCTTCTTAGACTTTCATTGATGAAATCTCACTTTATAATCTTGTTGCACTACATCTACTCATCTACGTACGTACTAGTCAAAAAAAATAGTAATAATTTCCTCAAAGATTAATAATATTGAAAAAGATGGGCGTACTCTGGTCTTGATAAAAAAGGGGGGAAAAAAAAAAGAAAAAGAAAAAGAAAAAAAGGAGCGAGGTAGATCATTTATGGGAGGGAAATTAATGAAGAATTAGGTATATGTCCCCCCCCCCCCCTCTCTTTTGATATTTGATATAAAATTCTTTTCACAATCTCTCTAATTTATAGCATATCAAAATTAAGGTATTATGAAGGATTTGAAGTCCTTTCCATCTAATTCATTCTTTTCTCTTTTTTATCTTTTACCAAACAATCATGAATATCAAAATTATTTCACTAATCCATCCATACTTTTCCAATTCCTTCCACTTTTCTCTCTTCTGCATTTGGTAGGAAGGAGAGACGATAAGAAAGAAGGAGTGGTTTATCACTTAGCAGGTAAGAGAAATAAGGAACGAGAGAGATCATTAATTCTCTAATGATGCTGGTATGAAATCCTTTTAATATAATCTCTTCATGTCCATTTAGAAAAAAATTAAAATTGTGATGTTTTGAAGGATTTGAAGTCCATTTTCTAAGTTCTAATCCATTCCTTCATTTTTTTTTTTAATAATTTAGTTCACATCCTTACTTTTCTTGTATTAAGGAGTAAAAAAAAGTGTGTATATATATATATATATAACTACATTTTACTTTGTCGGTTGCTAGGGAGATGAGATTTAACAAATTAATCAATCAGGATCTTATTATATTTGATAGTTTCATATTAAATTGAGCAGCGTCAGTTTTATCATCTCATTATTGTAACAATTTTTCAGTTTCTTTAGAATATTGCATGAGAGAAAGACGTATAATATACGTGAAGGATCTAACGTAGGTTTGGACATAATCTAAGTAAAAAATTGGTTCTCTCTAGGCTCTACCAATATTGCACGCAGATCTAGCTACGCTAGCTGATCCTTAAAGCAAATTTTTTTTTTTTTAGCTGGTTCTATAAAGCACTTTATATATATATATATATATATAGTTGGTTCTATAAAGCACTTTTTATTAAATATATTTTTCCGTGTACATATGTGCATAATTTACAAATTGAACGGGCTGCAACCTTTATGTATAGAGCCAGAAGTCAAGTTGGATTAAAGGACCAATAGACTTCTATGAGTGCTTTTGATACGGACTTTTGAGCGTCACATTATGTTTGTCACTATCGCCCTTGAAAATTGACCACCAAACTAACACTAGCACTAAAACTACTCTCTCAACATGGCTCATGCCTATAAAGCCACGGACTCAGTTTTTCTTTTCTCTTTTCAGTGTCTTAAATAATATTTAATTAATCTCGTTACATTGAATGATAATATTAAAAATTTAAAATAGATCTTTTAAAATTACGGACTTAATTTTTTATTTGATTTTTAATATCTAACCAATCATATTATATTATATTACATGATTATAAAAATTTTAAATAACTTTTCTAAATCCACGGACTCATTTCTCCTATTTAATTTTTGATGTCTTGTTAAATAGTGTTTAACAACAACCATGTATTACCAAAGAAGCATAGTAAAATTTTAATATGGCTTTGTAACTTTTTTTTTTTTTTTTGTCCTTATGTTTTAATATTGTTACTTAGTTGATTAAACACAATTTAAAACATCAAAATTGAACAGCAGATATGGATCATTAGAGATCCATCCTCAATCCCCAGTCCCCACTATGAATTTCCAACAAGACTAGCTTGCTATATCCCCTTTAGTATAAATACTATTAGCCCAAACCTCATTCTCTCAAAACACTACACTAGCTAGTAAGCAATCCTTTTGGGGGGAGGTTTCTAAAGAGGGATTGGTTCCTTTCTTTAGCCAAAGCTAGTTGTTTTCTTTTTATTTTTCTTTTTCCTCAATTGTTAGATTCATGATGGGAAATATAATGTTAGAAAAGTACTTTGTGATGTTTTGGGCACTACTACTGGCCGGATATGCCTTTGGGGTTGCGACTGCCATGGCCTATGATGATCACAACAATATTCTCAAACAACAACGCGAAATAATTCAAAAAGACTGCCACTTTACTAGATATCCTTCCCTTTGTGTCCAAACCTTGTTGTCGTTGAAGCCGGGCTCATATCAATACACCGACGTGATTTCAGCTCTTGTCAACAAGACCATAGATGAGTCAAAGCTTCCCACTTCTGATCTCTCCATGTTGATCATGAACTCCCAATTACTTGGAGCTGAAGAAGCCAAAACCGCTCAATCTATAACAGGTGAAAGATAATATATATATATATATATATGTATGCATGTATGTATATGTATACAAGTCAAGATTTGTTGTCTTGGATTTCATTATAATCTCATTAGCTGTCCCCCAATAGTTTTATACCATACCATCTGAATTTAAAATTTTTCATCATATAAAAATGGTAAATACTAAAAATATTTAAACAAATTGATGAGTTGTCAAAATATGATTGAAGTGACAGTTATTAAAACAAGAAAATGAGACAGTAGATCTGGACTTCTATGTATGTGTGTGTCAATTTTCTTGACAGATTTTTCTATATTTTTTAAGGTAGAGAATAAAGAGGCATGTGCATTGATTTTGGTTTGAATTTGTTATTTGCACTAAAGTATGATAATTAATACTATTTGGCGATCATTCATGACACAGGAGATTGTGAAGGGCTCACGAGCATGTCCGTGAAGCGGCTAGAGCAAGCCCTGACCGGGCTCAAAAAATCTGATCCGGTGAAGGACAAGGAAGACATCCAGACATGGCTAAGCGCGGCCTTGACCTTCCAACAAGCCTGCAAGGACTCCGCGGATGGGCTAATCCTAGCGAGCCAGCTCTCGAAGAAAATGGCCTATCTAACCGAGCTAAGCAGCAATGCATTAGCCCTCACTAACCGCATGATCACCGGCGTGTCGTCGTCGTCGGCGGCGGCGCCTGATCGCCGTCTTACAAAGGAGGAAGAGATTTTTCCCAAGTGGGTGTCGCCAAGGGACAGGAAGCTACTCCAATCAACCACCATAAATGCCAATGCTATTGTTGCCCAAGATGGGTCAGGAAATTATAGAACCATTTCGGAGGCAATCCGGGCTGCTTCTGGTGCTCGGTTTGTGATTTATGTGAAGGAAGGGGTTTATAAGGAGAAGATTCGTACGAATAAAGATGGAATTACGTTGATTGGAGATGGGAAATATTCTACTATTATTTCTGGTGACGATAGTGTCGCTGGAGGTTCTTCTATGCCCGGATCGGCAACATTCAGTAAGTATAGTAATTATTCTCTTATTTATCGTCTATATACATATATATATATATTTCAGTTTTGGTTTTTCATTAATACATATTTAATTATGACTGCTTTACAAAATATCTAGGTTTGAAAGTACTAGTATGTTTTTGCATGAATTAATCAAGTACTTATGTTCATGTTACAGTTGGAACATGAAAGTATACCAAGTAATAATATGTATATACTTTTACATAGACTTATAAAGATTACACAGAATAAAGATATAAGTGTAAACAAATCCACTTTTCGGTCAGCAATTATTTGATCGCTTAATTAATTAATTAGGTCTATTTATAGATTACGGTATTACATTCACCTGAAAGCCTGCATTTATACCTGGTCATCTAATATAAATCGGTTCCATTTGTGTGAGCATTATAAAGGTTTTGTTATCAAAATTATGTATGTTCTTTGTTTATGTGTATATAAATACATATTACATATAACATAATATTACAAATCATAATGCATTAGATATATATACAGTGCGGCTTTTTGATGTTTGGGGGTCCACGTTTTTAACCATATTGCTACGTATTGATGATGTGCTTTCCAATAGGACAAAAAAAAAAAACAATAATATATATATATGTATTATCCTGGTCTCTGTGTTTGAGGGACAAGAAATATAAGTTATCTTTGGAATAATAGGAAAAAAAAAAGGTTAAAACAGAAAGTTGGTTGGAGATAAAATTTTTAAATTGAAATCGATTGATTTTTTAAAAATTAATTATAATTTTTATTAATTTAAAAAAATTAAAATTAAAATAAAAATTTTAAAATGCAAAACGAAACACTAAACGTAACAGTAAAGTTTGTACTTGTGTAAGTCGGGGGATACATATCATGAGAGGACTTAAAAAAGGCCCACTTTTATATACGGAAGGAAACAGAAAAAGGTTGAAAATTTACCCTCGAATTGAAGGCACTTTCCTGTTGTTGCATCAATCATAATTCTACTATTTTTCCATACCATGACTCTGTATAGTTTGTACTCACAAGTCATAAATACCCAAGACATGACATATCAACTAGATTCGCACTGAAATTTCAGTGCGCAAAACCAAAAAATGTCAGGGTTATTAATGATCATTTTCAGAGCCGGACACGCACGTTCGCACAAGCCTTTATGTGATATTAGTTACTTTTTGAAAAATTTATGGTATGATTTGTATTTTTATTTTATATGTAAATATTGCTGTTTTTTAATTATTGAATCAAACTTTTTAATGATTAGATTTATTATTAGAAGTAGTTTTAAGTGTCGCGTTATTTAATAAATTTTTAAAGAATATTATGAAAAGTTATCGATAGTACGTTATCTTAATTATATAGTATTGCTTTTGACCTTTAAATCACATTAAAACAAATTAACAATTTAGTATAACAGTTCAAAATTACGTTTTTTTTTTTATCCCACTTCAAAACTATATAATCATTTTGTTTCAAAATATTTTTATATCAATACAAAGACAGTTCATTCTTTTCATAGGGGAATGCCTTGTTTTTGATCTCGCTAAGAAAAACAACATTATAACTAAGATCAAACAATGATAATATATTTTTTTTAAAACAAATATTAGATAACTCAAATTTTAAGTAACTAATAACAAAAAATTAAAATAACGACAATTATACTGACAATAATTTCTGTGGTTGTTGTTCAGCCGTCACCGGCGACCGATTCATCGCCCGGGACATCGGGTTCCACAACACGGCGGGGCCGCAAGGAAAACAAGCCCTAGCCCTCTACATCGCCTCCGACCACTCGGCCCTATACCGGTGCAGTATCGCCGGCTACCAAGACACCCTCTACGCTCTCGCCCTCCGGCAGTTCTACCGCGAGTGCGACATCTACGGCACCGTCGACTTCATCTTCGGCAACGCCGCCGCCGTCTTCCAGAACTGCAACCTCTTTCTCCGGCGCCCTCGCGGCGCCAACGTCATCCTCGCCAGCGGCCGCTCCGACCCGGGCCAGAACACCGGCTTCTCTGTCCAGAACTGCCGGATCGCGGCCAGCTCGGAGTTTGCCGGCGTCAAGCACTCGTACAAATCTTATCTCGGCCGTCCGTGGAAGGCCTATTCGAGATCGGTGGTCATGGAGTCCAACATCGACGACGCCATTGCCTCCAGAGGGTGGATTGAGTGGCCTGGCTATGGCAGTTCTGTCCTAAGTAGCCTCTATTTCGCCGAATATTCGAATGTCGGTCCCGGAGCCGGGACTTCTCAGCGGGTTAACTGGCCGGGTTTTCATGTCATTGGGGTAAAAGATGCTCAGAAGTTCACCGTTGCTAACTTCATCGCCGGGAATTCTTGGTTGCCCTCTACAAAAGTAACCTTTGACTCCGGTCTTTAGTATTACTGGTTTTAATACTTCTTTTTATTAATATTGTTGTTTTTGTTAATGTTTGTGAATTTTGGGTGTTTGGAAGATTTGGAGTGACCAAAAAATAAATTATATTGTTGTGTGCATTGTTCAAAAGTAATAGGATATGAAATATGTATAAATGCCAATAACAATTGCATACAGTGAAAACTTGTATGCCACTATTCAAGTATTTTCACCCCTACGTTCTTTTGTTTTTTATTATTATTATTATTATTATTTTGATTCATTGCAAATAGAAGAAATTCTGGACTCGTACTGGAAAAAACATGATTCAATTTTACTCTATATATATGTAGTACCATAATTAATAGAAAATAGACTCGCGGCATCGGTAGTGCCCTTAGTATTGTTTAGCTATAAAATTATGTCATGGGGGTCAGTTGACTGCAGAACCAGTAACATGAAAGTTACTACTAAAAAGTGAGGGCAATCAGAACAAATTAATTACCCTAAACAAGGGTCAATAATGTGGTGTAACATTTAATTTGCATGGTAATATTTATATTAATACCATGCTAAATTAAAAGTTAAATTACTATCTACTGAAAAGGCTTTTTTAGGGTCCATTCTTTTTTATGCTCTAAAAATCATGCTTGACTTGTAGATATCATGGCTGAAAACTTGGTACTAATTAAAATATATTTTTAAATTTGACCATTTTCCGTGCTGTTATTTCATCACAAGGAATACTCTCCCGTCCAGTATTCGGCCTTCCGGTAGGGGAGAGAGAAAGAGAAGGGGGTAATCCAAAAGACTAATCAATACAACTCAAGATACTATCAAATACAATCCAAAACATTAATGGTAACAAGTGTCGTTCGTATCCGATAAAAATGAGATGCTGGACACAAAAATAGATATATATATATATGTATGTATTTATATATATTCTCTTACACATCCATTATAGAGCTCTCAACACACCACATTGATTACACTCCTTTCTTCTTACAAGTCATAACTTGAATATAACAAAACAAAAGAACACCCTCCTATAAATAGAAGGGGAAAAAAAAAAGAAAAGAAAAGAAATCAGTGCCTTTTTGTCGGCAGGGGAAAGAGGATTAATGCCCTGTTTTGGGGGTGAGCTGTGTGCTATGATAGATGAAGCCATGAAAGCCCTTTAACGGTGGTTTGTCAATTCGGGCACCAACGGGGGTCCATACGACATTAAAACTTGTTAGCTTAGTTAGTTTTGTAATCCAAAACAGGAACATAGAACTAAGCATATCATATACATATATATATATATATATAGACACACAGACAGAGCTCTCATGTTCGATACCCATTTATAATGGCCATTGTAATTTTTTAGTGGGTTGTTATAATAACTAATCGATCCTGATAAAATATTTTTTAATGATACTTATCATCTGTATTAAAATAATTTATATTACAAAATTTTAAATAAAAAATTATATATATAAAAATTAACTAATAGTTATAGTGTAAAATTAAATGTTATAACTCTTGTTATTGTTTGGCTGTGAAACCGAAGAGCATCTGCTTTTCTATATATATAAACATTATCTTGTAGGTTACTTTGGAGCCAAGGGCTATTATTTTGTTGTAAGGTCTGCATCGAACGGTTGTGTTAGTAATTAAATAAATTGTACAATTCTAAACGTACCAATATTAACGGAGGCTTGAAACAAAAGTCTATCCTTCTTTAATGGGCCGTTCCTATCAGTCTTTATAAGTAGCCACTTACTCCCTATAATAATAAATAAACAAATAACTTACGATTCTCATTAGACCAGTCAACTTTTGGGGCATTGGCCAAAATGAGTTTAAAAAAATAATTTTTTTTATAAATTTATTATTTGGTGCATGCATAATTCAGTTTCATTATTTTGCTGCACGTGTAAATAATTATTCCTTAATCGATTGATAACTTGACTGGTTCAAACATCATTATTGGCTGATTAATTTATAATAATATATCATGCATGGAGGACCAACCTAGATATTGGCTATTATCATGAGTGGTTGGGATTCTGTTGACCCAAGTTGTATGGAAATCATCTAGAATTGTAGTGTAACTAAAAGATTTTGAGGAGAAAACTACTTAATTACATAATTTTCTTTTCGTTAGAAATACAAAATACAATTTTTTTTAGTGAAAAGAGGATCGATAATGTCCTCATATCCCCATTCCAGTGATCGTTGGGTGAATTCATCGATTGTATCGATATAATGATAAGAAATCTGACTTTAAGTCTTTTCAGCTAGCAGATTCCAAACTTTATGAACAAATAACATATGATTTTTCTTACTAAGAATTAGACTCTGTGAATACAAAATACATGACTTAGTAACATGGTGTTAGTCCACATGCATATTATAGAGAGAGAGAGAAGTTATAAGTGCCCCATAATTCTTTTTAAACTGTATGCACATCATTTTTACTTTCTTCATTTGTATTACATTTTAGTATAGAAGAGATGAGAAGACAAAACTGTGGTGCCACATTAGCCAATTGGCTGTGCCTTTAGAAAGCCTTTTTTTCTTTTTTCTTTTTTCAGGCTAAAATTACAAATCAACCAAATAAAAGAATGCGATGTTTGATGCGGTGTGTGTGATGTGAAACTTTCCAATAAATTGCATCAACAAAAAAAAAAAAAAAAAAAAAAAGTTAAGACAATTTATTCACATGGGATCGTGCCCCCGCCTCCAAATTGGTATGGTATTTAAATAAATGACAATTCGATAATATATGAAAATAATTTCTTTATTAGTTGCGCATAGTTTTCATAAGTAGAAGTTGAAATAAATATGTTATCTTATTTTTCTATCTTAAATGTTGTCTGTTTAATAGTGATCTAACAGTTCGTCAATTTATTTAAAAATTTTTATTATTTAATATTTTTGTATATGATTAAATTCTTAAATTTAAATTTTATGACATGATATTATTGAGAGATAACTAATGAGACAAGAAATTCGAGACAGCAGATCTTCTCGTTAAATTTTGTTTGCGTTTGGTTCGACAGTTGGAGATGAAAATTCGTAAAATTGTATCATATTTTCTTTAATATAAGCTTTATCCGACATAACTTGTAATATAAATGTTTCGAAAACCAATAGTAACGGTAGGACTCTTGTGGTGCTATCACGTGGTAGATTACGATAATTACGGTTTTTGCATTTGTTGAGGTCCACACTAACTTCTAATTTGCACCCACCTTGATATTATAATTAATTGATTGTGTGAACACAATTCCCGATAAAATTCTTGAAAGCGAGATGGAAAATGGATCAAAATTAGGTGGTTCATTGTGATATAAAGTAGGGAGGAGTGATCGATTTGGGGATGAGTTAGAACTTGACTATTAGAATTTATTTGACACACCAACTCAAACGACTATCTAACTCAAATTTTTTTTTTATTTTTTTCTTAAAAAGTTTTTATCTTTTTCTCAAAATTTTTTTTGTCTTTTCTGAAAATTCAAAAAAATTTATTATTTAAACTTAAAAATCTCAACTTAAACTATTTCACCAAATACCCCTAAGTTATAAGCATCTTAGCTTCGTGGAACTTTTGTAAGTCTATGTTCTAGCCGTTAGGGAACACTAAATGTCATCTCAACGAATCCCTATTGTGTCTCAGAATTGACTTTCTTAAGGAGACTTCTTTTTTTCTTTTTTTTTTTCTTTTTTTTTTTGTGGGTTCATATTGTTTGTTTACCTACTATTTGGGTAGGTGACTCCATTTAAATTGGACCCGTATTTTGTCACACGTAATTGTGTTCTAGTAACCCTTAATTAGTTTGATAATTTAAAAAACAAGCTTCCGCAAAAAAAGAAGGGATTATATTTTAATTCATCCTAATCGAATTAGGGAGTGAAATAGAACGAACAATGTATTATATTATTAAAATAATACTAGGAACAAAAACTCTTTATATATATATATATATATATTGTGATAGTTCTATGTTGTTATTACCTTAATTATCAGTAAAGCAAAACTAAATAAAAGAGATTGTATTTACAATTAAAATGTACTCAAATAAAGTTGGTATAAAAATTTAGAATTAAAGCTAGTGCCACTTGGACTATTTATATATCAAAATTTCAGAATGTAAATTTTTTTTTTTTAAAGTTGCAATGTTGAATATATTCAAATTTGCAACGTTGTTAATTAGCTAGCTACTATAAGAATTAAGACGTGGATTGTTCAAGCTATATGGTTTTTTTTGTTTTTCTCATTTTTGGGATAAGTATATAATATCCTCTAGTCTGTCAATTTTATTTCTTGTTGTCATGACTCATGTAGGACATAACGTGAACATGACTCATGCCAATATTGACAAAAATTTATATGTACAACATGAACAGTAAGCCTATTTTTGTCCTTCACAAAACTTGCTTAGGGTGGTCCGTCTAGAGAGAGAGATAGATTAGCCAAAAACTAGAAGTAAAGATGAGAGTGGCCTATATTTCTCAATTTAGACGCAAAGAAGGGGATTTAACATTTTTCATTTATTAGGCAGTGCTAACTTTTTTTCAAACAAAAAATAAATAAATAAAAAAAGGAAGGAAAGAAAGAACGAAAGAAAGGCGGTGTTATCTTGTTACCCCTAAGAATTGGTCAGAAAGACCGCTTTCTTAAAAATTACTTATTTAGTTCTAATTTTTTTACGAAATTATAATTTGACCGCAATTTTTTTTTTTAGTTAAATGGTCCTAAACTTTTTAAAATGATATAATTTGGTCTTTTAACCTAAAAAAAAATATTAATAATTAAAAGGTAGATCTTTTATATTACACATATAAGATTAATCATGTAAATTTTTACTAATTACTCTTTAATAATAGATCATGACTGATTAATGTGATTTTTTTGTTAAAATTTTAACATTTTTTAAGTAAAAGGATCAAATTACACTCTTTAAAGAGTTTATATACCTTTTAGTCACCGAAAATTTTTAATAAGATAAAAATGTTAAAGAATATTCCCCTTATTTCTCTTCTTTAATTTAGTGTGTTTCTATAAATATTCTACTCCTCTTAAATTATGGTGCGTTTAGATGTATGTTGTATTTGATATTGCATTACAATGGAATGCATTTATTTCAATACGCATTTGGATGTCCCATTTAATTATTATATTAAATTTTATGTATGCTTGTATTATTTATATTTAATAATCATTTTAATTATATAGTGAAAGAGAGAGTTGTGTGATTTGACTGAAAAAATAGATAAAAAATAAATAAACAAGGGAATTATGAATAGTGTTCAAATAAAATTGTATTCAAATATAATGTTTTGAGTAACCAAATAAACATTACGCTTTATCCAAACTGAAGAGACATCCAAATGAACCATTAAATATAAAGAAAGAAATTTAGAGGAAAAAATCTTTATTGTGTTTAAGAAATGGAATAAATCTTTATATATAGAGATTGAGAAAATTAGGAAACATCCCTCATAATTTTCATATTTAATTTTGTGTTCTCTTGTAATAATTACGCCTTTCTTAATTTAATTTTAAGCCAATACATATTTTAAAACGTGAAAGACAGCACAATCATCAATCACATATATAGATTACTGCTATAAAAACACAGTCAATTCACCAATACACTTGAAGGAACTTAAGCAGAAATAGTATGTATCGGCTCCACAAAATGGAAAACACTCAAAACGGTATACCAAATATTGAGACATATATGATTCTTGTAATAACTACTTTATAGTTGGCAGAAATATTCTATCAAATGATAATGAAAAACCCATAACACCAAGGTCACAAAAAAAAAAAAAAGTAAAAAGAAACAAAAGACGAAAACACAACTAAATTTTAAACAAACAAGACAAATACCCAAACTAAATAAACTATTGTTACAATCGAAAAACACAAAAGCCACAGGCCAAAACACATTAGCTGACGAAAACATTATTAAAGGCAAGTAGTTAGCAAAATGTTGCGCCGATAGTGACGAGACATGCATACCACAGATGACTCGCCTCCTCCTGCATACAAAAACCTCTTAAGGTCTGGCCAAAACGCTGACCAACTTGCCCAAAAACACCTCAAGATCACCAACAACAATCCAACCCCATCCACAACTCTGATTCAATAATCCTCATTCTTCATGGGTGATACAAACTACATTCCTATGTTTGTCATCCGATGACAGCTATATATGTAGATGGAATTTGGTGGATTTGTGGCTAGACAGTATGATGAACCTCTGGGTAAGAACACTCTCTTTATCTCTCTCACTCACTATCTCTTTTTTAAGGGCGGGCTCTTGAAAAAGAAATTAATTTAGTGAAAAAATGAATTAAATTTCAAAATTCTATTGAAATGTTTCCTAATCTATCGAGAAATCAAGTTATATGGGAACTAAAATTCTATTCTACTGTTTATTTTGCTAAAAAAAAAATTAGAGAATTGATTATAAAATTACTATAGTTACAAAAGTACCTCATATGAAAATAATAATAATTAAATTAAAATAAAGTAATATTTGGTTGAGAGGTTAGTAATTTCATATTTTATAGGGAAGGAATATATTCCGTAGGTATAGTTGGGGATAAATTTTCCCTTATTTTTAAATGAGACCCATGTTATTTAATTTTCAAATACAAAAATAAAAATTGAATTTTAAATCAAGAACTTAATCATCTATTTTAAATCGGAATTTATGATGTGTTTGATTTTTAGTTTCTAACTTAAAATTTTCATTTTAGTTTTTGTATTTTTTCTAAAAAATCAATAAAAATTATTACTAATATTTTAAATCGGGAATTTATGATGTGTTTGGTTTTTAGTTTCTAACTCAAAAATTTCATTTTAGTTTTTGTATTTTTTTTCTAAAAAATCAATAAAATTATTACTAATTTTTGAAAAGTCAATTAACTCTAAGTTAAAATTTTCATCTCCAACCAGTAAACCAAATAGAGGCTTATTCAAGTATTTCTAAAAAAAAATAAAAAAAAAAAATCCTCCTCAAGGCATTCCGATGTCCCCTCTAAAAATAGATGGGCTGCTCAAATATCTAAACGGCCCATCAATAATGGGCCAGATTGCAGGCTCTCAATTTGGGCCAAGACTGTACGACAAGCTTCCAGGACAAGCTTCTCCTCCACTGTCGAAGAAGTGTAAACTTTGGCGCTCCTTAAAAAGGCTTTTGAAATTGCACAATTTCCCTCCCTCCCATTCCCACACTCTGTACCACCCACTTCTGCTTTTTCTCTCAACTTCGACTTTCTCTCTCTAGTTCGACTTTCTCTCTCTGAAGAATCGATCTTTGTGGGTCTGAACCATTATCAACCGGCTATGGAGCAGCAGAGGAACCAGAAAGTGATTCAAGAACACCAAGAACTCGAAGAAGCTCAGCACGGCCCTTTCCCTGTCGAGCAGCTTCAGGTAAAAATCCCACAAATTCTGTATAAAAAAAAAAAAAAAGACACAAAACCCACTTTTCGATTCGTTTTCTTTCTTCGATTTTTTAGTCCCATTTCTTTAATTTTGCGAGAAATTCCTCGTTTTCCCAAATGGGTTCTTTTCCATTCTGCTTCCCACGGACTTTTCTCAGTTGGGTTTGTGTAATTTTGATTTAGCGGTTTAAAAATTTCCTTCAGATCTTGCTTAAGTTCGTATATTTTATCTGGGTTTTGTGTTTTTTATCATTTTGATATTGTACATTGCGTTGTTCAAGGATGAATTACATTTTATTTCCATCGTTTATCAATTTCGCCGAACCCTAGCTTCAGGCAGTCTTTTTCTTTTCTATTCTCAAAAGGGCGTTCGATTTTTTTTCCCCCATTTCAAAGTGTGCCAATTATTATCTTGATTGGTTATTCCATTTCTGTAAAGAAATCCACAACCTGAAGGAGAAATCTTTGTTTGGTTCTTGGAATTTTCTAATCCATTCTCATGTAATTGTATTCTTGTACATTCATGGCAGAGTATGTGTCTATTTAAATAAAATATTTTTTTCTCTAATTTATCATCAAATTTAGGAGTCAGGAATTGCATCCATTGACGTAAAGAAGCTTAAGGACGCGGGTCTTTGCACGGTTGAATCTGTTGCTTACTCCCCAAGAAAAGATCTTCTGCAGATCAAAGGAATCAGTGATGCTAAAGTCGACAAAATCATCGAAGCAGGCATGCCATCCATGCCCATTTATCCCTTTTGTTTGTCGTTATCATCGACCTTAAACTTCACTAGTTTGTGATTTTAAACTAAAGATATTCATGTTTGGCTTGTTTCATTTTATTGACACAGCTTCCAAGTTGGTGCCTTTGGGTTTTACTAGCGCTAGCCAACTTCATGCTCAGAGGCTTGAAATCATTCAAATAACATCTGGGTCAAGAGAACTAGACAAGATCTTGGAGGGTGAGTCTCCAAGATTGCTTAAAAAAGTTGTTTCAGAACTCAAAATTTTACTTTCCCCTAGAAATTTTGGAAGCATGATCGGCAATTGAACTTAAATCAATTTTCTGTGCCACCTTTCACTTGCGTGCTGCCGCATTCCTTTGTGACAGGAGGAATTGAGACAGGATCTATTACTGAGATATACGGTGAGTTCCGCTCTGGAAAGACTCAACTCTGTCATACGCTCTGTGTCACGTGCCAAGTAAGTGCTTTTATTTTCTTAGTACCAATTAGAGGGTAACCGAAATTGTTATTTAAAATTAGATGGGATACTTTCTTTTCATATATGTTTACTTAATGACTCATTAGAGTTCAGGACTTGGCTAGCTGATATGTCACTCAATCTACTTTGCAATTACCAATAACCTACTTTGCACTTTGATGTTTTAGCTACCATTAGATCAGGGAGGCGGCGAGGGGAAAGCAATGTACATTGATGCTGAGGGCACGTTCAGGCCACAGAGACTCTTACAAATTGCGGACAGGTGTCCTTATACGATTTGGTTAATAACAAAATGATGCCGTATTATATACGTGCTGAATGTATATTCAACAGTATCAATTTGCCTCAGGTTTGGACTGAATGGTGCTGACGTCTTGGAGAATGTAGCATATGCTAGAGCGTATAACACTGATCATCAGTCAAGGCTCTTGCTGGAAGCAGCTTCAATGATGGTAGAAACAAGGTGTGGTACTTTTCAACTGTCTTGGTTCAAACTAGCAATTTTGTTGCTCAAAGTTGGTAATATCGGTCTGGTTCCAAGAAGTGATCTTCTGTTTCATTACAAACCCTCTTTTTTTTGGTAGAGTTGTACGGATTGGGCATCCATAACGATGAAGGTAAGAGTGAGAGACTAATAAGTTTGAATGAAATTTGGTTTTACAGATTTGCACTCATGATAGTAGACAGTGCTACGGCTCTATACAGAACAGATTTCTCTGGAAGGGGAGAACTTTCAGCAAGACAAATGCATCTTGCAAAGTTCCTTCGGAGTCTTCAGAAGTTAGCTGACGAGGTAGAGATTCTTTCATCTTTGAGTCCCAAAGGACAATCTTGGTTCATAGTTTTGACATTGCAAGGTTTTTATTGTAGGAACCCAAAGAAATGTACTGATTAATCTGGAATTTCTTATATTTACGTAGTTTTTTGACTTTGCTTATTCGTCAACATAACCCTCGTATATTCTGTAACTATAGTTTGGCGTTGCTGTTGTTATCACAAACCAAGTAGTTGCACAAGTGGATGGTTCTGCGATCTTTGCCGGCCCTCAAATTAAGCCCATTGGTGGTAACATCATGGCTCATGCCTCCACAACAAGGTTTGTTATGCCAAGCTTTTCCATTTCTCGCTGCAATAAGTTTGAAAAAGTTCCTTGCTTGGTCGGTACTAATCATTTAACAAAGCTCATGATAGGCTTGCACTTCGGAAAGGAAGAGGGGAGGAGCGGGTTTGTAAAGTGATAAGTTCTCCATGTCTGGCTGAAGCTGAAGCGCGTTTCCAGATCTCCGGAGAAGGCGTTACTGATGCCAAGGACTGACTTGATTTAGTCAATACAAGCCAAATTCCTTTACTGTAATCTATAAATGATTTGCTAGGCAACAAAGCATTTTGTCACAACCCCTGTAAAATTTGTTTACGGTCGGTTGCTTCATAGTTTTCAAGAGCTTTTTTGGAAAGCTTCGGAGTTTTTTCTCCTTTTCCCTTTCCATTCATTACTTTCGTTGTCTCTCAATTTCTTTTCTTTCCTTCAATGTAATGTAGAACACTTGCCTGGATTTCCGAAAGGCTTCAAGTAAAATGGTTCTCTTCAATAGGTTTTACAGTGAAGATGTGTCCTTGTTGATTGGATAATGCAATGCATACATAGAAGGTAAAACTTACAACGGAAGTGATGCCCAACTCAGCTATTAGTTTATTCTAGTGCCTGTTGAGGCTTACTAATTGTTTCACAAGTACAAATACAAATACCCCCTCCGATACTTGACGTCATATCTAGTATTTAGAGCTTGTCTTGATTTGGTACCGCTCTCATGGCCAACACCGAAACAGTGTTGTACCGGTTTACCTTAGATGTTCAGACCAGTCAAAAAAACTAATTTTATCAAGACTGTAGAATACTTCTGCTCCGTTTAGTATTTCAACTTAACTTTAAATAAACTATATTTTTTTATATTAATTTTTATCTTTTCTGATAAGTAAAAAAAAAATTATAACTAGTTTTTTAAAAGTTAAATCAACTCCAATTTAAAAATTTCATCTCCAACTGTTTTTGGCTGGAATGAAGGTGTAATGAAGCTTACTTCCTTCTTGCTTCTCTAATTCTTCATTTTGGTGCCTTTTGGATCCTCTTTTTGAGTCTTCTTTGATCCGGCGTGCTTCCTTTGCTCATGGCTCCTTCCAACTAGTTCCAAAAAATCTCATTTTGTCACATTTTCATTTAAATCCTCTTTTTATTTACAAATCTTACAAGATCATATAAAAAAAAATAATACATTAAACTAATGAAAGCACTTGAGAACTTAGAAATATTTGAGCTCAAAAGTACCTGATTTATAGGTAAATAACATCCTTATCGACCGGCGAACCAAACGAAGCATTCAAGTTTAACTAGTTTGATCAAACTTGTGGTTAAAATGTTTTTTTTTTTAATTTAAATTTGACCAAATTTGATTAAAGGGAAGTTTATAACATGAAATCGAAAGTACAAGGATAATCGTGGTTCTTGAAAAGACGATATAAAATGACATTTCCGTAAAAGCACAAAGCATATGAGATATGGGTACTAATCCCGACTTTTACTGTGGTTTTTTCAATTATTTTCGTTTTTATTTGTTGTGGTTGTATCTACGTTATATATTTATTTAACTTTATTGTCGATCTTTCGATATTTTCGTTTTTGCTTATTGTTGCTGGTATAGTTAATGGCGTTTTTGTTGCAGCTGTTAGTAGTTAGTATTGTTTTCCCTTTGTTCTTGTTTTAATTGTCGTCGTTTTCTTGGCAGTTTTTATGTTTCTCTTCCTAATTAGTATTTATTGTATTGTTAATTCAACTGTCGTTTTTTTTTTTTGCAAGGCTTTTATTGCTGTTGTTTTTGACATTGACGTTGTCTATGTGGTTTGTTGGATGTTGTCGGATTTTCTCATTGTCGATGGTCAGGTTATCTCAGATTATCGTCGTTTTTTCTTTCAAGTTTTATTCTCTCTTTTAGTTGTTTTGCCTATCCATGTTCAAATAGTTTTCATAAGTCGGATCAGTTGAGCAATGCAAATTCAATTCAAATCGCTAGTTTATTTTATCGAATCATTCATTTGTGTTTTATTCCATTATTTTTATAATGTTTTTTTTCTTATCATAAAAAGATCAATGATAAAATATTTGATAAATTCGAATGTTAATAATATGACATTTTGAATTTTCAAAAAAAGAAAAGAGAAGAAAAAAGACAATGTAACAATAAATATGAAAAGGATACCTCAAAAAAATATAAATTAAAAATTACTTAATAATTTAAAAAGGAAAAATATAAAAAAAGTAAACCGAAAATATATTAAAAATAACGTATTAAAAAAAACAGAAAAAGAAAAATTTTGTGAAGTCCCTTCTAATTATTTCAGTCATATCAACCCACCTCGGAAATCTAGACTAGATTTACACTTCCTTTGGTATTTTAACTCAACTCCAACTAAACTGTATTTTGTCATTTTAATTTTAATTTTAATTTTTTCTGAAAAATCAACAAAAATTATAATTAGTTTTTAAAAAGTCAACCAACTTCAATTTAAAAATTTCAACCGGTGAGCCAAACGCAAGCTTAATGTACCCTTTGAATTACAATATATTTTTAGAGTAATTTCCGAAGTATGAAATGTATTATTTTTGGATGGAATTACTGAGTTGTTATTTGGTTTTAGAATTGGGTATAAGTTTTGAAAATGGGTATAAACAATTTAGGGCTTAATGAATGTCTTTACTCCAAAATAAAAAAATAAATTAGTTGACCTCCAAATCTTAATTATATTCTCTCATTAAAATAGTTATTTAAAAAAAATAAGGGGAAAAAATAGAGAACAAATCTTAATTTAATTTGATCAATTAAAGTTTTAAAAAAATTAATGAATTTACACTCTTTATGCACATTGCACATTTTTTTTATATAATAAATAGTACGTTTCAAAATTTTGAGAGCAAGCATGCGTTTGGTGTATAGTTGGAGTTGAGTTTTTTGGTCTGGAGTTGTTTAATTTTTTAAAAGTTAATTAAACTTTTTGTTGACTTTTTACAAAAAAAAAACAAAAACAAAAACTAGTTGAGTTTTTGGATTAGAGTTGTTGTTTTAAACACTTGGTAAATTTAGAAATGTGTATTAGCATAAAGGTACAATAAAATAAAAAATTTACAGGACGTATTTGCATCAGTTATAATTCATGGGGAGATTAGCAAAAAGAATGTAATTAAGTGGGCCCTTGTACAAATTATAGAAAAGAAAAAGGACCGAGCGGAGCGGTCAGCTTGGAACGCACCGTTTCGATTTTTTTTATTTTTTATTTTTTTGCTCTTTTTAACGTTCAAACGGTTCGTGTAATCAACGAACGACGCGAGAAAAAGACTAGAGAGGCACGACAAACAACAAAGCAGCAGGGGATGAGAATGCTCTGAAATCAGACCAAGACCAACAATGGCGACCAAGGCTAATTCTACCACCACTCTTCCCAAGTCCGGCGGAGCCATTTCCAAGGGCTACAACTTCGCTTCTCATTGGGAACAGGTCTCCATAGCTCAACCTTCCTCTTCTTCTTCTTCTTCTTCTTCTTCTTCTCCGGTTAATTCGAACACGACGAGGAATGCCAAAACCCAGATCTACCATTTCCAGATCTCAATTCTTCAATTTCCAATCTCTCCGATCAAATTGAACTCTGTTTTCATGTTGAATTTGGTTTTCGGCAGTAGTTCCCCGACCAGATCTGTGCCGAGTTTCATTTTTTTTTTTTTTTTTTGGGGAAATCTCATGGAATTTCTTATTGTTTCCGCAGAATGCTCCTTTGACGGAGCAGCAGCAAGCCGCCATTGTGACTCTCTCTCATGCCGTCGCCGATCGCCCTCTTCCTCTCAATCTGGTCTGATTTTCTGCTCCTTTCTTTATTTGTTTGGCTTCTTCGTTACGATTTTGGTGTTATAACTGGACTGAGGTGGAGATTCTGCCGTATTGTAGGCCCAAGACCGCACCTCCGGCAAGGAGAATGGCTTGTTCGTCTCCACTAAGGAGAACGCCTCGGGCTTCGAAAATTCTGGAGACACAGGGGCCGTTCTCGTCAATACAAATCAGGTGAGCTTTCGGATTCGCAAATCTAATCGGTAATCACTGTCTAATTATTATGAGTTTTCTGATAATTATTGTGACTCTGTGAATCGGACATGGTCTTTCTGAGAAAACTACAGGCCAGATATTGCAATTTGGAAATGATAATTGTAGGAATTTCTTTAAATTGTTTGGGTTGATTTGATTTTCCATTAAAAGATCTAAAATATGTGTTCATGTCCTTAAAATTCAAAAAAGTAAAAGAAAAAGAAATTAAAGGACTGTAGTCAAGCTGATGGTGTTTGAATAACAATTTTTGGAATTCCTCATGTTAGTTTTCTGTGTATAATATATTTATTTATGTATATATATTTTCTGTTTTTTGCAGTTCTACAAATGGTTTACAGATCTTGAATCAGCCATGAAGTCTGAGGTTAGTATGTATTTCTTTTCTATTTTTATTATCTACTTTATTCATTTTTAACCTATTTGCAACTCTTTGTTCTTCTGTTATTAGAGTTTAATGGTCATTTTGAACTCATTGCATCCCTTGTTCACTTTCTCTAGACGGAGGAGAAGTATCGGCAGTATGTGAATACGTTGACAGGGCGGATAGAAACATGTGATGGCATACTTCGTCAGGTTGATCTTATGTGCTTTTACGTAATCATGATTTGTGAGTCTATAAGATCTGTTTGAATTGTTATATCATTCGGTTTGAAATGATTGAGCTCCCTTCTGTGCAGGTGGATGACACCTTAGATTTATTTAACGAATTACAGCTGCAACATCAGGCAGTAGCAACAAAGACGAAAACTCTTCATGATGCATGTGACCGACTGGTGAGATTACCTTTTTCCATGTCTATTTTTAACTTATAATTTTGCATTAGTGTTTTTATTCATTTGTTTGTTCTATTGTTTAAGGAATAGTTATGTAGCTATGGATTTTTTTTCTCTTACTGCCTGCAAGCTTGCCATTTCGCTTTGAATAGCTTTAGTTCATGTATTTTCCTTGGACTACATTTTGGTTCAAAACTTCTCTCTCTCTCTCTCTCTTTTTAAATTTTAAATTTTATTAGTGTTATTATTAAACTTCCCCTTTTTCTTTGCAGGTCGTAGAGAAGCAAAGACTAATAGAATTTGCGGAAGCACTTCGCAGTAAGCTCAAGTATTTTGATGAATTGGAGAATGTAAGGTTTGAATGCTATCTTGCCTAGAGTTTAAACTTTTCTTAGATAGTATATGTTTCGGACATGTTAGCTGTCTCTTTGATATAAATGCCAACGAAACAGAACTAAGTTGATGGTGAAGTGCTTTGTAGCATCGCTTTGATTTACATATGTCTAAGCGGTTTAACTAAAATTTTCGTATTGTATGCAACTTTCCTAGTTTAAATAAATAGATCTGGTTATCAAACTTGACAATTGAATGCAAAAAAAGCCAGAACAAATTTTCATATGGTTGTTGTTCCTATTTTCGTCCTTGAAAAATAAAACATATCTCTACCAACCCAAACTTTATGCACAAAGAGTAATTTAAATACTTTAGGTCTTATCCTTTCAACATAATTTATGTGTGGTTGTCCAACTTTTTGCAGATATCTACCAATTTTTATTCTCCAAATATGAATGTTGTAAATGAGAACTTTCTCCCTCTGCTCAAGCGGCTTGATGACTGCATATCGTAAGTGGAGACTTATTTTAATAGTCATTGTATTTGTTATCTTGAGTTGCATTCCTCGGTGCTCAGAGTTATTCATCAAAAAATCTTGACCTTAAACCATTTCTCTTTGATATTAGGTATGTTGAAAACAATCCACAGTATGCAGAATCGGGTGTTTACTTGCTCAAATTTCGACAACTGCAGGTAGAATCACAGTCCTGTAGGTCATAGATAGATGAATATAATTCGAATTTTGTGTGCCCTTCTTCTAGTAAGCTTTGTTTTCATTTCTGGAGATTCAGTAATTTACTTGTTTTGACAGTCTCGAGCCTTGGGTATGATTCGTACTCATGTGTTATCTGTTCTCAAAAGTGCTTCTTCTCAGGTAAAAACAAAGTATGGTTTGAATTATTGTTCTTCCCTTGTTTGTGCTATTTCGTTTGTTTGGTAGACCATTGGTCATCCGTCGTCCCTACTTTATGTACTCCTTTTTGCTCTCTTGAATAAGTTTCTCATTTCTTCGACAAAAGAAAGTTGTCACTGCATATAGGCTTGTAAGTAGATATATAAGATATCTGCATTTCCTCTCTTGAACAAGTTTCTATTTCTTAGACAAAAGAAAGTTTTCATTGCATATAGGCTTGTAAATAGACATATAAGATATCTGTATATGACTACTGTTCCCTTCATCAGGTCCAGGCAGCAATCCGAAGCAGTAGTGGCAGCAAAGCATCTCTTGCTGAGGGTGTTGAGGCATCTGTAATATACGTCCGTTTCAAGGCAGCAGCAAGTGAGGTAAAGTTTTCTTCTGGGTAGAAATTATGCTATTGGATGAGTAGGTGCGGGTTGCTGAAGTATTGAATCTGTTGGATGGGGATAGGCTTCTTTTCCCTTTACTTGCAAGGTTATGTAGGCTTAGCTGAATATTGGAGTTTTGCAGCTTAAGCCGGTGCTGAAGGAAATTGAAAGTAGATCATCAAGGAAAGAGTATATTCAGCTACTTGCAGAATGCCACAAACTATATTGTGAACAAAGGCTTTCCTTGGTAAGCTTATGGCTTACATTAGCACAAGACAAAGATCCTGACAGTTGTGTAAACTGTTAACGTCCTTTTTCATTTTATGATATTCAGGTAAAAGGCATAGTGCATCAGCGAATATCGGAGTTTGCAAAGAAAGAGGCCTTGCCATCATTGACTCGATCTGGTTGTGCATATTTAATGCAGGTAACATAAGCTATCTTTAATATCCAGAAATGAATAAATAAATAAATGAATGAATAAAAGTAAGCTATATTTTCTGAGATGGAGTGTGTTTTGTTTCTTCGTACTTAATATACTAGGTTTCATCTACGTGCCATAGAAATGTATGAAATTGAGATATGGTCACCTTATGCACTTACTTTTCCCTTTTAATTGGCATTGCCACTCATGTAGGCCTGTCAGCTTGAGCAGCAACTTTTCGATCATTTTTTCCCATCTTCTTCAGAGGAAGTCTCAAGTTTGGCTCCATTAATAGATCCTCTGTAAGTATTGAGGCTGTTATTAATGCCATCAAGGCTCTCCTTTTCACCTGTGTGTTATTAATAATTAGAGGCTGGGATTTTATCTTGAAAGATTTTGCATGAGATTATGCACCCACGCGTCAAGCAAGCAGCTCCTATAGACGAGTATATATATTATATCCATGGGGGCTTGGGGTAAAGGGAGGGAGAAGAGAAATCTAGGGACAAACGCCAACAATAAGCGAAATGGTGAAGTTTTTCTTTTTTCTTTTCTTTTTTTTTTTTTTAAAACAAAATTCTGTTATCTAGGGAAAAACATTTTCGTTCTTTTATTTTATTTTATTTTTTTGGCTAAACCATTTGATTTGTTATTTAACTAATAAACCAACTGGAAACCTATCATCTAATAGAGGTTTAATTACGGAGGGTCTATGTCCCACTTTCATAATCACCAAGATGCCTCGACTTAAAAAAAGAAAAAGAAAAAAAAAAAAAAAAAACAAACAAACAAAACAAGAGCGGAGCATTATGTGTTTTGAAACATGACTCTAGTAAGTTTAGAAGCTATGATGAACACTATTATATAAAGATGTGACATTTGTCGGATATTTAGCTTCAGAGGGGATGATCTTCTCTCACCAGTCAACTGTTACTTGAAGAGAGGGGACCAATTTTTACAACAATGTTTTTCATAATGGTATCTGTTGCTTATTGCAGGTCTACATACTTATATGATACATTGCGGCCAAAACTTATTCATGAAACAAATATTGATTTTCTTTGTGAACTTGTTAATATTCTCAAAGTTGAAGTCCTGGGGGAACAGCTAAGCAGAAGGAGCGAATCCTTAGCTGGATTACGTCCTACATTACAGAGAGTTCTTGCAGATGTTCATGAGCGGTTGACTTTCCGTGCTCGAACACATATTCGTGATGAGGTGATTCTTTTAAGTTCTTGAATTTTCCTGCAGGTGATACTGCAATATGGATTGTAGTTGTTCATTATCAGATGGAGATGATACCGATTTTCTTCACATTAGCATGCACATTCAACTTCATTGGGTATTTTAATCTTATGAGTTACGAGTTTAGGCATGAAGCTGGAAAACTCTTGTGAATCCTCGTTGAATCTTAGGGATTCATATTTCATGGAGAGAGAAAAGAACTGCGATAAATGTAATTGGATCTTTTCTATGTTAACCGTAATGATATGAAATGACTGAAAATGGTTGTCTTTCGTTCCTAGACCGAAATGAATGACTCAATTCCTCTAGAAGAAAGGAGAGAGAAAGAACAACCAATTCTATGAAACTATATCTTATTTACTAGAATCGGTTGCTACTAGTCCGGGTTAGCTCAGAGATAGAGCTATTGGGGGAGAAAAAACAACCTAGTTAGCGTACTAACTCAAACCTAGTTCTTGCACGAAATGTCCTGCCTCATTTCTCATTTTGAATTGCATGCACCAAGGTTTTTAGATTATCTGTTTCTGTCGAAACTACAACATTCAAGTACGTTTTGTTAATATATCTCTCGTCCTTTTCAGATAGCAAATTATCTGCCTTTGGACGAAGACTTGGATTATCCTGCTAAGCTGGAGCAGTTTGCTGAGAAGAAACCTGAAACTGAAACAACTTCTGTAAGGCACCTAAATCTTCATGTATTCTCTAATTTGAGCAAATATTCTGTCTTTCAACGTGCATTTATACATCCAAAGGAGATTTCTGTGACATGGCTACACTTTGCATGGTGTCTATATGATTGTGCCAGTCAGATTAGCAGGGCTAGCATCAGTACTAATTCCCTAATGTGATGCATAAATGCTACTTAATAATTGTGATGATCTGTTTGTTTCATTTTTGTTTAATCAAACTGTAGGCCGAAGAAAACCCAGATGTATTCAAGTTGTGGTATCCTCCACTGGAGAAAACACTATCTTGTCTTTCAAAGTTATATCGGTGTTTAGAACATGCAGTTTTTACTGGTTTAGCACAGGTATTCGAGTAATTGTAGTCATTTTATAAGCTCATTTTTTTGAACAAGAGCTTCATTCCTTTTGGTTTTATGTTTATCAGGAAGCAGTAGAAGTTTGCTCGATATCTATCCAAGTGAGTATACTTACTACTCAGTGGGTAGAAAATTCATTCACATAAATTATAAATGCCAAAAAAAAAAAAAAAAAAAAAAACAGTAGACTTCACCATTTGATTGTAGTGGGATTCTTCTTTACCGATGCAGAAAGCAAGCAAGCTCGTAACAAAGAGATCTTCGCCGATGGATGGGCAACTTTTTCTCATAAAGCATCTTCTTATCTTGAGGGAGCAGGTGAGCCTGTTTTCTATGAATTCTCCTGTTTCCGGAGCCCCTATTTATAGAAAAACTATGCCCATTATTCACGACTTCTTTTTCCCTTCCCAGATTGCACCTTTCGATATTGAGTTTTCAGTGACGCACAAGGAACTTGATTTCTCTCACTTGCTGGTTAGTATCTCCGGAGCTAAACTTACAAATTTTCATGGTGTTTTTTTTATGTGTACTAACTCACAAACTCCACCTCTTTTCCTAGTTTGGTTAAATGTTTGTTGTTCTACCACTTGATTGAATTAAATGTTTGTGCTTACCTTTCCAAGCTATATCTAAAACAATTCACTATCTGATTTATTTTCCGGACTTGATCCATTTACTGTCGTAGTAGTAATTTGTAATTTGAATTTGTTGAAATTAATCTGAAATCTTTCTGCGTCAATCTTTTCTTCATTCTGATCGAGGGCTGATTTACTCTGGATCCTCAGTCAAATGATGATGTGCTTTGTCAAAACTTTACCAAGGGTTATTGCTGTTATGCGACTACTCAAAAGATAATGGTCTAATCTAAGTAAAAGTTGCTAATTATATCATTGATATGAATGATAATGTCTTGTAACGTATATTAGAGTACTAAAAAACATTTGACTATTGTGGAAGCAAGTCTCACTAATTATTGTATTATATTTTTCAGGATCATTTAAGACGGCTTCTAAGAGGTCAAGCCTCTCTATTTGACTGGTCTAGATCTACTTCACTGGCAAGGACTTTATCTCCCAGAGTTTTGGAAAGTCAAATAGATGCCAAGAAGGTTTGTGAATTTTAGTTGCAACTATACTCTGCTTAGTTCTTTTTCAGCACTTTGGTATAAATGATAACGTCTTCTCGCATATATTAGAGAACCTATGCTCTTGAGATTTTTTTTTTTTCCTCCTTTCATTGGAGGACTCTTTGGTAGGTTATGAAACCATACTTTGCTAGTCTTGTGCTTTTTTGGACCGTTAATTTACATTAGAATCATAACCATACATAGAAACATCAAAAGAGTGAGAAATCAGTTTCAGTACCTAGACTTTTTATTTTAGTTACGATTTAATCTTGTCACCACATTTTCTTGCAGGAGCTCGAGAAAAGCCTGAAGGCCACTTGTGAGGAGTTCATTATGTCAGTCACCAAGTTAGTTGTGGATCCTATGCTTTCATTTGTCACCAAGGTTTGCCCGTTTTCTCTTTAATCATGTTGCTCGAAACTTGTGTACAAAACTTTGCTGGATGGCAGATGAATGACTCGTAATTCCCAATTTAAAATGCTGTTCAAATGTTATATAAAATCCTGTTGCCTGTATTTATATATCAAATTTTGTTTCTTAAATACCTAGAATTCAAGAGGCACAACTGAGTCTAAAAATGGTTTCCTGTGTGTGTGTTATAGGTTACAGCTGTGAAAGTTGCGTTATCCTCTGGTAACCAGAACCAAAAGCTAGAATCAGTTATGGCAAAACCTCTCAAGGATCAAGCTTTTGCCACTCCAGATAAGGTGGCCGAACTCGTTCAGAAGGTACGTCATAGTGTACATTTCTTTTGTCCACCTCTCAATGAAAGGCTTTAAAAAAAATAAAAAATAAAAAATAAAAAACAGAAAATTTACGACATTGACATCTTAAAAGCCTTCAAGGAACCAAACATCCACATGTATTTGAGGGAGCTTCTGATAAATCTGTGATAAATCTAACTTCTGAGTTCACAAGGGACGATGGGATGACACACTTCCCGTTCTGAATTCTGTTTTGAACTCTTTAATTGACACTGATAATGGTTCTACCGAGCTGATATCTTATTAATACCATTTCTGGAACAGGTGAGTGCCGCGATTCAACAAGAGTTGCCGACGGTGATGGCAAAGATGAAACTTTATCTGCAAAACCCATCGACACGAACAATACTATTCAAACCAATCAAGTAACTTCATGAATCACATCCTGTTAAGATCTCAAGAACTGATTCTACTTCCACCAGTGTCTCTCACTAACATTTTCTTTTTATAATGTAGGACAAATATCGTTGAAGCTCATGTACAAATACAATCCCTGCTGAAGGCCGAGTACTCCCCTGAAGAGATACAAAGAATCATTAAGATGCCTTCCCTACAGGATTTGCAAGCACAACTTGATAACTTCCTATAGACGCAAGTGAAGCCCCATCGAATTAGTTCGTAAAGCATATTAAACTGTTCGATTGTCTCCGAGGCATTGCAGTTTAAGCTATCTGAACCTTTGGATGAAAATGATATGTATTTTTTCATACAAAATATATATATATATATATATATAATTTTGTCTCAGTTATATGTTATATGTATCAATTTTGATGTCAAGTACTTGAGGGATAATCCTTGCGGGTTCCATCATCTAAACTCATCTGACGGAGTACCCGTCAGCTTTTACCTGTAGCTTTAGGAAAAGACTTGTTTCATGATTGGATATTTCTGCAACAAAGGTACCTTTTACAGTACCAATTTGTTATCTGTTAACCAAAAAAAAAATCATTGGCAAATACGATACCAAATGAGGCCTAGACTTTGATTGATTTTTTTTTTTTTTTTGGGTTGGGGGTGGGTGGGGAGGAGTACGAGATCTGTAGGTAATTGATTTTTTTTAAATTAATATTTTGATAAATGACCAATGTAAAATTAAGAAAATGTTTGTATTTGAAAAAAAGTCAATCAATTGATGTTATTCACTCTTAGACGTTAATTAGTGATTGATTATATTAATACAATGATAAATCACTTATTAAAGATCATTTTCCTCAAAAAAACAAAAAAAAAAAAAAAAAAAAAAAACCCTCACTCATTAAGCGTTTAAAAACTTTTTATTTACCAAATTTTTCCTTTTTACAACAAAAGACATTTCGGCATTCAACTTAGACATTCCTTTGTATTATAGTTTTCTGTCACCATATTTATCAATGTCAGTCTAGTTGTCAAGGAGGGATAATATCTTAATATTAGTCTTGCTTTTCATGTACGAATATTCTTTATTCTGTGTCCGGTTTTTACTACGGGTAGGAGTAGGAGAAAGTAACATCACATGCACAGTACGGAATTGAAAAGTTTATTACTGATAGAACACAACGGGGGTTATATAAAAAAAAATAAAAATAAAAATAAAAAGCCTATGCCCCCAAAATGAAAGTTTATGATACAAATACTCTGGGAAGATGTCCACTATACTCCTATAGAAAAACTTCTTGGCATCTTCCCTCTTCTTATGACCCAAAAATAGAGGGGGGAAAAAAAAGAAAAGAATAAATAGATGGATATAACTAGAGAATACACACAAAAAAAGAAAAAGAAAAAAAGCCCTTGAAAACTACATTGGCAAATGGGCTGATTCTTTAAAATATTCAAATATAAGCGGAAATGATTTTTTAACTTACATCTTCATGTACAGGCAGAGCGGTTTGATCTTTGTTAATCACAGGTCCCACTTTGCACATTTTCTTCACAAAGATCGGCCTGGGACCCACTTGGGATGATTGTTGGGGGGAACCACTGATCTGGCACCATGAGAAAATAAGCTGTCATGGCTTTCCTGAATCGTTTCTTGTACTGCTCCGGTGAAATCACAGTCGGAGACGTATTCTTGGGTCCACCAAGGAAGCCAGAGGTCTTCACCCAAGTTTCAAGGTGTTTGTCCCATGTATATTGCCTCATAAAATCAATGATCCCGAGAACCAGCTCGTGCTTTTTCTCGTCCACGCCAACTAATAGCGAGTAGTCCATCACGTCAATCGACTGTACGACATTTTTATATCATTAGCAAAACATCAAACAGGAAAAGCCGAGAGAGATCTTTAGTGAACAGGACACAACTACATCCCTTGTTCAAATTTGTTCGAGGAAAACTAAAGCCGGTAAGTCATAATAGCAAGATCAACAGAGACAGTCAAATCAAACTTACAGCGAGGAATGCTGTATCATTCCAGACAGCTCTCTCCAGTAGCCGCTTTGCCTTGTTCCCTACGAAAATTGGAGAAGTCGGCATTGCTTCGATCAGATTCTGATCCAGCAGAACTTTATTGCTCCCGCTTGTATCTGGATTGTATCGTGACCGAGAAGACCCTTTAAGGTCATATAGCCGGGTAACATTACGCCTGAATAAAAGATTCTCCATCACCAAAACATCCATCTTCGATTCTTTCCCTCCCTTAACATGCTTTGATGAAACCTTCAAGCAACAAAAGAAAGACAATCCCAACTAGTAAGAGAATAAGTCATGGATCCCAATTGAGCTTTCGGACAGACGAACGTAAGCTCATATACATAATATAGAGAAAATAATAAATAATAAAATAAAAAAGTTAAAAATCCTGACTTTGTTTCTTATTCAAAATCCAAGCTTATAGCATACAATGCAAAGAGTCAAAAATCCTTCCTAAAAAGAACACTTCCATATAATGTAAACATGTTTTTGAGTTGCTAGCCAAAATGTATACAGTGCTGGAAACCGATTACCCTGGACTTGTCACCATCTCAAATGACCACAAAATAACCTGAAGTACCTGATAAATACCGAGAATCTTTGCCAAACAAGTTGGACTCCCAGTACTGATTGACTCTGAAAAATACTTGAAATAAGCGGGTCCAAACTTGATAAACGACTCCAACTCCGTCTTTGTAACCTGCTTAATAATAAATCGATCATCCAAAGTTTTTGCAAAGAAAACATTACTTTTGCCACCCTGGGCACCCCACTTCTTACAGCGGCCAAGAGATCGTACGAAATCTAATTCAGAAGGACAACATATCCTCCTTAGAGCCTCAAAGCGCTTCGCGTAGTAACAAGTCACCGTATACTTCACCTTCCCAAGGGCCCCATCATCAGTAAAAGAAACTCTAGCATGCACATCCTTTGAATAGAGAGGTGGGTCCACAACCTGAGAGCTGCGTGATCCAGCCAGGGACAATATGCTTTCTTCACCGGAACCAAAACTTCTATAGGCATCGGCAACTGACTCATCAAAGGAGTTAAGTGAGAGTAGATTAGTAGAATCAAAAAGTGGTAAAGAGACTGAAGTATCTCCAACATCTTTTGGCTTCTCAGATTCAGACATTTGCGAATGATACTCTGACGAAACAAGTGTATATGCTATAATACTGGTGGGTTCATCATCATAAACAGGTACAACAGTGTCATTAATACCAACGGGCAGAAGCAGCCTGGCACCACTTTGCCGTTCCAATTCTCGAAAGAGTGAGACGTAAACAGGATTGTAATCACCACTGCAAAGCTTCTGAGAGCCCAGAGATAAATTCTTATTCACGGAACTATTGAAGTTCAAAAAAGACATGCTTGTGGAGCTTTCTACATTGTCCACACTCTTAAAAGGTGTGGCCGACCCAACAGAACGAGTTGCCTCAATCTTACCTTGCTCCAAAGTAGAACTTCCCAATTTTGGGTTTGTTGACATGGTATTTACTACAGTCGAATCAGCAGAAAAATATCCATCCTCTTTAGGTGTTATACTGGTTGGGTATTCACCAGTCCACACAGCATCAAGGGTATCGGACAGATCTGCCACTATAGGATACTCCCCGTCTGAATGGGCCCTCCTTACTAACTTTCCAGTTTCCAGAGGATCAGATTTATTATTGATATTTGCACCAGAAGAAAGACATGCCTCATCCTCATTCCTATCACTCTGGTCCAACCCAATTTCATTTCTGCTCAGAGCTCCACCCAACTGTAAAGTTTGTCCACCATACCCGTGTTGGTTAAGAACAATATCCGGCTTCATTTCTGAAGGAAAGGAATCACAACTACTAAAGCCTTTAACTGGTTTTGTGATCACATCCATATCAGTAATCTTCTCCACCAAACTGACAGATTTCTCCTTAATTTTGGGGGTGGTACCGCTCAAGCTTTCCTGGAGATGGTTGCTAATCGTATTGGCTGCATGTATCAAGCGTTGGTCCCAAACATACGAATGGAATAGAATCCGTCTCCGCAATTTATTTATTCCAAGAATGTCAATTGCAGGTTGGCCTGCTTTTACTTCTCTGGACCATGCTTTTTGTAATGATTCCTACACCATGCCAATCACCAATAAGAAATAACTACCAGAAGATACCAGACTTCTTTTTAGACAAAGGAAAATAGACAAAAAGAAATAATACAGGGTAACTCTATGCAGAAGTGATGGCCAAAAATTGTCTGCCAGGTCGTATATTAAGAGGATAGACCTATTTTTTGTGTCATATAGGAAAACAATAATATTCTGCTGTAAATTGTAATAGATTAACTAATGTCGGGTAGTTGAAGAATTCATTGATCGGATTATTTTTCCTGGTCTTCTAACAGACTACACCATTGTATGCTATCGTTCCTGGCCATGTTTTTTATGCACAGTCAATTCACTAGGCGTTTAACATGAAATAAAAGACTACTCTCCTTGTGAAATATCTAAGAAAGATTTCTCTTTACCTCAAATTCTTCTTTCTCCTTTTGTACCATTCCCTCAAGTTCTACAATTCTCTGCCTTGATTCAAGTGCTCTAATGGCAGCATCTTGTGAACCCACAGCTGACATCTTCCGCAAAAACTGATGAAGAACATTCTGCACTTCAGTAAACAGGAGTTCTGCTTGTTTACGCACCTGTAGGACAAGATCAATGATGACTTAACCATATAGCAACACAGAATTAAGCTGTATACTGGGGGGGGGGGGGGGGGGGGGGGGGGGGGGAAACTCATTAGTTGTCATTATTGCACCTCATTTGCTTCTTTTTGTATCCACTCCTGATCATCATTGTAAAATTCGAGTTTTGGGGGTGGAAGATAAACAGAGTGCAGTTCAATCGATGCATAGCGAAAGCAAGCAACCATTCTTCCAAAGCTGTAAAACGTAAAACTCATAATGTCACAAGACAGTAAAGGAGATTATTCTAGCTAAATTCATGAGCTCTTGCATCACACATATGTTACTAAATACCCAGGAAGATAAATGGGCTATTTAGCAGGTAGGTTAGTAACGGGGAAAAACATAAATAAATAAAATTTCCTTTATACATGGACAGAAGAATAGTTCCAAGAAGAATTCAAAGTTCAAATTTTTTAACCGATGAGAATTCATGCAAGTCAAATAAAATTTACGTTTCATAATTAAAACTTGTTTGTGCATATGAAACTTATATTGTCTAAGCACCAAACACCAACCCAAAAAAAAAAAAAAGAAAAAAAAATCTAAGCTCGTTTAATACGCCAACATTATTCTCAAGAAGGAAGCATACCCATAAAACCGGAGACAATCTCTATGAAGGGAATGACCACAGCTTGCAACCCTGCTGGCTGCTGCATGATTTGAAAAGCTCAACTCCAGAAATTTTCCAAAAGACAAACCCCATGCAGCATCAGACATTACTACTCTTCGAGTGGCTGGTGGGAAGCCATTGGTTCGAGGACACCTTAAGCACCGGTGCCACATCCAGATTTTACCTTCCTTTTCCCCCGGTAGGAGAAACTCCGGAAGTTTCTTAACAGATATGGTGAGGCTCCCTTGTCTATGAGTATAACAATGAACATGTGCTTCCGATGACATACCACATAAACGACAGTGATAACTCTGATAAAGAAGAAAAGCTTAGTTTCAACTTTCCTCATGCAACTAGCACGAGAAGTAAACTATAAAAAAAAAAAAAGGAAAAAAAAAATCTAGCAAGAGAAGAGGTGTTTTGCATGGGTTAAAAAGGGAATGTTAAAGAGCGCAAGGAATACCTGATCAAATAGTTGATCCCGTAAAAAACGTCCCAAAGGTTTGTCAAAGTTCCCATAGTATTTTATTCGAAGAAGATGAGGTCGCTCGCACATAGTTCCTTTCCAAACGCAGCGTGTTGATAAGAAGACCAAAATGCTTTGATGGTCTGAAGGAGAGGGAGGAAACTCTTCCTTGAAGGGTTCAGCCCCCTCATTGCTACTGATTTTATTTTGTTCAACAGCTGCCAGCTCAAGTGTTCCTTGGGGATTTGCAGCCAACGCGTTGCTATCTGCATGACCAGTGCCGTTGCCATGTCCAATTTGCTCTGAGGTACCAAAAGAATCAGAGATTAAGCTGCAATCCACTATGGATTCCCCAGCGTTAGATATATTAGCCTGGAAAGGATTTTCAGGACCCAAAGTATTTGTATCCTTCGAGACACCAACAGGGAAAAGTTGATTATAGGAGCAAGCTGAGAAATCCTGTTCCAAAGGGGATGGGGAAGCAGTAGATATAGTAGGTTTTGGGGAATGTGGAGGAGCTACACAGTAAGAGGAATCATCTGCTTGCAGTTTCAAAATTGGATTGTAATTGCTTGATAAGTGCCACTGTAAAACGGTGCCTTTGTTTGATTTCTCTGTTTCACCGGCAGCTTCAGTACCCGGAGGTTTTCCAGTAGCTGGGATACTGTAACCAGCTACGGTGGAAATGGATCTGTCAA
This sequence comes from Ficus hispida, assembly GCA_025413025.1. Classification (NCBI taxonomy): domain Eukaryota; kingdom Viridiplantae; phylum Streptophyta; class Magnoliopsida; order Rosales; family Moraceae; genus Ficus; species Ficus hispida. The sequence goes on along the minus strand of CM046369.1, from coordinate 6,488,692 downwards.
TACTTGGTGGCTTATCAGGTAAGGCAACATTTATCGGAGACCTCAGTGGAAGTTCTGGAAGTGTAGCACCTTCATCAGCCAGAAATGATGTCTCCAAAGCCAAGTGATAAGCTGCAAAAACTCCATATTGAACAACATGTTTCACCTTCTTTAATTCATCATCACTAGCACCTTTAAGCAAAATCTGAAATACACCAAGATTTCCAAAATTAGTCAAAAGAAAATAACCTGCGTTCTTTTGTTATGTGAATGCAATGCAGAACTTACCGTACAACCCAGTGGTTTTGGGCACCCCTCAAAGAACATTAGATTCTTTATTAGCTTCTTCCCACCTTGCCCCGCCCTGCCATGCTCTTCAAGTAATTTCTCTACACGGAACACATCACAATGGCCCAGTTTTGGTGATGCGAGATGATCAACGGAAGAGACTATCTGTGCTCCTGTGCACCGGGCTATACGCTCTAAAAGTGGCCTCTTAATATTCAAAACAAGCGATATGTTCTTCGCAAGAAGGTACTCTTGGGCATAGCGAGACACCGACTTCTCTACCAAAAGAACATCAGGGTGATGAGCATCAATCTTTGCAACTGCCATTTTCAAATGGTCCATTTCCTGATTAAGAAAGTAGGGGGTTAAAGATCATGAGAACAAGGCACCCACAGAAATGCTTTACTGAAGAATAGGAGGATTCCAATAATTAGATTCCTCAAGAAAGCCGCTAAAAAACTTAATTTTTAGCTAAAAAATAACCTAAAGAGAAGAAAGAGATGACAAGTAAAACCTGCTGCAACAAAGTATCAAAACTGGACAGGAGATTAGAAACACGTTGATACTCCAAAGCTCCCCCAAGAATAAGAAAACGTGGTTTATCTATCCTTGTTGTCATTCGCCGATGAGCCACGTTTTTCTTACAAACAACTCCTTTAACCACCATACTAGAAAAAGAAATATAATTAGGGGTCCAAAAATAGGTAGATAGAAAAAAAACAAGTAAACACAATTATTTTCTGCCAGTACATGGATCCTGTGAGTTGGCAATACCACTTCAATTTACCCTATCTACGGCCAGTTTCTCAATTTGCAAATAAAAGTTCAATATCTCAGCAAACCACATTTGCTTGTCTTTATAAGATGTCGAGATGTGAAACCAAAAAAAAAAAAAAAAAACCCAGTTGGAGTCTCTGTTCAGCGAAATCAGTCAGGGACTATGACACCATTATTGAAAAGGTCCATATTTAAGACAAGATTGTCACTTTCCATGGGACCAAAAAAAAAGGAAACCTTCTGTGTTTTGACAATAGTAGTAGTTGAAACGAGCGTAGCCTAGCAAATTACCTCTGACTGCGACGCCCACAAGCTATGCATTTAACCTTCACATATCCCCCAGGATCCATCCCTCCGCCTTTACTCATATCTGGCTTAAGAATAGTCGCAGCTTCCCATGACAAAGATGTCACTATCTCCAACCAACTCTCTTTGTCATCCTCATCACCTACAGGTAGGTTTTCAACTTGCAAAAGCTGAGCTACCAACGCTCTAAAATGCCCCTCCACCACATTCTTCATGGCATTCCTGTGCTCCTCACTTGTCTTCTCCCTACTTCGGTACTCCCCACTTCCAAAGCTGTTTGAGGAGCGTAAATACCCCCATTCTCCTGTTGCAACACCCTCCTCCTCATCATCATCTAATAAGACAGCTTCTCTGTCATCCTCTTCGTCCTCTGGCTCTGGAGGGATCCAAAGTAGTGCATTGCTCTCATAATCTACAGGCTCAACATTTGTGCTCTCCTTATCGAACGAAGGAGCTTCGCGTTCGTCACGATTATCCTGTTCATCATCTTCCTTCCCAACTCCTGCAGTTTCCACCACACCTTGTACATCATAATTTTCAGGTATAGCTGAGCAACTCAAATTGTTATCGTCGACATTATCTTCTTTAGGATGCACATTATGTGGCCTATAGACCTGATCAATCTCATCAAAACCAATTGCACCATAATAACCATCAGCTTGGGAGAAATGTCTTGATTCGGAATCTGAATGATAAAGACCATAATCATCATCCTCATCTTCACTCCTGAAACCAGAGGACAAGCAAGAAATCAACCGCAGACTAAAACGTTGAAGCATCAACATAAATGAAGATGAAATGAGTTAATTAAAATCAAAATACTAATCACGACAGACAAACTTACCTCAGAAGTCTAAATTTCCCGGCAAGGTTAGAATAAGCATGAAGAGGAGAAGCAACATGTCAAATAAGATATACCAAACAGACAAGTTGATTCTCGACATGACCTACCTGTTACTGCAAAAGCTGTTTTGTTTGGGCAGTGAATCCTCCGTGACTGCGTTTAGATTTGTGCTCCTCTGAGATGCTATGTTCCCTTCCGGAACTGTAACCAAATCCATTTGGGCAGGTTGATGAGGGCTAAAACTAGAACTAGATGGAACATGCTGGTACGGACCAGTCGAGTAAGGTGTGGACTCAACAGTGCTAGTGCTACTTTGGCAGGTGCAGCTGGACTTTGAGCTGGCCAAGCTTGTTGCCGATGGCGATGGACTAAGCCCAGGGCTGGTACCGCTGGGTTGTGCAATAGCCCCATTGTCGACCGTTGCTGTCCCCTGATCCCACTGCTTGTAGCAATAACTACAGACCCTGATCCTCTCGAAATCTTCCCGTCCAGTCCTGGGACTCCTGGGCTCATTGGACAAAGCAGGAATAGAGTTCGCCGTACACTTGGCGCAGAAAACTCGGCCACAAAGTCGACAGTGGTGCCTGCGGTTAAATACCGTGAATTGAGAGTCACACTCGTAGCATACCCTACAGCTCTGATCGGGCATCCAAAAGTCCCTGGAAACATTCGCCGGCTCGGACGATCTCCGAGGGATCCAGGACCTCACTATATCAACTAGGTCAGACAGCTTATTATCGGGGGTGCCCATCGAAAGCAATCCCGCCCAACCCCACTCATCATGAATGGATCATTGGCCGCTCCCGGGAAGAAATCCCCTCCACAAATCACTTCAGAGATAGATAAATTCAGCAACTCCACACCATTTCTGAACTCGAAATTCAATAATTTAACAATTGCCCAGAACGCATTGAACCTCGAATCTATACTCTAGGACATCATCAAAGATTCAAAAGCCGTAAACCATAAACCATGAGATTCAAATCACAATCAAAATTCAATTTGTATGAAATATATTATATATGTGTGTGTGTGTGTGTATATATATATATATCTAACTGAGCATTTTACTTGCATATATAGTGGAAATGATTATCCGACTATACCAACAAAAATATAAAAATTCAAAATTACCTGAAAAATTCAATCTTGAAGTCGAGAATTCCCAAACCAAACACCGAACAGAGATTCAACAATTTTTCGCTGCAAATGTCAGCTACTGAAGTTAAATTCAGTATCGGAGTAGCTCCGAGAGTCGGTTTACTCCCAAATTTACTGGAAAAAAAATGAAAAAAAAAAAAAGAAAATTCTATGAGAATTCAATTGAAGTCGCTTCGGAGTAAACAAGTAGTAAACTTTGAAACTTGTTTGAAAATTGAAAGAAACTAAAAAAAAAAAAAAAGAAAAGAAAAGAAAATATTTAATGGAGCAGAAGTGAAAACAAAACGGAAGGAAAAAAAACCCTAAAAATGAACTGACAAACATAGAATCTTCATTGGACCCCACCAAACTTTCCCGCGATTCATCTCGTCTCATTTCACTGCATCGAAAGCACAACCGCGCGAAAATCAGAGATGAAAAAATAAAATAAATTGATAATTCAAGGGAAAAAAAATGTTATTTTTCTTTTTTTTTTTTTTCCAATATAAATTTTTTTATTTACTTTAAGGATGCCGCTGAATTGGAATTTTAAGACGTATTTATTGGTGTATAGATACAAAGCTGCCCACGTTATTTGCCGCGTATGTATATATATGTGTGTGCATGTTACAACAATATATATGTTTGTATTATATTAACCACAAAAATAAAATAAATTAAAATAAAGAAGACAAAACGAAATTGATAAAAGGCATCTGTAACATTTTAGTTGAAAATTGGAAATATCAAAATTTGCACTTCTACTTTATTGTTGAATATTCAATTTTAAAGAAGTACAAAATGATATACACACACATATATGTGCAAGTCTTCTAAGCTACTTTCTGATAAATAAATAATCTTCTAAGCTACTTTAATAAAATTTCGTTTTTACTTTGATTTCCCTCCTTTTTTTTTGGGTAATTTATTTTGTTTATATCGAATCCTAAATGGAATTAAAAAAAAATCGAATCCTAAACATTTTTTTTTGTGGTAACCAATTTGCAATCTTTTGTTCTCTTCTAGTCTAGTTAAAAATAATGTATGTATCTTATTTTCTTTGGGATGGTGATGTTTTTCTTACCTTGGAAAAAAAAAATAAAAGCAGAATGGTGTTTCTTTCTTTTCTTTTTTTTTTTTTTTGCTGGAAATATCTTCGTCCACAATTATCTTTAAAAAATAAGTTCTTATTTTTTCCATCACCTAGACAAAGAGCTTCTTTATTACAACCACGTGATGTCTAGCTATAATTGATAATTATGATTTCGTTAAAAAAAAAAAGAATTAGGATTTTATTATTATTGTTAACTATAAATCTCATTTTTTAAAAATTAAGTTGTGTGATCTTTTTTAAGTCACCTAATTTAATATATGATCAATTTTTTTTATTTAGGAAAATGATCGTTTGGTATTTTTTTAAATTTGATCAATTATTGATTAATCATAAAATTTTGTTATTTACGTTATGATCAATTAATAATTACCGTAGCCAAACACTGACCAAATTGACAAAAATATGTAATCAATCACTGATTGATTATTTAAGAAAATTGATTAACCATGATAGGAAAAAAATAATAATTAATTTTTAAAAATTTTGATTATTTATTAAAAAAATTCTTAAAAAAGATTATTTAGCTATAATTACAGCGCAGATAAAAATTGCTCTAGGCATAAGTTAAAAATTCTTAAATGTTTAAAATTAGTTGTTTTTATTTTCTTTTGGCTTCGCTCTAATTATTTGGACTCCTCCGTTGAACTTTACATGGCTGTCAATTTTAATCCTACCATTCATTTAGGATTTGTTGATGTGGCAAGTAGAAGGGCAAAGATAATTGGTTTATTAAAAGAGTAATTGGTCTAGAATGTCTCTAAACTCTTATAAATGTAATAATTTGGTCCCCGTATTTTTTTTAGATGAGCTTAAACTCTTATTTTTTTGCTATTATGGTACTTTTCATCAAAATTCGTTAATTTCTAACATAATGAAAGGATATTTTATTAATTTATTAATACTTAAATTTTAAAAAATTTTAATCTCTTTCTTCCCCTCACACACACACACACACACTCTCTCTCTCTCTCTCTCTCTCTCTCTCTCTCCTCAAACCCAAAGCAGCCTAGATCTGGGGCGGGGCAAGCTCGGCAGCAAGGGAGGAAACCAGATCGGAGTGCTCGGGGGCGACGGGGTAGGGTGGGGGGGACCTAATTTGGTTCTTAGTTTTTAACCGAGCTCGATGAGGGCAAGGATAGTGTGGGGGGAGGCTTGACGATGGCAAAAACAAGGAGGAAACAGATCAGTGATTCCGGGACAGAAGGGGGGGATCGACAATGGCGAAGACAAAAGGAAGCAACTCCGATCTAGGTTCCGATAGAGGGGGTGGGGACTCGTGACACACAACAGCAGGAAGGGGGTCCAGACCAAAAGAGAGAGAAATGAGTGGGGGGTGGGAGCGAATGGCTGCGAGAGGGGTGCTGGGGTGGGGGGTCAGACCAAGAGAGAGAAAGAGAAGAAGGGGGTGAGGGTGGAGGGCGAACGGCGGTGGGAAAGGGACGACAAAATCAAGAGAGGGAGTATGGAGCAACTCAGTCTAGATTGGGGAGGGAGGGGGCAAACACCGAGAGAGGGAGAGAGAATGAGAGGGGTAGGCGAAAACATAAACAGAAAGAAGGGAGGGGAGGAGGGAGATAGAGATGAGGGTATTTTTGTTATTTTAGTATAAAAATTAATCATTTCAGTAAGATTCTGTTAGAAATTTGATGGATATATACGGAAATTATCAAACCGTCACCTTTTTAAAGAGTTTAGGATCAGCACGGAAAAAAAAAATAGTGAGTAAAGTGTCAAATTTGAAAGAGTTTAAAGACCATTTAGGCCAATTACTCTTATTAAAATCAATAATTCGAGGACTAATGTGTGAAAATTAATAACTTACAGATCTAATTATCACAATTCAAAAAGTACAAGGACTATAAATAGTGCAAATAGCACAAAAGGAAAGAGAAAAAAATAGTTAAAAGAGAAAAAGAAAACAGATTTCCTAAAAAAAAAAAAAAGATTAATATACACTAGCATTGTACTCGTATCTACTCTTTAATAGACATAACTCAAATTAGAATTCATTTTGAAAAAAAAAAATTAGAATTAGGTATTAAAAAAATTAAAACACCCTATATGTAAATTTTTTTTTTTTTTTTTACTTAAGTTAGATTATAATCTAACCCTCAATGTACCATTTACCGAGTACTTTATTAGAGATGACAATAGGGTGAGGCGGGGTGGAGGTGGGTATGCTTCTCCTACCTCCATACCCATAACTCTTTTTATCCCCTATACATGTCCTTAGATCCGCCTAATTTAATATGGGTATGGATAATTCTCATCGAGGATACTATATCCTTATCCTACTCATTTATTCATTAATAATTTAAAAAAAAAAACTCAACAAATTTTATTAAAGTTTACATAAAATTTGACAACACAATTACAAATGTAACTGAAAATTAATATGAAATCTTAAAAATAAATCAAATATCTAGAAAACTATAAATAAATTTATAAATACCATAAACATTAAAACATTGAAAACTCAAATTATGTTTATATATAAATATATTTTTTTAAGTGTGAATATAAGTAGGGCAAGTATACGTATGGGAAAGCTTTTCCCACACCTGCCCCGCACCTATGTGATGGTTTAATTTTAACACCCATACCTATTTCTATATATATATATTATCCCTTATACTCATCCCCAATGAGATGGATACTCATAAGTACCCGCACCCATGGATACATATATCATCCATATACTTTACTACGTGAAAATCTCCTTCCTTCACACCTAAGAAGGAAAATTTTGACGATAGGACTCTTTTTTCCCCCTATATCAAAAGAGCAATTTTTTAATTATTAGATTAAGTTCAACAGTTTGACAATGTCTGAAAATACTAATATACAGTTAAAGTATTTAAGATATGAGAAAAGTTTGTATTTTTTTTTTTAAATTTTAAGACGGAAGAATTTGAATTATGTACCTTTAAATAAAATCAGATTAGAAATTGTCATTAGAATATGCATGCAACCACAAAAATTTGTATTTTTATATAATAAAAATAAAAAATTATAATCCTTGAAAAAAAGTAAAAATTATAAAATCATAAAATCTGGTTACTGATACAAGTGAAACAAGATTTAAAAAAAAAAACTCTTTTTAAAAAGTAAAAGAAATCATTATCATTTACTTGTATCAAAAGCTATTATCATTTCGTATTATAGCATTTGTTGGTGAAATTAAAAAAAAAATGACATGATGAAAAACTATATGCAATGATCATAAAAATATACCTTCTTTTTCCTCTAAATTATCGTTCTAAATACATATTATTTAAATGAAAAAAAAAAGTCGTAATGTGAAGTATTATTTTCCCATGTACCTCTAAATTTTAGAGTGACTCTCTTTTTATGGTATTAATTTTAAAAACTCTCTTTTACTCCTTAAATTTTGTTTTTGTCCCACTTATTCCGTATACTGAAATTTCTATTAAAACACATAAATGCTAACCAAACGGAAATTCTTAAAAAAGGTTAAACCGGATAAATACAAAGTTTAAGTGATAAAGTTGTATTTTTAAAGTTTAAATAATAAAGTAAGAATGATTCTTAAATTGAGGGGCGTAACAAGAAGACAAAACCAAAACAAACAAATTTCAAGTGGCTTTCTGTTGTTGGAGAAAGTTGAAAACGGCTTTCACATGTAGTGGTAGAAGCTTCTTCTTCATCTTCTTTCTTGTTTTTTATTTTTTGTTTTTATTTTTATTTTTTATTTTTTGTGGCTGTGTTTTGTGCATAGGAAAAAGCTAAGGGAAGAGAATAGCCATCTTCTCACGACTCATGTATCACTGGATAAGGAAGACAGCTAGAGCACGTTTTAGCTTTGAACTGTCTTCACAAAAACATATGCAAGTCCCAACTTTACGTACATTTTAAAAGGGAAAAAAAAAGAGGGAAAAAAAAAAAAAAAAACCACCCAACTTTACGTATTATTTAATTAAAAAAAAAAAGAAAAGAAAAAGAAATCACAACTTTTTGTGATATTTGAACAAGAGGAAGTTTGAATTTACAATTCAATTTTTTTTTCTTCTACAGTGTAAATTTTATGCTCTAAACGTCACTTTCTGAATCGAAAATGATATTGCCTTGAAACCAACATACACATTATTGAATATAACATGACCAACTGTTCAACACCAACATAAAAGAATGATCAACGTAAGAATTTTTACATAAATAACACAACAAAGTTTCCTTTGTTTTCTTCTTCTTTTTTTTTTTTTTTTCCACCCCTTACCTCTAAAGAACAGGTAAATAAACAAAATAAATAAATAACTAATCTACTGCCATGAATTCAAATTTTTGGCTTCAATTCTCTGGCAGTGGGAGAGGTGTTGGCATCGCCAATAGACGGCATCGGATGAATCCCATTTTTCTTTCCGTCATCCGAAGGCGGGCCGGAGAATGATGGTTCCTTTTGCTTTCCGGTGGACATGGCAGAAGCAAGGGCAACAGGCATGAGGCAGAGATTTTTGGTCTGGAGATGTTGCATAGCTTTTGTCACATTGGATTCCATTAGCTTCACTAGCTCTTGCTCGAACGCGATTTCATCGGAAGAGAAGACAATGTCAGCTCCATCACCACCCTAACATTGTTAAAAAAAAAAAAAATTATCTCATTACAAGGACTATCAAATAAAAGGCCAATCTACACAATGATGTCATTTTTTGGTAACAGATTATATATATATGTGTGTGTGTAAATATAGATCACTCAATTGGATATAGTTCACTAAAGGGAGATTAGATCCTCAACTGCATCAGCTTCTCCAAGTGTGCTTGTGCTAAGAACCTGCCAAAATTTTTCACAATGAGCACCAAAATCTTTGAAACAAAGCAGTAGTTTTCTGAACTTCAGATATCAGTTCCATTTGAGTCGTCGAAAATCGTCAAACAATGAACAATTTCAATTTGTTTCATGAAAAGAAAGAGGAAGATAATCTTTGTTTTCGGAAAATCGTATAAATCATATGATTAGAAGTTCTTTGGCATACCTTTACTTGAAGCTGAAGAAACTTCACATATTCAATGATCTCATCAAGCATTGATGCCTTGTCCGTCTACAAAACAGCAAACGTATAATTGAAACGCGATACAAAAACATGGTACCAGCTAACCGAAAGAAAACCATACCTTGTTGGTATTTGGTAAAAGTTCTTGCAGGCTTTTCATCCTGTCGGCAATTTTTTCTCTCCGAAGCTGCGAAAGAGGATTACAAACAATGCATTAAACTCCATGAAAATCTCAACATACTGATTTCCATTTAACAAAGTAAACTTCAAATCCAACCAACCCTTTCAGCGATACTGTGTGGATCGGTGGCCTGGCCTCGTCGTGCCCTGACACGAGGCTTTCCGGTTCCATTAGATTCACCAGGAGGCGTGGTTGATGTGATCTGTTGTAAGGAAAAAACACAAAGCCTTCTTTAGAATGCTTGGTAGGATTTCCTTACTCTAATTTTTTTTTTTAGAACAAAAAACCGAAACATGACCTATAACTTTATCCAAGATATAAAGCGAGGATATTAAGCACCTGCGATAGAGACTGCAACCCAACCGATGTCCTCATCATCTGGGGACCGGACGCATAAGAAGATAGAGGATAATTTGGCAGGCCAAATGTACCCTGTGTTTCACATCAAACAATGTAAAACCATTATTTGCTTCATAAAATGTATGTACTAAATACACGGACAAAGACATCATAACTACGGACGGTTTTGTTGTGCAACATTCAGCAAGGAATCCGACAAAACATGTGTTACTACCTTTGAAGAGAGCGAAGCGGATAAGTTGCTTGAATGGCTTTCCACGGCATACAAATCGTCGTCGATATATTCTCCTCCTGGGAAACCAAAACCTCCAATTGTGTCTTGTCCCAAACCAGGAGACAAGGAAGAAACACCCTCAAAAGATGGAAGAGGACTCAGATGAGGAATCTGAGAGAGGGTTTGAAAATCAGATCGCAAACTCTGAAAATCCGACGGTTCAAAAGCATTGCATTGCATATGTCCGACCTCCTCAGGGAAGGGAAGAAGAGAAGAGCCTGCAGAAAGATTTGTAACTTCTACTGAGTTACCGCCATTTACCACCATTTCTTCTTGCAGCTGAGCCTCGGCCGAATGCAGAGCCGTGTTGACACCATAATCGGACTCTGAACCAACAACAACTGACGAAGCATCTTGAGCAGCTAAACTCTCTGTACTACCATTTGAATTGATCATACTTGTTCGCGAATTGCCGTTGTCATCTTCGTTGATTCGATCTGAACCGAGAAGCAACCCGTTCGGATGATCGAATTCGCTGCGAAAATCCGATGATCTTTGCTTCAGATCTATGTCTGACCATGTTGGCGAGTAGAAGAAGTGCTCTAAATATTCATACTCATCCATCACTTGATAGTGGAACTCTTGAACGACAAGAAATTCTCTCGCTCCGACTAGTCGACGGATTAAAAACTCAAACCGTCGATGATAATCATTTTGATAATTATATATACTATCAGACGTCGCCTGAAAAAATTTGTAAAGATGGTAACAATTTGTTTAAGAATTTACCAACATAAAAAACATAAAGACTACTTGTATTATTCAAACTTCCTATAGTGAATGCAACTTAGCCGCCCTTTAAATATATATATATATATATATATATAGTTATATACATACAAATATATGTATACACAAAAGGCAGCAAAGTTTTAAAGGAACACTTATCAAATTAATAAGCGACAAACCTTAAAATTGAATTTAATGAAAATAAATTTCTATCATTTAAATAATAAACTACATACTAAAAAATCAGTTGTTCTCTATCGTTCTTGATCGTTTGAAATTATTTTGTTAAATTTTTTAAAAATTGTTTAACAAATTAAAAAAAAAAGTAATTGAGTCAATATTTTACTAATTGACTCCAAAGTGTACCATATTAGAGTCAATTTGTAAAATGAATCATCCACTTTCTTTTATTAACTAAACAATCTTCAAAAAAAATGTTATTTTTAAGATAACATCGGAACGATCAAAAACAACTTAAAACAATTGATTTTTTAATCAGTGGCGTTCCAGTATTGAAATGAAAGAAGGTTGTGTTACAAACTTGAAATGAAGGTTGTCAATTTGACAAATTTCTTTAACCAGACCATCCACCAAAAAAAAAAAAAAAAGAAAAGAAAAAAAAAAAAAAAAAGAAGTATTGACATTACCTCTTAACAGCAGCAAATGACACTTGTTTGAGGAAAATTCACTCGGAAAACGAGAGTGAATGACAAAAGAGATTTATCATCACACTTGTTAGAGTTGAAATCTCTAAAGAATGAATAGAGAAATTTTCTATATCTGGCTCCAAAAGATTTGGGTGCAGAAAAGAAATTGGGTTCTGTTTCTTTGGTATTCACACAAGCAAATGAACACGTATATCAAGATCATAAGGGGGCTTCAAAATTGGGTTTCCTTCTACAGAAGAGTGGAGAAAGCTCCGTGAAGGACAGAAGTGTGATTTCCCGTGTTAGAAGCAATGCTCTAGACTCAGTCCACTTGCTGTTGTTAACGGCTAGCTACCACTTTTATTATTATTATTATTATTATTATTATTATTATTATTATTATTATTTTAATGTTAACGGCTAGCTACCACTTTCCAGTGAATGCGTTTTCCTTCCTTCATTTTAGCAGCCCACTTCCTTTATTTTAGCTACTAATATATTTTAAGTTTGTTACCAGTTCTTCCCACCCCCACCCCCCCCCCCCCCCCCAAAAAAAAAAAAAAGGTTGTTACAAGTTAAACTTCACGTTGCTGATTTCCCGTTTCCTTCATTCTTTCCTATTTTCGCATGTCATTTACATGTCACATTTGGGATTTAGTTCATATATGATCTTATTTGTGTCTACATCCCTGTCCTTCTAATAATATTGCTGACATATTTGTAATTAACATGATTTTTTAAATAATGTAATATAACATTGTTATTAAATATATATATTTTTTATTGATGTGTGATAATATTATCAGAAAAGCATAAAGGGGACGCGAATGTAGGAACATAGGGCTGAATCCATTTTCCTTTTCTTTTTTTTTTTTTAAAAACTTTGAGGATGAAGGATTTAAACTCTATACATTTAGATAAAGTCGTATTACCATTAAACTATGCCTATAATATCGCGTTAAATTAATGAATGGGTCACGTGAGTATAAGTGAGAGAGCATGAGAGTGGGATTGAAGTTTCTAGTGTACAAACTTGCGTACTTTAATCCCTGAATATTAAAAAAAAAAAAGTTACATATTATAAACCCTTACCAAAGACAAATAGGACAAGGGAGTGACTCATAATGTTTAATGAGTTACATGACTAGTCTTCAAATGTAGAACGACAAATAAAATCAACCATAAAATTATAAAATAACACAAAAAAAAAAAAAAAACACATAAATATACCTCATAGAAAAAATTGGATCAGTTTTTGCGGTTTGATTAGTGTCCAAACCATAAATCAAACCAAAAACAAAAACAAAAATTAGAGGTTTGGGATTTTCTTATGAGATCAATCCAATTCAACACAATTCAATTTGTGTGGATTGATTTGATTAGAGTAAATTGATCGGATTTTTGGATTCATTGAACATCCTTATAGACTATTCCTATATGTAATCCCAGCGTATCCAAGTCATTTAATATCGAGGTGTTATAACACAAAAACACAAAAACAAAAAAACAGAGAAGAAAAAAAAAGAAGGATGAAAATGGAAGAAGATACAAAAAAACATAATCTCCGGGTTCATGTGAGATAAATGTTTATAACAAAAATTCATGTATTCTCTGACATTACTTACATTTAAACCTGATAAATCAATATATATATATATATATATATATCTATATAGATTATCTATTGTTTGGGAGTAATTTTTGCCACTAACAACGATAAAGCATATTATTGCTTACAATAATGACAATAGTGATGGCTAAATTCTCCAAAAACATTTCCGCAGTTGTAGCAGAAAGCAACTCCGCACCTGCAATTCACATAATTGCAAAATGTAAGTATTAGAATCCCAAAAAAAAAAAAATACGGACTCAATAGTATCCTTTATAATATGGTTATCTGTGAACGAGGCATCAAATGAAAAATGCTTTAAGAACATCACAATGGATAGAAAATAAGTCCCGAATCTCATATAATACAAATCACTATGAGTTCCCCCAAGACGCTAGCATTGCTTCATCCACATGCATGAAAATCAGGTGAAGTAAAAAAAAAATGTCTCAAGTACCTGAGATGTAGGCCGATCAAGCATAAATTAGGGGGGGAAAAACGTTTTGACAATGTAGTAAATAAATAATAGAACTAAGAGAAAGTCACTTGAGAAAAAAGAAGCAGGAACAGCTCAGTTGGTTAGAGCGTGTGGCTGTTAACCACAAGGTCGGAGGTTCGAGCCCTCCTTCTAGCGAATTCAGAATAGTCCATTTCAGGTCGGTTATCTTTTTCTGGTCTTTATGAGTTTGAAGATACCAATATATACTCTTTAAGGGGCCAGAAGCTGCTTTGACTTTGCCAGCAGAGAAAAATAAATAAATAAATAAATATGTCAGAAGAGTGGTCCAAGTATAGAATGTGCTATTCTCAAGCAGAGAATTTTTTTCATTTTTTTTAATAGTATTTTATCTTATAATAATTCAAACTTTCTGTTCAAATCCATACCAAACGCCATACAAGACTTTTAAGCCAAGACTTGGTTCTTAATCAAGACAATGATCTCTCTATAGAAAAAAACCAACTTTTCTTTTGGGTTAAGAGCAGGAAATGATCATCTTTTAAAGTATGGACACAAGGCAATTAACAAATGATTTATCAATTAATTTACCTAACACCAATCTGAACCTTGAAAAAGGCACAAAAATTTGCCAATACACAACCAAACTATCAAATGTATATCATCAATTGTAACATTTAAATATGAGGAACAAATAGAAACAAACAAAGGAAGGAAGGAAAATAGGAAAACCAAATCCATTTAAAACACCAGTTTAAGATTTGTTACGTTTTAATGAAAGTACTCTTTTACTTTTTTTTTTTTTTTTTTTTGGACAAACAAAGTGTTTTTAGCGATTTTAAAAGCAATCTCAATCTGGGCCTAACATGGATGACACAAAAATCACAAAAACAGTAAAATTCTGACCCCCACATCTCCGTGTCGAGAACCATCTCTGTGGGGTGGGTCCATTGTATCTCCTGCAGATTTTTTTCTAAATGACATATAACTAATAAGTAACTAACTAACTAACCTGCATTTCATGTACAAGCAACCGGCAGACCTCTCAACGTAGAACCTGCAATTGGGGCACCTCTTCCAGCTCTTACTCATCGCAAGATTCATCAACATTATATCCTCTTTTTCTCTCTCGTCCTTGTGCAGCTTCTGAAACTCCTCGCAGCCAATCCCATCATGCCATGGGACCTTACACTGCGCGCAAAACATCCGGTAGCAGCTCGGACACTCCGATTGCCGCACGACCTCTCCGCCGTCATCTAGCAACATCACCGAGCAATCCTTGAATGGGCAGTAGAATCTCTCCGAACCCGAAAACAGAGCCTCGCACAGTGCCAGTCCCCAGCGGTCGAAAACTTCGGCCGGAATTATAGACTGACAATGGTGGGGCTCCAACGACCCTGCGCAGCCCGAGACCGGGCAGGTTATGGTGGTGACGTTGTCTTGGAGCTTGGCAGCCACGTACTTGGCCGTACAGTCCGTGCAGTAGGAGTGGCCACATCCTTTGATCGAAAACGACTCGTTTGCGGACTTGGGTTCAACGCAGATTTCGCAGACGAAAGACGGGTCGGCCTTGGAATTCGAAGATTGGCCGGTTTCGAAGAATGGCGATTTGTCAAGGAGCTGAATTTCGTCGTCGGCGGTTTCGTGAGTCAGGTCGATGAAATTAAGGTTGTTGATTTTGTTAGAATTGTCAATTGAAGCCACGATCGCGAGATGGAGGTCTTTGTCGGCGGTGTACTCCTCGACGGAGATCGGGTCGGAAATTGTCAAGCCCTTTTGAGATAAATGATTAGGAAAGAAGAAGGATGAGGTTTCGTCGTCGTCTTCGAGGTCGATAACCTCGTACAGTTCTGGTTTCTCCATTTTGGGTTTCTTTCTTGCTCTTGGTCGTGTTCTTCTGCTGATTTTCTCGAGTTTCGCTATTTCCACTGCCATGGCGGCGATGAGGATAAAAAGATCGTCGTTTTAGGAGTGGATGAAGGTGAAGGGTTTTGGAGTGTCTCTTCTTCTTCTTTCCTTTTTCTTTTGTTCTTCTCCGATACATGTTTTGATTTTTTTTTTTTTTTTTTTTTGAAGTAATGTTTTTGAAAATTGGATTTCGAAAACAAACTTGTCGGATTTTAGAGGGGATTACTGGGCTGGTTTTGGGAACCGATTCGACTTTTTTGAGAGGTGTTTTCAGTTTTATTTATTTATTTATGATTGTTTTCAGTGGTGACTATTGCCCTTCTCCAAGCTTTACTTTATGAAAAAAAAAAAAGCGTATGGTAAAATGTTTGAAATAAATGACATCCTTATTATAACTTGGTTATTTAATAAATAATTTATTAAACTGATCATTCAAATATTTTTGTTTCTTATTATTTTAATCAATCTTACAAAAAAAAGAGAGTGACCGATAGAGATAGAGAAAAATGATCTTTACTGGAAGTTCGGCGCATTATCAGACTTTTGGTATCTAAATTTCATTTAATAATATTTCGTCCGATATTGTGTTTAAGAATAGAGTTCATGCGTGCCATTCCAATGAGAAAGGGAGAATCTTAGGCGCTATGGTAAAATCAATGAAGGGGATTTTCTCTCTTTTTTTGGTTGAGTATATAGCTCTTCGTGAAAGTTTGATGATTGCGAAGGAATTAGAGAGTGTTACTCTTGTGGCAGAAACTGATGCCAGCTCATCTTTTAGCTAGATTTGGGTTTAATTTCAATTTACCAATGTGTAGATTTGTGAGATCTGTATTATTATAATCTCTAATGCTGTTTTCTTTGATGTTATTGCTTAATAAATAGTTCTTATTCAAAAAAAAAAAAAAAGAATAGGGTTCGTGCCATTTTTTGAGGATGAAGGATACCATATCGAAGTTGTGAATGAGATTGGGTTGTAGTCGGTTGTGACATTTTAAAACACGTTAGTTATTATCATAGCCTACCTTTTAAGGTTTTAGGTTTGCAAAATGAGGCAAATCATATGATGGTGTACATGTCAGTCTTTGTTGTCGTCAAAGGCACATGTTTATCAAGTTCTTGTCTTTTCCACTATTTTCTTCTACCGGTGTTGAGGGACCCTTTCTCCTTGATGTGTTTACGTTCTGATTTGTGGATTTTTGTCATTTTTTTATAAATAAGAAAAGTAGTTTTCACCATGATTAGTTTGTCGTTTATGGAGTTCAATATATACATTTTATGTAATTGTGTATGATTCAAGGTTAATAGAACTGATTGTTTATCGGTGTCGAGTTACCCATAATAAGAGGTTTTGTTTGTGAATTAGTGATTATATTGCCTTTCATATCTTGAAATATAATTTTCATTTTTTAAGAAAAATTATTTTTCACTTAAAAAGATATTATTCCTTTATGCGTTAATATTCATATATTGGGTGTTTTTACAATCACATTGTGCCAAATTTTTCACAATTGTAACCGAAGAAGTTATCACGGACGAGCCACATATTGGAAGGAAACTGAAAAACTTGCAACAGTGATGTAACATATGATTTTTTTTTTAAGTGGGAGGTCCTTTTGATGTAACATAAGATGCTTTTCATATAACATTAAATGACTAAAATATAATAATTAAAAAAGATACAACACATGATAAATCTTAATATTATGTTTGGTAGAGGTAAAAAGTGTGAGCAAAGAAAAGAGTGGAGAGGTTTTCAAATAGAAAATAGAAATATAGGCTTTTAGATTGCTTGGTAGGAGAAAAAAGAGAAAATGAGAGAGAGAAAATGACAAATAGGCCCCGTCATTATTCATCTCTCCAAAAGCGTAGATATTTTGATAATGAAAACTTGTTACATTCATCTAAATAGTTAAATTATATTTTTATCGTCATTTTTAACCTTTTTAGGAACATTTTTA
This sequence comes from Ficus hispida, assembly GCA_025413025.1. Lineage (NCBI taxonomy): Eukaryota > Viridiplantae > Streptophyta > Magnoliopsida > Rosales > Moraceae > Ficus > Ficus hispida. Next base: position 6,471,110 of record CM046369.1, on the reverse strand, counting down.
AACTGCATTAATATTAAATAATTGGCAAAATAATCATTTAGTTTATCACATATTTTCTTTTTTCTCATCGTACCAAACATAATAAAAGAAAAATCAATTGTCCTTCTCTCATTCATTATGTTTTCTCTCCCTCTTCTCTTCTTTCCCTCTTACCAAAAAGTGTGTAGAGATCTGTTTTATCTATTAATATATAGAATATGTGATTTTCACAATTAATATAAGATCGTTCGGGTAATTATGTGCTAAATTATATATATCTTGTATTATTGTCATTTCTTTCTTGTTTTCTCTTACATGCTCAAATTAAACCAGAACTCAAAGGACCTCTCATTGTCGGACCATAGAAAAACCCATAACAGAAAAGTTTACCAATTCTCTCGGTATGTAGACCATTAATTTCGATTTCACCGAATTTCAGTACACAAGCCTTCATAGTAATTAGTAATTTCTTAATCTATTATCTATTATAAAAGGAGAAAAGGCACTAAAACAATATTTTTTGTCTTTATATCCTAGCCCGTCACATGACGGATCCTAAGTCTTCCACATAGTAATTTTAACAAAAAATAATTTGTTTATTTTTATTTTGCTTTACTTTGTATATGCGTGCAATAGAGCTAGTTTAACATAAGAGTCTAAAGTCACATTACAAAGGCTGCATTTTGGGAAAGGGCGTGAACTCATTTTATTGGTTCAAATCTTAAATATTTGCTACACATATTTAAACATATTAAAACAAAAAATTGAGTCAAAAATAGTTAATATAAAACAAATCGTAAACTTAATGATATTTTTTGCAACTTACATAATCATCATGAGCAGGGAAGAAAAGCGTATCAATAATTTGATATCATCGTGCAATAATATATAATGACAATTTAACACCATGTAATGACATAATATCTATACTAACGAAAAATCCTAAAAATTTATCGAATCATTATGATAACCAAAAAAACAAAAAACGAAAAAAGATTTTAAAAGAAATAAATGTAATGACATCATTATAAATCTAAAGAAAGGAAAGATTATTCTCATAAATGATAACAATTTACCGTCACATGAGTTGATAATAAAAAAATAAGATTAGAATCAAAATCTCTATCAAGGCCAATACTAAAATCCATCACTAGTATACGTAATTGACCCAGAAAAAGGGAGGGAAACTACATAAATTCTGGCTCGAGTAATGCAAACGTTAGTCCTTTTCAATACAACTTCCCAATGAATTCAAATGACACTAATATGATGTGTCTAATTATTAATCCAAAAGCAAACATTATTGGTCTATTATGTACAAATGTTCGTTCAGAGAATACAATAAAACTGTACTAGATCTGCGTTTTCTCCTCAAACAGATATATATATATATATATATATATATATTAATAAACATGAATGAACTTGTATTTTGCACTGTTGACTGTACAATTATAGAATCAACTATCAGAAATTAACATTTGAAACGCAAAGTGTGAGGCTGAGCTGAGGAAGACAGGGCACAGGTGCAGCAGAGAGATGCTACCATATATACATACATCTATATATATATATATATATTATATAAATACAAAGTGAGCAACTGAAACTAGTGCCTTAGACTGGAATAGAGATCTTCGAGAGCGGCGTACAACGGTGCAGCGGCCTTTGGTCTTTCGACTGTCCCAAGCAGTATATCGGTGGTGGTGAGGTAAGGATCACCGTAGAAATGTAGGTTAGCATCCATCCTTGTCGCAACAATGTTACCTTCCAACGAGACTCCCACAAACGCACCTGTCAATAAAAGGGGGCCATAATTGCAAAGGGACGGTTAAATCAAAGCTAAAAAATACACGAAACTGGAAGTGCGAGGAAGATCCCTTTGCAATATCTGATTAAATAATAATACCTTTGCTACAACTGTAAGTGTAGCACATTCCTGAACCTCTGTCTCCCGCACGAAGATCTGCTTCCACCACTCTTCCAATAGGTCCTGCAGCAGCACTGCACCCCGCACCAAGGGAGAAATGCATCCGACTACAAAATGTCTTCACAGCTTCCGAATTATGAAGAACAATGATGAAGTCCATGAGCTCACCCCCGATCTGGAACAAATCAATTTAAAAAAAAAAAAAAATCAATTACCTCAAGAGAAGCACCGAAAGTTGATCCAATGGTGAAGATTTGTGGATAAATATTAATGTTTTCTTTGTTTGTTTATTTCAACTTGACCAATTGGAAGTTTTACCTGGGCACCCCATCCTAAGCCAACAGAGGATATAGCTGATGGTGCAGACCACGATCCATCTGCCCTTCTAGCAATGACCAAACCAGTGCCAAGTTTGTAAGCAACGACAATGCCAGCTTTCACAACTGTTAGAATCGCCAGGCCTCTAGCTCCTTTTAAAACTGCTGACGGGATGGACCTCTCTGCATTCAACCTAGAAATCTGCCCCTCACACATGAAACTTAAAAATGTTAGAAATTAACCAAGGAATGTGGTTTTTACAATTAAACTCCATCTTTTAAACCCGATTTTCTGCTACTTAACAAACATATAAAAGAAGACAGTAAAGGAGACAAAATTATGCATACGAAGCAAAGGGCAACAGCCAAACAAGCTAATTCAATTCATCATATAATAAAACAGGAGACTTGTCGCCTCATTTGTAAACAACTCATCTTAAGAAAAACTTGGATTGAGATTCAGAACCGGACCTGGCAGTAAGTTCTCAAAGTATTGGATGCTTTATATATCTCATGCTCCATGGACAAACCAACAGGAAGATTAAGCCATCCTCTTGTACACGTCCAATCTGTCACATCATGCTTGGCAACTTGAGCAGCATTGCTAACACTGTTAATTAGAATGCTCTGTAAAGGATCCAGCCTGTCGTAACAAGTGTCACAGACCCTCTGAGGATTCCTCTCCCTAAACTTGATGGGCAGCAAGCACCTTCCTTTAGAACATGATCTGCAGAAGATGCCCCCACAAAACCGACAATGGTGCCTTCCACGAGTAATTGCAGTGAAAGGAGCGGTGCACTGCATGCAAATTGTAGTCGCGCTATCAGGAAGCCACTCAGGGGGTTCAGCCTCCAACACCTCTTTGTAGGCACCATAATTTATTCCACCGGCCTCGAGAAGGGGTGGAGCACTGGGTATGTAAACTGAAGAGTGTAAGCAGATGTCTCCATTCTTGCTAGAGTTGAGAAAGGAAACATTAGAACTGGGCAACAACTTGTTCGCAGGAACACTTGCAGATTTATTCCGCCCCATTATGATTGCAAATATACCATTGAGCACATTCTTCAGGTTCACCTCCGGAGGCATATTAGCAAGCTCGGAATCACCAGCATCCTCACTTGAATCATACCCCTCATCAATAAAATCGTCCGGTTCTTCAGGAAACCGGTATGAATACTCTTGTTTTGAGGGCATTGACAATGATGGATAAGTAACACGGCCTTCAGCCACAGCCCATCCACCGTCACTGGAGTCATCATCAAAATGGGATTCAGTGTTCGCTTTTTCTAGCTTAGAAAGCGAAGAATATGTAACTCTCCCCTCAAAGCTTGCCATGAATCACGCACACAATTAATGATTAAAAATCACCAAGGGATAGACCTGCCACTTGGAATCAATACCTCGCTATTAGTACTGATCAGACGTGGCATTTAGCCGTCTACCCAAACCCCAAAAAATAAAAAATAAAAAATGAAAAAACCGATATTTGCAGTGCAGACATAGCCTAGCCTAGCAGTAATTCAAAATGTGGAGTTCGAATTCCCCTCCCCTAAATTCCAAAAACGACTAAACCCCATAACCATAATTCACTAACAATAAAAATTTCATTGCACAATAAATAAAGAGGCCTCTATCAACAAATCAGGCCAAACAAAAAAAAAAAAAAAAAAGCATAAAGCATATCCCCCCTAATCGAAATTCAATCTGTTCAATTCAGAAACCCAACGGCTATAATTCTCGACAATTAATTCAATACAGACACTAGAGGGTTCTTTTCTTTCTTTTTTTTTTTTTTTTTTCATTATTGCTTTCAGCAAAATAAATATAAAAATATAAACAATAAGAACACAGAAGTTTTTCCGATTCAATAAAATTTACTACAGATAATTAAAAGAATAAAATAAGCTCCGAGGGCAAATCGCTAAAGCCCTAAACGAATTTTCTGATAATTAGGGTTTTCCAAAGACCTAAAATAAATATTGGGATAAATTCGCGCAAGAAAATGAAGGACTGGAAAATTGGAAAATACCTATTCGTCATGCGAGCCGTAATGTTGCTGAATTTGAATTTTAAGGTTTAGAAATCCGACTAGAAAATACCAGAGAGAATCGAAGAAGAAGATGAAGACGAAAGCTTTGGAAGATAATGGCGGATTTGGACTATTATTTTGGGATTCCGTGGTGGTGAGTCCCAGGGTTTCCCAACTTTCAAGAAAAAACAGATGAGACACCACGCGGCTTTTCTGTCCACACGGGCCTCCACTCGTAACTTTTGGGTCCATTAACAAACCACGGGCCCAAATCCTATGGGCCCAGTCCATTCTTCTGGCCCAAAACAATCATCCATTGTTCGTTTCAATATGTTAAAATTACGGAAATGACCACTCAAATAGATATAATTATGGCTTTTTCCCTCTCTTAATTCTTGCTTCTGTTTTTGACATTTCAGGCACATTCTAATTAGACGTAAAAAAATGAGCACGGGTTTTTGTCGGTAAAGGCAAAAAAAATAAAATTGTAGTCGTATTCAAGTAGGTTTTTGGAAAGTATCAATAAGCTATACCCATATTTCGAGTTGTTTCACGCGAAACTGAATCTATTTAAAGTGTTAATAGTTCAAAAATGTACTTTTTAAGAGATTATCCTACAAATCACCCATATTCTATTTGCATTTGCAATCAAAGACTCGCTCGCTAATTTTTTTCTTGCAAATTATTGTTGTCTATTAAACATTAACTATCTGCCACCAGTGATAGAGTCATATTTTATATTTGTCCTGCTAGAAGTTCGATTTTTTGTACCATAACAAATTGAGATTGAATATATTTTACACACATGTACGTCTAGGATTGTAAAAAAGATTAATTAGTACCCTCTTCGTTCAACCTCCGATCCTAATAGATTTTGAAAATTATACTTGATGAGAATGTGAAGACATCACTGTTTGTCTGTTTGTTTGTTTTTTTTTTTTTTTTTTTTTTTTTTTTTTTTGGGACAAAAGAAACAGTAAAAATCCCTTTTATACAATCGGAGTTATTTCCTTCCGCATGGTACACTTGATTTTTGACAATCCAACAAGCGGGTAAATGGAACAAGAAGAGAGAAGCAAAAAAGGTTACAAAAAACAGTGTGGCCTTGGCACGTTGTCACTATTCACTGCCTTTTAAAGAAGACGCACTTGTATTTGCATTGAACTCAATCTCATTCGCAATATGCCTCAGGTGGGTTGGTTGAATACTTGTTTTTTATCATTAGAATTCTTGAATTCGAATCACCCCATTGAGTTGGTCCGATTCCTTCGCAGCACCAACAACCCACGTAAACTGATGCAGGTTATCTATCATATGAGAATTCCAACCTCTACCCTTATAACCTTTAATTACTACCAAAAGAAAGGGGGGAAAAAAAAATCTTGTTTGCAATTTAGAGCATCATGAATCTATAAAGAAAACAACCGATAAAAATGTTACATCAATAATCTAAAAGTAGCTTCCAACTTCATACACGAAGCTTTTTTCCTGGTTGTATATCATCATCATAATGGCCACCTTCATCATTCCCCTCCTTTTCCGTCTTCTTTCTGGAAAGTATCTTGTTGATCTTGTGAAGCTCGTTATTGAGCTTCTGGTCTTTGTTTTGCTTCCGTGTCTTCCGACCATCTTGCATCTTCACACCAAACTGGAATGCAGCCTTCGGCATTGCTTCTTTCTGTTCGTTGTACGTTGCCCACTCCTCTTCCGTCTCAAAGTCCCACCGGTGAAGGCGACCTTTTGCCTGTTGGAGAACGTTTTATTTATTGGTTAATATTGGTTCACTAAAACCTTTTAGTAAGCTTTACTTCTGTTCGCAAACAAAAATGAAAGAACAATATTTGTCTCGACTCTTGAGATCACTTACCCTTCCTCCCATGTCCATTTTCGACAAGTCATCCTCGTCATCACTATCCACAATCTCTCGGTTATACTCCTGGTACCCAGGGTAGCATTCAGAGTAACTTTCAGAGATAAAATTGGGATCCTTTTCTCGGGCATCTCTCTCCCTCAATTGTTGAAGTCTCTGATCATCTCGCTTAAACACAGATCCTAAACCACGATCCTTCTCTTCTTGGGTCATAAAGCGTGGATCATGGGGATTGTTGTTTAATCCGGCTTGAACATCGTAAGCCTGCATGTCTTGTTGGATGTACTGGTCAGGATAAGCCAGTTGTTCGGCATATTGGTACTCCTGCCAGTCACCTTGGTAGGTGCCAGCCAAGGCTTGAGCTTGCATCACATCATATCCGCTCTAAAACCAAATGAAAAAAATAGAACATAAAAGTCAGCAAACATATATGGGCTATTAATGCTAATTCATCCTGTTCTCTGCATCAAAGTTCAAAAAGTAATTAACGGACATACTGTTTCTTGCCATTCTTGAGGTAACGCAGACGGTGGGACTGGACCATAAGCAGGTTCTGTGAAATAGGAAACTTTCTCCTTATTTCGAGGAGACTCTTCCATATCCTCTGAAAGAGGGCTTTGACTCGCGTCATTACCAGGAATATCATACTCCACACCCTCCCCAACAAAGATGTCATCTTCTTCCACTCTAGCAGCAATTGGGCCCTGCTTCTCTTTTGAATCGGTATAAACTTTCCGGGGAGGGGGAGGGGGAGGTGGTGGCAATATTTCACGTTCAGTTTGATTCTTTGACATCCCACCATCAGGCTTCAAGGGCTTATCCTCTTCGTCATAGTCATTACCAAGAACAGAAATCTTTCCTATAATGGAAAAGGAATACAAGAAAATTAATATGTTTTTCATACAACTAAACAGAAGAGAAATTACAAAAATATTATATGAAGAAACTTGAAAACAGACTAAAGATATGCTGTAAGAAATTTAAAACCCCTACGAAATGACATTTACAAAACTTGGAGGCATAAATATTGCAACACTTACCACAGAAACCGAAACAAAACAACCTAAGAATGCAAAAATGTGACAATGCACGTAAACTTCTTTCTAGCTCACAGAAATTACCTTTTGCTTCCCGATCCTTCTTTTTCTTTTTCAGAACCTTCCCAGAAGATCCAAGTCGTAGATATGACATAATTTTAGCTATCCGATCAAGCACAGAACCATCAACACTGACAGTAACCATTTCCTGCACAAAAGAGATGCCGTTCCGGTTAAATGTCGTTCACTGAAGAGAAATCGCACGTAGTATCAACAAATGTAAACCACAATACCTCAGGCTGTGGACAATCAGCTTTACTCCTGTGCAAGGTTGTTGGAATGTCATGCGAATATCCATTTTCCTGTCCCAAAAAAAAATGTCAGCCAATTGGACCTTAAGAATCATGCTAATGGAGCATACAAGTTTTACAGTAACATTCAATCATCTGGGAAAGGGCTCAGGGCCCATGTAAAATTTCATAGTGGAACTCCCATACACGTTTACGTGATACACAAAATAAATAGTGAAAAGCCAAGAAGAGCAAGAGGGTAATATACCATGTCAAAAATAAAGGACATTCGACCAGGAAGGAACATCTCACTTGACTTTGCAACAGTCTGGGGCTTCACTATCCATTGATAAACTGACTGAAGCACAAAATCAGACATCAGATAAGCACTATAGATCTTAAAAATACAAAATGGCCTATATTTCTAAAACAAAATGTGAACCTTTGCAGTTGCAGTGCGAAATGACACCCGTTGGTCTTCCTTAGACGGCCTGTCATGGAGAAGCAAGAATTTGTCAATGTTGGCCTCACAATACGGCTACGAAATTACCTTCTACGCTTCTATGATTCGAGAATATTTCAGAAACACAAAAGGTAATGACAATAGAAGGGCAAAAGAAAAAAAAAGTCCCTTTTTAATCAATGTATGACACACTAAGCTCGGTCAAGTCATGAACTAGCATACGATTTTCTATTAAGCCAAATGCAAGCACAAATTTGTCAACTTTTGGCCATCAAAAAGCTAGAAAAAATTCGTGTCTGCTTAATCGAAGCTATGGATTTGATTTGAAAGATACAACAAAAACACACGAATTACCTAGATTTCCCATCGGCTTCATCTCCGGCATCCGGTTTCTTGTCAATCTCACTTCGTACTTTGTTAAGCAAAGCATAATCCAAACCTTTGACCAAATGCGTGTGTTCCACATCCCCTGAGCAACATCGTGCCAACAAAAGATATTAGAAACATTTACAATACAAACATGCCTAAATAACCGCGAAAACACATTCGTTAACAACAAATTCATGTTCTCTTTAAAATTAAGCCCAACCCATGATAGAGAAATGCTTCAGATGCCAAAGGCAATATTCAAATAAACAAGAACAAAACATATCAAAACCTTTAACACTCCGAAACCGAACACATTAACACAAACCTCCGAGGTATTTGCTCTTCTCGATGGACAGTTTTTGTGCATCAGCTAACCTATAAATTCCAAAACACACAACGTTAGTAGCATTAAAAACCAACCAAAACGTAATATCATGTTATATACATACATATATATATATATGGGGAAAGTGAGACCTTAGGTCGACGGTGCCGGGGGGAGCAACGGCGTGAAAAGAACCCAACTCAGTAGCTTCATAATCGGGATTTTGATCCTCACGACGCTCCTTAGCTCGGTCTCTGTACTTGGGAGTTTCTGGTTGTTCTGCTTTCTCTTCTCTGCCCAAATTCATAAACAACTTCAAACTCTCACAAAACAAACAAGGGAAAAAAAAAAGAGCAGAATTCAACAGAATCAGATAATTTTGCAGCCATAAACTGAAAATTGGGATTAAAAAAAAGGAAAATGGATTAAATTCCATGAAAGCTACTGACTTGCGACGAACAACTTTGTCCTTGTAATGTTTCTTTGAAGAAGAAGAAGTCATTGTCGGAGCTGAAATCTGGAAAATTTAGGTTTTTCGGACTGTTCTTGCTCTGGTTCGAGGTTGGGATTTTGCAGCGGAGGAGAGAATTGGGAATTTCGAGCGTTGAATTACGAATATACCCTCAACTTGTTACAAACGAAGTTCCAATAGAATTTGGACCGAGTCGGTTCCGTTTGTGGAGGCCCATTTGTCCGCCGGCGGCCCAAAAGTTGAAATAGGCCACGCGGCAAAGGAACATCACTGTCTCATTAAGGAAATTGTAATAAATTGCATTTTTATGAAAATAATTGAAATAAATTTTTAAAAGATTTGAAATAAATAGTAAAATTATCAAGTAAATGAAAATTTTATTAGGTAATAATATATTTATAAAATGTAAATAAATCATTTACCTGATGAATGTAACATAAATGATTTGTTTACATGATAAGTATATTATTTACTCTAAATATTTTAAATACTTGTTATTTACTTTAATTATTTTTGAAGAGAAAATCATGGAAAAATTCTTCAAACAAACAAGTTTAATGTTTTTTTGAATAACACCTATACAAACCAAACACATATACACAAGAATAGTTGACGACAAGTTTTTATGTTCTAAAAGTTGAGTGTGATAACTTTATTTTTAAGACAATCGAAAATTTCTCTCTCAATATATAAAATCAAAATGAGTTTATAGATCAAATAATATAATTTTTAATGGGGATTCTTACATTGAGTGCTTAATTTTAAGTAGGAGTAAAAGAGAAAAATAATTAAAATAATATTAAAATAAGAAAAATTCAATGCCAGCCGGCACAAAACTCCGCCTCCTCGTCTATCAAGTTGCTCATATGCCATGCAAGATCACACTTCAGTCTCAGCATACGTAAAGTATGTGTTCTTGAATCTTTTATTAAGTAAAAGACAAAAAATAATAATCTACCTTTAGAAAATCTTTAAAAAATTCCCTTTTTTAGAAGAAGATAGAGTTTTTGTTTTATTTATTTATTTATTTATTTGAAATTCGAAGAACGTAGAGTTTTATGTCCTTCTTTAAACGTCATTAGATTATTTGTTTGCCTTCTTTTCCCTGTGAACTACTACTTTAAGAAGGGCACTATTTTAAGACAAAGATACAAGACCAAAGAAATAAGTAGAAGAATATACTCTTATACCAAAAAAAAAAAAAGTAGAAGAATATACTCATTAATATTCTCTTAACTACTACATTCCCCCCCCCCCCCCCCTTTTTTTTTTCCTCTCTTTTGAAAGTACTTCTTCTTCTTCTTCTTTTTTAGGGAATCTTTGAAAGTACTTCTAATAATTTATTATCGGTTTATTATTACAACCTAATAATATTAGGTTTCAAATCGAGTTTATAACACTTAACGCTCGAAAACTATATAATAGTGAATAAAACATTTTAACTTGTGATTGGTTCATCAGTTGAAGATAAAATTTTTAAATTAAAGTTAGTTAACTTTTCAAGAACTAGTTATAAATTTTGTTGACTTTTTAGACAAAAAAAAAACTAAGATAAAAAAATATAATTTAGTTTGAGTCAAACTTAAACACTAAAGGAAACATTATTCTTTTTTTTTTTATCGAATTTTTTAATAAGTTGCGCGGAAAATCATAGAAACAAAAAGACACATTCATTGGCTGATAATTACAATGCATTCCATGAGCATTAAAAATATCTCGAACTTTGTCGTTTCTTTTCATCAATTCTCCACCAAAAAAAAAAAAAAAGGAAACCGTGGCAAAGCAAACGACATTATAAAAGAAGCTGTTAGAAGGAATGAAGGTGTTATATTTATATATATATTTGTGTATACACACACACACACACACAAATAGATTTGCAGATCTACACTACTCATCCCAGAAATAATGGCAAGCTTGAATTATTTTATAGATCACTCAATAATAATTTGTCTGAGTCTACTGGTTTCAACTGTAAGCCTAAACGGTGCGTTTTGTAGCCCCTTGGAAAGAAGAACAAGAACTAGTAGTGCTCTGTTCATATTCGGAGACTCAACTGTGGATACGGGCAACAATAATTACATAAAAACCACACCCGAGAATCGGGCTGACTATGAGCCGTACGGCCATAATGGTTTTTTCCCAAAACCCACTGGACGATTCTCTGATGGTCGTGTCATTGTGGATTTTATAGGTACGAATCTGTACATCTTTTCGTCATTCTTAATTATTCTCATGCAATTTTGCGTACAAACAGAAAGGAACTAAAGAGCAAAAAGAAAAGGCTAAAAGTTTGATGATGACGCAGCTGACTATGCACAGCTGCCAATTATTCCTCCATTTTTACAACCGTCTGCTGATCACACCAACGGTGTCAACTTCGCCTCCGGTGGCGCCGGCGTCCTTTCCGAAACCAATCACCGATTGGTAAGGAACTTTTTTTTTCCCCCTTGGAAGAAGCTTTTACGGTATAACCTCTTACTTAATATAATTTAAAAAAAAACTATTTTCTAATCGTTGGATCACTTTTTTAACGACATGAATTATGTCCATGACAAAATTCATAGCCGTGACACAAAAATGCTATAGTCAGGGATAAGTTGAAAAATTAACATAACTGATATGACAGAATAAGAGGTCTTATTGTGAAAACTTTAATATTTACATCAAGTTACTCCGTCCGACTATGTCCCTATTTGATATCTCTTTTTTTTTTTTTTTTTTAGGTTAAATTTTCACCCTCTCACTATGTAACAAATGTATTTTTCATTATGGGCTTTTTTGTGAATGATTTAGGGTATCGTTGTTTGTTTAGGTGATTGATCTTCAGACACAGCTGAAAAATTTTGAAGAGGTGCAAAAATCATTGGCAGGGAAGTTGGGAGATGAGGAAGCACAAAAACTGATATCAGAAGCAGTTTATTTCTTTGGTATTGGAAGTAACGACTATATGGGTGGTTATCTAGGTAATCCGAAGATGCTACAACGTTACACCCCTGAACAATATGTTGGTATGGTCATTGGAAACTTGACGCAGGCAATCCAGGTGAACTTTTTATCACATAAAACACGGACTTTATTTTGAATCATTATGTCTATATTAAAAACTGTTTTTTTTTTTTTTTTTGGAATTAGTGTGTCCAAATTCTATATTATCGAGAGCAATAAAATGACAAAACAAAATAAACAATCATAAAACACGTAAATTTTTACACAAGTTCATCTTAATATGAGACTGTTTTTTTTTTTTTAATCACTATAGTGATTCCCTACGATTAATAAGTTTAGAAGAGAAATCGCACACCCTCAAAATTTACTGTGTTTCTTTCTCTAACCTCTCTCATAATAACCTTAATGGGATAACTAAAATTATAAATGTGAAATCCTCAAAATACTATTAATGAAACAACTCTCAAACACTGTAGACGACCATGGGACCTTCTCGTCCCCCTTCCAACCCACGCGACCATACAACAAAAGTCGATCCGCATGCTATCTCTGCGTGACACGTTTTTTTTTTTTTTTTGGACGGCATAAATTATGAGCTACGTACCGACGGAGACATTTACGAGCTCCTTTTGGATTTTATATATTATTTAAAATGTGGCTGAAAGCAATATGTGTCGGTATGTAAATGTCTTATCGAACAACCTGTTTGATGCATAATTTGGTTGTCGTTTATGGTTCAGGTGGTGTACCAGAAAGGAGGCAGAAAATTTGGATTTTTGGGCTTGCCTCCTCTCGGATGCTTACCAATGCTCAGAGCTCTGAACCCAAAGAGAGCCAATGATATTGATGGAGGAGGCTGTTTTGAAGAGGCTTCAGCTCTTGCATTGGCTCATAACAACGCCTTAAATGCTGTGCTCAACAGCCTTGACTACATGCTTACAGGCTTCAAGTATTGCAACTCCAATTTATATGCTTGGCTACACGACATTATCAATAACCCCACCAAGTTTGGTACGCATATAACTATATTATACATATATACACACATACAAGTCTCATATCTTATACCGTATAATATCCGACATGTGAATTTCAATTACTGTTAATATAAACTTCAGTTACTAGAAGTATAAATTCATGCAAAAGAAAATGTAGTTAAAGTGAATGTGAATTTTCCTAATTTTATATTTATTTGTGCATAAATTTACATTTTTAATAACTGAAATTTATATTTTCAATAACTAAAATTCACATTTGATGAATATCATACGATACTGGATATAAGACCGACTCTATATATGTACATGACTTCCCTAATATTGCATGATTTTAAGGCGAATACTCTAGTTTAAGAGATAGGAAAAATCTTGTGGTAGTGGTGTTTCCTCAACTTGATCATTGGAGGTGATATCAACATCACAAGAGAGTTTACTTGGTAGAAACTAGGAAATATTAGTAGTGAACAAATTTTAGAAGAATTAGATTATATTAGAAAATAACTAAATAGTATGTATGATTAAAATTTGATGATTAGTTAACAACTTGACATTTTAGAAGAATTAGATTAAATTAGAAAATAACTAAATAGTATGTATGATTAAAATTTGATGATTAGTTAACAACTTGACATTTTAGAAGAATTAGATTAAATTAGAAAATAACTAAATAGTATGTATGATTAAAATTTGATGATTAGTTAACAACTTGACATTCACTAAAATTGCATATTTAGGCAACTCAACTGTAGAATTTTAATAATAATGATTTTTTGAAATAAAATATCAAATAATAAGATTTCGGTGCTTTTGTTCCCTAAATTAATAGTAGTCTAACAATTTGAAAACTGCTGAATTGATTTTTTTTTTTGGGGGGTCAGTTTTTGTCATTGGTCTTTTGTCTTAAAACTAATGATGAATTTCTAAAATTTAACGGAATAATCATGTGTCTCTATAGCTTTACCAAATTTAATTACGTAACATGAAGGTGTGTAATTTTCTAATTCTCAAGTGTTTTTAACAATAGTGAAAAGAGCATTTTACACCTTTCATAATTATTTTCGTAGGTTTGTACAAAATTTTGAACTTTTGATAGAGAAACTACTGTACCAAAAAAAAGTTTAAATTGTATCCAAATGCACAAAACAAACGGATTATATAATTATTTTATGTATATGTTGCATTCCTGGTTACCTAAGTTTCCAAATGTCATTGTCAATTTTAGAGTACAATACTGTAGATAATAACGATGATTTCATTTTCTACAAAAAAAAAAAAAAAAAAAAACGATAATAACAATTCAAGAACTTTTTTAATTAGTTCTAAAAGGTTAATTAAATTACCAAACTGTCCTTTAACATTAGCTAGAGTACTAGCAGTTTATATGTAGCACAATAAAACCATAAAATATCTAGTTTGCGTTTGGTTTACTGGTTGAATATGAAAATTTTAAATTAGAGTTGGTTGACTTTTCAAAAACTAGTTATAAATTTTATTAACTTTTCACAAAAAAGATAAAAATTAAAATAAAAAATAATAATTTAATTAGAGTTAAACTGAAACTTCAAACGAAGCCGTATGCCTCGCTTGGCGTTCAAGTTCAAACTGTACTTTTTCATATCAATTTTTATCTTTTTCTGAAAAAGTTTTTAATCTTTTTATAAAAAAGTTTATCTTTTCTGAAAAGTAAACAAAAATTTTCAACTCAAACTCATTTAGGACCCGTAATGTATTTCCAAGTTTCCAACAAAATTAGGTATAAGATTTCTCGAAGTCTCCACAAGTTTCAGAATTATGCTCACATTTATAACGTATCTAGGACTATATATATTGTCACACGATAACAATTTGCTGAACTCATTCAACGTTTGAACTTTGACCGGTGTGTCGTATGTGAAAAAGGCTTCAAGGACGGAGTGAATGCCTGTTGTGGAACCGGACCATACGGAGGCATCTTTACCTGCGGCGGTAGAAAGAACGTCACGGACTTCCAGTTATGCGACTCCCCTCAAGATTACGTGTGGTGGGATTCTCTACACCCTACTGAGACCATCCACCACCTCTTTGCCACGTGTCTTTGGAGCGGGCCCACTCCCTTGGTGGGCCCTTACAACCTCCAAGATCTCTTCTTTGATCAGGCGAACAAGATCACCACCACCATTGCAGATATCGTTGATCATCAAAACCCTGAGCTAGAACACATAGTATATTAGCATGTTGTTCCGATTGATGTCCTGAATTTTTCGTCTCATTTACTGTCTTCCTAATATGTTGTTTTGTCATGTCATCTAAGTTTAAGAGTTTGACGCATAAATAAATACTAAGGGCTTTTCTTATGTCTTTACAGTGGAAGGACGCTCTAATATAATATATGATGTTTTTAACGTAATATAAAATGAGTAATATACAACACTAATTCAAGAAATATGTAACACAGCACATAATGAATCGGAAATATCTGTATGGTTAGTGAAAGTTGTATTTTTTATGTATTAACACACAAACGTATCGTTTTGATTTATTGTTACATGTTACTCATTTAATGTTATAATAAAATCATCTTATGTCACGTTTGAGGATCATAGAGAATTTTTTTAGGTACTTAAATAAATTGTCCAAAAAAAAATGATATGATTGGACAATTAATGAAAGAGAAAATATAGGGGGGTAGATTTGGATTCTAGAATACAAGACTTATTATTATTATTATTATTATTGGATAAATTAGCATACAAGACTTAATAAGCTTAGCTTCCTTTCTTATGAAGGATTTGGTTTGGCTAATTGGCTGGTTTTGATTGGTTTCTTGTATTTTTATATGTTAAACGACATGTGGGTTTTGTTGGTGTGACATGTGCTTGGTTGTCAAAAGCACAAATTATATAGCTTTAGATTTTTATAAACAAATCAAATACAAGGGGCTTTGTATATTTGTTAAGTTTTTCATAGCTGTAACCAAGCTGTATTTTAGCCGTCTTAATAATCATTAATCATTTTCATGATATAAGACTTCTACGTTTGGAAGATATGTCTATTTTCATAAATTAAAATTTTTTTACAAAAATGTATTTGTCTTAATTTTATTCATTATTCTCTCATTTTAAAAAAGAAAAATTATCTCATTTTTAAATTTAATTTGTACATATCATTTTGAAAAAAAAAAAAAAAGAAAATAAATTTTTTTAAAATATTCTCATAATGCACAATTCTTAACACGATTTTCTTCTCATTTCAATCAACCTTTTGTTTTCAAAAGAAAATATTTTATACATCCATCATCTTATTTTCAAAATAAAAATATTTTTTTTCTAAAATAAGAAAAATTTCTTTTTTTAAAAATAGATATATAATCTAAACGGAGTAACTCATAACTCAGAAATTATGAGAAAAATATTTTGGTCAAAACGGCAAAAAGTAGCAATATCCCACACGAAATGTGGAAGCAAACTCTCATTGGATATGTGGCAGAAACTAGTTGGCTCGTTATGTTTCCAGCAAAAACAAGGTTTAAAAGTTATTTATATTCCTTTCATACGTATATATAATAACTACTAATCAGCATCATCTGCGTTGATTTCGTTGATTTTTCTCTAGTGGTTGGACCAACAATCATTTTCCACGTGCACAACGTGGGCGTAATGTGAAGTTGTTTAAAGGATTAAAAATAAATAAATAAATAAACTTCAACCTCATGCTGTCATAGTATATAATAATAACTGGGGTTGTTTGTTGAAGGAATAAAGTCAATTTTATATGGTTATTTTGGACTAATTAAAGGGTATTTGGTATATACCAAAAACTTAGTCAGAAGGCACTGCCAAATGGCTTAATATCCTCTTATGGAATTGGATAAAAAAAATTTTAGATAAATTATATATGTAACTATCTAAATCGGTTGTTGTAACAACAAAAAAACTCATGTAAAAAAACAAGGATGGGTGACGATTTTTTCTAATTGAATTAGCATGAATATGAACATATTTTGGTTTAAACTTGGCTTTTTTTTTTTTTTGCTAAAAAAAAAAAATCTGATGGTGATCCCGTTATATCTTTTTTTTTTTTTTTTTTTTAAGTTTATGTAGGCATAGACACTCCCCTGAGTTGGTTTAAACTTGGCATGTAACTCAACGTTGAGATTGCCCAGTTTTTTTCCTTTGTCCATAGTTGGGGAAGTTTGAAAAAGGTCTTTTTCCATATAATTTTTTTTTTGAAAGAGAAATTATAATTCAAATTAAAATTAGATATAAATACCAATACCAAAGATGAAACAACTCTGTGATACAAAAGACATAACCCTTGATTAAGATCGATTCCATTAGTAAAATATGATGAAGTTCAATGAGGAAGACATAAGCCAAGATCTGGTGACAGGAGAATTTTGCGAATTCCTCGACAATCCTATAATTAAGCATGTACAAAGCTGTTTTAAAAATATATATATACAATCGATAGAATATTCTGATCGATTGAGAGGCAATCCCTCACAGCACAAAAACTGTAACAAACTCCGTATAGCCCTAATACTAACGGAACCCATAAACATATACCGTTATAAATAATTCAAGTAGAACCCACACACAAAAACAAACCAGGGGTGGAAGAACCACCTTCTTTATTACAAAATTAAAACTAAAACACAAAAATAAAACATGAATATAAAATACCATTGCTTGCTAAATTCTCGCCCAATGTGGAACACTCACTCCACCATATGCCATGACTCAGAAGAAATCAATCGGCTCGGTTAGAGGTAAGAGATCGCCACACTAACAATCAGATTACCAAGGCCTCGTCGGATCCTAAACCGTCGGAAGCTCACTGGGTTAGATCTCTGACTCCAAACCCACTAAGATTACCAAACTGCTGATCATCTTCACAAACTACGGCAGCGGTAGCGGCGGAAGTCCCATATAAAGGAAAACCCTAATTTATGAGAATTTTGAGAGAAAAAAGAGGAGAGAGAAATGACCATTTTAATCACAATTTTTATAACCCTTGTTCTATAGAAAATTGCAACAGTGACTGGTAACTTCAAAATTGCCCCAAATTTAGGTTTGCTCTTTTCTATATGCTTTGTTTATAGCTATACGGGGGTTGGACTTGGCCAAGCACGTGTAAATCCCAAATGACCCGATATGAATAGTGGGATCACTTATTGGGGGAAGGACTCACGTACCAAAAATGATAGGTGATCGTGGGAACAACTGCAACTGTGCTAAGTGTGAACCCAAAGATGTTGTGATGCCTGGTGATTTGTTGTGGCCTTTTTTTTTTTTTTTTTTTTTTTTATTAATCTTTTTGATGACTGTGTCCTCTCCGTTTAGTTGGTTTGCTTAAGTTAGAGAATTATAGTTATTTTAATTGAGGTTGAGTTTCGAAATTATTCGTTTGGTTGAAAATGATCTGTTAGGAGTTAAAACATGTAAAACTTTGAAATGTTCTCAAAAAAAAAAAATGGAATTTGTTTAATTTCTCTCGAAATTCTCTTCAATTAAAAAAAATTATTTCATTTCAATTTAAAAATAACAAAATTATAGACTTTAAAAATTTAAAATTAGAATTGGAGATGTAAATAGCAAAACTGAATTTACTTTTAAACAAAAAGACAAAAAATAATGGTATTGTTTGTTGGAGCGAACCAACCAAACATCCTCTTCATTTACAAGATGTTCTTGCCAAACTATATATGAATCTCCATTCATATATGTTAAACTTAACCCATATTTAGATCACTCTCTCAATTTGAATGTTTTACATAAAAATGCATCGTTCATTTGGTTAGTAGCTAAATTATTTAAGTGGTTTTACTATTCACAATAATTTAGTTCAAATTCAAATCTAAAAATTTTCCCATCACTCATATTTCTACATTTATGTTTTTCAAATATTACTTTAAAAAAAACTATCAAAATACACATTCAATTTGATTACATAATTCAAATTCTACATTTGGATTCATACATTCAATTTGATGGAAAAATTCATAAAAAATAAATGCAACTTATGATCCAAATATACCCTTAGTAAAAAGAAATTTGTGAAAACAACCACTTAAATAGACATGTTAAAGTTTTTTTTGTCATCTTGTAATGCTTATTTAGATTTTTGACTCCTTAATATTTATTTAATTGGATGTCAACAAAACTGAAATTATTATAACCGTATCAATAATCCAAAAATCTGTTTTTTGAAGAGCAATCCTCTAAATCACCCTTAATTAAAAAAAAAAAAAGGTTAATAAGAATGTGAAATTTAGTTATTCATCTAGATCATTATGATATAAAAATATCTAAAAGTGGTTTACCGGCACATAAATTAGGGTCGGCATATTAATTGTCCTTTTTTCTTTGTTTATACAGATGTTTTAAAAATTTATCTTATCAATTAATATTAAAAAAAAATATTTATCATTAAAAAGATTCATTGTCACAGAAATTGATACTAAGAACGTAAAAGATCCTTAGCATTAATTTTAATTTTTAATATTACATAATCCAATTTTGTTGGTAGGGGTTATTATTTATAGTATAAAAGTAATTATTTGTCATAAGAATCCAAAGCTAATGAACAACGACAGTGGCAAATGCCGCTAGTCATGCCTTCCTTAAATCTACAATCACGTGTTTCACCCGCCAATTTTTAACTGCTCTGATAACAAATATATATATATATATATGAAAGAGACTGTGGTAGAGTCTACCGATAGGGTCTCTGGGAGATGCTCTACCACAGTCTCTTCCTATATATATAGTTAAAATCCCACAAATAAATGCAAAATTGGGATTCAATTTTTTTCCTATTGGAAATTTTTACAAGCCTAAATTATTTCCACCATTAAGAAAAACGCTATTAATTTGTTTCATGTTTCTTTAAAGGCATTTTTCACTGTGATTTTTTAAAATAATAAAACGACTCAATAACTTTATTTTATTTGTAAAATAACTTAAAAACTTTAATTACAAAATGATTTCGAAACAATCGAGTACAATCGACTCTTTAGTTGATCGTTACAATATAAAAATGAAAGAAAGTTATTTTTACTAATTTTAATTTTGAAGGTTATCACTTTGATTAATTTATCGATTTTGTGCTTCAACGGTAAATAGCTACCAAGTTTCAAAGGTTGAAATGTATGAGTATTAAGAATAGAAGGCTTTTTAAGAATAACACAACATCGTCTAGCTTCAACCTTAAGAATCGGCTTTTATACAAAATATTAATTAAAAAAATATTTTTTTTTCCAATATCTGAGAATTTTCAAAAAATGGTAAAACAAAGAAAATTGGATTAAACAACGTGATGAGTGGCAGTGATGTCGGCTGGAAATGAAGTAATTAGAAGCCGGAAGCCAGCAAAAGAAAATTTCAAGTTTAAAAATGAAAAAAAAAAAAAAAAACAAACACAAGGTCTCATTCTTTATTTTACCCAACAATAACGACACATCAATTATTAGCACTTTTTTTTATTGTTGTTGTTGTTGTCGTCACATTATTTCATTCTATTTTATACAAAAATAATGAAAATACGAAAATAAAATTAAAAATAAAAACAATAATTTTCACTAAATAATGTGTGGATGGAGCGGTGACCGAAGTTGTGGTTTTGATTTTTTCCCCTTCCCTTTGGAATATGAACGGCTTTGTTTGGTTCAGTATTTTAAATTAACCATTTTAAATTTTTTTATTATTTTTTCTAAAAATTTTTTCTTTTATTCAAAAATTTTTTTATCTTTTCTGAAAAATCAACATAATTTACTATTTAAATTTAAAAATCTTAACTCAAATTTACACACCAAATATCCTAAAAGAATAATAAGAGCAGCTTCACTTTGTTCACTTTCTCTCTCTTCCCCCGACCTTACCTCTTTCTCTCTCTGTATGTATCTATGTATCGTACTCAAATTTTATATCTAATTTTTAATATCTTAAATAATATTTAACTATCAAAATATAATTAATTAAATATTATTTAATATATTAAAAATCAAATAGAAAGTGAATTCTTGTGTATACGTGTATTTCTCTCTCTCACAAAAAAACCAACAGCTGAAAAAAAAAAAAAACAAAAAAAAACCCTCAAAACATCGAAATTTACGAAATTAACATTGTCAATTATTAGGGAGCTTCTTCTCTCTGTCCTCTCCACTCTCTATTCACTTTCCAATACTTCTGGTTTTCCCAAGCCCCAAAATCTCTCCCCTTTTTCATTTTTTATTTTATTTTATTTTTTTTTCTTTCCTCTTTCTCGAACCTCCCATCGATTTTCCTTCTCTTTTTGGCTCCCAAATTTTCTGCTCCTTCTTCGCCTCGTATCTTTTTCCTTCCTTATAAAGCTTCCATTTTTCGAAAACCTCATTCTTCTCTCTCTGCGTATGTAGTAAATACATGTATATACATATATGTAAACACTGTCTGTGTAAATATATATAAGTATATTTATATGTTCTGTAGAGAGTTGAGTGTGATTTAGTGACTGTGTTGTGATATATTCGATCCCGGATCACGAGAAGAGAAAGCAAAGGATCAGGAAATTCTCTCCTGTGGATGAGTAGAGAAGGTTCTGGAACAAGAAAGGTCAAAGTTTGGAGTTGAGGTTTTTCTTCTGCGAAGAAGAAGAAGAAAAGGAAGGAAGAGGTTTTGATCGGGAAATGTTGTACTTGAAACAGCCCAACTGTACGGAATTTGTATGGGGATTGGGTGGGGATTCGTTAGGCGAATAGAGAATTTTTGTTTGTTTTCTTCTCAGGTGTAAGTGAATTCTTCTGTTTGTGTGTAAATTTCTGGGTTTGGTTTTGGTCGTTTGATCTCCTCCATGCCGTGCTGGTGATATTATCCCTGAGCCTGAGGCTCGGGGGAGATCTGAATCATAATCATCCATGGCGTCCTCAGAGAACGAGCAATCGTCTCACGACTCCGAAGAGAGCTTGCCTCCTCCTGACCACGCCTATATGCAGAAATTCAGGCTCTACCAGACTCGATCGGTAATTCTTCCCTCGCCTTCATTTCAATCGGATCTACTCAATTTGTTATTCATTTTCCGGAATTTGAATCTCGTATATGTCAAAAACGAGCATTTAGATCGCCATTTAGTAATTTTGGTTCATTTCTGTGTTGTTTATACTGACCTAAATGGATCAATTTTGTGTTTATCTGCAAAATTTTAGATGAAAGGAAGGTATAAGAGTAGAACATATTCAATTCATCGCCATTTGTTATTCGTTGCGTGAAATTATGAATCCTATGTAGGTCAAAATCGGCATTTAGATCGCCCATGGTGTGTTTTTCGTGTTTTAAATCTAGAAATTGAGTAAAGTTTGGCTAAGTAGTAATTAATTAAGAACATTTAGTTTGTGTGTTAAGTGTTTGTTATATCTATACCAATTCATATGATTAATTTTTATGTTTTTTTTTCCACTGTAGAAATTTTACATGATAGGAAGGGATAAGAGTAGAACATATTGGAAAGTGCTGAAAATCGATCGGCTAGATCCTTCCGAGCTAAACATTCGCGAAGATTCTACCACTTATACAGAAAGCGAATGTTCTGACCTGTTGAGGCGGATACATGAAGGAAACAAGTCCACTGGTGGACTCAAATTTGTCACGACTTGTTATGGGATTGTTGGTATGTGGGGGTTTTTTTTTTCCTGTTCATGTTTTTTTTTTTTTGACATTTGTCAGTCATTAGGAGCATTGGAAAAACTCACTCATTGCATTTTATGTTGTTGTTTTAGGGTTTATCAAATTTTTGGGGCCATATTACATGCTGCTTATTACGAAAAGACGACAGATTGGTGCAATCTGTGGGCACACAGTATATGCCATCTCCAAGAGTGAAATGATTCCCCTTCCGAATTCCTCGGTGCATTCAAGTCTCGCGGATTCTAGGAACGAGAACAGGTCTCTACTCCATTTCATATAATAAATGTATCTTGTCCATGGTCCTTCTTGCGAGTATTAATATTAGGAAAGTTACACTATTTGTCACACCATTATGTGGGAATTATTATTATTATTATAATTTTTCTATTTTCATTCTTCTCCATTTTTCCTTTTCTTTTAACCTTTATAGGATTATGCATCTTCTTTGTCTTTCTTCTAATTTTCTTGGTTAAATAGAAAAGGTCTAAGAGGAACGTTCTTTCTAATTATCTATTAGAAATCTTATCCATACATGTTATTTTGTTTCTCCCTAGGAATTTCTTTTTGGCGTCTTTTTTGTAATTGGCCATAACTGTTAATTCTTAATTCTCTTTTATTGATGGCTTAGATACAAGAAGCTCTTATGCACGGTGGACCTTACAAAGGACTTCTTTTTCAGCTACTCATACCATGTTATGCGTAGTCTTCAAAAGAATATGTGTAATAATGCTATGGGACATGTACTTTATGATACTATGTTTGTCTGGAATGAGTTCTTAACTCGTGGAATACGGAATCACCTCCAAAATACTGTTTGGACTGTTGCATTGGTATATGGATTTTTTAAACAGGTGAGCTGTAACTAGCAGCTAGAGAATTATAGGAATCATAAATTAAATTTATTTTCAGGGATAAGTTCAATAATTTCCTATTCAAGGTAAAACTATTGTTGCACGATTTCTTCTTCTTCCAGGTGCTTCCATCCTCTAGATGTTTGATTTCCAAATATACAAATCCATGGAGTTATTCCATCCCGGACGAAGAGGAGTTTTGGACATAAAAGAAAAGAGAAAAAGTATAAGAGACACACATACTGACACAAACACATAAGTTTTGAACAGGCATATTATGTTCACTTATCCATCGTTAATGAAATGCTAAACATTAATCAATAAAAACAAAAGAGGATAGGGAGTTACATCTCCACAAAAGATTTATGCCAGATTTGTTGGAACTTACGGGATCTATTTTTTTTAATGATTTTTTTATTTATTTATGGAAATGGAATACATCCAAAATGGTATAGTTTCATTTTATGTTTGAATTCTTTAATCGAGATATTCAAGAAGTTATGTGTTACTCGGATGGTTTTCTATTAGATAAGATTTGTTTTGATCTATCTACAAACTTCTTGAAACTTTTTAAGCTCTCTATATTTTTAAACATTACTACCCTGATTTATCTATCATCATTTGATCGCGTTTCAGTATCTGATGTTTGAGTGATTTTTCTCATGCCATTCAAATATAGGCCACCCTTTCAGTATCTGGACGTGACTTCAAACTGACCCTTATTGCGAGGCGTTCACGTCATTATGCCGGAACCAGGTCAGTGTAATTTGTAAATTGCCTCCACGAACTACTACTGTGCTTTCGATTAAGATATGCAAGAGAAAATACCATTTCAGCTTCTAGTTGGTGCTTTGACTTATTATTGTAGTTGCATAGGAAAGGAAACAATAACTATTTTTCAATGTGATGTGGAGATGCCCAAATAATTATAATCTGTACTTTCTTATAAAATTGGTTGCTGCAGTTGTTTTACCAAGGTTAATCTAGTAATCCAATTTGCTGTGAGATTGAATGTTTTCAACCAACAATAACTGAGAGTCTGATCAATGTGTTCTTCCATTATTTCTTTCTTGTCATATAGGTATCTAAAACGAGGTGTGAATGTGAAGGGCAGAGTAGCTAATGATGTTGAGACTGAACAAATTGTTTTTGAGGATGTTCCCAATGGATTTCCCATGCAAATAAGTTCAGTCGTCCAGAACCGGGGCTCAATTCCTCTTTTTTGGTCGCAAGAAACTTCACGTTTGAATATTAAACCAGATATCATATGTGAGTCCTGGGGATCCTCGGTTAAGTGATATAATTGCCACGTACAGATTACCGCGAATTTAATTGACAGATTTGTGTATTTTTCCAGTGTCAAAGAAGGACCATAACTATGAAGCCACTAGACTTCACTTTGAGAATCTTGCCAAGAGATATGGGAACCCTATTATTATTTTGAATCTGATTAAGGTAAATTTACTTTTTGGCAGATTATTCACTGGTAATTTGGTTTTCTCCAAAGTCCCCTGTTTGTTATTTTGTTTTCTCTCTTCTATTTTACTTAAATATGATAGTGAGGCAAGGGTGTTGTTCCAAATTAAAAAGTGGCAAATGGGAAGGGTGTTAGCAGGGTGCATCCTTGAGAAACTCTTGATTAATGTTGCTCTCATCTTTTGTTTCTTTATTTGTTTGGGCAATCAACAGACGCAAGAGAGGAAGCCTCGAGAGTCCATTCTTCGAGCAGAGTTTGCTAACGCAATTGAATTTATCAATAAAGATTTATCTGGTGAGAACCATCTTAGATTCCTTCACTGGGATCTGCATAAACATTCTCGGAGGTATGTTAACTACAGTGTTTTGGTGTTCTTCCTCCAAAGATTATGATATTACCACGATTACATCTTGCCTAAAAAACTTGTGTTTGCTTCTCTTCCAGCAAAGCTACCAATGTCTTGTTACTTCTTGGCAAGGTGGCTGCCTATGCATTGACGCTAACGGGTTTCTTCTACTGTCAAGTGACACCTGCTTTGGGGTCCGAGTTCTCTCTTAATTGGCCTTCGTCTGAGTAAGTTTGCTTTGCTGCTGTGGAAGATTTTCTTTTTGGTAAAATGGCATTTTTGTTTTTTGTATGAAGTTTGATTCTTTTCCCGAGAAGACGATGCATAATTTAGAAAAAAAAAAAAGTTGTGCTCTGTAGGCTGTTGTCCTGTTCTATCGTTTTTGTCTGAAACGTGTTAGACAATTAATGATTAAAAGGATTAGAGAGAAAATGACTTAATTTACTTGCATCCAGTTTGTATTAATAGGATGTTTATTCGTTTTAGTTTTGTATTTTAACAACGTTTGCATGCTGACCGCTATGTTTATATTATGGACATGTTGCAGGAACGTACACAATGGTGAGTGGTACCCCCAAAGGCATTGTGATGACAGTAATGAGGATGCTGAAAACTTGGACGAGAAAGCTAGTGGTGGCAGCAGCATTGCAAATGGAAATCATTCAGTCAAGCAACCCATGTTTCAAAGGGGGGTACTGAGAACCAATTGCATAGATTGCCTGGATCGCACAAATGTTGCGCAATACGCATACGGGTTGGCTGCATTGGGACACCAGCTTCATGCTCTAGGAGTCATGGAAAATCCGAAAATAGACCTTGATGCACCTTTGGCTGATGATTTGATGGGTTTTTACGAGAGAATGGGTGACACACTGGCACATCAATATGGTGGATCAGCAGCTCACAACAAGGTACATAATATTGAATTCTTATGCTCTATGTGTCAACTCTTTTGGACTGAGATGCATCTTCTTCTTCTTCACTTAAAATAAGAAACAAGTTGGAGGTGCTATTGGGAAGTATTTAATATTTATTGTTATTTATTCATTTCCTGTTTGATGTACAACATCAATGTGAAATGGCGTGTGCAATGAATCTGATTTAGATTGGATTTGGATGGCCGAACCTCAGTAAACTATGGGGAATTTAGGGGTTGGTTTTTGAGTTTATTGTGGTTACTCGTTTGGTTTTATACTATCATAGTTTTTGTGGCAAAGAATTGTCTTTAAGCAATCGCCTAACTGCTTTTTCGTTCTTGTGCTCCTGTTTCTTACATTTTCTGAACTTGATGTTGAACAGATATTTTCTGAGAGAAGGGGTCAATGGAGGGCAGCAACTCAGTCGCAGGAGTTCTTCAGAACTCTTCAACGCTATTACAGTAATGCATACATGGATGCAGAGAAGCAAGATGCGATTAATGTGTAAGTTTTGCATTGATTCTCACTCTTGTTAAAACTCATAAGAGAATCACAGCGGGCTACGTGTCTTAACATGTCCTGGCATCTGTAGCAGTAAATTTTTTATTATTGCCTCTGTTTGAAATGTATCTTTAATTCTTTCTGCTTGTTTGTGCCGTTATGCAACTTACTAGCATTTTTATTGATGTGTATATCTTGCACTAGAAGTGATTTCCTTGGTTAATGAATCTTGAGCAGATTCCTGGGGCATTTCCAACCACAACAGGGTAAACCTGCACTCTGGGAGCTGGGTTCAGATCAGCATTATGATTCGGGGAGGGATAGAGATGAAGATGGAAGGTATCTTATTAACTAGTCAAGACTTTGAGATGAGAAATCTGCTTAATGTTTTACTTATTCTTGGTCTCTGCTCTGATAGAATTTCTTTTAGATTTCTTTTTTATATCTTTTATTATTACTGTTTACTATTATTACTATTTGTTATTGTTATTGTAATTATTTTTATTTCTTCTAAAAGATTATCATTTAAGATTGATGTCTGTCTATTTTTTAAGCATGGTGCCTGTTTTCTTTTGCAATTGATGACTCCAAACACAAGAATATCCTATGGGATATACTTCCCTGTTGATTTTTCATCCCATTCTTGAGGCTAAAGAACTTTCAGTGCAAAAAGGTCACAAAATCAAAACTTCTTTTGGGCACTGATCCTCTCCCTAGATTCTGGTATATGGTTGTTTTTAATTCCTATATTTTTTTAAAGATAATACGAGGACAAACTGGAGAGGATTTGTGGGTTTTTTTTCTTTCTTTCTTTCTTTCTTTCTTTCTTTCTTTCTTCTTCTTCTTCTTCTTCGTTTTTTTTTTTTGGCCTTCTTGCTTACAATTTGCCAAATTTATACATTGGCTATTTAGATATGTGGAGAAACATGTTTTTAACTCTTTCTCTTTTCCCTAGGTCTATTTTCAAAAGATCTTTATCGGATGGAAACATTCTTCGTGAACACAGCTCACCTATATTGGCTAGAAACGGAAAGCAGGAGGAATTTAATTCTGTTTTGCCTGATGAATCACAACACAAGAAGGTTCTCAGTGAATCATCTCCTGAGATATCAACATGTGAGAGTGACATGACTTTTTCAAGGTTTGTTAGCATCATGCTATTATTTTATATAGCTGTTGAACAATTATAATCGCTCCGATACTCCACTCTATTCCTTCTCATATTTAAACTGAGTGCTGTTCAATAACTCTGTGTAGGTATACTCCCTTAATGCCTCGTAGGCAACTTTTTGGGGATGTTCAAAGGGACCGAGGCCATGAAAGTGATAATATTTACTTTTCTGAACACGGTGATGTGTCCAACTGCTCAAACTTTCTTGATCTAGACTGGCTATCTTCTTCTGGAAATTCATGCGAGGAAGAACCATATGAGAGGTAGTTTTTTATAGAGTTTAGAGCAGATAACTTTCTTGTTGGTGTGTAGATCTGGAGTTATAAGAAACCTCCTAAAATCAAAATTTTTGCTTGCTTCCGTTAAATTCTTTTTGGGGTTAAGATAATAATGTGTATGTCAGTGTTCTTTTACGGAGACCGAAAAGGGGGGGGGATAAAATTTTCCGGGTATAACTCTATATTCGTATTGTACACAGGTCATCAATGCTCACGAACTCCCCAGTTGAGGGACTATCATCTGAGAATGTTGTCAACGGCATAATCGGAGATTCTACCCCATCCACAAGTGAATGTAGTTCCAGCATGAAGGTCAGTAGCCGTTAACTTAAGCTAGTATTTTTGATAATTGAAGTAATAAGTAAAAACTACGTGATTTTGTGCCAAGATGACTTGTTTGCGTTTTGAAGTTTGCCGGTACTCTAAATTAGAGTTTGGCTTATAATTTAGTTCTTAGGCCAAATAAAATCTTTAGCAGGACACATTATTTTGCTAATTATTCATTATGCGATGAATTGATTCTATTAATGTTCTATTTATAACCGAAGTATTGAACTTTTTTTTTTCTTTCCTTTTGAACAATTTTTATTAACAATCATCCATAAGCCAAGCCTTAAATTGATCTTGAGATTCCGGTTTACTAATTGCCTAGATGAGATTAATTATTTTTTAATCCAAACTGTCTGGTTATACTTACTTTACTACTGTCTCTTGTCTTTTTATCTATAGGAGAGAGGGCGAACTGAAACTGATCTGCACTATGGTCTTGGGCGGAGTTCGAATGTTCTCGAGGAATATTCGGATAGCTTTGTTCAGTGGGTGAACTGTGGAGAGACACTATGCCACTGAAGTCTTGCTCAATTTTCATCTAGATTTACCTACTGCGTTTTTGCTCCCTCGCTTCCTCATTTGATTCAATCCGCCCCAGAGATGCCCATCAACAAATAACAAACTATCGAATGCGTACCACAAATCCTGGGAACGAGAGAGAAACAGAAGGAACGGAACCGGCATCCTCTAAAAGGGTGTTATTCCTTGATGCAATCATCTTGGCTCACATGTGTGACTTGCATGATTGATTATATCGTGAAAAAACATTAGTCGGAACTTGATACAAAAAGTACAAGAGTAAATAGTCAAAAAGTTTTATTTTCTAAAAAAAAAAAAAACATTCTTTTAGGAGCTCGTCGGGCTTCGCCAGTTCAGTTCGTGGTGACTTTAGGTTTTGATCGTGTAAATATTTTTCATTGTCCCCGTTGGAGCTCCATGGTGTTAGAATTGCAGGTCACTGATTCTTTAATTTTGGTTCGCTAATCTTATGGTCGTAGTGGGAAGGGTACTAACGACGGGGACCTAGCATCTCCGAGGGATTTCTGAGCATCGAACCGAGCCTCGAGCTATCACAGACAGACATAGGGCCCCAAATTTCAGTCTACTTCTTAAACTTGTTGAGCATATTCCATCATTAGTTCCCATGGGTTTTTCTGTTATTCAAGTTTGCTGTTTAATGAGTGCTCACATGTCTGTCATGCAATGTCCTCGTGAAAACATGTCGAAGCTTCTATTTTTTTTTTTTTTTAATTTTAAATCATGTTAAATATAGCCTTCATGTACAAGGAAGAACTAGAGTTCATCTTTAAGACCATTATTTAAATATTTGACTACCTGAAAAAAGAGGACAAGTTTCCACTTGTACTCTTGAATTTTGTCTATTGCCTCGTTTTTTAATCTCTGCTGTCTATTTATGTCCTCGCACTTTTAAACGGGTGGCATGTAAGTAATGTAACTCATACATTTATTATTTCATTTGGTACCCGTACATTTTTTTTCCTTTTTTTATTCGGATAAGAAAGTTTTTCTTTTCTTTAAGAGGCCAATTACTTGTTCACCAAAGAAAAAAAAAAGGAAATTAAAAAAAAAAAAAAAGAGAGAGAGAGGCCAAGTTACTTGGCTTTCATTTAAAAATCGACGGAGAATCACCGACATCCCACGTGAGTGGAGAAGATAGGGAAAAAGGAGAAACTGAAAAAGTAAAAGTGACTGAAGATGCATTGCATCGTTCGTACTCATTTTCATGTTCACAAAAATCCCACTCTGCGACCCTTTTCTAGCTAAATTCTGATACCTTAAAGACCATTGTTTGGATCACGGTTCATCTACCTTTTTATTTTTAATAAATAAAAAGCTAAAAAAGTGGAAATCCTTTTTTGAAAAGAGGGTGTTATGTCTTGCTTTTTAAGGCCTTGGTCGTGTGAATCACGGATAATTAAAAAATGTTTTTTCTTTACTTTTTCTTTTTTCTATTCATCTTTCTGTCAGATTTTTAGACGTATTTTACTAATTAGAATTTTGGATTTAACAAAAATATTTGTTTTCAACTTTTATTTATAATGTTTAATTTTTTTTTTTTTTTGTTAAATGGCCCAATTTTGGGGGTCGCAGTAAATTGTATTTTTGAACACAAATATTCGAAAGATAACAATTACTTTTACAAAGAGAATTGCTTATTACATAAAAATTTTATTCACAAACTGTGTTTTATTCACAAACTGTGTTTTACCTGGTAAATGTTACTTTACCAAGTATTTCTTATCTCCATTTTTTTTTAACTTGGGGAAGGGGTATATGAAATCTATAACATTTGATGGAGTTAGATGTTGTATTACCACTAGGTTATACTATATCTACAACCATATTTCTTATCTCCAATTGATTTACACATTAAAAAAAAACAATTTTATTGCGCGAATAATAAATCAGTCAATGTAAATAATCAGTTTTTTTTTTCCTAGGTTTTCAGAAAATCAAATAATTCATTAACTTCTCTAAATTATATTTCAAACAAGAAAATTGAAACATTAGCCTCAGTTTGGAAAACTCTAGCCCGAAATTAAAAACCATATAACCAGAAGTTGAAAATTCCCCAAAATCCCATATAACCCTAAAACAAAACAATCTTATTCCCTTCCCCTTGCAATTGCAAAACGCCGGCGACAGGCAATTGCCAAATGCCGGCGACAGAAGATGGTGAGGCTCACCATAGCAAAGAGAAACTCATCGATCTGTGATGAAGACAAGGCTTGCTTTGCAGACTTGAGACTCGATCATTTGGTTGTCCCGATGACAACCTCGCAAAGCCTCTATCAATGACAATGCTTGGTCACAAAGCTTTGGCGGGACAATGAGTCTTGGTTGCAAAGCATTGTCACAGCGGTGAGGCCTAGGTCACACGTTCTTGTCACCGGTCTTGTCATGAGGGAGAAAGAGAGGGTTAAAGGAAAGCGGGCGAAAACAGGGGGAAAAAAAATCAACACAAGGACAATGTCGTTTGTCATCCTCAGTGGAGAGTTCAAATCCCCCACCCCAACCCGAATTTCAAAAAAAAAAAAATATATATATATATATATATAATTCCAAATTGTTTGTTAAACACTTTACTAGAGTTACAAATGATAGCCGAGTATAAATTCATCACCTTTTTTTTTTTTCAGTAAACAATAAAAGAGAATGAGAAGCAACCCTTCATTCATGTTCCTGGTGCAATGGAAACAGTCATTTAGATAAACCGCCATTATGTGATCGCCAAAAATCAAGGAAAGACCTAAGACCTTAGACCTAAGGCATAAGACAGTCGCGGAGCACTTAAAAGTATTTAGCAGATATAATCAAGAACCAAGAAATTTCTTACGAGATTTAAGGTGTTAAAAAACAAGAGCGAACAAGAGCATTGGGAAAATTATCTGTAAAGATGACACCAAAACTGATCTTGACAATCCAAATGCCGCAGAACCCGAGCAAAAGGATCAACCAAAAATTGGTAAGAGGAGGGCAACATGGTCCAAAGGAATGGCATCGGAAGTGCTTTTCTCCGGTTCAGGATGGTTTATTGCATTGCGGGGTAGGACAATGAGCTGTCCCTTCCCATGGCTCTTCTCTAGAAGCCAACCGCTATTGGCTACGTGGTGCTCGAGAAATTTGTCCAGGGAAAGACCTTCAATGTTGATAGCCTGCAGCACATTCATTCCACATTACAAGCTATACAAAGAGAACATGAAAAGCACCAAGTTCTCATGAGTTCTGATTTCTGACAATTGTGCATAGATATAATCAAAGACCTCGTATGCAGAACCATAGTATCACACAATGCATCAATTTCCCAATAAGCGCCAATATTACTAAACCATTATTATGTGGACGGATTTAATAGCACACAATTGTAACACTATGTATCTAGAATACTTTATGCAGCCGTGACATATAACATGAAGATTCTCCTTTCAATTAGCACCTTAACACGAAATGAAACCACTATTAATAAAGTATACCTCAGCAAGCACAGATCTAGGAACCTTCTGATAAGTCAACGAAAGGACATTAATTGCATAGGCTTGGATGGCTTGCTCAAAACCTGCAATTTAATCGACTTATAAGCCATACTACAAACAGGAAAGTACACAAATGCATACAGAAAGAAATACAAATAGGACAGCAAGATCACAACAGCAATCATAAAACTAACGAGTCGACAGAAGCAAGACATAACACTTGTTTTTGTAGGTGGAGATGTTCAAAGGGCAAAGCAAATGAAGAGTTCGAATGTAATAGAAAAGTGATGCAGGGGAATATCAAGTATTAGGGATTAAGGGCTCACAAGGTGCCATTTCTGTACAATGTCCAATAGTGTAAGTTCTTGTTGTTTGGTTTGTTTCTTTGCCTTTGGTTTCCCTATTAGCTTAGACTAAGTTGTTTTATTTACATAAGCAAACTTTTGTCATTTGGCCTTACGATTACTGAGTATTAGAGACTTGTGTTTCATTTGTTGAAGTGAGATCTGACTATTGTATTTTTCCTGGGTTGACTTTTGCCCTTGAATGAGAAATTCTCCTTGAGATTTGATTCAAAGAAGCCAATCTCTGTTTTATCTTCTTTTTCTTGAGACTTCCTACGTCAAAAAGGCTATTATTGATGTCTTCCACAAGTGACAAGTGCAAGTTTCCAGACTTCCCGCATCAAAGAAAAATGCATTGTGCCATAATTGAACTAGAAAGATACTTTAAGTTGCAAAAATGAATCAATCAGATTATCATCTATCACATTTCTAGTGACGCGGGTGAAATAGACAGATATTTCGTTCTGTGAGTAGAAGCAATTCCCTTGTATGGCATGATAAAGGGACATGATCCAATGGTTATAATCAAAGGTAAAATTCATTAAACAGAAGTCCTCATAGACAGAATAGGTTACTTTGATACAACTAAAGATATAAGACACATAAAATTAAAAAACCAAAAATCCCCTAAACCGAAAGAACAATAAAAGGAGAACAAACCAGAAAATCACAGCATTGCAAATCAACACACCTGGGACAGCTTCCACTATGTGGCGGCTCTTGGCTGCTTCATCCCAAAACTGACGGAACCTCCCTGTCTGCAGTGGAGAAATGGCGGGAGATCTGTAGTTCTGATGAAGCACATGAATTGAAGGAACACAGAAGAAAGAAACATACCTCCAAATAGTGGGATAGAACAATCAGAGTCTTCAATTGCTCCTCCATTTGCTGATAACCAAAAGAGTGAAAGAAAAAAATAATAATAATCCAAGTATTTCTCGATGCCGGAGAGAAGCTCAAACCTTAAACTATGGATTCTTCATAATCTAGAAGTTCATGCCAGCTAAATACTCAAGACACTTGTAAAAGTTCGAACCATCGGACAAATTCCATACTTTAAAATTGCATTTACAATCTCTAACATCACATAACCCATAACAAAAATAGAGGAATTGGTAACAAGTGTATATACACACACTAAATGGAGATAGCATACCACTCTTTCTGGAATTAAGAAAAGACAAAGGCTGAAATCCGGAGCCGGCATTGCCATGAGAGCCTAAACCAAAATATAAACAAAGAACTCGTTTCTTTTCAAATTCAAATTATACCCAGAAAAGGAATCCCAAAAAAAAAAAGTTTCAAACCTGGGTTAAAAAAAAACACACACACACACACACACACACAAACCTTGACCAATATGCGGGCAACAATCTGAATGCTCATTCTCTCTGGCTCAAACTAGACAAAAAGAGATACATTTAAAAAAGAAAGAAAAAAACCCAGAAATAGTTGAGAAAATTCGAATTATGTGAAACCCATTGAAAAGTATAAAACTTTTCATTACCTGATAGAAGCGAAGAAGGCAGAGATTGGCATCCAAACTGTAGGTCTGCGAAGAAACCTAGCCATGTAAAAAGTAGAAATTAACGCATTGCCCAATTTTGCTAAACAAAAAAGAATCAAAATTCAGAAAATAACCACACAAAAAAAAAAGAGAAAAAAAAAAACCTGTTCGTTGACGTAGTTCTCGAGTTCGGATAGGATTTCGGGATTGTAGGGATTGACGGCCAGAAGTTGCTCCACCATCTGAGCCACCGGCTGCGGCGGCGCTGCTTGCTTTGTCACCGGAACGACGACGTCTCTCTCTCTTCCCATTCTCTCTCTCTCTCTCTCCTTTTTTTTTTCTGGGTTACGCTTACCGAGTTGTTTGTCTTCTCTCTGTTCCTCAGACTTGGACTGCGATTTCCTCTGCAAATTTTGATGGAAGCAAAGAGGCAGAGGAAGAAACTACTAAAAGGGCTTTAGGTATTCGTACTTTTTGGCTTAAGATGAACCATGTTAAATGACCAGTATGACCTCCATACATACATATATATATATATATATATATATTTTTTTCATTTTAGAGTAAATTATTAGGTTTTTTTAATTTTAAAAAAAATGTAAATTGTTAGGTTAGTATTATGCAACTAATTATCGTTTTTTCTTTTTTTAGTTAGAATGACTTTAAAATATTAAAAATATTATTATATTATTTTTTTCATTAATTTTTAGACAAAATTTATTAATTAAAATCATTTTTTTAATTAAATTATTAATTAATTTTATTTAAAAATTAACCTAAATAATAATTATAATAATACTTTTATAATTTGGAGGCATTTTAGATATTAAAAAAAATCAGCAATGTATAACATGTTATACAGACTTGAAAGTTTAACGAGTAAATGAATAATTTACTCTTCATATAATATTTTTGTCGTTTAGTCTCAGTTCTTTGTCGTTGGTGTCCTTGTGTCTGAATTGTGTCGTTTCTAATTTTCATAAGCTACCTGTTTAAAACACAGTGTAGTGTCGTTTGGCCTTAGGTTTTGCAGCATATTAAGGACGAATGCTCATGGCAGGTTAGCTTTTGGATATTGAATTTGGGAATATTGTATTGAATCAAAACAGAATTGTGGAGATTCAAGCTCGTTCAGTCATGGATTTGACTTCCTTTTGAGCTTCTTATTATGTTCGCTTTCTTGCCGCAGTTTGGCTTGTATTTAAATTTTTTTATTTTTCTAAATATATCCCTTTTTTTTTATCCCTTCATTGTGTTTTCTTTTTAATAGATATAAGGGATTCTTTTCTCAGAACAGAATCACAATATTAGAAGACCATTAGATTATATCTGTAATCTCAATAAGATATTAATTGAAATTGATTAAACTTAAAATGAGTACAAGTATTCTGGCCTACTCGGGTATGATTAAAAATGGTATTAAAGAAAGCAATCTTGGGAAACAATGGAAAAATCCCATTCTCATTGAGGGGATGTTTGGTGAATGAGTTGGGTTTGAGTTGAGTTGGGATTTTTAAGTTTGAATAGTAATTTTTGTTGACTTTTTCAGAAAAGTCAAAAAACTTTTTCAGAAAAAGACAAAAAACATAATGAAAAAAGATACAGTTTAGTTTGAGTTAAATGTAAATGCCAAACACTCCCTCATCTTTCTTTGGGAAAAAAAAAAAAACTGTTCAGCGTAAGATGGAGAAACAATTAGTCAATATCAACACTAAACACAAACTAATCATTTTCATTAGACTTGCAAATTAATTACAATTTCACAACATGAATTCTTTCTCACTACTAACAAAGCTTGCAAGAAAGGGAAAAAAAAAAAAGAATAGGAAATGCTTACATAACAACATTTCAAAGGAAAAAAAAAAAAAAACCCTTACATCACAAGTTCAAAAGATTTGAGATCAAATTCCAGCCCATCCATGACTTCTTATCGGAAGGGCAAACAAAGGTGAGCTCAAACATCTCTTTGGTGGCGTGTTCGCCGGATTCGCAGAATCCAACCAGCTTGGCAACGATGTCAGCACTCTCTTGCACATGTCGCATGTTATAAGGGTCTGTCCACAGCTTGTTCACCAGTTGCAGCCTCCTTTGTTTCCCTCCTGGTGGGACTTCCCATTTAGTATACAGCATTTCTCTCTCTTCCAATGTCAGTTTAGAACTCACCCTTTTCGCCAAGTACTCTCTTTCCTGCTTAAGGGCCTTGATACTGCAGCAAGAAAGCGAACACTCGCTCGAATCAAAAAGCAAACGTTTTTTTAAGTCTGATTCAATGGTTGAGATTCGGGAATGTACATACCTTGCCGAAACCGAGCCTGCGGGTTCATCCCCTAATAGTGCAGGACTAGCATTGCCAAGATCGGATAAGTGTCGTTCCAGCCATGTTAGTCGTCTAAGTTCGACTTCCAAGTACATCTGATCAGCAGGGTCTCCCTTGAACAACAAGTAAAATTGCGTGCGGTGTATGATCGAAACATGGCATAAATGCCATAACATGATGATCTCCTTCCTTTCCTCCTCAAAGATCAAGTGCCATGGCTCCGGAGACGGAATGATGCTCTCTGTTGCTTCGGCTCCAGCTTCATTTGTCTCCTCCAATTGCAATACCTGGATGAAATAAATCGAATACGAAGAGGAAAATTAGTTAAAATGATAATCATGACTTCCTTGTTGTAGAACATGATGAACTTTTTTTTCTCTCTTTCTTTTACCTGGCAAACGAGAAGCTGCTTTTGGTATTGCAGCTTCGCAACTCGTTCTTTCAACTCGGTTACATAAGCTCTAATGCTTCTTATGTTCTCCTCAGCTGCATTCTTGAACATTCTCTGCATCTTCTTAACATTAACTGAGTTTGACTTCCGAGCAACCGGAGTGCCATCTCTTAAAGACCCACAATTACCACTTTCATCACTCTTCAATGGAGTAACTCTACCCTGCCAAGGCACTGTGCCACCGGCGCTAGACACATCATCATTATCGGGTGCCTTGTTCTCTCTCTCGTTCTCCCTAACTTTACAAGAAGAGGACAGAGGTGAACAAGGAGGCCTAATTATGTTTTGCATATTTGCGCTATTGCTCAAGTTGAAGGGAAGGATTTTCTTCTTCCGTGGTGGGGTGGTCTTGCATTCGGAAGGAGGATTCTGCTCACGAGTGGCGAAAGATGAAACCAGCTGATCTATGGATTTCTGGACATTCTCAAGCTTCCGCTCTAAAGATTCGATGGTGCTTCCTTGAGACTTGAACCGACTGATCTCTTCTATTAGGTTGGCCTGATCAGCTTCTCCGACCATGGTTTCTTCACAAATGGAGTTAGCCATTTGCATGTTCTGGATCTCGGACAGAAGCTTCGCTATGTTCTCGGCAGCTTCTTGATTTCCCAGTCTATGAGAAGCTACTTCCTTGTGCAGCACTTCAAGTGCGCGGTTCGCTTCCTCGCCAAGTTGCCTCTGGCGCTGCTCGAGCTTTCTAATCTCATGCACAAGCATGGATGGATCGGTAGAAGTGACTGATCGCCTAACCATTGCCTGTCTTCGAACTGCAGTTTTTGACTGAGGTTCTGGAGTGAGTTTTCCATGAACTGACTCGTCATTATCACCGTGGAAAGAAAGACACCTCACGACGTCTGACGATGGCCCGTGCTGATTCATTCCCTGAAAGTGACACAAAAGGATGTAAAATGATGGACATTTAAGCAAGAAAGGAATACTATAATGTCGATATAGTACCTTCGGAATCTTGTGTGCTTTTCTCTCTAATTCGAGCTGTGATTGTGCGAGGTCCCTCTGTCGCTTTAGCTCTTCCATTTCTCTCTCCATCTGTGAAGTTGAACTTTTTAAAACTACATGGAGAGATATGATCGACATAGGAACATTTACAAATTACTCGGAATTAAGAATACCTGCTCGATCTTCGAGTCCTTCTCTGCTATTAAAGACCTAAAGCATGAAAACGAAGAAGGTTCAGGACTTCGCAACTCTGCTTCAAGCCTGGCCACTTCCTTCTTCAAAGCTTTCACCAGTCTCTTGTCTGAAACGACCTGCATTAAAAAAGCAAAAATTCATGCAGCAAACACGTCACGAAATCTACTGGTTATTCTTCTAAACAATGAAAAGAATGAGATTACAGTTTGTTACTTGTCATACCATGTTTACTTGGGCGCTGTTTGTAACTTCCTTCGCACTTGTTGCAAACGAAAGTGTATTTCTTGTTTGCTCAACATGGCTTAAAGCTGGGCTCATGGTACAAATAATCGCGGTCCGAGCATTTCCCCCAAGAGAAGATTGCAATATTCGAGTGAGTTTTGAATCTCTGTAAGGTATATGGCCACTTCTTTTTCCGCCGCTGCAAAGGGAAACCTCAGAAGTTAATCAAACTCAAATTATAGATGTAGTATTGGCATTTTGCATTTCATTTTGCTCACCTTAGCTTCCTAATCACTGTTGTAAGCGTTAACAAACTACGGTTGATATGACTGCCTTCTTTTAATCTTGTACCATCTGCGTTTGTTTGGGACGCACGCTCACTTCCAGCCAGGTCTACCAGATTCTGCATAGTTTCGGAGCTCTAGTTAAGAAAAATATGTTGTTGTTGCTTTTTTCTTTTACTTTAAAAGTACGTTTTAAGGATAGTTGTGATTGGAAAAATAGAGGGATGTTTCTGTTTTTTTTCCGAAAAACGCGGTCAAAACCCACATTTCGACTAAACACACAGGATATAAATTTTGTGTTGCCCCTAAAACAGTGGTTAGTAGGAAACAACATATAAACTTACCAAGCTGGCTACGAAGGACTTCACACAGCCTGAACTTTCCCGAAGGCTGCTCTGTATGGTCTGAATTCAATAAAGCGAAACTATTTCATTAGCCTTAAGCTCAAATCTATTTAACAAAAATTCAACCAAAAAAAAGAAAATCCTCGTAACATGCACAAGAATTTTAATTTTTAGTCATAACTTGTTGTTGGAGAAGCACATGAATGAGAGGTCGGATTAAGCACCGGAATTGTAAGTTCAATCTATCTAATCATTTACTTTGATGGGCAAAAGGGTTAGTAAAATTAACCTACCAGCCTGATTATTTGATGAGATCTTGAGCTTTTATCATTTAGAGAAGTTTCTCCCACTTGCCGTTGAGCTGAAAAGATAATATTCTCTTGTGAGTATGGCAAAAAGCATTAGAATTACTTATGAACAAGGCAATGAACTTTGTTAGATCAACAAATTCTCCCGTAATGTTTTCGAAAGCTCAACGACAAAGTTAGTTACGATAGCTTGGATTGGAAGATTTGGTTGTCCGTTAGGAAACTTGGGAGCTTTATGGCTTGAAATGTGTACCTTCACAAATGCTGATTAAGTGCCTTAAGTGTTGGCCATCCTTCACAACTTCTTCAACTAGTTTTTCCACAATTGTCCCCTTCTGCATTTCGAATATGCGAATAAAAAAAAATGTTTAAAACAAAAAATTCAAAAGATTCCATGTAAAACTTTCTTTCAATGAATTCGTTCAAGTACCTCAGGATCATCCAGAAGCCGCAGGGAACCAGATTCGCGATTCAAAAGGTCGACAACAGTCTCATTGTAGATCTCCAACGCAGAAAGTTTCAAGATAAATTCTCTCTCAGGGGTCTGTGATGAAAAATAACATAAAACCCGCACATTGTAACATATCACAAAATCTCAACTGATTCATGATTCATAAGCTTAACATAATCAATAATGTAACATGTTCATGTCTACCCCAAAACACAAAAACGAGAATTCAACTTTTATTTCACCTTATTCCTGTCCCTTTCATGTCCCTCCAATTATAACATGACACATCAATTAAATATGTAATTTAATTATAATATCATATCATATCAATTAAATTATTTATCAATTAAAATATCACACATGTCAAAATATTATTGGAAGGACATGAATGGGGACGAAAAAAGGGCAACATATGAACTAAATCCCCAAAACGATAGGAATTCCAAAGAAGAAACTAAGAACTGGAGAGAACTAGGACTTACATTCTTTATATGGTCATAAATGTCCTTAACAGCAATTTCCGCAATTCCTCTCATGGTATATGTCTTACCACTACTAGTCTGCCCATATGCGAAAATTGTAGCTGCAGAACAGGAAAAAATATGTAGAAAAACATGAATATGGCACAAAGTTAAACCTATCTAGATCTCAAACTTTTTTGCTAGACATGCTAATACCATTCATTCCCCTAAGTGCAGATAAAGCAACATCCTTGGCGCCTTCTTCGTAAACCTTCTGATTGGCGCAACTAGGACCGAAAACCTTATCTGTCACGCAATAAGCATAAGTGAATATCAAATTATCGCTACAGAAACAAAATGTTGCCAAAAATGTTGTGGGAAAGCTTCTGTTAATGACAACTTGAAAAATGAAAACCACGGTCATGTATGTGAAAAGGTGTACCGAAAGTGTATGAAGTCGGAGCTCGTTCTTGATTCGGACTGGTGAAAACAATGGAATGCTCATCCACACATTCCCAAGCTATGAGATCATACAAGGATTGTTCTCTCCGGCTTAACGGCCTCACACGAACCGTGACTAAAATTTTCTCCTCGCGAACTCTCGGACCTCCTCCTGGAGTAGAGCAAGGGGTCCTTTGTATCTTAGACAATGGCGTAGCTGGTGTCCCAACCATCATCTTATTTTACTCTGAAAATCCAAAAAAAAAAAAAAAAAAAAAAAGTTTGAAAGGTAACATTTTTAGTACATTTTTTTTCCCTAACAACAAGGGTAACTTTTTATATGGAAAAAACAGACGTAACTAATGAAATAAAGTTGTTCTAAACATGAACATCAAAAGAAAAGAAAACCCCAGATTCGGAAAATATAATCTTTATTAGGAAATAATGCACTAAACACAATCTTGAAACTACAAATCTTTAAATGTGAAGTCAAAAAAAAATCCCATCTGGAACTACAAGAAAAGAAAGATTTAACACAAAGAACACCTAAAATTGTAAAATAAAAAAAAATAAAAAAAAAGACACACGCCATAAAGAAAGAAAGAAATGAGAGACTTACCGAAAATGAACTTGCTTGAAAAACTCGAAATAGAGAGAGAAGCCACTCAGCCCGGAAAATACTTCAGTTTAAACGGAAAATTTTCCCGTTTAGAAGCTTCAGAGAGTGGGATTTTTTTTTTTTTTTTTTTTTTTTTTTGCTGAGGGAGTCAGTTTCTCAGGGGCTGTTGGAAACGAATAGGAGGAAGTGAAGTGACAAAAATCTCTGCAAGGCTCGGAAAAGTAACGGCTACTTTTTCCGTTCACAAAAGCGCAATTGAATGCCACGATGTACTATTTGAATTTTTTTGGCTTGTCTGACATGGGCTTCAGTGGGCCGTTGATGGGCCCACTTTCTGTGATCACGTTGCCACCGTTCATGGGTCGCGAGCCCAATCACGGGAATTTTGTTCTCTTTTTGTTTTCAGGAGTCGAACTTTGTCCTATTCGGACTATAATTTAAAACAGAAAAAAAAAAAAAAAAAAAAAATTGGAACTCTCCGATGTGAGATTGAAACTCTATTTTTTGTAATAAAATTCGGTATAGAAATTCCAGAAAAAAGAAATTTCGGTATAGAGGATATGTTATACCTGCAATTACAAAAAAAAAAAAAAAAAAAAAAAAAAAAAAAAAAAGATAAATTGTTTGTTTGTCCCTAACTTTTTTATAAAGTTATCATTTAATTCCTTTAAACTATTTAAAAGGGTGTATAATAGTCATTTTCATTATTAAAGATACCAACATTAGACCAAAAAATTTAATGTGAATAACACATAACTTATTATTTAAGGATAAAGGGGTGTTTGGGGTAGCATCTAGAGATGACATTTTATCATTTAGATTTTAAACTTCTAATTCTATGTCAAACTTTTTTCTCTTTTCTATTTTTAAAAAACTCAAACTTTAAAAATTTACAATTTTCTCATTTCAAATCAGAATGATATTATTTTTATATCAAAATGCTCGTAACGACGAGACGAATAAGGTAAGATCCATTTTGTATTTTTTTTTCAAACGCATTTTAAATTTTTGTACTATTTTCTATATCACAGAACTTTATCAAAAGTTTTTCTCTCAAACACATATTTCTTACTCAACCTCCAGAACATTATCCCTAGATATTACCTCAAACGGGTCCTAAGAAAAATTACATAATTCAACTTACATGTGTTATATATATGATCTATTCCTCCCGATTTTTAACCTTAAAAAGATCATTTTACATATTTTTAAAGAGTTTGGAGATCTTTTAATCACAAAAAAAAAAATGATGGGACCAAGTCACAACTTTATAAAAAGAAAAACGGTTAGTGACTAAACAATAATTAACCAAAAGAAAGGGAAAAAAAACATTTAAGATTAGCATTACAACAAGAAGTCATTAGCAAAAGGACTCAACACTTTTTAAAAGTTACCCAAATTTTTTATTAGTAAAAATAAAATGAATGATTATGTAATTTAGATTTATATGGAAAAAAACAATAAAAAAAAATGTTCTAAACATGAACATCAAAAGAAAAGAAAACCCCAGATTCGGAAAAAAATCTTATTAGGAAATAATGCACTAAACACAATCTTGAAACTACAAATCTTTAAATGTGAAGTCAAAAAAAAATCCCATCTGGAACTACAAGAAAAGAAGATTTAACACAAAGAACACCTAAAATTGTAAAATAAAAAAAAATAAAAAAAAGACACACGCCATAAAGAAAGAAAGAAATGAGAGACTTACCGAAAATGAACTTGCTTGAAAAACTCGAAATAGAGAGAGAAGCCACTCAGCCGAAAATACTTCAGTTTAAACGGAAAATTTTCCGTTTAGAAGCTTCAGAGAGTGGATTTTTTTTTTTTTTTTTTTTTTTTTTGCTGAGGGAGTCAGTTTCTCAGGGCTGTTGGAAACGAATAGGAGGAAGTGAAGTGACAAAAATCTCTGCAAGGCTCGGAAAAGTAACGGCTACTTTTTCCGTTCACAAAAGCGCAATTGAATGCCACGATGTACTATTTGAATTTTTTTGGCTTGTCTGACATGGGCTTCAGTGGGCCGTTGATGGGCCCACTTTCTGTGATCACGTTGCCACCGTTCATGGGTCGCGAGCCCAATCACGGGAATTTTGTTCTCTTTTGTTTTCAGGAGTCGAACTTTGTCCTATTCGGACTATAATTTAAAACAGAAAAAAAAAAAAAAAAAAAAAAATGGAACTCTCCGATGTGAGATTGAAACTCTATTTTTTGTAATAAAATTCGGTATAGAAATTCCAGAAAAAA
Source organism: Ficus hispida (assembly GCA_025413025.1). Taxonomy (NCBI): domain Eukaryota; kingdom Viridiplantae; phylum Streptophyta; class Magnoliopsida; order Rosales; family Moraceae; genus Ficus; species Ficus hispida. The sequence goes on along the minus strand of CM046369.1, from coordinate 6,427,436 downwards.
GAAATTTCGGTATAGAGGATATGTTATACCTGCAATTACAAAAAAAAAAAAAAAAAAAAAAAAAAAAAAAAAAGATAAATTGTTTGTTTGTCCCTAACTTTTTTATAAAGTTATCATTTAATTCCTTTAAACTATTTAAAAGGGTGTATAATAGTCATTTTCATTATTAAAGATACCAACATTAGACCAAAAAATTTAATGTGAATAACACATAACTTATTATTTAAGGATAAAGGGGTGTTTGGGGTAGCATCTAGAGATGACATTTTATCATTTAGATTTTAAACTTCTAATTCTATGTCAAACTTTTTCTCTTTTCTATTTTTAAAAAACTCAAACTTTAAAAATTTACAATTTTCTCATTTCAAATCAGAATGATATTATTTTTATATCAAAATGCTCGTAACGACGAGACGAATAAGGTAAGATCCATTTTGTATTTTTTTTTCAAACGCATTTTAAATTTTTGTACTATTTTCTATATCACAGAACTTTATCAAAAGTTTTTCTCTCAAACACATATTTCTTACTCAACCTCCAGAACACTATCCCTAGATATTACCTCAAACGGGTCCTAAGAAAAATTACATAATTCAACTTACATGTGTTATATATATGATCTATTCCTCCCGATTTTTAACCTTAAAAAAGATCATTTTACATATTTTTAAAGAGTTTGGAGATCTTTTAATCACAAAAAAAAAATGATGGGACCAAGTCACAACTTTATAAAAAGAAAAACGGTTAGTGACTAAACAAATAATTAACCCAAAAAGAAAAGGGAAAAAAAAACATTTTAAGATTAGCATTACAACAAGAAGTCAATTAGCAAAAGGACTCAAACACTTTTTTAAAAGTTACCCAAAATTTTTTATTAGTAAAATTACTTCAGAACAATAAGGAATGATTATGTTTTTAGATGGTTATTCGTATATTAAAATGAAAAATGTCATTTTGCTCATTTCACTGTTTGATGTTGTCATTTTAACAAATAACTGTACAAAGAGAGTTATATTTACTTCTAAAAAATTATCAAATTGATGACTTTTTCTTAAGAATTAACCAAATCTTGTTGTAACTACAAAATAGCCAAATTTAGGATCACATTTTGAGAAATAACCAAATTTTCTTATAATTTCAAAATAGCTAAATCAGGAAGGAAAAAAAAATAGAGAGACAGAGAGAGTAATATACTCAATTAGTGAATTGTTTTCTAAGATAAGTAACTAATCAATGGATGCCAGCTAAAATTTACTAATAAAAATTTTTTTTTTTACTAGCTAGCCATGTTAAAATTCGTCAGTTGAGAAAACCGGTAATGAGATGATCTAGGGTAATCTTTTTTTTTTTTTTTTAAATACTTATAATCATGTTTTTCGCCAAGCTTTTCAAAAAAAATATATACTAATTTTTTTTTAGGATAAAATATTGTATTCTTTGTAACTTTGTTACCTTAATAAATATTCTCCAAAAAAAATATATTACTGATATGCCCACAAAAAATATATATCACTGATAGTACATAATTACTTTATGCTTGAGCTCATTTGGAATTTTGATTGTTCGTTTCTTTTATATCTTAATACTTTTTATATAAATGTCATTTAAACTTTTTGTATTTGGCAAATCCATCACTGAATTACAAATTTTGATAATTAACTTCTTAAATTTTAAAATCCGTAGTATCAGTTATTTTTTTGATCACTTCATTTTTTTTTTGGGTGAATTTTTGATCACTTCACTTAAACCATAGAGGGTTTTGGCACGTGATTCGTATAGTTTTTTTTTTTAATTCTTATTATTTTATTTTAAATGAGCCCTTCATTCACCGTCTTATGTGCACACGTTGATATTCGTTATATATATATATATATATATATGTATATAAATGTTCATCAAGTTATCAAAAAGACTATAGATAAGATAGACTTTAAGTTTTAAAGTTACTAATTTGCGTTCATAAAATAAAATGGTGAAAAAAATGCCTTTTTAATATCTCAATGGGATCTTTTATCAAAAAAAAAAAAAAATATATATATATATATATATATATATCTCAATGGGGTGTGAAATACAAAATTACCCTATAAGCAATAACAGCATTCTCTTTTACGGCCAGGTACAAAACGTTGGAACATAGTAGTGGCTCATTCGAAAAGGTCCGACCATTTTTGTTTGTGAGCCACGAAAATAGATAATACCAAAGCACTTTTTTTTATTTAAAAAAAAAAACCCTTTTTTCTTTTCTTTTCTTTTTTATTTTTCTTTTTGGGGTCAAATCTGAATCGTTAAATCCATCCAAACCAAACAAAGTGGTAGAGGTCATTTTCGAGAAAATTTGGATTTTAATACTTAAAAAGAGAAACGTGAGTGATGACGACTATGAGAGGTTAGGATTCGATTTTGATCAACCAAATTACTCATTACAAAAATGAAAAAAAAAAAATTTAATTAAATTTTGAAAAAATATACTCTTCTTTTTTTGTTTTGACACCAACGTTGAGAGCTAGTTTGCATGCACTTTTCTTTCGCTTTCGATATAAATCGCAAAAACTCGAACTACAACCAACGAACGGTCGTGATAAACAGCCTTGTTGGAAACAAAATATATGGAAATAAAAAAAAATTATGTGTACCCAAAAATCTCGTCACTTTATTTATTCTTGTCCTCCAGCGTTTAGTATAGTTTAGTTTCCTTTTTTTTTTTTTTTAAATCTTGAATGCTATTTTTATTTTCAATCACATGGTGTCATAGCTAGAATAATATATATATATATATATATTAACGAAAAAAGAATAAAATATATTTGTTTTCTGGTAACTTTTTTACACCATCGTTGAGTGCTCTTTTTTTTTTTTTTTTTTTTTGTTATTTTGGATTTTTATTTTATAGTGTGGAAATATCTATTGGATAAAAGAAAAAAAGAAATAATTTTTGAAGTGGTCCAAAGTAGAAGACAATCGATGAGACGAACTGGATGTAAAGGGTCACATGTGCACAGGACAATTGGGTTGTTGAAGAAATTAACAACATTGTTTCTTGTTATGCAACAGAAATTTATGGTCTGATTGGGCCAACAATCTCAACGGAGTTTAATAAGCAAAAAATAAAAATTAAAGTGAATCAATTTCACTATTGATATTTTCAAATTTCTCTTTTCATTTATTTAAAAAATGAGTAATTGGTATAAATAGTTTCTGAACTTTTTTAAATATAACGGCTTGATACCTATTTTTTTTTTTATCGAAATAATCCTAAACTCTTATTTTTCGATTATTTCAGTTCTTTCCGTCAAAAAACTAATGGATTGATCATGTAAAAAACGTGCTTCATGCTTTTTGAAAGTCAAATAGGTAATTTCCTATCCAAATTAGATTTGGTCTCTATACCCTCCAGTGCTGGTGAGTTTTGGGTCCTCTCATCTAGGTTTCCAACCCCCATGATTTGAGTGTCGATCCCCCCACACCGGCGAGCTCTCAGCCCCACCTCCATCTGGGTCTCCGTGCCACCCCCCCTCCCCCCGACAGCGATCTGGTCTCAAATTCAACGAGCCCAATTACGACTTTGGGGGGACGGGGGACAACCCTAGATTTTGTTGAGGAGGTAAGGGCCAAACCATATCGCTAATGTGTGTGTATTGGGGGGGAGGGGGGGGCGGCAACCCAGATGGGAACTTGATGGGTAAAGGGGGTGACGGCTAGAGATGATTTTGCACGGGGGGACACCCAGATTGGAGCTTGGTGAGTAAAGGTGACGGCCAGAGATAGAGGAGATGGAGGCTGTAGGGAAGGGAGGGAGAGAGAGGGATTTTTTAGGACATTGAAGAGTATTTTAATCTTTTTACTATAAAAAAAATTGTTTCAGTAAGATTTAGTTAAAAATTTAACGGAGCTTGATATAAATGATTAAAATGATCAAAAAATAAGAATTTAAGGTTATCTCGACAAAAAAAAAAAGGAACAGGTACCAAATTACCACTTTCGAAAAAATTCAGTGACCGTTTAAACTAACTACTCTTTAAAAAAAACTCAAATATTAAAAATTTATAATTTTTTCATTTAAGTAAAATGAGATATTCTTTTTTTTTTAATTATTTCTTTTTTTCAATATACATCAATTAATAATGGATAAACATTGAAACTTTTTAGTTTGATTTCTTGATTACTACCGACCATGAATAAGGAATTTATATACAATATATGTATGTACTATGTTATTTGTAAAATACACACATACATATGTATAAATATATAAACAGGTTTTTTTTTTGTTGTTGTTGGGAATATATATATATATATATATATAGGTTGCCAATTAAGTGACACTACAATTATGTTATATATAGCGTTAAAAGATTTCTTTTAACATGTTAAATCAACAATACATATATTGTATTATAGAAATTAAAAAATAGACAAGTCAAATATCACATATAGGAATGAGACATGCTAAACAATATAGGAATATATATGATGCGCGTGAACCATTACTCTCTAAAGCACGTACTTTACTAAATTGTAATATGATGTAATAAGAAAGGGAAGGTTTTGGAAATTGAAAGTGAAAGGAGAAATATTAAAACATAGTGTTTACCTATGTGAAGAGAAACAATCAAATTATTCTTATTTTAATGTTTAATTTTTTGAGGATAGGAATTCTAATAGGATAAATACTGAAATGTAAATGTGCATATAATTATTGGTAAAAAAAATAATAAGAAAGTTATAAAAGTAATTTTGTGGTTTATATTGATTTAAAGGGAAAATAAAACAAGAACTGAGTTGCAGTTACAAATATGATGCAACTGTTATTTCATATTTATTTAGATTGTAAAATTTAAAGTTCAAATACCCCATCTTCAAGTTAAAAAAAAAAAATCAAGGTGATTTAGGATTAGCTTTTACTTTTACTTGCTCCATTTCCAGTACTAAATTATATTTCTCATTTTTTGTGTAGATTATATTGAGTTTGTGTTTTCTATCTAATCCTTAAATACATCTCTACATATAAATTATTACTAAATATACATATTAGTCACAAGTTGTTACAAAAAGACATTTTTGTCACATAAAAATATTGCGACGAAAAGTGATAAAAATTATTGTGATTAAAATTTTTTTTTTCTGTAGTGAAAAATATCTCAGATATAAGCTGTTATTGTAAGTACATTATAACTAGTTGTACCAAAAATGAAGCCAAAATAGCATTCGAGCTTACTTTAAAGAAGTGACATGATTGGCTCTTTAGGTGTTCAATTATTGGAGGGTGCTAATTAAGACATGGATCAGTGGATTGCATGTAATTGGTCCCTACTCTTTATGAAAGCTAATCATTGGACTCGGGTCATATTTGAATCTTATATTGTTTTTTTCCTTTCTAAACCTATACAATCCTTCATCTCTAAGACAACTTTACTACTTTGTTTGTATAAAAATCGTCTCACTAATGGCAAAACAATGGTGATTAAGAAAAATAGCAAAAATTATCAGCATTCCCAAATTATCAACCCCTTTTTTTTTTTTTTTTTTTTTTGAGGGTGGGTATAGACGATGAAAGTAGAAAAAGAATATTAAGATTTAAGAGCATAGTGCAAAATGTATATCCCAAAAACATCATTTTCAACTTCAATACTAGTTATAAATAGTAGCATCTTTACCAAATTTACGTATAAAATGTCGTGCAAAATGGCTTAGTATGAATATGAAAATGACTAGTTTGGTGTACCATTTTTCACAAACTTCACACATATGGAATTCTTCTTGTACATCTATATAGGCTTGCATTTTTCCCAAACCATTTTTGTGTTTCTTTGTTTAAGAAAGGAGAGTGTAGTTGTCTTGACTTTACGTTAAAGGTGTTAGCCAAACCAACCAAAACTTTAAAACTACTTTCAACTGCTGATGAAGAAAAAATATCAGTTGGAATCACAGGTAGGCAAAGAAAGGGACCATATGTATATCCAAAAAACATCATTTTCAACTTCAATACTAGTTCCATTATTTAATATTTTTATGGGGAGGGACCAAATTCTTGTGGAGGGAAGAAATTCTTGTTGTGGGAAGAAATGGTTGGCATAATGCTTTTGAATTAATTATTGATGAATGGTTGTGTTCAGTATATATTACCCAATATATATTAATTGGTTGGTAAATGTCTAATTAATGAGATGCCTTTCATTTTGGCTTTTCCTAGAGGGAATGATCATAGAATTATGTTGTAAGTATCTAGGAATCAAACAATTAAAACAATATTACATTCAAATATGATAAAATTTTCCTATATATTCTAAGTGATCATATTTACTTCAGATTTTATCAATTTTGTATACTTTTATATTGTAATGTGATTTGATCATATAGAACTTTTAAAAGCATGTACTATGATAAGAATAACTATCGTAGAAACTCTCGTAGATAGCTCTTAAAAGAAATGAAATTGCATTTAGGAAAAAAAAAAAAAAAAAGACAGGAACTTTACTAAACCAAGAAAAATTTAACATAATCAACTGCTTAATCACTGCCTTATAGAGTTTATAAAATCCGTGATCGACATCAAATCGACAATTAAAATGGGACCTAAAACATTCAATGTCACAAGTTCCTCATGCTCTTACTATTGGTTGATCCACTTTTCTTTTAACTATATTATTATGTAACCAAAAGTCTTGTTGGGGAGCATCTATCATTGGTTAAGCTACTAATTCTTAACATAATTTTCCAAAATAAGTTTCTTTACATCTTTTGGTGTAATAATTTTCTTAATATTACGTATTATTGAATTAATAAATCTAGGTTCACCTAAAGACTTTTTATATCTACGTGACATTATTCACAGCTACTTCAACTAATTGAACGGCTAATTTAATTTTGGCTTTTTTTTTTTTTTTTTTTTTCGGATAAAGAATTTAACTTTGGCTTCTAATGTATTAGCTAATTTTCAAGCATTGGTAGAGTCAAGACTGTCCAAATCAGCCGGCATTTGCTAAGTGTAATTTTATCTAACTTTTTCCGCTCATGAAAAAAAAATGTATTATTAAAATTAAAAAAAAAAAAAAAACTAAAAAGAACCATTCTTCTTTTGAGTTATATGAGATTCCAAAGTGATAATTTGTGTTTCTCCTTATAATGGAAATGAAAAGAAGCGGCAACCGCTTATCTCATAAGTCCATTAATCGTTGTTTTCAATAAATCACAGATCAATGATACATATATAATCACATATAATAGTGGTGCTTCTTATCAAATATAAGTTACTCATACTCAATAGAAAATTGCTTTAGAAATCAAATTCATGATAATTAATTAGAGTGGCGCAGTTTGAAAATTTTCTCAATGGCGTACAAAATGAAAGTTATATAATTTTTAATATAATTACAATTATAAGTTTACATGATTTAGTAAAGCAAATATACTTTTTTTCCCCCTTACTAAATAGAGATACAATTAAAATTTTAAACAAAATTTTGTATATAGCAATCAAAATTTTTAAAATATGACTGAGTACACGAGCCCTTACTCCAATTGCATGACCGCTCCGATGGTGATTAATTATATTAATTTATTAGCTATGTGATATTTAACTTACGAAATCACTTTTTACATCAGCTTAAAATAAAAATTACTTAACCTCATAGTGAATTATAATTTCAAATCAATATATAATGACTTTTAACTACAACATATATAAGTATGGCTTGAATACAATCATTTTTTTTAAATAACCTAAATAACCATATTTTTTTAATTTATTGACTAACATAACACAAATTCTTTCATTTTGACCAATATGACACAAATTTTAGTTTCTTTTAGTTTAATTTTATACATATTGATTTAAGGTTAATTTTTTATGTCATGTTAATGTAATGATTTTTAAATTTATGTTATTTAGGTACTTTTCTGTTTTTTTTTTTTTTTTTTAAGGAAAAAATACAATCAATTTTCAAATATAATGTTTATTCCTTTCCCTTCATACACTTGCCACCATAAGGCTAATTAATTCCAACATCCATCGTTTTGCTTAATTATTAGATGCTGGTTGAATAGGGAAAAAAGCCTTTCCAATTTAGCTTTGCTAGTAGCTCCAAATTAGTTAATCAATTAGATGTGGGAATCAAAAATTTTTTTTTTCCCCCATATTTTGGGAAAGAAGGGGTCGGGATTTCATAGAAAGGCAAAAACAAATGTGGAATTTGAGAAAAGTGTACCCAACAGCCAAGCTGGCCTGGTAGTTGTTACTTCTCATATCCGTTGATTGCAAATTAAAGAAAATAAAAAAGAAAAGGACGATACAAATACATAGGCTGGCAAATCGTGTTCGCGGGCCGTGTTCGGGCCAGCCCGATTACGGCACGACACGATTAGCTTGAACACGAACACGACACGATTAATAAACGGGCCACGAACTCAAACACGAACACGACACGATTAATAAACGGGTAGCACGACACGACACGAAGCGCGCGGGCGCGCGCCTGGGCCGCGCGGGCGCGCGCCTGGGCCGCGCGGGCGCGCGCCTGGGACGCGCGGGCGCGCGCCTGGGCCGCGCGGGCGCGCGCCTGGGACGCGCGGGCGCGCGCCTGGGCCGCGCGGGCGCGCGCCTGGCTCGGGCAGGAAGGAGGCAGCGTTCCACGACGGTCTTTTGACTGTCGTGGTTGGTCCCCAAGCGCGCGGGCGCGCGCCTGGCTCCAGCAGGAAGGAGGCAGCGTTCCACGACGGTCTTTTGACTGTCGTGGTTGGTCCCAAGCGCGCGGGCGCGCGCCTGGGCCGCGCGGGTACGCTCCTACGCGCTTCTTTGACATCCTTTCACGACGGTCAAAAGACCGTCGTGGTTGGTCCTTCCCGAGGACCTACCACGACGGTTTATACCACGACGGTTTTTAAAAAAACCGTCGTGATATCCGTTCTGCGAAATTTCAAAAATAATCGGAGAACCGTGCACGCTTGCATGTTGCCCAAATTTTGCGTCCTACATATATAAAATCAAATGAAAGACCTGGATCGTTTTTTTATTGTATCGACGCCATGACGGTTCTTAAACCGTCGTGGTATCACGGATACCACCGTGGTATTACCACGACGGTCCTAAGACCGTCGTGTAATTTGAGATACCACGACGGTCCTAAAACTGCCGTATAATCCGAGATACCACGACGGTTTTAAAACCGTCGTGGAATCCATATATTTACCACGACTGTGGATTCCACGACGGTTTTTAAACCGTCGTTGAAGTATTACTACGACGGTTTTTAACCGTCGTGGAATCTGGTTCTGTAGTAGTGTCACATATTATATTTGTTGATATGCAAGCATCTAAATTAGAATTGATATCCCATAACATTTTTCATGTAGGAAATGTCTATATAAGTTAACAAATGGAAAGATTTGTTATTTAGTAGAAAACAATATGAATCATGAAATACGTGGCATTCCGAAATCAGAGGGCCTTGTGAGAAAAGAATTACGAGGAACAATGGAAGCAACAATCAACATCCACTTTTTTTAATATAGTTAAGATAAAAACATTAGCTTTTGTATAATATATATATATATTATATATATATATATATTTGAAAGGGTAGACATATAATTTATTGATACCCGATCAAAAAGACAAAAACAATAATTCTTATTTTTTATTTATATTTCAATAATTTATACAAGTAATTTTTGTTTATTATTAGCATTATTTTTCATTCCGTAGTGCCACCATAATACCATACTAGACTGACTTATTGATTACCAAACAGAGTAACATTCTTTTGGAGTTAAACATATTTTATAGTATTGTCAAATACTTAGTTGCTTTAAACAACAAGTAAAAGAATAAACTACAATAGTAATTCGAAGACAACAAGTAAAAAATACAGAAATGATGACAAGAATATTTAAATATTATTTATGAATTTTTTTTTCATGGTCAATAAGAATTTGGAAAGTTGAAGTTCAAATTTGAAAAATATAGTTTCAAAATGATGAGTAAGTTTTACTGTTTTACATCCTAATAAATTTATGTATTTGTTAACTATAAGATTACCCTAATATCCTAATTCAAATATATACACATAATTAGGTTTACTATTTTATATTATTAATTATTTATATTATTAACTAGTTAACTCTAACTATAATTTGTTTACAATTTTATATTATTAACTAGTTAATTATAAGATTATTATTTTATATCAGAAGCAACATCTCCATAACTTCTGATTTATATTGTCTCAATAGTGGAAATTCTTCAATAGTTATTTTCTGGTCTTGTATCAAACACACAAATGGGCCTATACTTGTTATAAAAAGAGCTTTAGAATAGTTTGAAAATTCTAACATAAACGTGCTAAACGTGTTAATCGTGTTAACCCGTTTCCGGCCCATTTATTTTCGTGTTAAACGTGTCGACCCAATTTCGACCCAATTATTAAACGTGCGGTTCAAACCCATTTATTACGTGTCGTTCTCGTGTCGTGTCACCGTGTCGTGTCCGGAATTGCCGGCCCTACAAATACAGAGCCCTGTTGAAGCCAGCTAGGGTTGGTCCCAATCTCCACCTACATCTGAATTTGAGAGCCTTACCCCACCACCACCACCCAACCATAACAACAGGGCCTCCTCATTTTACTGTGCTCAGTTAAAAAAAAAAAATGCACCCCCCCCCCCCCACCCTTCAATTAGTGCCCTTTCAGGGACGTCTGAAAACAGTATTTTAAAGGTTGGGTTGTAAATATGTGTTTGAGGAAAAAACTTTTTGAAAAGTTCTCTGATATAGAAAATATTCCAAAATATGAAATGTATTCGAAAAAAAGTGCAAAATTATTTTGTTCATCTCATTGTTATGAACATTTTGACAAAATAATCGTCTTATTTCGATTTGAAATGAAAAAGTTATGTTCTTTTAAAATTTAATTTTTTTGAAAATGAAAAAGAGCTAAAGTTTGATGTAGAATTGAGAGTTTTGAATTCAGATGATAAATGCAGTCTGAAAATGCTGCCCCAAATGAGCCCTAATGATAATAGTTACCATTCACCTATGTAAGTTGTGTTAGACAAACCATCCATTTAGGATTGGAGTGTCTTGTAATCATCGAATACCAAACTGAAAGTTATCCTATACATGTTGTATTCATGCTTGTTCGAATTACAAATCATACGATCCATTCGGATGTGAACAGAAATGAAAACCAAATCAAATGTTACAGACATTTATGTAGTATTAATATATAAGACGTAATTATAAATATAATATAACGATAATTCCATGTTAAGTGTTATGTCGTAAAGTTTAAAAAAGAAATATAAAGGATATGAGGCCAAAGAGGCCAGGTTTGGATGACAAGTTTTATGACTTGAAAGTGACTTTCCTACAATTCTTTTTAATCTCCTGTGTAGAGAAATAAAGGATATATCCATCATTGTGGAGCTAAGCTTGGGAACCTCGCAGCAAGTGGGCACTTATTTAAGTGAATTTTCTTGGAGAATATGGAATTTCATTGGTTTAGAGTTGCGAGTTTGGATCCAAGCTCAGGTACCTTATAGCAAGTGGACCCTTATTCTAAATTTCTAGTAGACATATTTATTGGAGAACAAGAAATAATTTATCCAAATCTTGAAGATATATTTAATAAATTGATACGGTACTAATATAACCCTATCTAACCACAGACAATTTAACCATATTTTATATGATAAAAGACTACGGTTATATGCTAAAGAGCATCCTATGCTATAATATGTAAAAATGAAATGTATATGATGATATATATATATATATATCTATTTTTTACAAAATAACACAAAAATCACGACAAAAATAAATTTATTATTTCAAATTGATATTATTTGTTACACTATTTAACGACATTATTATATCGAAAGATATCAACTAACTCTTCTTATTTCTATTTATAACGATATATATAAGATATAATTTACGAGTCATTCATAAGTGATATTCATGTTCGTTAATATCATTGTAAAAATATATTAAAATCACGTGTGAGAGATGATGAGGATATGATGATCTCAAGATTTTACAGATTCTACCAAACAAATAGTTTATACCATTTCTGATTCGAATATTGACTTAGTAGGAGTAGATCCTCATGTTAAAGCCTCCTACCCGCCATGCCAATATCTGTAAATCTTATCCACATACTAAATACAGCCTGTCTGTGTATATAAATATAAATATAATATATATATATATAGTTATGTTGTGAAAGAGCCAAAAATAGATATTAAGGATCCGTTTGGTAAAACAGTTTGAGTTGAAATTTTTAAGTTTAAGTTGATTGATTTTTTAAAAATTAGTTATAATTTTTATTGATTTTTCAAAAAAAATAAAAATTGAAATAAAAAAATTTAATTTAATTTAATTAAATCATTTCACCAAACAAACTTAGGGATATTTGATATTTAGTTTGAGTTAAGATTTTTAAATTTTAATATAATTTTTATTATTTTTTTAAAAAAAATAAAAAAATAAAAATTAAAAATTAAAAGAAATTAAAAAATTTAATTTAAATTAAAATATCAAACTCGCTTGCGACGACGATGGAAGCTAGGTAATACAAATACGTCAGATAGTAAATTAAAAGTAAAATTAGGGAGTCCTTTGGGGAAGGTCCAAATGTGCGGTACATAAAACCCATAATTTATTTTGGAGCAAAAAAAAAAAAAAAAAAAAAAACCATAATTTTATGACCCGACCACGTGATCCACCCCATTGAAACCAGATAAAATCTGTGTCCCACAAAACCACTGGTCACTCAAAACCACCGATGACACCACCAATGGATTTTGACCCTACTTGTTCTCTTTCTTCATTTTTAATTTTATTTATTAATCAATTTCTTATTTGGGAGTTTTGTTGAATAATATCCTAAATCGTTTACCCTCTAAACAATTTATTTTTAATCAGTAATATCAAATTTATGTCGAATGAGATAAGTGCTAGACATACTTTGTGTTTTATTGAAATTTATTTCTACAAATATTACAATCAATATCTCTAGGGTTTAGATATTTTCCTTTAAAAGTATTAGAATAAAGTTTAATTTACCGAGAGAGAAAAATGAGTGTATGCATTCAAACGTGTGTTTGAGAAAGGAAAAAAAAAAAAAAAAAAAGAAACGAGTGCATTATAGATTTTAAAAAAGTAAAAATAAATTTTAGATTTGAGATGAATTGATAACAATTGAATTTTTATTTTTAACGGTAATTACATATCTGACTCTATTATTAATTATTAAGTTCAAATCTCATTGTTAAGCTATATATATATACAAATATATATTTGCACTCAAATAAGTGTTAATGGTTTATAATCTCCATGGACAAAATACTACTTCATATCCTCTAATAGCATTTCCCTTCTTTTTTTTTTTCCACCAAATTTTATAATAGAATTTATTTCGTTGATAGAAAAAAAAAATTTATACTTCATTTGAAGTTTAAGTTTAACTCCAACTAAACTATATTTTTTTATGTTAATTTTTATTTTTTATTTTTATAAAAAATAAATAAAATTTATAATTAAAATTTTAAAAAAATTAATTAACTCTAACTTAAAAATCTCATCTCATCTCGTCTCAGAGCAAGTTTAATTAACTAACCCCAAATTACCGACTATTCGATATTGTATAAACTTGCTCGTTGCCAAAATCCCAAAGATTAGGTTTTGTCAAATAATTTTGTCGGTGCATGCTGCCACGTCAGACGAAAAGTCTTTTAGCCCCTGTCCATTCTGTAATTTTCAAGTGAAAAAATAATTAAACCAATTAATTTTTTAAATATTTTTTCCCTAGTTGGGACCCGTATGTATTTTAATTTCTGCAAGTGGGGGCCACATCCTACGTGTCAATGGACAGGCGAAATATCCAAATCTTGCGCTGATTCGCAGTGGGGTCGGGGCAAGGTGCGCGACCTCCAATGGGAAAATTACACGTCATCAGAAATAGAATTTTCACTTTCCCCGACAAAGGCGTGACCACGCACCGTACGTACCGGGACTGGCGCTCCATTAGCGTCAGTCCCTCTCTTTTACATTTTAATTTTAATTTATTTATTTGTTATTTTTTTATTAACTTTTCCAGTTTATCAATTTTTCTTTCCCGATAATAATCATAAAAAAATGATAAATGCAATTGATTAGGGGCTAAATCATAATTTTATATTTATATAAAAAAAATGAAACGAAGTATTTATCTAGATGATTGAGTGAAATAAGGACGAAGCTAAATAATTGAAGTATAATTTAAATTTCAGTCTTGATTTAGACTTTAAAATAATTTAATTGGTTGATTTTTTTCTTGTTTTTACTGGTGATAATTAAGATATGAAATAGTATGTTATTAAAAAACATCTTATCATTAAGATTCTACTTTTAAATTGTTTAATTTGCATATAAACTGTCATTTTTATAAATTTCATAATTTTACTATGATTTTTATTATATATAACATTTGTAAACATACAATATTAATAATATAAAAACGATAAAGTAGAACTGTAAATATGAGCCGAGCTAATAGATCAACATGTGACCCATCTCTTTTCATTTGTACATGACCCGCGGGTTGCGTCAAGGTTTATGCCCATGAGTCGAGCTGGTTTGAGTTTTTGATTTTACCGGGGAAGTTAACTCGGTATGGGTCGGGCAAACCATTTATATACCTCTAAGTAGAAAGGGTTCTTGAGATGCATCGTAAATATAAAAGTTCTATGGTCCATTCGATGAGAGGACCCTCTAACATAACATGATGAACTTAAAAAATTGATATTAATAATTAAAACTTGATTTCTTATACGTCATTATGAAAAAATGGATCTTTTAAATTCATCATATACTACACTTTTTTGGATTATTATGTCTTATTCATCTTATATTGTATTATTGGATACGTGATATGTTATCTTGAATGGAATTATTGTAATCTACCGAAATAAATGATGAAAAAACATTAATTATGATTACATATATAAGTCAACGATAATTTTATATCAGATCTAGGGTTTAGTCCTCCGTCTAGAATTCTAAGGAAAAAAAAAAGAAAGTTCATTGGTCCACCGAAGTAAATGACTTCAAATAACTCAGGCTCTAGTCCACATAAACGCCCCTGGTAATATGGTGATCTGGCAGCAGCTAAATGGTTCAGAAGTTGGAGAAAAAATGCCCATTAAAAGCTGTCAGCTCTTTTTGATAATTCCATTCTATATATCTTTATATATAGCAAGGAAGTGGGCAAAAAATAATAATAAA
This sequence comes from Ficus hispida, assembly GCA_025413025.1. Classification (NCBI taxonomy): domain Eukaryota; kingdom Viridiplantae; phylum Streptophyta; class Magnoliopsida; order Rosales; family Moraceae; genus Ficus; species Ficus hispida. The sequence continues at coordinate 6,412,177 of CM046369.1, read as the reverse complement.
ATAAAACTAAGGAACCAAATGTCGTTAGGTCAAAAATGAGAGGAGCCATAGAGGGGGGAAAAAAAAAAAAAAAGAAACAAAAACTAAACCAGGTGCCCAACTTAAATAATCATAAATGAAAGAAAGAAAAAAATAATAATAAAAAAAGAAAAACATAGGGAGAGAGAAAGAGTGGTTCTCATTTCAAGCTAGGTAAAAAAAATCATTCACAATGTGCATAATATATTTATATATGTATATATATATATATATAAACCAAGTATATTGTAAATCGGGATTAAAGAAAGAATGTGCATTAGGAAAGATAATAAAAAGGCGGTTTAGTGATGGCAACAATAAAACCACAGGAAGGTGGGGTGGCAGCTATGATTAGGTTTTTATTTTTTATTTTTTATTTTTTTATTTTTTATTTTAGCAGAAAGAGAAAACACCAGTACCAATAACTAGAGTCGAGAAGTTTGCTTGCATTTTCATGTCTATGTTTCCATATAAAAAGGGTGTTTGGGCTTTGCTCTTCTCATCCCTCATTCATTCATTTTTCCTTCCATTCTCTCCTTTCTTGCGTTATTTTTGCTCCCTTGAAGAAATTTTTTTTTTTGGCCCCTTCACTTTTCCACTCCCTCCACTATTCCGTCCTTCCTTGTTTCCTTCCTTCCTTCCTTTATTTCTCAAGAATATCGCCGGTGGTCTTTCTAAGGTATACACATTTCTCTCTTTTCTTCCTCCCATACCAAACGAAGAAGGGGGGAAAAAAAAATACATTTCTTCTTTGGTAGTACTATATTTTTGTTTTTCTTCAATGTATCTGCATGTTCTAGAATTTGAAACTTCGTATTCTATGCCTCCTTTAATGACAAAGAGGTCTTAGCGGTAATAATAGTAATAAAAATTATTTCTCCAAAAAAAAATTGAATTTTTAATTATTATGCATTATGGGCATTTCTATATGGACCTTTCTTCTTTCTGTCGTAATTAATTTAATTAATCAGCAATTTTTTTTTCTCATAATTTGATATTGTCACTTTGTGGCATGGTTCACATTGCCAACTAATGTATAACTATATAGTATAGTACAAAAAATGTTGTAGACACCAAAGATAGAATTATATTTTTTTCTTTCTTTCTTTCTTTTTTTTTTTTTTTTTTGGGCTTGAAGAGGATAAGATTACATTAAACCCCCAAAAGGCAGACTAGACCATAGGTAGGGTTTAATATGTGCCACCAAGAAAAGTCAAGTTTGAGCAGGAAAAAAAAGAGTCTAGTTTGTGATCATCACAAGCACCAAATAACCCCACAAAAAAAAAAAAAAAACCCCCCCACAAAAAAAAAAAAGAGGACCCACTAATGTCTCTCCCTAGGCAACTCTAACCCCACTTTCCTCTCTAAAGTCCAAACTATACCGTAATTTCTTTCCACTTTCCCCCTTATCTCTCTTTCCCTTCTCACGAAATCTTAATTACTACGATCCATTGGTTTCTTGAGTTTCAAGTATTTTATTTTCCTTTTTTTCAACTTCAAGATCTAGAATATACTGTGTTTATAATGTGTATTTACCAAATTATCCTCCATTAGCAAAGTTTTCACCGAAAAATCCCTACGATGGTGCTAAAAAAATATATTTTTTTAATATTATAACAATCTGATTTATAAATATTTATATTAAAAATTAATAACATATAATACAAAAATATTTTTATTTATGATTAAAAAATTCATACTATAAAAACTCCGAGGGTCATAGTATTATTTTTAAAAGTATAAAAATTAAATATCATTATCTACAGTGCAAGATAAAATACGTACCTTATACATCGGTAAGACTTCTTTTTTTCACCCATGTGGGGGTGACGGAATACCTAAAATGCCTTTGTTTAAATAAATATTATATCTTGTATAATAATGTAATACGATTGAGGTGGTGTTGATACAAATATTTAAATTATCTAATTCAAATTTTTTTATTTTATTTTTTTAAAATTTTTATCTTTTTTTAAAAATTTTTTTATCTTTTCTAAAATTCAAAAAAATTTATTATTAAAATTTAAAAATTTCATCTCAAATTACTCGGAAACAAATCTAAAGGTGCATAAAAAAAAAGAAAAAGAAACAATAATTTATACAGAGTCGTACCCTTTTGGATTTTTCTTTACCATTCTAACCCCTTATGGTTTTGGCGCTTGCTTTCCTTTCTATAAATGTCCCCAGAAACCAGCCTAGCAAATCACCTCTCCGTATTCATTCTTTTCACTCTGTGCCTTTAGGTACTATGTTTATTCCATTTTCTTTTCCTTTCTTTTCATTTTCCTTTTGTTTTTCTTCTTCACTTTCTAGTTTCTGTTTTTTTATTTAAATTTTTTTTTTTCCCCTTGTTCTAGTTCTAAGTTCAAGTTTTCATGGTTGACTCTTCTAGAGCCTCCATGGTGATCATGCTCTGAAATCCCCGATCAAAGTCTCTTTTCTTGTCTAACCCAACATGTTTCTCTTGTCAACCTAGTTTTCCAGAACAGATCTCCAGCTTCTCCATGAAAAAAATTGCTGTCTTTTTTTGAATTCTCTGTTCTGTTTTTTTGACTTGTCCGAGAAAATGAGCTTGAAAAAGAAAAAAAAATGGTGTTTTCTGACTTCTTCTTCTTCCTTTTTTTGGAGAGAAGAAATGAAGAATAAGTTCACGTATATTCTCTCCAGTCAAAACCTGCTCCTTTTTTCTTCAGCTAATATTTTTTTGGTCCTGCATTATTTTGCTAAAGCCTTTTTTTTTTTTTTGCCCTTTCTATTTGTTAATCAACTAAAAAAAAGAAGGATTTTTTTTTTAAAATTATTCTTTAAAGAGAAACGTTAATCATGGCTTAAAAACCTTTTGATCTGTTCTCCACTTGTGATCTAATTATTTAACAACTTAAATCAGTGGTTATGCTTAATAGTTCCACAAATCATTGCAGTCCCTAGAAGGAATTGGAGACAGAGATCTTGATTAAACCATAAACTATATATAATTAAAATTTGAATAATGGGTTAGTAGAAGTGGTAGGTGTTTTTTATTGTTGAACAAGAAAGAAATCCGATAACCACTTCTAGAATATTAAAATCCATTTACGCAAAACTGTTGACTTTAAAGGTCTGATTTAATTTTTAATTTTTGATATTATTCTTAATCATTATCCAATTTCTTCTTCTTCTTGTTTATTTATAAATTTTAGTCTTTGGATTGCCTTAGATCTGACATAACCGACAGTTTACAGTTTGTGTTTGTGTTTTGCAGTCTTTAAGGTTGTCTTGAATTTTTGTTTCTATTTTCCTCCATGGGTGAACGTGTTCTGACCCGTGTCCACAGCCTCCGTGAGAGGCTGGACGAGACTCTCTCTGCTCACCGCAATGAAATTGTTGCCCTTCTTTCCAGGTATAACATAAATATTTATACTTGCACAGACACACATATATACACATATATGTCTGTGATCCTTATAAAAAAAAAAAAGAAAAAAACAAGGCTATTAACTAGTTTTTGCTTAAGAGACTTTTTCTTTTTTTTTTTTTCGAGTGTTTTTTTGTTTACTTATATAAAACTTCTTTTGGGGTGTGTTTTGTGTTGAAGAATCGAAGCCAAAGGAAAGGGCTTTCTTCAACCCCACCAGCTTATTGCTGAGTTTGAAGCCATCCCTGAAGCCAACAGGCAGAAACTTGTGGATGGTGCATTTGGTGAAGTCCTGAAATCCACTCAGGTTAACTTTGATCTCATTTACTTTTTTGGGTTTTGTTGGATTTTTATAGACATATATATATATATATATATATATATTTCTTATACTTGTTATGATTATGTGATTTAGGAAGCCATAGTGTTGCCTCCGTGGGTGGCTCTCGCTGTCCGGCCGAGGCCCGGCGTGTGGGAGTACATTAGAGTGAACGTCCATGCTCTTGTTGTTGAGGAGTTGCAGGTTGCTGAGTACTTGCACTTCAAGGAAGAACTTGTTGATGGAAGGTAAATTTTTTTTTTTTTGAATTAAATTTTTTTGGTTTTGGATGTTTTGTTATGTGATATTTAAGATTTGGTGGGAGATATTTCAGTTTATGTGTTAGCTAAGTTATGATCGCTCAAAAAAAATTATTTTTTTTTGTTTTTTGTTTTTTTTGCAGTGTCAATGGGAACTTTGTGCTTGAGTTGGACTTTGAGCCATTCGCTGCGTCTTTCCCTCGCCCGACTCTCTCGAAATCCATCGGAAACGGTGTCGAGTTCCTCAACCGTCACCTTTCCGCCAAGCTCTTCCATGACAAGGAGAGCATGCACCCTCTGCTCGAGTTTCTCCGGGTTCACTGCTACAAAGGAAAGGTAACAAATCATGGCTCAAATCTGTTTTGTTTGTTTAATTTTTTTTTTTTTCTCAACTTTAGAACTAGTTCTCTTGGGTTATTTTGAAAACTAATTTCTGCTAGAATTTCTATTTATACATCACAAATATAATGGTTGTCTCTTATGTTTTAATTTGATCAAGCAAAAAAGAAAGACCGAAATTATTATGAACTTAGAATTTAATTTTTCACCACTAATTCTTATGGTCTTATTTGGTGTTTGCTATGCAGTCAATGATGCTGAATGACAGGATTCAGAACCTCAACTCGCTCCAACATGTTCTGAGGAAGGCCGAGGATTACCTGACCACTCTCGCACTGGAGACGCCGTACTCGCAATTCGAGCACAAGTTCCAGGAGATTGGGTTGGAGAGAGGTTGGGGAGACACCGCCGAGCGGGTGCTCGAGATGATCCAGCTTCTCTTGGACCTTCTGGAGGCCCCAGATCCTTGCACCCTCGAGACGTTCCTCGGCAGAATCCCCATGGTTTTTAATGTTGTCATCCTTTCTCCTCACGGATACTTTGCCCAAGACAATGTTTTGGGTTACCCCGACACTGGTGGGCAGGTTGGTTAAACCGAAACTAATATTCTCTTTTTACGACTTGTTTAAACTCTGTTTCGGAAACTGATTTCGCTAAATCTGAACCTGGTGTAGGTTGTTTACATCTTGGATCAAGTCCGCGCCTTGGAGAACGAGATGCTTCACAGGATTAAGCAACAAGGACTTGACATGGTCCCTCGCATTCTCATCGTAAGTTTCTACTTTTCCTTTGCAAGTCTTGTGAAACATGTCTGATGTCTCACTTCTGTTAACCATGTTGCTGTATCTCTTGTGACCAGATCACCAGGCTTCTCCCCGATGCAGTAGGAACGACATGCGGCCAGCGTCTCGAGAAGGTGTTCGGCACAGAACACACGCACATTCTCCGTGTGCCATTCAGGGACGAGAAAGGAATGGTCCGCAAATGGATCTCTAGATTCGAAGTCTGGCCTTACCTAGAGACTTACACCGAGGTGAAGCTTTGGCGAACAATATTTTCGACTTAAGTTGTTCCAGTTCTTCGCCTTAATTGAGCACTATTTGACATCGAGAAAACTTCGGTTTTGTTTAGGATGTTGCACACGAGCTCGCTAAGGAGTTGCAGGGCAAGCCTGATCTGATCATCGGAAACTACAGTGACGGAAACATCGTTGCCTCCCTTCTCGCCCACAAATTGGGTGTTACTCAGGTTTGTCCATGTCTAGATGTTACAATTTGTATATAAATATATACACACACATGTGTTTTTAGTAACTTCATAAAAATTCTTTGTTTACTTTATGCAGTGTACCATAGCCCATGCACTTGAGAAAACAAAGTACCCGGATTCCGATATTTACTGGAAGAAGCTTGAAGAGAAGTACCACTTCTCTTGCCAGTTCACCGCCGATCTTATTGCCATGAACCACACTGAGATTGCTGGAAGGTGTGACAAATATTATATATATATATATATGCTCTGTAACTCTATCATTGTGCATTGCTTTTTATCTGCAAAAAACTAACTGGTTTTTTTTGTTTCGAAACTTGTTCAGCAAGACCACCGTTGGACAGTACGAGAGCCACACTGCCTTCACCCTCCCTGGACTCTACAGAGTCGTCCACGGTATCGATGTCTTCGACCCCAAGTTCAACATCGTCTCCCCCGGTGCCGACATGGACATCTACTTCCCCTACACTGAGAAGGAAAAGAGGCTCACATCCTTCCACCCCGAGATCGAAGATCTTCTCTTCAGCGACGTCGAGAATGAGGAACACCTGTAAGTGCAGGCTGCAAAAAGCAACAAAATTCTCCATTTTATTTTTCTTGTGACTAATTGCTTCATTGCTAAGTAACTTTTTTTTTTTGTTCGTTTGTTACCAAACAGATGCGTGTTGAAGGACCGGAACAAGCCGATCATCTTCACCATGGCTAGATTGGACCGTGTGAAGAACATCACCGGGCTGGTTGAGTGGTACGGCAAGAACGCCAAGCTGAGGGAGCTAGTCAACCTCGTGGTGGTGGCTGGAGACCGGAGGAAGGAGTCGAAGGACATTGAGGAGAAGGCGGAGATGGCTAAGATGCACGGGCTGATCGAGACGTACAAGCTGAACGGGCAATTCAGGTGGATATCCTCGCAGATGAACAGGGTGAGGAACGGTGAGCTGTACCGCTACATTTGCGACACAAGAGGAGCTTTTGTCCAGCCTGCTGTTTATGAAGCTTTCGGGCTGACCGTCGTCGAGGCCATGACCTGTGGATTGCCGACCTTCGCTACTTGCAATGGTGGGCCTGCAGAGATCATTGTGGATGGAAATCAGGCTACCACATTGATCCTTATCACGGCGATCGCGCGGCTGAGATTCTTGTTGACTTCTTTGAGAAGAGCAAGGCTGATCCTTCTCACTGGGACAAGATCTCTCAGGGAGGGTTGAAGCGTATTGAAGAGAAGTAAGCCAAACATATCTATATATATCCAAATAAATATATTGTGTTTGTTGATTTTTTTGTTGATTAATTTGGTATTGTTTTTGGTTCAACAGGTATACCTGGCAGATCTACTCTCAGAGGCTGTTGACCTTGACCGGAGTTTATGGCTTCTGGAAACATGTCTCCAACCTTGATCGCCGTGAGAGCCGTCGTTACCTTGAGATGTTTTATGCCCTTAAGTACCGCAAGTTGGTAAGTGTTCTCTACCCTTTTCTTAATATGACGATATGATTCTAACGTGATCTGAGTGTTAAAAATTGGGTCCTACCCCCTACGGATTATATGTGTTTTTGTGATTCTGAAATATGTGTTTATCTTATTGTCTTGGGGCTAATTTTAGGCGGAGTCTGTTCCTCTTGCTGTGGACAAGTGAGTGAAAGGGTGAAAGAGCAAATAAGAGGCGGAGCGGAAGCAAGTTTGGTTGGCTCAAGTGGGAGATCTCTAGCTTGAGGAATAATTTGTCCATTGTTTTGGCGATTGTGATTATTGCAAGGCTTTACTTTTCTTTTTCTTTTTCTTTTTCTTTTTTCTTTTTCCTTTTTCCTTTTTCCTTTTCTTTTTCCTTCTTCTTTTTGAGGTGCTTTTTGTATCTTTCCTTTTGTAATTTTCCCTTTTCCAATTCCAAGTTTGCAAGTGTTTGAATTGGGGTGCTTTGCCCATTCATTCAATTAATTATCATCTTTGCTTTGCCTTATTATCTGTGCAAATATATATATATATATATTTCTCCTTCCAATCCTATCATTGTCCTTTCCATGTTTAATTATGAAGGGACACTGTTTTTCTGTCCCCTTGCTTGAGTGAATGTGTACCGCTACCGGTCCAAGAATGTCCATCGTGCTGATTGGATTGCCAGACTCTTGCATGAGTTATATATAACTCAGAAGTTAATAACATGTTTTTAAATATTTAGAATAAATAATAAAGTTACCGGTTATTAACTTTAAATAATCTGTTATTTACTTTAATTATTTATTAAAAATAACTATTTACTTCTTTGTCTCTTCTTTGAATGAACGGTAGTGAAAGACTCTAAATAGGACCTCTTCGCTACCACACCACCACCACGTGTTGCTTTTTGGAGTGATTGTTGACAAAGGTTAAATGTAACCATTGGGTTAGGTACAACGTGACTCACGTCCAAGAAATCAAACACATTGACACATACTTCCAACAACACTTGGAAAAGGGAAAAAAAAAAAAATCATCTTTAAATTTTATTTGGAGTAGTGACTGTAAGTAACAATGACATCCTGCACTATGGACAAATGTTCTTCCCTTAACACTATACACATCTTGTCACGAGGTGGAAAAACGTAGAGAAAAAGCAAGAAGGTGAAGAGATGTGCACCAAGGTCAAAAAAAAAAAAAAAGGCAAAAAGAAAAAAAAAATAACAATAATCAGGGGTAAAAATGGTACTCTCCAGTTTCCTACTTACAAAATTTTTTTGCTTCTTTTGACACTTAAAGATTCTTGCCAACTATACAGTGTAGTCATTGCCATGGTGAGAATGTAGTACTGAAGTCCAGCACCTCACTTGCAGGCTTGCATCGCCAATAACCTTATTTCTTCCGCCTTATTTGTCAATCGGTTTTTACTCGTCTGGGGTTCCTGTTTCGCAGTGTTTTTGCTACTTCTATGGTGACCGTATCATAAACATAACAAGAAGAGCTAACGAGGCCAATTTAAACCGATCCCACCATTCGGGAACGGATTATGGGTAGAATAATTATTCCCCATTTTTGCCCTTCAAATTATTCGTTTGCAGAGGCTGTCTTGGATATAAAAATAGTGCCAACAACAGAGAAAATGTAAAACCAGATATCCCGTTAAACGGTTGGAATGGATGCGTCCCTGTGATCCAAAGAGGAATGTTGGGCTTGTAGGTCAGAAAACCACCCTTCTGCAAGATGAAACTTGAAGCCATTATTCCCGCACGTAATCCAATGGGAAGGGATAGGCTGCCTTGGTTTCTTTGCCGAACACCTGATAAACTTAAAGAGAGAAGCCATAGCCCCGGTATCGCCCATGGAGACCTGAAATACATGTGAAATTGAACACGGTGTCGATGACTGTGGCAAATTAAGCCAACATCACATAGAAAGGCCGTTCTATTTCCTACAATATATAGACATATGCATATTTGAGGAAGGGAGAAATATTATATGTACCTCTGTAATAAAGAAAATACGAGGCCTGATATTATAATTCCTCGATGGTATCCAAGATCGACAGCGATCTCTTCAGGCAACCATGACCTGAAAAGCAACTCTTCTACAAGAGCAACACCTGATGCCGTTACAATTCCTTGACCAGCCACTACAAGCATTCGACCATACCATTTTAGCCAGGTCATGGTATCTGTGGAAGATGGAGTATAAGGCCAAGAATTATTTACGAAGCCAAGTAATACGTTAACGGCTTGTATTGATACTACAACCACAACTCCTCCAATCAAGCCCATCAAAAAATTCTGAATCTGCAAGGACAAAAGGTAATTGTGTTGAAACCAAGAATGCCAGACAGTGTATGACCGTAGCAAGACGTAAAATTAGAGGACGTCAAATAAAAGAAATGTTAAATTAGCACATTACTAAATGGGACCTTTTTTTTTTTTTTCCCCCTCAAAATGATTCAAGTTCCCCTTTTGACGAGCTACCTTGTTGCAGAAAAAGACTTGTGGCCGCTTAAATAGAATTTTCATATCCATACCTTTGGCAACGATGTCAAATCTAGCCCATACTGCTCAAAAGGATTTTCATACCCACGTATTCTTTTTCCCCATAACATTACGAGTATCATAACAGCAGTGTACAGGCCAACTATGCAAGTGAGCTCAGCAAATGTCGAGGGGGTATGAGTAGTCCAGCTTCGGACAAGTGTTGGAAGCAGTGGAACAGCAACCGGTGACCATAAAACAAGCACCATACTAGCAAACCAAAGAACCCTACAACAAAACCAGATAGAGAAGAAGATCAATAAAAACCCGTGTAGTTACATTAGAGAAGTTGCACGATGTTCTTTAACAGTACGCGGAGAAAGAAGAGAATTCTGGAAAGAAATTGCTGCAATCTTCGACATCTACACTTTACCTTTGGATCAAGGGACGCTCAGCCATGCGAAGAAATGAGATTAGCCTGTTGGTCAAACTCATTGCACTGCGTATACCACCCCATAGCAAGGCAACTTTTCCGACCAGCCTCAGCATGCCACCTTTCTGTCCCAAGTCTGCCAACATTGCGACCAGCCTGTTCAAAGTGAAGTGCATAAATTAATTTAGGAAAATAGCGAAAGGAAGACTAAGATAACTCCAAATATCTGAGACATATATGAGTATTGTAGTTAGACCTTTCTTGATCGACTTCACCACCTTCCTTTGTAGGTACCACTGGGCCGGCAACCAACATGGCTTTCTCAGCAAGACTTAATCCAATGTTTTGATTTTTTTCAGATGTTTCCTCCTCTAGTTTTTCAGGCTCCTTCCGATTATCAACTTTCATGTTCGGGGACTTTGATGAACTTTCAGCGGCTTCATTGGATTTGAACGAATCCTTTTTATTCGTATATGAGAACAAGAAAGTGGCAAAATTATATTAAAGAAGATCAGCTTCTCTGAATCCGTAAAGAATAATGACATAACGGTGATAAACAGACTCCAGTCCTCTTAAAGGAGACATTCATGTAAACATAAACAAATCTTTCAAGTCAATTCAATATTCTGTGAATACACACGACAGGGATACAAAAGCAGAGAAGAAGAAATAGGAAAGCAGAATGAAAATCTAGCAATGGCAGAAAAATAAGATAAATGATAATGCGGAAGCGCCCAAATAAAATTCAGAACACACAGAAGAAGCTGCTAGATACAAATAAATTCTAAAACAATTAATTAAGTTAAAAAAAGTAAGAAACTCTGCACAAGAAACAACTGAATATGGCTGGAATTCGACCTGATATGGTATAGGAGAATACGAGAATTAATCTTGAAAAATCTATGTGGTTAACCATTACCTGGTGTTGCGCTAGTAAAGCGGATGCCCCCAAGGCAGCGGTAACAGCACCAACCATGACAGTAGCATTTTTCTTATTATCCAACCTGTTATACTTCACAGATTTTTCAGGAGGCATTTGGTTAGTCTTAGAAACTTTAATCATACTGTGATCATTTCCTTGCAAGTTTTTGTCTTCGACAAAGTTCAGATCATCTTCGTCATCATGAACCGTAGAAACACAGAAAAATTTTCTCAAAGCAGCTAAGCCAGATCCTACAATGACACCAACTGGTAATATCCTTCTCAAGTAAGTAGTCTCCTGAACAGCAGAAGATATGGCCCTGACAATATGCTTCCCACTAAGCGTACCCACTTTCTCGAAAACATCATCAATATCATGGCATTGAACATCAGAAGTCATAGCATTCTTCACATCATGTCCAACATACATTGACACTGCATTCGCCACTTCTTCCAATTCTCTAGCAAGATTGGGCTCAATTTCATTTGTTTCCGCCATACCTAGCTTTCGACCAACTTCAACCTTCAAGGCATCCAATATGATATCTTTCACAAACTGCATCATCTCCCCCGATAAATCGTCATCAGTTTCAACCTTCTCCTTTTCTTGGTCAAGTGTCTCAAACTCTTCAACAGGTTCCTGTTGCTTGTCGGTATCTAATATTACATAAAGAGGTTCAATAGCTTTGTCTCCATCATCTGCCTCGGTTGAACGATTATGAACTTTTTCCTGAGTATCATCAGCATCACCTCCATTATTACCTGGTTGTTCTAGGAGCTTCCACTGACCTTCTTCTGGAAAATATTCGAGCAATAGTGCATTGGTTGCATCTGAATCTAGTGATTCTGTAGGAATGGTTGAGAACAGATACGTGGGGAAATATGGAGTTTTTAAAGTTACGTATGTTGGAATACTATTTGCTTTCTTAATTTTGTCTGAACTATCGTGAAGATGATTATTACCAGCTAACAGCTCGTCATTTCCACTTCCATGATTAACTACATTAGTAGCTGCATTCTTATCCAGAAAACTTTTCATATCATTCCCATGAGAAGAAATTGGGCTTGGAGTGGATTCCTTCCCATCAGGCTGTACGCTTTTGTCAAGCGGAGTGGCTTTTGAATTTTCAGGCCCCTGTCCATCAACTGGGTTATCATTCGCTGACATAGATCCCGATGTAGAATCATTTTTCTCATCCTTAACTTCATCTTCACGGTCTGAACTTTCCTCTAAATGCGATATCATATCCTCTATCACACCAAAAACACTGTTAACTGCCACTTGAGTGGAATCATCCATCCCCGTGAAGGCATCCAAGGCCTGAGAAACATTGAATGTGGGGGAATTTGAGTCTGAACTAGATTTGGATTGATCCGGAACCGGCTGTGTATTCTTGTTATCGCTATCTTCCTTTTCCATTGATTGGGCCTCGGAAGAGGATCCTGAAGGTGATGTGTTTTCACCTATCACACCAGATGTAGCCTTATTCAGATCAGGAACTGACTTGTCTTCATTTTTTGCACTATGCTCCTCTTTCGTGTCCAATAAAGCGGTTCTTTCATTTTGGTCCTCGTGCTCTTCAACATTTGTTTCTTCAGCACTACTTGCCTTCTCAGCACGGCTGGAACTGTTAACCTTACCTTCTGTTTCTGATCCTCTCTCAGCTATTTCAGAATTCACTACAGCTTTTCCTTTTGAAGAATCATCATGATTGTCATCACTTCCTGAATCACTAGCTTCCTTCCTGACAGAACCAGAATTATTGGTCACATCGGTGCTAATAGATGGAGATTGGCCTGAATTGACAGACCTTTGAGAGCTCTCAGTCTGAAGAAGCTCTGATTCCATTCCTCCAGAAGGCGTATGCATGCTTGGTTGATTATCAACAGAGCTATCTGAAAGATTGTCACTCTTTTTCATCTGATCTGAAGAGTGCTGGTCCTGCAACGCACCGTCCATGTTTGATGTTTTTTCTTCCATCTTCAACTTCAATCCTGATGACACGCGTGGAATTCGAGAAATATCCAGGAGTTCATTTAATTTCTTGTGTGGACCTTGGGCATGCAAAATTCCAGATACAGAGGTTGTAAGTTTTTCCCTAACATCTTCTGGCACTGCATCTTGCAAAGCTTTCATCACTGTCTCTCCTTGACCAACCGCAGTTAAGACCTGCATATATAAAACATAAAATACCATAGTTTATTTCATTGCAAAAGACTGCTGTGAATATATTGCAAACCTGACAAATCATCGTAATTTAACTGAAATACATGAGTTAGTGATAAACAGCAGTGGAAGCAAGATCATATAAAGCAAGTTCTAGCAAGCGGCACATACCTTCTTCTTCTTTTCTTCTGTTAAAGTACCAGGCATGGTAACATCAAGCATATTCATAACCACTTGTGCTGTCTGGAGCACTTCACCACTTTCACTTTCTATAGGACTGACTTCCTCCCGTTCAACCAGTTCCGAATCAACAGAGTTAGTTTGCTCCAGTGCACCATTTTCAACTTTTTTCAATTCCTTATCTTCAACTTCAAACTTTCTATGCAAATCCTTTCTGGATCTTAAGATCAGGCTAGCTGTAGCGTCACTTTCTTCTAGCACACCATGTATGACATCTGTGGCATATCTGTTTAAAGTACTCGGAGGAGTAAAATCCAAAAGCTTAGTAACTTTGCCATTTTTGTTGGATTTTTTGCCTTCCATAAAAGCTAAGCCTTTTGAAGGATTGATGGTGATATCCACATCTTTAAGAAGAGGATGGCGCCCCTTTAGAAGTCCAAGCTCCACGCCTGTCAACCACTGAAATAATACAAGCATGCTCATCAAGCAACATGGTTGAAGTTCTCAATTGACCATCTTCCAACTCCCATCTCAGAGAAAAGGTTGAAACATCAATAATAATAATAATAATAATCCAAAATGCAACTTCAGCCACATCCGTATAGAGAACAACAGAGAGCCATTTTGAATTATAACTAAAAAGATGCAATTATGTCCACCTTCTTGTAAGGAGGGAAAAAAGAAGATAAGATAAAAGATGACTTAAAAATAGTTCCTTTTTTTTTGGTCCCGTCCAAGAGTAAATAATACAGGGGGGGCGAAAAAAGTGGATTCAACCTACAGCAAAGGAAATAGTATGTGGCCATTGGAAGGCACCAACCATGCCAACCACTGTCCTGAAAAGGTTCTTGCCATAATATGTTCTCTACTTTTCTTCTGAACAAGAGAGTAGATTTGGAAAGAGACTCCAGCTAAAGTTGAAAAGTCATAGAAACTTCATTGTATGCTATATTTTCAAGGGCTTAAGTCGTTTCAATTTCATTGTAAATTCTTATGCATTTCTTTAAGAACAATAAAACCAAAATAAAAACATATGCTCATGTTAAGAAAAGGTACTTAGAGAAAAACTAAACTCTATGCATAAAATGGAAAGAACACTGAAGCTTGGTATGGACACGAGGTGAAACAATAATCAAAAGTAACATCTTCCAAGCTAACAGATAAAGTATAAATTTCATTACCTCAATTGTAAGTTGCTGACACCAAGTTATAGCAGACCTACCACCATACGTGCCACTGGGCGGCAAACAAGAACATAATAGAAGGCTGGTAAATGGATTTTCAGCAATCGAACTACGTGGAATTGAGAATAGAGGTGCTGAACCGTCGTCATTCTGATAATCAACAGTTTGGAAATTAGGAAGTTGGTTTGGGGAGGGTAGTGGCAGTTCTAGATGGTATATATATTTATATACACTTTAATTTTTAAGGCATAACCTGCTAGTTATTAATAACAATAATAATAATAATAATAATAATAATAATAGCAAAACACAGGGAAAAAGGAATTTGTTGAAATTTCAGAGGGGGAAAAACTGGGACTGAAAGCAAAGAAATGTACCTGTATAAAAAGAACGGGAATCTTCACATCCCCAATTAAATTTCTTGTACTAGAATTTGAATAAAAATCTTCAATGGCTTCAAAACCATATGAAACCATAGAGATTGCTTTTTCAAAATCACGAATAGATTTTGCAGATAGAGCCTTTTCCACATCAAACCCTTTAGCTCTGCCTCGAAATAGTTCCTGCATTATCAAGCAGTCAGGTAGAGCATAAGTTGCTAGCACCATGACAAAAAAACTCATGCATATTGGTTGACATAATAGGACATATACAACTTTAAGCCTTCTGCGCTTGAGGTTGCAAGAAACAACTATCCACCTTATTAGATCTCAGAATATCTACAAGCCCACCAATGAGCTTATGATCAGTAGCCATATGATGAGGAAAGGATCTTGTGGCCTCCTCTAAGTCAAATGGGTTGTCTATACATGCTGCGGCAGTGAGCGGTGTCGCCTCTCCAACTTCCGCTAGGTACTTTGTCAACATGTTTGCGCCATAACCCCAGCCAACCCCCATCAACGTAGTCCACGGCCTCGCCTTATTGACGAACTGTATAGCTGTGCAGATATCATCGCTGTCAGCAGCTGTAAATAACCTACATCACATAATGTTGTTTAAGAAGTCCTATTATCAGATACTTTTCCCCAAAACAAAATCTCAAAGACTCCTGAAGAGATCTATCTACTCCAGGAAAGGAGTCCCCCAGACAACATTTCCAGCCATTAAAAATTTGAAAAATAAAAAATAAAAACAGAAGAAGAAGATTGAAAGGAGTAGAAGAAGAACTCAATGCAACCACCACATTATTTCTCGCTGAGAGTTAATAGAATATGGCAGTGTCAGTGTCAGTGTCAGTGCAAACTCCACCAGAATCTAATTTTTCGAACACTGGTAACGTTCAGGATAATTGAACAACAGGAACACCGCAAACCCAATTCTCACACTGATTTAACAAACATAATTAAAGTTCTCTAGACATTAAACGACTGCCCGATGGTATATCAATTCTCCGTAACGTTTAAAGCTACGAAAAAGGCCCCAAGACGTTGTGACGATTAACAAATTGGAGTCCTGCTCCTTGTTAGAGTCAGTAATAAATTGCTAGCTAATTAAGTTTACCAGAGTCTGTTATGAGTTGTAAAGTAATTAAAAGTTAGTTTTGTAACAGGTTAGCTTCGTAATTAGTTAATGATATGAGCTCTTAACAGAGTAGTATTTAAGCTTTTGTAAGTTTTCTGAATCAATCAAAGAAGAGCTATTGATTTCAGTCACAAAAATTCTTTCTTCTTTGAATTCTTCTCTTTCTTTCTTAAAGTTAAAAACTCCTAAACCAAACTAACACTAATTATCATAATCTAAGTTACACCATTACGCATAAATTCTACTCAATTAAGCACTTAAACGAATTTCGAATAAAATATCGAAGCCGCAACATACCGCGCAGTTGTGAGAGGCGAACCAGCACAGCCCCGGGGATTCATCACAACCGGAAAGTACCCCCGCTTCAAAGCGTCGCAGACGAACGACCGAATGTTGACATCCGTGCTGCCTAGCGCCGAGCCCGGGACGATCAACAAGGTCGTGTCAAGTCCATGCTCCTCCGTGAGGTCCAAATTGGCCGGCCAATCCAACGAAATCACTCCTCCATCGTCAGTGTTCACGCAAACTCTCTGGTACTCCAATTTCCTCTCCAAACCGCCATCGCCATAGCCGCCGCCGCCGCCGCTCACCAGAACCCTACCGGTGTCGAGCCTCACGTAGTGCCTGTCCTCCTTCACGAGCTTCTCGTTCACGTCCTCCAGCAGCTCGCTCCCTTCGAACGAGATCGACGGACACCGAAGCAGAACGAACCGGTTGAACGGCGTTGGACTGGTGAACAGAATCCACTCCCCGATGTCGGAGACAGCCCTTCCGGAGCCGAATCGCGACGCCGTGAGGGCAAGGCCGGAGACAAGCCCCAGCGCCGCCGGAGCAATCAGTTCCAGAGAGCTCGCGGAGGGGAATTGTGTTATTAGGCTGCCAAACAAATCCACGAACGGATTGAGCTGGCTCCGGAGAGCCAGCCGGCGGCTCCGCTTGAGCCGCCGGCGATGGAATACCCGGAATTGTCGGACCTGGAAGGCAATTCTGGGGAAGAAAGGAGACAAATCCTGGGGTTTGAGATTGGATTTAAGGGTGTAATTAGCGGTTAAGCTCATATTAAGAGGCTTAATTAACACGAAAACCGGGTTTTGGAGATCATTAGAGTGGCTCTGCTTTGAAATTGAGAGCAAGTTTTTTCAGTTGAGGAAGGGATGGGAAGAGGCGCGAAAGCTCGAGAGAGAGAGAGAGGAGAGAGGAGATTCATGGCTGAGAATTGGAGGAGAGAGAAGGGGAAAAAAGCGAGCGCAAGTGGGCCCCGGGGGTGAAGCCGGGTGGGGCCGGAGTTTGGGTGTTTTTCCCGGGAACTGATTTTAGTGGATGTTGTCTCAACGGTTCTTGTTAGTCTTTATCGTTTTTATTTTGTCCTTTTAATACTTCTCTTTTTTTTTTTATCATTATTTTTCTTTTCTTCTTATTAAAAAAAAAAAAAAAAACTCTATGGTTTGTATCTTTGTTTGTCTTTTTTTTTTTTCAATTTTATTATTTTTCTATGAATATTTTGTTCTAAGAAAATTTGGTAACCGCGAATGAGATGTCAAAAGTCATTAACTTGCGTTGGATTAGATCTTGGCCGATAAATTGGAACATAGTCAACAAAAGTTTTGAACAACCAAAGGGGTTTATTGACTAATATAAGCTGCCTTGTGATCTCTCACACGTGTGTAGCGGTTTCTTCTTCTTCTTTTAATATCATTCAATGATCAAGTGAATCAAAAAGTTCTTAGAAATATTTCACTTTCCCTTTCCCTTTCTCGCTCTCTCTCTCTCTAACATGTAAAGACTATGGTTTCTCAATCGTTTTTCTTTCTTTTGGGGTCGAATTCCGATGGCGGCCTTTGGTCTATATTTGATTTTCCGGTTCTAGAGATGAAGGTGAAAATCATATGACGAGGGACTTGATAAGGCGAACCCATGGTAAGAGGACGAGCGTTGTGGGAAAGGGCAATGCAGAAATGAGATAGTTGGTGATGGTGTATAATCTTCACACACCAGGGAGGTCCGTAGCAGCTCGACTTCGGCAACCCAGTTTCCCAATCTATTTTTTTTTTCTTTTTGTTGTTTACAATAACGGAGGTGGTTTCTTCAGAATTAAAGATACTTACAGATGCAGTCATCGATTTGCCCGAGAGGCCACAATTACCGCGATCCTTCTGAGTTGGTTGTTTGTCCGTCAGATCTGAATCTTGACAGTGTTTTGATCCCGCTAGATTTACTTCTATGCGAAGTTAGTAGTAATCATAGTACTACTGAGTATTGACCTTTATTTGATTAGGAAAATCTATTGATTATTGGGTTTTGTCAAAAAGAGCCTTACATGTGCTCGATTTCAGTATGTCGAGGTATATTCCATTATTTGACCTCAACCATACGTCTTTTCCTTTTAGTGTTATCAAATTTTACTAGTGGATCCATTCTTGTTGAAGTGTTTTATCTCATGTAATATGAGATTTTTTTTATTTGGTATTTTTTTTATTTTCTTAATAAGTTTAATGAAATTTTCTTTTAAAAAAAAATCTTAGAAATGAAACTCTGAACTTAAAAGATTCTAAGGAGATTTATACACCGTAAAAATTCTATCATCAAAAGAAAAATCTTAATCAGTATTCAACATTTCCTTATAGACGAAAACAATTGTGATTGGATACTATTCTCTTGGGACAACCCATATTTTTTGTGGACTAAAATTGTAATTACAACCCTTTCATATTTAGCATGTCTTTTTTCCATTATTATTTGAATTTTCTGTCACTGATCCAATGGTTTTTGAAGTTTTAGGAATCATGACCAGATTTTTAGTTTAGAGATCGATTTATCAAGCACAAAAAAATTTAGGGGTATCCACACGAAAAAAAAAAAAAAAAAAGCCATTTGTTAATTGTATTGTGAGAGTAATTTGTTTTTGACTTATTTGCATAAATGTTCCCTGAACTTTTTAAATTTAGAAATTTAGTCTCTAAATTTTTTTCTTGGTAATCAACCCCAGAAATTATAATTTTTAGTGATTCAATTCTTTTTGCTCAAATTTATAAAAATTTTAACAGTTTTTTTACTCATAACTTGCACATTATAGTCTAAGAAGAGTATAGTTTATCGTCTTTGCTTAATATCAATATAATTTCCTTTGAAAATTTGAAACCTTCATTAAATTATACTCAAACTTAAACCTCCACTTTAAAAGAAATTTATATTGCAATTAAGTAAAAATGATTAACATTGTTTCCTTTTAAGCCATAATGTGTAAGTATTGTACAAAAAATTGTGTTAATTTTAATGAATTTAAGTAAAAACGACTGAATTGCTAAAAATTAAATGTTCAAGGGATTGATTGCTAGGAAAAAAATGTTTAGGGACTAAATTGTGAAATTGAAAAAGTTCAGAGGGTATTCATGTAAATAAGCCTTTGTTTTTTGAGTCATAGAATTTGTACTTTGAGATTTTGACGGTGTTATTGAGAGTGTGAGATCACGATTCAAAACTAAGCAATGTGTTCCTCCATTTAATAGATATGTTTTAGTGAGCAAGGCACTAGTACTTTGCATGAAAAGTGACCAGCTTTTAGGTTCAGTAACGAAGGATTAGGGGATTTCAAAGATCCGATATCTTCACATGCAATATCTTCGATTAGATTTATTCAAGTAGTGCCTATTATTTTGTCCTAAATGAATGGATCAAGGGTATCACGTTGGGAGATCCCTCTTGACTAGGTTTAGGCTTGAGAAGAAATTTGCACTTAAGAGAGCTTTGCCTTGCAACATCCCTAGGTGAATTAATAGACGCTTGTTTTTCTCGCTAAATATTTGGGTTTAAATCATCATCACTGTATTGGTTGGGGTATATAGGTAATCCACTTTGTGAAGGATCCATATATTATATGGGAGATATCCACCTTCTTAAAATTATCTAGGCATATCAACCTCTGTCCCTATAATCATTTTCTTTTATCAAAAAAGAAAGAGAGAGAGAGAGCTTGTATATGTATCGAAATGGAGGTAAATTTTGCGAGGATTTTTACCATTTACAAAACAAAAATTCAAATGATATTTGACTGCTTTATTTTTTTATTGTTTCTAAAAACGTATATTTAGAGTGATTATTCAAATAGAATGGATTTCTCAAATGCTTTTAAGTGATTGCTTCAAACATGGATGTTAAGTTATTATAATGTTTATATGTGATCAATCATGATAACTTAAAACTTATCTCCTGAACATTTTGAAAGCTAGGATGCACGATGAAGGTATAAAAAAGTTTTTCAATAATTTAAGATAAGGACATGTCATGCTTGTGTTTTAGTAGGAGGTGGTAAAAGCTTAAATATTGAACCTCAATGATAAGACACGTGCGAATGGTTATGAATCTAACTTAGCCAAACAAGCATGACAAATGCTTATTAATATAAACATATTACGAGAAATGTCAGAGACATCAACTATAACTATAAAGTACTGTTATATCTGTTCATTACTCTTAATTTTTTTAGTACACTCACATATTATATTTTAATTGATTGATGTAATTGATTCATGTGATAATATTTTAAATACTAATCAATTAAAAATTGATCATTTATATATTATATAAATTAATATTTAAAAATTAAGATTAAAATTGATATCTGTAGTATTTTTTATATATTAATATCTTTAGGATAAAGATAAGGTGAATGCTTTGTGTTTCCATGTTTAAGGTTTTGCAAGCGTATAATAAGCTTGCCATTCATGAGCCCAAGATTGTGTACCATATACGTGGTGTTGCTTTCTTGCATGCCAACTTCTAAGTATAATATGAGATTCGAAGGAGGTAAAAAAAAATAAAAGAAAAAAAGAAAAAAAAAAAAAAGGAAGAAATTAAAGGAGAAAGTGAGAGCGAGAAAAAGGAGAAAAATAGAGATTTTTTTTTTAATTTCCCATTTAACAAACAGTTTGATGTAACTGTACTCAAGGGCACATATAGTAGGGCAAATGGGGGCTGTAGCCCTCACTAAAATTCTTTTCTCTTTTAATTTTGTCCTAAAAATTTTATGATTTTTCTACTTTACTTCAACTAAAAATTAAAAATCTTTATATATATCTCTATTAAAAATTAAAAATCTATAAGTAGATCTCACTAAAACTTTATCTTTTAGTTTTATATATAGATATTATTTATTTTATGCCTCGGCCTATATTTTTGTCTGGCTTTGTCATTTATTTCACTGCATTAGTAGAATAATAAGATGTGTAAAGCATGTTTAATTTTTAGTTAGGATATTATTATTGTTATTATTAAAATGCTTTCAAGTAGTTTATGAAAAGTACTTTTATGTATGATGTGAAGTCTTATTATACTTATTAAAAGCAACTCAGATAAAGATTAAAAGGCAAAATCCTTGGAAAAAAAAGCTCTAAAAGAAGGGTCGTTCAATATTAGTAAGGTTTGAATGGCACGGGACTATCATCAAATAAGAGGGTCCTAAAGCTTATGTTGAAGAATATTATTTTAATTGTGTAAGAAGTTAGATAGCACATCTATTGAGTTTTTGTTCAGATTATTCTTGTGATACAGTTTACATAATTTATCAGATCAGAAAAGATTATTAAGTCAGAGTCCCATGACAAGATTAGAAATTTCAAATTTTGGGATTATGTAATATAAGGATAATATTTCTCATGACAATAAATAAAGAAAATTTTCCACTGCATAGCGTTATTTCAGTTCTAATCACTTGGGTTGAGATTTTTGTTAGTTAAATGTTCTTCTTCTCTAGTGGACGAGTTTGGAACTGCTAGCTCGAGAGCGACATTATAACTTAACACCCACATCGATATATATATATATATATATATATATAATGAAATTGAATAGTTTTTTTAAATGATTGAAACCACGGATAAAAAAAATTATAACGAATATTTCAAATATATATATATATAACGATATTGTTTGTTTGTATATCTATTTATATATATATATATATTTTATTTGCATGATAGAAATCCCAAGTATGAAAAATAATAAAAATTTAGAGTTTTCCTTCTTTTTTCTTTTTAAATAACAACTCTATGCAATGCATCTTTATTCGGCACGTATCATAATACATGAATTTTATGAATTATTTGGTTTGTTCGTTGTGGAATCCCTCGCCGTATCAGTGTGCAACAAAAGTTGTTCACTTCACACCCATACGAGGATTTAAGTCCACTTACATTCCCATGATTCATAATGGGGAAATCACAACCAAATGAGAAGTGTGTGTGTGTGTATATATATATATATATACATACATACATATCTATATATATAATATATATATAATGAGCTTGCCTGGGTTCATTAATAATTGAATTTTGATCTTGACGGCACTTTGCTTAAAGCTTTGGAACGTAAATCTGCAATGGGCCCGAAAAGAAGATCTCATATGGCCCGCATTGTACAGGCCCAGGTTCAGTCATCACACAATGGGCCCGTTATCATTGGGGTCAGAGACCCCCCCATAACAATCATGGTCCTCCCTCCATAATTTGTTCACGGTCCAGAGAGAGAGAAAGAGATATATCAGATACAAATTTTGTACGATCGTTAAATAGCATATTCACGATCAATAATATACCATTTTGCACGATTCATGATCAATAATATATCATTTTTTACCATTTTATTCATGATTATTTTGCATCATTTTAAATATTTTAAGTATCTTTTAGTCACAAAAGTGTGAGGGTACTAAATAACAACTTCTAAAAAATTTAGAGACCAATGAGTAATATATCCAAAAATTATAGTAGCATATCATAATTTTTTATATATTTTTAAATTTAATCACCGACTTATTGGAGGGTAGATTCTATAACATTTATTGATATTTGATCGATCCATTTATTTAAAATAGATATCTCTAAACTTTTTAGCTTTGATAACTTACCCATCAAACTTTTAATTTGGTATTTACCCTTAAACTTCTAATTATTACAATGTATGGCTTTAGTTAATTTTATACTAAATAAATATTTGAATTGGAATATTGTATTAGGATTTGTATTAGATTTATAAATTTTAGTTGGAAATGGATTTTTCCATCTTAACATGAGGCGTACGTGAGCTTTTCATAACTAATTTAACAGAAAATTAACTTATAAGGGATATATTACAAATTAAAAAGTTTAAAGAGTAAATTTTAAAATTAAAAGTTTGAGAATAAGTGTCAAAATGACAAGCATCAATGGTGAACACGAAGCTTCAATATATGCGGCATAAATCCAAAACTGAGGGTTTTTTTTTTTTTTTTGGTGGCATTTTTTAGAATTACTCGATTACAAAACATAGTAATTAAGCCTATAAAGTTTCTAGCCAAAAAAGGGAAAAAAAAAAGTAAATAAGGCTAGAAAAACATGATTAAGAAAAGAATACGGTCTGACAAACTGACATTATTGGTCTTATAGCCTTGAGGCACATGCCTAAGAACATGGTAATCTTTATAATGATCTTGATCTGATTTTCTAAGCACATGCTCAGGAGCCTGATTTTGGGCCCATAAACACTTGGAATAAGAGACACTAAGTTTTGATTTTTGTCTCCGGTTACTACTGCTTTCCACTGAAATTGTTTGTCCATATATATTCATTAATTTTTTTTTTAAAGACACAAGAAACAAAAAAGAAACTTAATTAAACAAGATTATCGAAAATCAATAATTTTGTTGATTTGCTCTCTGACACATTATATCTTGGAGAAAAAATTGATTATGTCTCCAATAGAGAATCAAGATTGCTCTTAAATCCTAATAAGATTTGTGTTCATTGATTTGGGGCAAAAACTTGGTCTTCATTCAACTCTCACCTTTAAGTAAACATGCAAAAAGAAATATATAGCTTTACCTAGGACATGAAGAATCTTAATCATTATTCTTTGATCCCCATAATTTGCTATTTCTTTATTGCATTAATGTTTATCAAATTAATAGTTATAAGGTGACAAGATTATATTCGGCGTTTGATTCCAATCATTTAGGACTTATTGTTGAAAGCTATCCTTTTTTTTTTTTTTTTCCTTGAAAGCAATCCATTCTAACGTCCTTAATGTAAAACATGTTTTAGCCAAAATAATAATAATAACAATAATAGAGGAAGTGTTATAATTAGCTAACTATTATAAGCTATATGATGATGGCATGTCTTTTATTTTGTTTTGTTAGTTAAGTACTTTTTTTTTTAATTGCAGATAAAAGATTCGAACTCTAAATTTCAATATTTTATTATGAGTATTTGATTAAAAGAAAATAACTTAACAACGGTTTTTTTTTTTTTAAAAGAAAAGAAAAAATCCCCTTCGTGAAAAGTGCCTAAAAAAATGCACGACAGATATTCTCGAAAATAGTTGTGGATTGTGAACTTATACCATCATCAAATACATCATTTAAAAGAACAAGAGTTTTTATGCAAACATTTAATGACGGTTTCTCAAAACTCTCGTCAGGTATTAATATTTACTATTGGACTAATTAAGTGTGCATATCACTAATTAGTATCTGGTTAAATTAATTAATGACCTCAATCTAACATATTCCTATCTATCGTATGGGTAGTAACACGCAAAAAGCCAGAAATATTGCATGTAAAAAGCAAATGGGAATTAGAATATACATTCCACGTTCCAAAATTGTACACAAGAAAACTAAAATATGTATGTGGTTGGGAACTCTTGTTATTTTTTAGAATTTGAAAGTCCCAATCAACCAATCCAATCCGTTTCCAGAGATTCATGATTGTAGACAAACAGAAGGTACGTAAACCCATATCTATTTCAAGAGGTTAAAGAAGATTGAAGGAAAATTTTATTAGGATTTTTGTATGAAAATCACATGAGAGGAGGTATGGGTATGATGAAATGTTAATTTAATGCTTGGAAGCGGCTCAATATTTATAGTTGTTTTTGGACAGGTTGAGTCCATGTGTTGCTCACATGCCTCTGCTGGCCAGCCGCCGTGTGTCTTTATCTATATATATATATATATATATATATATATATATTCTTTAAATATGATACCAAATATCACACAATATTTATAATTTTTTATTTTGAAATTTATAACGACTAGTTGACTTACATATGACTATTTATTTAAAATTTTGTCACATGATCCTGCTCAGATATTTATGTAAATAATAAATATTGCTGAAAAATATAACGTTTAAATCATATTATAGATATAATATAATACAAGTCATGTTATAAATGACGTATAGAAAAACTAGTTAATATACATATGCTATTTATGTATAATCTTGTCACATGATATGGCTTAAATATTTGTATAAATGACAAATATCACTAAAAAAATATTATATTTAAATCACTTAATTAGTATAGCATTATATAAGTGCGTTACAAATAACGTTTGAAAAGTATGTATGTTCCCCTCTTTTTTCCTAATGTTTATCATTGAGAACTTTTTTTCCGAGATATTGTGATTCGTACATATCTTTATTATATAAGGAAATAACCACTTTCTAAGGCTATGTTTGGTGGGGGAGAGGGGGGCCGGCGGGGGGGGTAGGGAGAGTGATGAGGGGAGAGTCCTAATCCGTTGTTTGGTTGGAAAGAAGAGAGGAGGTAGAAGAGGTTATCTCCCTCCAAATCCATTAAATTAGGTCCTTCCATTAATGGAAGATCCACCAAATTTTTTATTTTTTTGATTAAAAGTCTATTTTACTCTAAAAAATAATTATTAAAAAATTTACTAATAGACCATATAGTAATTATAAATAATTAATTATCATCTGTCGTTTTAATTCTCCCTTCATTTATCAAAAATATAAAAAAAATTTATAATTCTCTTTATTCTTTATATTCTTCATCATTCCTACCCGCTTCTCCATCTATTCTCCTCTCCATCATTTCAGCCAAACCAAGCCTAAGTTGTTGTATTTATTCCTTGGATAATAAAAAAAGGGAAATGAAAATGATATCATTATACTTGTCATATCTTTTGCACACATTTAATAGATGATGCCCATTTCACAAAAGAAACATGGAAGAAAATCAAAAACCCAAAAGAATATCATCCTTTTCAGGAAAAATACGTACATCCACATGTTTTGCACTTTTTCATCGTTTACAGTGGCACAATAAGCTTGCTAGCAACCTTCTCTCTCCAAGAAAATAATAATAAAAACCTCTCTCTCTCTCACCCAAAAACCAATGGGATGCTAATATGTTCGGATAAAGGATTTTCATAGAACTTTTTGATTCAAATTCTTTTTTTTTTTTTTTTTTTTTGGACTTTTATGAAATAAAACGCTATAGTAAAAAATGTTCGAACAAAAACAATATGAGGTCAAACCCTTTTTCCAGACGCTATTAGCATTCGTTTTGGATGATAGATTTAACTTGATATTGATTCAAAATATAATGTGTACATTCCAATATGGATTTGATTATAACTATGCAACTTAAATGTAAAACTTTAAATAATCATTTTTTTAAAAATCTGTATCATATTTTATTTTTTTTCTTTTATGTTATTTAAATTTAATTTTAACAAAAACCATTTAAACACATTTTTTTTAAAATTTAGTATGAAATGATTCGAACTCTATAACTTTAAATGAAATCAGATATGATATTATTATTAAATAATATATATCTATAACTATTTTAAATACATATTTTATTTAAATACATAATTTAAATTCTGTATTTAAATGTAATTACTGAAGTTGAATGAACATTCGAATAAAATATTAAAACTCAATGATTAATATATTTAGTAATGCTTCACCGCTAGCTACACCTATTGGGCGAAGCTAGCTAGCAAAAAATTTTTTTTTTTTTGGTAAATAGCTAGCAAATATATATAGCAATTGAAAAATCATTGAATCAATTAATGTACGATTTATTCAGCACATTCTTATAATTAATACTACATTCTACATGAAAATCATTATGGTGTCCCAATTCCAAATAGAGTCCTAAATAATTTGACAGCAACATAGATGGAAATTTTTTATTTCTATATTTTTACTCAAGCTTATGCATTTGTGTCAATTTTTCCGCAAATAAATAAATAAATAACAAGGTTCAAAATAATAACAATAACAAGCTGTTTTTGAACAGTGAAGTTTCTACGTTGGCATGCAATTGAATAGTGATTTACAAGAATCTTTTGTTAGAAGAAAACACTGAATTAATTAGTTATTACTTAAGTATATGCACAGAGATTAAAAAAACGACAAAATTGCTAATTTTATTCAACATATACATATATATTTTAATTTAAGCCATCTTTTGCAACATAATTTTATTTCCCTTTGTTTATATTTTATTATTTGTTTTCAATTTCTTCTTTAAGTAATAAAAAAACTAGGTGGTAGTTACCACCGGTTGGTCCGGATTCTGGGACGAGGGAGGCGCCGCTTGTCATGGAGTTAATAAATTATTCAAGTTTCTGAAACTTTCTACGTGGAAAAATAAAAAAAATAGAAATAAAATGAAATAGAAATGAATTAAAAATATTTCACTGGTGAAGTTGGATGATGAGGTTGGAGACCTTGGCAACACCCTTGCACATGTCTGTCGCTTTCACCAACAGTTTTCCTCGAAATAAAATGATTTAGAAAAATGAGATAGAACAAATTTATTAAAAAAATAAAAAAAATAAAAAAATAAAAAAATAAGATTGTTCCTTGGGTTGAATTTCTCAAGTCTACGGATAACACCAACTCTTTAGTTGGTATTATTCACTTAAAGAAAAACTTTTTTTAAAACAAATTAAAAAGTATTTTTTAAATGTCAAAATATATAATAACTAGGAGATTTTTACGCATGACATGAAAAATTACCCTATTCTTAACGTGATTTTGATCATATATATATATATATTTTTAAAATTTATAAGGAAAAAATTTAAATTCTATATTTTATAATAAAATCAGATATATAATTACTTTTAAAATATATATGCAATCATTATTTTGACTATATGATCATATCTAATATACATTATCGATTATGGATTATCAATACGGAGATTCATATAATCAATTACACAAAAGTGATTTGACAATATACCTTATTAGATGAAGCCAGGTACTTTTGAACCGAAAAAACACCATAATCTCTGCCAACACACCAAAAGACAAGAATTGCATTGTGATAAATTGTTTTTTCTGAGAACTTCTTCTTTTCTTTTTTTTTTTTCCCCTACTTTTAGATACATTTGTTTCTATTTTCTTTTCCTTAACATTTAAGTTCGTGAGGGAGGATAAATGAACTAAAAGATTATGCAAATCTCTAAAAGCAGAAAAATACAAAATTTGTTGCAAAGAATTACGAGTATAGTGCAGAAAAAGATGAAGATGCAACAAAGTCACCCGAAAATCCTAAAGGTGGCATGGGACCGAAACGCTTATAAACTGAAAAACGAATATCTTTTTTACAACCCATACAACAAAAGTCCAAACATAAAATAAATGAGAATTTTGCAGGACTTAAAAAAAAAAAAAAAAGAAGAAGAATAGATAATTACACCAACATATATACTCTATATTTTGTCTAAATTACAAGAATAGACACTTGTCTAAGAAATTTTTACATCAACACTATAACTTGTGATGTAAAATTAACAAAATATCCAAAACAACCACAACTTTTTTTTTGTTTCCCATTTAGAGTGCAAGTAAGGTTGTGAGAGTGTGTGAAGAATATTTAACCTCAATATTTATTAGTTAAAAAGAGTAAAAACTTCATTATTTTGTCCTATATGAAATCAGGGATCTTTTTTTTTTTTTTTCCCTGCATTTAGAAATGATTTAATGATTAAAGTATACTTTTTCATCGGGTTTGACTAATATATATGATATCTTTGTATGTTTTTTTGTAAAATTAAAATAAGGGTTGACATAAAATGTTTTGGTTGAGAAGATGTATTCGAAATTTAGACTGAACATGTGGCGTGTACATAAAAAGCACTTCGTTATAAATTAAAGCACTTCATTAGTAAAAAAATAAAAAAAAATAAAAATGATATGTAATTAAACTTTTTATTTTAAAAAAATTATTTAACATATAAACCAACGTTTTACTATATTTCGTTTGAACATTTTATTTGAGTTTTCAGATGGACTTAATAATCTATCGAGGTTGAAGTTTTTTAGTAATTTAAGTTGTATGAGTCAATATTGATGTTAATTTGGTATTTTTTGAATTCAGAAAAAATATATATTTTTTTAAAGAAGTAACATTTCACTATATACACCATATTTTCAAAATTATCATATCGCAGTAATATAAAATATTTTACTGAAATTTTGGGAAATAAATGGCTGGTGTAAACATAATTAGCAAAGGGCATTTATAAACAAATCTGGCTAAGATTTCATCAAATTTTTACATGATTTGAACCGGTTTGTGTCGGAAAAACTGAGCTAAAAAGAAGCACCTGATTTTGCCTCCATTTTAACTGCAACAAAGGCTTTCTTTCATTAAACACACTTTCCGGTCCCACATCACTATGGTCCCCACTTCTCGTAACCGCTTTCCAGTGATTTTACCATTTTACCCCTCCTCCTCGCCTTTAAATACGAACCTTCCTTCTCCCTTTCCAAACCCTCCCCAACACCATCAAAGCCCTTCTTCTCTTCTCTCCCACAAGCAGCAATTAATCCTCCGCTTCATTTTCCCACACTTTCTCTCGCATTTTCTCACCAACCAACCAACCAACCAACCGAAAATTCTCCGAGATGGCCAAGGGCGGGAAGCTGACGAAGATCAAGTCGGTCCTCAAGAGGTGGAACTCGTTCGGAAAGCAGAACCGCCCGAGCATGAACTCCGTCGCGTCAGCCGACGACGACGACGAGAACACCACCGCTGCCGTCTCGAGAGATCTCCACCCGGTATACGTCGGGAAGTCGCGGCGGCGGTACCTTGTCGGATCGGAGGTCGTCGACCACCCGCTCTTCCGCGAGCTCGTGGAGAGGTCCGGCGACTCCGGCGACGACACCGTTAGCGTCGCCTGCGAGGTCGTCTTGTTTGAACACTTGCTCTGGATGCTCGAGAATGCCGATCCGCAGCCGGAGTCCTTGGACGAGCTCGTTGAGTTCTACGCTTGCTGAGAGAATCTTCAATAAATATATATATAAATTTGGTTCGTATTCGTATATAGCTCTATATAATATATATATATATGAATTTGTGTATGAATTGTAGCTGTTTCCAGTACGGTGATCACTAAATAACAGTGACGGTGGCTCTTGGAGGTCGTCCAATCGGTGTAAAAGTTGTACATTCTTGATCAAAGAGATTCAATAATGGCTTTAGCTACAGAGTTTATTGTATATAGGAAATGAGATTGTTTCTTTTCCAGAAATATTAGAGAGAGAAAGAGAAAAAGAGAGAGAGAGGGGGGTTCAATTTTCTTCTGATTGATCAGCTGCATGATTCGAGTGAGTACCATATTAATCGGACGGTGAGGGTTAACTCGTGGTTCACATCTTGGCTTGATATGATCCGACGGCCTGGTGGAGAATTCGTCTCTGTAATTTCTTTGTTCTTTGTTCATGAATTATAATTTCTCAAGCTTTTATTTATTTATTTATACTGTTTTCTCATTCTTTTTCTTGCTTAATTTCCCCTTTTATTCCTTGTCTGTTTCACGTCTACAAAACCAGTGTCAATCGTCTAAACAACCCAAATGCGTTCCGAAGAACATTTGGAAACATTTTTTAATGAGCGTTTGACTGTCAACATTTCAAATTGATGTTTTAGGCAAAATTCCGAAAATCAAAAGAGCTAAATTTCAGTTATCTGAGTTTTTTTTTTTTTTTTTTTTTTTTACAGCGTCAAATGTTTATATCTAAAATATTTCCATCCAAATATTTTTTCCAAACGGATATATGTGTAAGTTGATAATGATAAAGTTAATTATTCTATATTCAAGTTGTAGTAGTCTAGTCACTTGATTTGATCATATGTCAAGTATTGATCATAAGATTACAGCAAATATTATTGAGATACTCTTGGCTTCCCATGCAAAAGCCTCTTTCTAAAGTGAAGTGAAATATTTTTGTCCATTTGTTTTTAATTATTTTTTTTATTTGACTAAGATTTTTGGAAAATAACGTGAAATATTTTATTTAATTCTCTCAAAATACATAAAAAGTCTATTAATATCTGAGAGACATAGGACACAAGAAACCGTCAAAAGTTTGAAATAAATGATCAGAGACCAACATATATATATATATGTGTGTGTGTTATATAGAAATATATGTGTGTGTTATATATATATATATGTAAGTAATTAATGAGGGAACTCTGCGGCCACTTATGTCGGACAGGGTTAATTAATTACTACACCCAAGTTGCAGCAATTGAAAATTGAAAGTTAAGATCAGAAATTATCCACAAAATTGACCTGTCAACTAATGGCGTAGACAAGCTAGTCAAGCTGGTCCTGGCTCAGCTCTGGAAAACTAAAAGAAAGAAAGAAAGAAAAAATAAATAAAAATGGTCCTAATAAGGAGACACTGACTAGAGAAGTCACAAAAAAAAAAAAAAAAAAAAAAAAAAAGAAAAAAAGAAGGGCATTTGCCAATTGCCTCCCCCATGAAACAGTGCATGCTAAAAATGTAACATCCCCACCTGCGGTCGTTTTAGATAAGGTTTCATGTTTTGTGCAACACATGAGGACAACAAACTTTCGGACTTGTTTTTGTAACCGTGGATTATTGCTGTGGGCCTTTCTAGTAATTAATTAATTAATTTAAAAAAATACAACTTGATTATTTATTATAAAAAATATTAAGGACATCCAATCTAATTTTAACTTTTAAATATCAATTTATATAACATATAAATTGTCATTTTTTGATTAGTAGATATATAAAAAAAAATTATCATATTTATTGGTTAGATCTATCAATAAGATGATGACATCTCACCGTGAGTTGATATTCAAAAGTTAATATTAAACTTCTAGTAATATTTTTTAATTGTATATATATGATATGCTAAAATTTTTTGTAGTAGCTATGAAAGACTAATGCCAGAATCACATAATAATAATAGTTTTTAAAGATGATAATCTAACAAAATTTTATAAAAGCTTAATCTAATTTAAGACTGCATTTTATCGGTAATTAAGGCATTTCTTATACCCAATTGTAAAATGCTAAAAATAATGTAGTTATTATTCTTATTGTTATTATTATTCTTATCATCGTTACAGTTAACAAAAGGTGTTCCCATAAGAACAACATATTCCATTTAAAAACTAAAGTTTTGAATCATAAATTTTCATCTAATTTCGTTAAACAAAAATCATCATCTTCTTCCTCAGTATGATCGTTTGCGCATAATTCTCCAAGTTCATGAAAGTTATATAATCCAAGAGAAAGGCAAATACTCTTACTCTCATGATCTACGTAGAAGGTGCTTTATCACTAGCTAGTGAGGATTAAGTACAACAATATATATATATACACACATGTATATGCTATATTTATGAATTAATAACAATATATATTAAAGGCTCAAATTTACATTCCAAAAAGTATTGGACTAGTCGGTGGATGCAAAGTAAACGACCTTATAAACATGTATACATATTTATATAAATTGTATTTCGTGCATAAAAACAGCCGGGAAGTCAACAACTTTGCAAGAAGGCTGCAGCCACCGCAAAGCCCAAAAACTTCAATATTAATGACTACTAAATACCGAGCAACAATATTAGCCCTTCCGAATAGTCAGAAATGTATTAATTTAGCAATACTAATGATTACTTTCAATATTGCAATTATATATATACACACATATATTCCCCCCCACATAAAGTCAGAAATGTCATGATAATTTATAATGCCAATGATTAGGGTTTGTTAGGAGATGCTTTTTCTCTCTGCGATTTACATCCACACGCCCTCCTTGTTTCTTTTTTATTTTTTGCTAGTTGTTTAGACAAAAGAGCCTCTTTTTGTATGTTAATTAATTAAACTTATTGTAGACTTAATATAACTTTTATATATATATATATATATACACACACGTCTAAAGGGGAATACACTAAACAAACATATATAAATATAATATATATATATATATATATATGTATGTAGTTCAATCCAGGCATGAGTAAACCAGCAAACGCGTTTACAAGCTGCCATCGCCAACCCAAAAGGCCTCTTGTTGCCTTCCATATATATATATATTACCCAAAAGCGAATTGTTCCAGTCTGACAAATATGAGTTTTGGTGTACGTTTTGGAACTTTTGGTTTATAAATTATACCCCACTTTTTATTTCGTTTTAGGCGTTTGATGTTTTGGCACCATACATATTTATATACTTATATATACATATAAAGAACTACTCTAGTAATCTTATGCCAAGATTTCTATTTTTAACGCTTTTTGATCAAGAAAAAAGCTTCTTGACAGCCATATTTCGAATTATACACCAAACCCTCTTGAGAAAAAACAATGTAAACGCACATATCATAGTAGTGGGACCCCCACAAAACATTTGTCTTGGAATCAAAATAGGTGAAACCCCACGGCCAACTCTCTTGATCCGTGCCCCAAGCTCCTTTGTCTTGTCCTTTTGTTTTTTAGCATGATGTACATATATACAAACATATACATATATAGTTATATATTATATTATATATAGATATACACACACACACACACACACAAACATTCATTTATACGAAACTGCTAATTATGGTTGGGTTTTCACTATAATGAACAGGTTTGGATGGGGAGAAAAAAATGGTGAAAAAAGAACGGAACAAATTGAAAGAAAGAAAAAGAGGAGATAAAGAGCCTTTATAAGGAATGAAGACGGACATTTGAGCTGACTTGGAGATAGAGTGAAAACAAATAAACACAACGGTCTTTTCCCAATTGAAAACAAATTGAAGCATATTTTTACTTTTTAAATATTATTTAAATTTTTTTTTTTTTTGGCCATGTGGTGATGATGAGTACTTTTGAGAGATAAAGGTGGTGACTTGCGTTTACTTTCTCCAAGTGAACAATGTGTACTTTTAATAATCCATTTGCACTTTATTTCTTTTATTTATTTATTTATTTTTTTTTTGGTGTTTGATTTTGCATTATTGTTAGTCATTCAAGTAATAGTGGAGAGGCAGTTTGTTTCCAATGGGATGAGTTCTTATTCAGTGGAAATCTCAAGCCTTTATATACACCATTGTTCAGTTCTTATTGGGTGAGAATTGTTTCGAAAAAACAAAAACTTAACAACCTTATTTCATGAGAGAGAGAGACAGAGACAGAGACAGAGACAGTACCAAAAAATTTGAGTCTTGCGAATTTAGTGGAAAAAGTAACAATGTTGCAAAAAAAAAAAAAAAGAAGAAGAAAAAAAAAAAAGAATGCTTTTTTGGATGGACGAAAAGATCTTTTCACATTAGTAAAAAGCCATTAATTAGATATATATATTTTTGCAAAGGAAAACGTAATGTTTTTAAGTACATTACTCAGTACTAGTTCTTTTGATTTTTGATAATATTCGAGTGAAAAAAAAAAGAAAAGAAAAGAAAAGAAAAGGAAAGAAAACAGTTTTTGTGAAATGTTGTACGCCTTTTCTGAAAATT
Source organism: Ficus hispida (assembly GCA_025413025.1). NCBI lineage: Eukaryota > Viridiplantae > Streptophyta > Magnoliopsida > Rosales > Moraceae > Ficus > Ficus hispida. The sequence continues at coordinate 6,377,657 of CM046369.1, read as the reverse complement.
TTATAGCATGGTTAAAAATAATACTTAATGATAGTGCATAATTTTGGATTATCAATTTATTTGACTTACCAAAATCCGAATTCTCTCCCTCGGAAGTTAAAAAATAAAAACCAAAAATAAGGAAAAAATATGCAAAGAATTAATTGGTGGTGGTGGTGGTGGTGGTGGTGGTGGGGGGGAGGAGAAAGACGAAAACAGACAAGTAGGCAGGGAGAGGGATTGGGATGGGGATTGTCGTATACGAAGACGACAAGCCATGTCGGGCACAAGGTGAAGGCCGATTTTCGCGGCTTTTCCTGATCAGATGCTCCTCCGAGTCATCTTCACATTGATCTCCTTGTCCTTCCCTCACTGGACATTCGGTCGGGGACATTTTCGTCCTTTCACCATCTGTAACACGTTGTCTTAGTAAGTAGCAGCACGCTACACACACGAAAAGAAGAGCGGGAAGCTGACATCGCTGAGGCGGATCAGTAGGACGTTTGCGTTTTTTTTTACTGAATGTTTAATTTCGAGTAGTTATTATTATGTTGATTGTGATATATAAATAATTTATTTTATAAAATATTCATATATCATATAGGATATTTATCTCTTTGAGATCATCTAAATATTTCAATTTCTATCTATATAATTCATTAGTTTCACAAAAAAAAAAAAAAAAAAAAAAAAAGAGGAGGAGAGAGAAAGCACTGGGGTCAGCGGTCGAAGAGTAGAACAGCCCACGTGAGCGTGGGCCAAATCGGATTTTGGGCTTTTTAAGGGCCCCACTCCTCACACGAGTCCATGTTACCCATGGAATTTTTGTCTCCGAAACAACTTTATCATCACAGGTTCATGCATGTTTATATAACATACAAGGCATAAAATACTGGGGCAAAGTTTTTTTTATATATTTTATTGAAAGAAGACTGTAGTAGAGACTCTTTAAGAGTCACTATCGATATAGCTTATTTTTGAATCACAAAGATTGAATCCAATAGTGTGAATATTGAGGGGTGTATATGATTATTTGTGGGCAATGTCCCATACCATAATAGAGTAAGTGAAGAAGAAGAAAAAGAAAAAGAAAAAAAAAAGGAAAAAGCTGGACGCCGACGAGCCCCCCCTCCCCCCCGATGCTGATGAGCCCCAATTTGAGCCCCCCCCCCCCACCTCCCTGTGCTTGAGCCCAAGTGACTCCCCCTTGCCCAATGCCGACGAGCCCCAACCAAGCCCCCCACCCTCCTGCACTTGAGCCTAGGAGATCCCCCTTCCCCCCGTGCTCGAGCCTAGGTGATCCCCCCTCCTCCGACGCCGACGAGCCCCCCCCCTTCCACCGGCCCCACTCTTGAGCCCCGACAACCCCCCCTTCCCCCACGTTTGAGGCCCAATCCCCCCTGAAGTAGATATGGTCGCCGTTTCGGGGCGTGTTGGCGTCGAGGGAGGGGCGGCTCCTCAGCGGCTTCACCAGCATCGGGGGAAATTTTTTGCCTTTTCTGAAAAGTCAACATAATTTACTATTTAAACTTAAAAATCTTAACTCAAACTTACACACCAAACACCCCCTTGTTTAATTTTATTATTCTTAATTTGTTGATCATAAGGTTCTTCCTCCTTTAGGTAGTACTACTTATACAATTAGACATGAGTTAATTCATATATGCATAGACATATTTGTATTTTGTACTATATATATATATATATATATATAAACGAACACGCAATTCTCTCAAATTCCAATTATGTATTATTACACGTGTAATAACACATACAACTCTATAAATAATTAATCAAAGATTTCAACTACATGAAATCGGCTTGTTTACCTATATGATATACTAATTAAGAATATTTACGAGGTGAAAATCGGGATGGTAAACTAATATTGAAATTTAGAGTTTCGAATCCTCACCTTCAAAATAATAATAATAAAAAGGGTTGAAGTGAGCTTATTAACTGCAAAATAGCCGGTCAGATACACTAACATGTAATCATTAGCATATTGCTTTTTAATCAAAGAAACGTTAATGATTGTAGTAAGAATAATATATCCAACTATAATGTATAAATACCATTCATAAAAAGGAAAAAAAATCCAATACATTTTATATATGCAAACACTATTTAAGTACCCCTAAAATATAGTTTAAGATGAAAGACTGACATAATGGTGACATTGTAGTTTGAGCAACAATCTTAAAGTTCTTTTTTCACTACATCCTAAGATATATATATATATATATATACATAAACAAGAATTATATATTATAATCATTTCACCGCCGCCTACCGTTTCTCTTTCAAAGAATTTACAACCAATTAAGTGTGTGTGTTACGTATACATATGTGTGTCATACGTGTGTGTGTATATATTTATATATATGTATGTATATATGAGGGTGGGAGCTAGGATCACACTAATGTTGTGAATTAAAAGGTTTATACGAAGGAGTGGGACAAACTCATAAGTGCTGTCCCGTTTAAAGTGATGGTAGTATGGAGAGTCACGTAATAAGAGTACAAGGCACACGATCGACGCATATACATATATATATATATATATAAAGATATATATATATATATATAAATGTGTGTGCGCGCGCGCGCAAAGAACCAATAATGTGAATAAAGCAGAAAAGGAAAACTAGATTAGAATGGTCAAATGGATAGCCTAGTAACGACCAAAGGAAAAAATATATATTGCTTTTGTAAATACAATTATATAATATATGTATATATGTGTGTGTGTGTAGCATTAATAGAGAGACAAAAAAAATTTGAATAGTGGGAGTGCGCAGTAATGCAACTTGAGGTTTGTATATATGTAATATATATATAGGTGTGTGTGTGTGTGTGTGTGTGTGTGAGTATTTATTACGGCCCACAGCATATATAGAGTAGACCGAGTGCTACACAAAACTGGCAAAAGCAACAGGACAAGGGGCCGAGCGGAAAAAGCGTCACAAATTGTGTTACAGATTAAACAGTTGTTCCAAACTATACATATACATATATATATATATATATAGACGGACACACTAGTGACTAGTGTGCCTTACACAGTCAAGAGTAAATAATGCAAAACCAGGAGCCACCACCACCACCTAGCGAGCTACTTACTGTGGGACTTGACTGGCTACTTGATTGTGAAGGTGACTTATTTATGCTTATGTTCCCACATGTTTTTTTTTTTTTTTTTTTTTTTCATTAGCAACTTGATTTAACTTGTTCCTAGTTCATGAACAGATAGTGATCTATCTCTCTATATATGCATATAATAAATAATAAACAGATAGAGAGATGGAAAGAATCTAAAATCTCTACCTAAATATATATTTTTTAAATAAAAGAGAGAAGCAGAATCCAATTTTAAATAATCACTTAAAAAGAAAAATAAATTTTTAGTCACATCATTATTGTGTGATTAAAATGTCATTTTCAATTATAGAGTCGCGATTAATATTATGCATTTAGTTATATATTTCTGTTGTAACTAAAATTTTTACAAGTTTTTAGTCACGGCGTGACTAAAAACTTTTTCTATGATTAAAATCTCACGGTTAAAAGATTTAGTCTAACAAAAAATTCTAACTAATTACATATTGGTAATAATATTGTGACTAAAAATGATATTAGTTATATAAAACTGTCGTGATTAAAAATGTATAGAAAATGTTATGATTAAGAATTTACTTTTTTGTAGTGAACAAACTAAACAAAAAATAAAAATAAAAATAAAAAACAATGAACAACCATTCATAAAAGATAAATGAATCCAAACTAAAGTGATTTTAAAACTCTATTTCCTTTCGAACACAACGTTTAGAGGCAATTTTCTTTTCCCATCGGTGATTTTATCTCTTTACATATAAGAATTTGAAATCATAATCTTCATTTCTTTCTGAACTGGCTTATATAATTATTGTTTCAATATTAATGATTAAGCATGTAATAATTAAGCATGCATGTGGGAGTAGTAATCAAGTCAATATTAGTAGGTAATTATACGACAAGAGCAAATATATAAATATATACACACAATGATATTGAAATGATGTCACAAAGACGTTATTTTGATACCAAAAATAGTAGGGCCAGTAGTCATACATAAAGAGTTATAAGCATCAAAGTATAATCCACAAAATAATGTAAATTATATGATGTCTCTCTGCACAAGCGAAAGGGCCGATTCGTATATATCAACTAACAATATTGTTTTCGGTTGCATGGAAGCAACTCTATAGTCCTAAAAAGGCACTAAATTCCAAAATCTCAAAACCAACAGGCATGGCATGTGATGTCTGAAATCTAGCTAGATATAAATCCCACCATTTCCCCACCAATATCTCAAAAAGTGCTGGTAGGTTCCATATATATATATATATATACATATACGTATATCTCTTCAATATTCTTTTTTCCGTTTGAATAATTCTGTGTGTATATTAGTATATATATATATATATATATGAGAAGATTTTCTAGAGGTTAAGAAGGTGAAATCAAGAGAGATCAGAAGAAGAGAGAAAGATCAGAGAAAATTAGGGAAGCGGTACTGTACACACACACACACATACCTATATATATATATATATATGTGTGTGTGCACAGCCACGTGATGATACTCAGGACACAGGGGTCCATTTTGACGTAGAGATGATGATATGAACTTCGAGTGGATAGAAGATGTGATTTTGCCTAAATACTTCTTGTTACGTTGATTTATGTCGGCTTATATATGTATATACGGAACCTTTATATATACTTACATATACATGCATATGCATATTTTGTTACAGTTCTTGACAAACATATACATTGTTCTTCCTTAAGCAAGTTACCTTCTCATCAACAACTAGAATTATAGGATACCAGAGTTCTATTTTAAACCGTCTCATTTATTATTTAGTTTTTATAATTTGATTTTAATTCAAAAGAATGTGAAGATTATATCTTGTCATAAAAAACTTCATAATAAGACGATGCTGAATGACTTCGGTCCGAAGATACTCCCTTGTTTTTAGCTGTTGTATTGTTGTTAAGTACACACACCTAATCTTATTCGTCAAAAAAAAAAAAAAAAAAAAAAAAAAGAGTTCACACACCTAGTTATATCTAGATCTCTTTATTTATTATTTGTACTAGCTGTCTAGCTAGAGGGAAAATAAATGAGCGTCAGCGACTCAGCTACAAATATATATATATATATATATATATATATAGATAGCCTCTGGCCTTCAGGCACCGACTGGTGCAGATATTAATCAACTCGATCTGGTCAATTAATGCTCTCAGTACGAAAAGATTCTCAACAAAGATTAACGTTCAATACATATGGCTATATAACAAAGTCGCGAAAAATACTAAATGTATTAATTCTAATATTGATTTTTAATATCATAGGGACATACAAGTTTATTTATTTATTTATTTAAGTGTTTAAAATATTATCCTAGCACAATGGCTAATATTTGCATTATTATACGCGATATGATCTCGAGAGAATGCACTAAGAAAGATATATTCAAACCATCCACTTGAAAAAGTGCAAACCCTCCAGATTCACGCTCTCACAATCACTTTGAGCTACCCCATCTGGAGTTCACGTTGATCAATAGATGTTCGAACGTTGAGTTTCAGTTAAATGAATCGTGTGTGTGTGTGTGTGTAGGGTTATAGAATGCGTAGAAAATTTTCCTGATTGTAATATGTGTCTTTGTAAGCATACACACACACACACACACATAAAGATATGTTTATATAAAGATATATATATATATATATATATATATAAGTCGCTTCAACGATGATATGTCTGTGTTTGTATTGTGTGTAGCAACGTTATAATTGTTTCCACGACCTAGTCCATCATGGGTTTGCCAGCCCAAGTTGGTTCAAGTTGTGCACATGATATCCTTTTACTTTAGTTTTTTGGGCCAAGCACGATCCATAAATTAATATATATATATATATATATATATCTGTTCTGGAACTCCTGATGAACAAGGAGTACTTACTAGTGACTTTTTTTTTTTTTTTTTTTTGTAAATTTAAATTTGAAGATGTTAGATCCAAAATAAGTATGTGAATATATCGCTAGATTAGACTTTTGAAGTTTTGAGATCCGAACACTTTAAATAAAAATAAATATGTGAATATATTTTTGCATCAAACTTGTGACCACAGAATAGTAGTTTCTTAGCCTAGCTAGCCTGAAATGAAGTCCTAGTTAAATTTAATATATATATATATATATATATATATGTATACATATATATGAGCTCAACCTAAAGTGTTGGGCCGAGGGTGACTGCGTTAACAATTAATAGTTAAAGTAAAAATAGTTACGTTAAAGATTACTCTAAAATTAATAATTTGTTTGTTTTGACGAAACCATAAAATTTCAAAAAGAGTTGATACTAAGAGACAAGACATAGAGTGGTAGTAATAATAATAATAATAAAAGGTCATATTGTACTTATTTGAAATAACTAGCTAGCTAATTGATTTAAGAGATTTGGATGAAAAACTGTTGATATATCAAAAAATTAAAGCAAAAATGAAAATCTTCAACATGAGAGAATAACGATGACATACAGACACGTATACAAACAAAGATCATCCAACATATTTTAACAACCTACTAATGAGGATCGGATAATATTTTTTTGACCACGCAATTATTATCTCAATTTGAAAATAGAAATGTACATATTTAATTAACTTAGCTTGTCACGTTAATTAGGATCCCAAAAACTTGGATCCCCTATCTATACAAAATTGAACCTTCCCTCCTTTGATCTTGGCCTTAATTATGGCCTTAATTCCACTTCGTATTAACCTAATTAATAAGAGAACATAATTAATGATAATCGCCATTACATATCTCACCACGCCTTGAAACCTATTACTAATTATTGATATATCAAAAAACTACACTAAATATATATATATATATTTATATATAAATGTATAAATAAATGTTACTCGACTGAAGTTATAACCGTTTGAACACACCCAACTTCATCATCACGTCCACCAATCTTAAACATCACAATATTCACATCCCATATAACAAAATCTTGTTATTACTTTCTCCCAATACAATCAAGAAAAGGAATGATTTGAATAATGACTCTCACATTTTTCACTGAGTCACTGAGATTTATCATATATAAATACTAGAGGAGAGTTTGTTACAGAGTTTGTTAACTAACTAATTACAGAGAGTTTGTTAACTAACTAATTATCTCTAATATACCCCCCACAAGCTAAACCAGGGAAATACCGAGGGAAAGCTTGGAACACAAGTAATGAAATCTGGAAGCAGACAAGACATTAGTAAACACATCAGCTATTTGTTCTTCCGAAGGAACAAAACGAACATCGATCTCTTTACTAAGAACTTTTTCTCTAATAAAATGAACATCTATTTCAATATGCTTTGTACGAGCATGAAAAACTGGATTGGAAGCAAGTGAAGCAGCACCAACATTATCACACCACAACACCGATGGGTTTTCAAGCATAATCCCAAGCTCGTGAAACAGCGAAGTCAACCAAACTAATTCAGTGGCAGCAGAGGCTAAAGCTCGATACTCAGACTCAGTACTGCTGCGAGCAACAACTTTTTGCTTGCGAGAACTCCAACAAATAGGGTTGCCTCCTAGAAAAACACAATTACCACTAGTTGATCTTCTGTCATCAAGATTGCTAGCCCAATCAGCATCTGCATACCCCTCAAGCAACATTCGAGTAGCAGGTCTAAAAACTAATCCCACTATGGAGGTACCCTGTAGATATCTAAGGATCCGTTTACAGGCAGTCCAATGATTAATAGTTGGAGTATGTAAAAACTGACTTAATTTATTGACAACAAAGGCAATGTCAGGCCTTGTTAAAGTCAAATACTGAAGAGCCCCAACAATGCTGCGGTACAAAGAAGGCATATCAAACAGCCTACTGTCACTCAAGGCTAATTTCTGATTTAAACAAGTGGGAGTAGAACATGGCTTGCACATAGTCAAATTGGTTTTAACAAGAAGATCATGAATATACTTGGTTTGTGTGAGATGCAAGACATTAGATGAATGTTTTGCCTCAAGACCAAGAAAGTAGCTCACTTCCCCAAGAGTTTTGAGGGCAAAAGCATTGCCTAAATCAGTAATAACTTGAGAAATAAGCTTTGAGTCATCACCAGTAATGAGAATATCATCTACATACACCAAGACAAGAAGTAGACTGTCTTTTCTCTTACAAATGAAAAGAGAAGTATCAGAGGTAGAACCTGTAAAGCCCCATTGAATAAGAAAGCCTTTAAGTTTGTCATACCATGCCCGTGGAGCTTGTTTAAGTCCATATAGAGCTTTATTAAGCTTGCAGACATGATCAGGTTTAGCAGCATCAACAAAACTTCAGGCTGAGACATATAGCTGTTTCCTGCAAATCTCCATTTAAAAAGGCATTATTGACATCTATTTGCTGAATACTCCACTGATTTGTAACAGCAAGAGTAAGGACAACACGAATAGTTGTTGGCTTGATCACAGGATTGAACGTGTCAAAGTAATCAAGCCCTGGTGTTTGTTGAAATTCTTTAGCAACTAGCCTGGCTTTGAATTTATCTAGAGATCTATCTGCTTTATACTTTGTCCTGAACACCCACTTATTGTGAACCACATTCATACCTGATGAAAAGGGAACCAAGGTTCACGTGTTGTTGGTCACAAGAGCTTGAAATTCACTAGTCATAGCAGATTTCCAATTCGGGTTAGATAAAGCTTGAAGTACAGTAGATGGTTCAATTAAAGATTCACATGTTGGAAGTGAAGCAGTAAAAACTTTGGGTTTGAAGATACCATTTTTGGCTCTAGTGATCATAGTATGGTTATTGGTAACAAGAGGTGCAGTAGGTAAAGTGGGAGAAAGTGAATCAGTGGTAATAATAGCAGGTGAAGTGGATGGAGTGAGAGGTAAAGAAGTAGGGACCGATGACTCAGGCTGTGCTAAAGGAATTTCACTAGGAGTGTTTAAACTAGGAACAGACTCACAAACTGAGGAGCCAACCAGCTCTACTGGAGACAAAGGCAGAACAATGGTTTGAAAAGTCTTGGAAAGAGAGGAGTTAGAAAATAACTCGGAGTAAGGAAATTCTTTTTCATTGAAACTGACAGTTCTAGCAATGTAAACTCTTCTGGAAGGACACAAGCACCTATAACCTTTATGAAAAGGACTGTAGCCTAAAAAGACACATTTGGTAGACCTAAACTGAAATTTATGAGAGTTATAAGGTCTAAGATATGGAAAGCAAGCACAACCAAACACTTTAAGAAATTTGTAATCATGAGCTTGACTAAATAGACATTTAAAAGGAGAGGAGTGATGTAGAATAGGTGTTGGGAGTCTGTTAATGATGAAAACAGAAGTAACAAATGCATCCCACCAAAATTTAAAAGGTAAGGAAGCTTGAGCTAGAAGTGACAGACCTGTTTCAACAATATGTAGGTGTTTTCTCTTAGCCCTGCCATTTTGTTGATGAGTGTGAGGACACGGGTGTCTAAACTGAATTCCTAGTTTTAGTAAAAAAGGAACTAAGGTTCTGTACTCTCCCCCCCAATCCGTTTGAAGACACTTAATTTTGACATCAAATTGTCTTTCAACTAAAGAATTAAAATCCACAAAACATTGATAGGCTTCAGATTTGGTCCTTAAAAGATAGAGCCATGTGTACCTAGTGAAGTCATCAACAAAGTGAATATAATAACGATAGCCATCAACAGACAAGACAGGAGATGGGCCCCATATATCGAAATGAACAATCTGAGCAAAAATCTAAGTCACTGAGTTTGACAGGAGAATCCAGAGATTTTATTACAGATGAGAAGACAGAGGTACAAGGATGTCCAAGTTTTTGATGCCAAGTATTTACATCAGATGAAGTAGAAGCTATATTACATTCTAAAACAGGAGTTAACCATCTATTATTGGAATTCACAGACAACTTGGACAAATCAGAGGAGACAACTGGATTACACAAGACATAAGCATCACAATTTGCAAGAAAAACAGTAGGAACAGGCAGAGTGGACAGTAAAGCTTGAAATTTTGAAGATGAGCTGGACTTAGTGAAATCAATCTGATAAAGACCATTCTTAAGAACTCCCTCCAGAAGGACCTTCTTCGAAGTTTGGTCTTTGATTAAACAACAATCACAATGAAATTCAATTAGCACATTGTTATCCTTGGTAAATTGGGAAATGCTCAACAAATTTTTGGTAATTTGGGGCACATGAAGAATATTAGTAAGGTGTAAAGGTTTTGAAGGCAAGAGTGAAGGTAACGCTGTACTTCCAACATGAGAAATGGAAAGTTTTGAACCATTATCTATAACAAGCTTATCCTTCCCTTTGTAATCTGCTTTGAGAGACAGATTAGCCAGGTTTGAAGTGACATGATTTGTGGCTCCACTATTAACATACCAGCTATCATCAGCAGCACTGGAATTAGAAGCAACATGTGCTTGTGTTGGAGAAGACTGATCAGAGGACTCAACTCCTTGGAAACTGATATCAAACCGCCTGTAACATTTGACAGCAGTGTGACCTGCTTTGTTACAGATTTGACACACAGGTTTGTTACCACCTCGATTGCCAGGACCTCCTCGGCCGCGACCACCACAACCACCATGAGGAGCAGAAGAGCCACCATGAGCATTATCACCAGAAAACTGCTTTTTAAATGCAGTGCTTGCAGAGTGAGAATTCTGCAAATCAGAAGGAACTAGCGCCATCTAATAATGAATTCTCATTTCGTGAGTTTGCAGAGCAAACTGTACTTCTTGAAGAGTAAGAGTATCATTCCAAGAAGTCAGATTGACAACAATGGACTCATATTCAGGACCAAAACCACCAAGGATGTACAGAATCAAATCTTCATCTGTGATCAGTTGACCAACAGAGTTCAGATTATCGGCAAGATTTCGCATCTTGAGAATGTATTCCTCAACTGTCATAGATCCTTTTTTCAACGTTTGAAGCATCAAGTGAAGTTGCATAACACGAGCCTTCGAATTTGATAGGAACAATTGTTGAAGTGTAGACCAAACCTCAGAGGCAGTGAGACAGCGATTAACATGACCAAGCATAGTCTCAGTCATGGAAGAGAGAAGCCAGCTCATGAGATACTGATCACGCCTCATCCAAATCAAGAAATCTGGATTCGAAGCCCTAATCAGTGGAGAGGTAGGAGAATCACAAGGAATTTCAACAAACTGTGGAGGAGCAGGTACCGTGCCAAGCAGAAAACCTTCAAATCCATGAGCTCGAACGGTGGAAATCACCTGAGCACGCCAGTAGTAGTAATTCTGGCGATCCAGCCGCAGAGTCAGAGGAGCGAAGTTGGGAGTGAGCTGAGCAAAAGGCACAGCATTTTGGATCGCAGAGGAAGAAGCAGATCCAAGCGTGGAAGAAGAATCCATGGAGAAATTCTCAGGAAAGTGACAGAGAAGATTCTCGAGAAAGTGACAGAAAGGAAAACTCAAGATGCGATGTGGCTCTGATACCAAATCAAGAAAAGGAATGATTTGAATAATGACTCTCACATTTTTCACTGAGTCACTGAGATTTATCATGTATAAATACTAGAGGAGAGTTTGTTACAGAGTTTGTTAACTAACTAATTACAGAGAGTTTGTTACAGAGATTGTTAACTAACTAATTACAGAGTTTGTTAACTAACTAATTATCTCTAATAAATACCAACCATTATTTTTTGGTTCCAAAATTACCCACCAAATTGGTTTCATATACTGTTAACAGAAACAGAAACACCATAACATATCTAACACGCGTTAATCACGAAGAATAAACTGCATTAACTCATAATCACAACAGAGTTCGAATCTGTTTCTCTATATATATTCGTCTATATATATATATATATATATATAATATCTATAGGCTTCTTCAAGTTACGTAAAATTAAAGAAACCCAAGTTCATTAAGCAAAAAAAAAAAAAAAGAAACATGGTTAAGTCGAGAATCACGGTCAGGTTAATGATGTGCCTAGCACTCATATCCATATCCATGGTCTCGGCTAGCCCTAGCTTGGTCCCCTCCGAGCAATCGAAGCTCGACGCGTGGATCGACCGCAACATGAAGACCTACCTTGCTGATCAGAAGGCCAGCAAGGGAGGGAATAATAACAGTAGTAGGTTATTTGGTGGGCTTGATCGGCGGTTAGCGGAGGCGGAGCTCGCCGTGAAGGTCATCAAGGTGAGGAAGGACGGCACGGGGGATTTCAGGACGGTGACCGAGGCCGTCGACAGCATTCCCTTCGGCAATAAGAGGCGCGTGGTGGTGTGGATTGGCGGCGGCGTGTACACTGAGAAAATCACCGTCGATAGGTCGAAGCCGTTCTTGACGTTTTACGGCGACGAAGACGACATGCCGGTCATAACGTTCGACGGCATGGCGTTGAAGTATGGAACGGTGTACAGCGCCACTGTGGCCGTGGAGTCGGACTTTTTTGTCGCTGTGAATATCGCATTCGTGGTACGTACAAAAACTTTGTGTATTTATTTATGTATTAATGAAGTCTTATTTATTAATTAATTTATTTTTGCTTGAATAGATATATAAACAAACATCTGCAGACAGTATTATCTGCTCTCCGAGAATAAAGTGACCAAAGAGAAATTAAAATGTTTTTGACAAAAGTTCCTAATTTCATGCAGCTTGAAACGTGAAATCCTTGTTAATAATAATAATAATAATAATAACAAAAAAGCAAATATACCGTATGATTGTTAATAATTATGAACGGTCAAGTACGAATAACATGATATTAACATTGCTGTCAAAACTTTCTTATGCATTTTCAATTGCTAATAGAATTCCAGTTAATCGAACACGTAAATTAATTAATATTTGTGCATATGTGTATATTAACATGAGATAATGTTATATATTTGTGTAAATATTAACTGATATTATAGGTTCATTTAGGTTAAAATATAACTAAATTTTCAGTATATTTAAGGTCCAGTTCGACAATAGGTTGGAAATGGACTTTTTGAAATTTTGATTGGAAATGTGTTTGTTGTTGAAGTGTGAATACTTTGATTTTAGAATAGTCTAAAAACCTAAAGATTTTGATAGGCAATATGAAACTCAATTCCTTTTCCTTGTGGTTATGAGCATTTAAAAAAAAAATCATCATATTTTTCTGAAACATTAATATTATTGGCGTAAATAAAATGTACAAGAATTCGGCACCAAGGCCAGATGGAAGTAGAAAAGGAGAACAAGCAGTGGCGATGAGGATATCAGGAGACAAGGCAGCGTTCCACAACTGCAAATTCATAGGCTTCCAAGACACCTTATGTGATGACAAGGGCAGGCATTTCTTCAGGGACTGTTACATACAAGGCACCGTCGATTTCATCTTTGGTAACGGCAAATCTCTCTATTTGGTATGTACATTTTCCTTTACATATATACACATATATATATATATATATATAGATTGATAAGTGCTTGTGGAATAAACAAAAAAAAATAACACGTGATGATTTAGGACCCACCACATGACTGCTAGGTACGTGGCACCCGAACATCAAAAAGTGAATTGACTATTCGTCTACATATCTGTATATATAAATTATACTCCATGCATGCATTGTTAAATTACCATATCTAAGAGCTTGTTCAGTTTCAAACTTACCTTTGTGTTTATATTTTTTTAAAATTAATCTTACATTAAAAAGAGTTAATTACTCGTTTGATCCTCAACTTTTTTTTTTAATAAAGTTATATATAATTTGGTCTCCAAATTTTTTTATACAGTTTAAAGGTTCCTTAACTCTTTAAAAGTGTGTAAAATGATCCCTTTTACTAATAAATTTTTAAAAAAGGTATGGAATAGATCACGTGAATGAAACATGTATGTTGAATCATGTAATTTTTTTTTTAATTCCCCCCTTAAACAATATGTCATATATGATTCATGTGAAATTATATGTTAAATTTTTAACGTCGGTTAACAAAAAGAATTATTTTGCAACCTTTTGAAGAGTTTAGAGACCCTTTTAATAAAAAAAAAAAAAAAAAAAAAAAAAAAAAAAAAAAAACACAACTTTGTAAAAGTTTAAGAACCAAACAAGTAATTTACTCGTAAAAAATATACACATCTACATGTAATTAAATCATATCATATCATGACCAAATGTGAGAAGCAAAAACTAGTATGGTACAATATAATTTATAACTATTATATATGTATCCATGATATTGTGTGTATATACATGCAGAATACAACAATAAAGTCGGTGGCAAAGGGAATGGGTGTGATAACAGCACAAGCGAGGGAAGAGGTTGATGATGATAGCGGGTTCACCTTCATCCACTGCACCATCATAGGCACAGGCAACACTTACCTGGGTCGGGCTTGGAAGGAGAGGCCTAGAGTCGTCTTTATTTACACCTACATGGGCACTCTCATCACTGCTGAAGGATGGTCCAACCATGGTTATGCCGAGCGCAACAAGTATGTAAATTCATTATTTGAGAATATTTACTTCTTACAATAAAAAATAAAAATAAAAAAAAAACTCGTTTTTGAAAGGCAGTTAGTAATTGATATATGGATTTTTTTTTTTTTTTATCATTATCCCTAGAATTATAGAGTCACTTCCACTTTGTTTATTGAACTTTGCATTTAATCTAACTTCATCCTCTAAATCAGAATTTTAGTTTAAAAAAAAAACAGACGTAAAAATAAAGGAATTAGTATTACTAAGCTTATTATATATTAAGATTGCTACTAAAAATAAACAAAAAGGACCATATAACTGCATTTAACTCACTTTTTTTCCATATGTTTTTAACTGAAATTCTGATTAAAAAAAAGAAAGATAAATTGTGGTTAAATTCAAAGTTATAGGATAAAGTGAGAGTTTTTAAAGTTCAAGAAATAAAGTAAAAATAACCCTAAAATTTAGAAGGCATAGATGCGAATAATACTCATTGTATTTAAATTTGTGCTTATTATTATTATTATTATTATTTTGGCATGTACAGAACTGCATACTATGGAGAGCACAAGTGTACGGGACCAGGTGCGAGTACATCCGGTCGAGTAAAGTATGCAAAGATGTTGAGTGGTGAACAAGTGAAGCCCTTCATGAGTATGACTTACATTCAAGGAAACAAGTGGCTTCTCCGACCCCCTAAATACCATCATTAGTCTTTGTGTCTATATTATAAAATAAAAAACAAAAACAAAAGTCTTTCTTTTCAAAATATATACATATATAATTACAGATATATTCTAACTATAATATCATATTCGACTATCTATTTGCAATATCTATTTTGCTTTAATCACTTCCTTAACAGTATGCATACTTTTATGTTTTAATAACTTAATTAATCGAATCATGAAACAAAATGGAAAGATTATATGTGCAGTACTAGGGGTGGAACGATAACACAACGGGAATTCAAATCAGAATGTGGTTTACACGATTGATATGGAATATTTGGTTCAATTTTATTTGATTTTTATTTAAAGAAATATGAAAAATCGATAAATATGTATTTCAAAAAATACCTTAGAAGTACTCTATTTGATAGAGAGACAGAAATTTTTTTGTTAGGAGCTATTAGCTACCACTTAAACATTTAAAAAAATTAAATAGTTTATTACTACGATTATTTCCCTGTTTCATACTTTTAAAATATTGCATATTAACTTAATTATTAAAGCCATAGAAGATGTCTCTTTGATATATACAAGTAAAATGTCATTCATATCTAGTCATCTAACATTTGATTGCATAAACCATTCTTGATAATAATTATACCATAAATAGGGAAGGCATATTTCTCCGTAAATACCCTGGGGATGGATATGATATCAATTGGGGATGTGGAAGGGTACGGGTGTTTGGTGTAGTAATTTGAGTTAAGATTTTTAAGTTTAAATAGTAAATTTTTTTGAATTTTTTTGAATTTTCAAAAAAGACAAAAAAACTTTTTGGGAAAAAGACAAAATTTTTTTGAGAAAAAGACAAAAAAAAAAAAATTTGAGTTGGGAAGTTTGGATGGTTATGCCAAACTCCCCAGTATCATTCCCTAATACGAAGTGGGGCAGGGGTGGGAGAAACACCCTTGTCCCACTCCAACCCCGACCCCATATGATAAATAATGTCCAAAATTAGATAGTAAATCGGATTTAGAATCGGTAAAATATGCTTTCACAAGTGTACCGGGTATTTTTTCCCTTCACAAACAAAACAAAATGATGATAGATGAGAAACTAAAGAAACAAAGTGTCATATAATTACATCACACTATTATATATATGTGTCTAATTTTTATTTTTTTTCCCGTAGAGATGGAAAGGAGGAGCTAACTCCCCCATTCAATTTTATTAAAATGAAAAAAAGAAAAAAAGAAAAAAGGTAAATAAACCCAACCAAAAAATGAAAACAAAGAGAAAACAATTAAAAAAAAACACACAATTATGTGTAATTGATTAGATTGTTACATGCTCTGTCCTTTCTAGTTTCTATCTATAAAATGAATTTCATATTTTCCCCCACCAAATTTATGTGTGCAGTTTCTTTCTTGAATGGAGATTATGTACATTAATTTTGAAAAAATCATTAAAAAAAAAAAAAGAAGACTTACTTTAGTAAACAAATTGATTGATTGATTCATTATTGAGGGATAATATCTTGCTTAAGCTTTAAGGATTTTAGTTGTATTTTGGTCTAAATGTGATTAGTTTTTCAATCTTTTAGGGGGGAAAAAAATCAAGTTTTTATCATTTTGTAAGGTCTGTATATAAATTTGGTATATATAAAGGCTTAAAATAAAACAAGTTGATCAGGGACTCGATCCCCATGGTCTTCACTAGCCACGTGTATGCCAACACTCGCATCTTCGAGTAAGTAATAAAAAGTTTTATCATACAAAAACAAAATGGAAAATTCTCTCCCTTAGGATGATGATTAGTTGGACGTAAAAAATAACAAGAATTGAATTATAATACCTCGTTAATGGTTTTCAACAATGTAACTATAAAGTACTATGATTCTTCCCTTTGCATACCTTTAATATATTGCATATTGACTTAATTATTAAAGTCATTAAAGATGTTTTTCTTCGTGTATAAGAGCAATGTCATTCATTTATTCATCTATCATTAGATTGTAGCTGACACTATTTTCTTTTCCTTTCTTTTTTTTTTTTTTCTTATTATCAAATTACCAACTCCATTGTTTCCGTTCACTTATGTCCTAGCCCACTTCCTTCCTTCCTTCCTTCCTTATGTTTTTATTTTAAGGTCCACCGTTAACAGTGACATTTCTTTTGAGAAATATGAGCTTGTGATGATGGACTAGAAACTGTATTGAGACCGGATGTTTTTAGATAGTTCTTGTTCATATAAATGTCTGAAGAATATAAATGAACTTTTAAAAAGTAAAATTTAGATTTGGATTTGAATTACATTCGAGTGAATTCACTCCAATAATCAGTCAATCGGACATCTATTGCATTATAATACAATAATAATTATTAAAATAGTTTATCCAATCGATACTCTAATATTGTTCTACCAGTGGTTCCACTATATTCTTAAATGAGTTGTGAATAGAAAACACGAAGATACCACCAAAATTTTTTTTAAACTAGCAAATAATAATAATGAAATTAAAACCCAGCTTGTGATTCATTGCCTACTGTTGCTGGTGTAGATTGTTTTTGCTGAGTACATACTGATTTGTACCATAAATACAACTATACAAGCACCCGTGTTTTTTTTTTTTTTTTTTTTTTTTTTATAAATAATTTTAAGAAAGAGAGACGGTGTGTAGTATACAACATCAACAGCTAAGCCCAAAATATGAGTAAAAAGATTAATGGGTACGGGTCAACGGTTAAAGGATTCAAGTCTTTGTCTAAAGACCCGATCGTAACTACAAACTCCTTGGATTTTGTCAGTTTAATTTGCTTCGACTAGTTAGTCGACTTGCCCCATGGGTTTCGTGTTTAGTTAAAGAGCATTACAAACACAAAAACAAGTGCAACTTTAGAGCATGAACATTTGTTTGATTACGGTATTTTAATTCAAATAGCTTTAAGAAATATCCACTTTTTACTTTTTTACGAAAAATTCTAGAATCTTTTAAT
Organism: Ficus hispida; assembly: GCA_025413025.1. Classification (NCBI taxonomy): domain Eukaryota; kingdom Viridiplantae; phylum Streptophyta; class Magnoliopsida; order Rosales; family Moraceae; genus Ficus; species Ficus hispida. Next base: position 6,359,478 of record CM046369.1, on the reverse strand, counting down.
TTTGTGCAAGCATCAAAACATGATAAACATTAGTATAAATAAATTATAAAAAAAAAGAGAGCATATTTTCATTACGTATGATTACTTAATGAGAAGAGCTATACATATATGACAGTGTGTCAATACTGTTACATGATATTATAATAATATAAAAAATATTACCAGTGACACGCTAGTATATGTTATCATATTTCATTGGTACCAATACTCTCTCTTACTTCGTCACATCATAATCAATCTAGATATGACACAACAAACCAAATATAAAAATAAAAAATTTGGCCAACAGAATTTCAACTAGAAGAAACCATGGACTAGCATTGCAAGACATACTTAAATGCAATATACCAGATCATGTTAACCTTTCATTGCATTCCCAAAATGCCACTCTCCATGATGTATAATTTATTCCCACTACTTCTAAACAATCCTATTCCTTGGAGAACAAGTAATTCAAAATCTGTTTATTCTTTCTTGCTGTCAAAAGGAGTAGACTTTGTTTGCCTTGCAAGTTTTTCACCATCAGACTCTTCATAATTCCATATCTTTGTTCAATGTATATTCAGTTTCAAACATCTTTATTATAATGTTACAACCTGGTAACGTATATATATATATATATATATATGTATACGACTGTAATCTTGGTGTCATGTGCAAGCAGGCATGAGAGAGAGAGAGAGAAGCAATTTGTTGAATGATCTTTTAAGGATTTAGGCCAATTTATCATTCTAGAAAATATCAAGTTATGTCTATATACAGATGAAAATATTTTTAATAGTGGAGTAAAGACAACTCATTCATTTGATTTGATCAGAAAAAAAGGAATCAGATGGCACATGAGCCATTAAAAAAAAAAAAAAACCCACCGCCACATCCATACAAATCGTTTAAGAAAAAAATTTGTAAATTGAAAGCAAATATATGAATATTCCATTCACCAACAATGGCACGTGCCTTAGTGTTTAAAATATTATATAAAATGAATATGATTATATGTGTGTATATATATAATTGTGCAAAGATTTGTAAGTTCAAAAGATTGGGGATCCATATTAGCAGCAACAAGCAACTGAACCATACAATGTGTTTTCGTTTTACAATATCATCCCCATTAGAGAGAGGAAAAAAAAAAAACAGAGGGGTCAATATGCATGTCACCACACTACTCTAGCCACCAAATTTTCTTTCTTTCCAAACACATCCTCCAAACTTTTTTCTAACTAGAGTTCTCTCCTCCATGTTTCATATTCAAGAGGAAAAAAACACCCAAAAAAAAAAAAATTGAAAACAAATATATCTGCAAACGAGGAAATTAACCCTGTTACACCAGAAAATCAAAGGGGAAAAAAAAAGCCCAAATGATAGCTAGAAAGATAAGCGCCCAATTATTTACTCTTCAATGAAGGAACTTCCAGCTGCAAAACAACCAAGAACACTACCGATTAGTACCAAACCAATGGTCAGGTTCGAAATCTGGGAGTATTTTTATTTCTCTTTAATTAAACCAAAAAAAAAAAAAAAAACTTCACTTGCTCCTCGTAAAAGTGACACAAACATGATTTTTATTTCAATGCGGTTGAGAAGGGCCTAAAAAAAGGGATACATCTAGCAATATTGAAAAGAACTAGTTCAAGTTCAATCAAAAACTCCTTTCTAAACATGTCCATTAACAGGAACTACAAATGCTGTTCATCAAAAGGGTCCTAAACAGGACACATTCTCGCGAAGTCGAAAAGGACTAGTTTGAAGAAATTCCGTTCTAAAGATAACAAGAAAAGGAACGAATCAAGTTACGTACCCGAGCAATCATCAGGAGCAGGCTTGTCGGGACGATTTTCCATGCACTTGAGGAGGTATTTGAAGGTCTCAATCTCACAAGGGATGGTGAGCGCACCGCCATGATCGAATCCAAACTCCTCCTCGGCCTTCTCCAACAACACCTTGAACAAAGAGTGGCTGAGATAGCTGGTGGGGATTATGAACCTCCGAAGCTCAGGCCCAACATAGACGGCCAAATACCCCTTGGGAACATCCGGGGGTGGCTCAGGGCTATGGCAGCTGTCCTCGTCGGAGTCACAGCATATCACCTCCGTTAGCCTCTTGTTGATCGCCGGAGGAATCCCTGTGTGTGCTCCTTCGGAGTTTTCGATATCAGGATCGTTTTCGGGCTTCGTCGGAGATAGTGTGACAGATTGCCACTTTTGGAGGATTTCCTTAAGCCTTACAATCTGTCTTATACCGTTCAACTTGGTGCTGATGGTGTCATCCATTGCCAAAACTTGTATGCAATACTTACGAGAATCCCACCACAGAATTCAAAGTAGTGATTTCTGCTTCCACAAAACCAAAAATAAATAGTCACTAATAAATTCAAAGTTTCATAAATTCAAAGTTTCTAGTCAATGTCGTTTAAAAAGTTAAAAGCCGGATGAAATAGAAACGTTTCGATACTCCAGGATTCTATCTTCACTTTTGCTTTCACTTTCAACAAAATTCCGTTTCCTTAGTCTCTTGGGTTTCACAGAAATCAATACAGACACAATATTTTAACTTTTAGATCTTCCTCCCCGACAATAAAAATTCAAAATTCAATGTCGTTTTTAAGTGAAACTCGATGAAACAGAAACGTTTCGGTTTTCCTTGGATTCCATCTTCACTTTTGCTTTCACTTTCAACAAAGTTCCGTTTCATTTTTCACTTCGATTTCTCAGAAATCAACACAGACCCAATAATTGAACCTTTAGATCTTCGTCCACCACGATAAAATTACAAATTCAACGCGTTTACAAGTGAAACTCGGTGAAACAGAAACGTTTCAGTTTTCCCTGATTCCACCTTCACTTTTTCTTTCTCTTGGGTTTCTTAGAAATCAGCATAAAAAAATTGAACTTTTGATTTTCCTCCACAACTATAAAAATTCCAAATTCAGTGTCGTTTAAGAAGTTAAACCCGGATGAAAAAGAAACGTTTCTATATTATCAGATTCCTTTTCACTTGTGCTTTCATTTTCAACAAAATTTCGTTTCATTAGTCTCTTGGGTCTCTCAGAAATCAGAACAGACAAAAAATTTGAACGTTTTGATGTTCCTCCGCCACAATAAAAATTCCAAATTCAATGTCGTTTCTAGGTGAAACTGGATGAGATAGAAACGTTTCGGTTTCCCATGGATTCCAACTTATACTTTTATCTACATTTTCAACCCTTTTTTTTTTTGGGGAAAATGATTCAACTCTAACGAAGATCTGTGTAACTTTCAAAATGGAATTAACATTTTAAATCCCAAAACACAAATTAAAGCTATACATTAATAAAGACAGTTTGTCTATATACAAATATAATATATGATATATATATTATATGACATATATGTTTATGCTTGTTATTAATACAAAATCTCCCTAAACCCGGAAAGAAAAAACAAAAAATGGCATAAGTAAATGTAAATTGGTATATGTACCGGAAAAAGGATGACGTCAGCAGCAAGCCCGAAGAAGAAACGCCATGGGAGCTTCGGAAGCGGATTGCAGAGAGCGAGCAAGCTCTCCAAAAAAAACGAAATAAAATCTCCACCACCACAGCCTCTTTTTTTTTTTTTTTTTTCTCTCTTTCTTTGTTTTCTTTTTTTTTTTTTTGGTTTATAATTTTCTATTTCCAACCACTATATCTAAAAATACAAATCTAAAAATGCAAATCCCCAAAATCCAATTTTTGGATTGAGAATGCCTTTTGTTTTAGCCAATCCCAATATATGTTCCGAGCGATTCTCGGAGGAAAGTCGTTTTTCTCTTTTCTAGCTCGCGGGACCGAAGATTTCGGCGTGCTCTGTTTTTCTCGGGAACCAAACAGAAAGGGGAATAGCAACAAAGTTTTTCTGTCGCGCCGGTTAGTATTTTTTTTTTTTTTTTTTACGAAAATAATAAATAACTGGGCAAGCTTGGGTTGGAAAAAGTGTTTGATTTGAGAAATGCAAGGAAGAGAGGAGAGCTTAACAAAAGCAGAGGAATATAAAAACACGCAAACTTCTAAATTAGGTTCTAAATGACAAAAGAAAATAAAAGAAATAAATAAAGAGGAAAAGAAATAAAAAACGCTGTCTTCAGTTTGCACTATGGGACCACGTGCTCCGAAGGAATCTTCCAGGGTCCCCCAAGTGCCATTTTCGCCGCCTACGGCCTCAATATTTTTTTTTTATTTTTATCTATGACTTTTATATTTTTTTATTAAAAAGAAAAAGGAAAAAAAAAAACTTTCAACAGTTTCCCTTAAAAAAAAAAAAAAGGAAATCTTTTGGCTCGTTTCTGAAGAGTTAAAATTTTTAGATTGTAGTTGGTTGATTTTTAAAAGTTAATTAAATTTTTTTTTGATTTTTCAGGGAAAGAAAAAACAAAAATTTAGTTGAAATTTTAAGTTAAAGATGGAGAACCAAATATATATTGACAGCAACTCGTGGAGAAGATGCACAAAGCAATGTTACTAGAGAGGTCGGAAAATACAGGGCTCGTTTGGGGGAGGTTTTGTAGATGAGTTTTGATTTAAAAATCAGATGTAGTTTTGGAAATATACGCTTGAGAAAAAAAAACTGTTTGGAGTGAAAAAAATATAAATTGTTAAACTATGTTTGGAAAAAATATATATATCAATATGTATATTATTTTGTTCATCTTGAAATTCCATGTAATTTATTAAAAAGCAATTGCTAAATGCTCCCTGAACTCTTTCAAATGTGACAACTTGATCCATGTTTTTTTAATTTTGGCCGAGAAGACCCTAAAATCTCTAAATGTTGGCAATCTTAGTCTTTTACATCCAGTTCCGTTAAGTTTCTAATGGAATGAGTCATATGCAGTGTATGTGATTTTATTTGAAAAGGTATTTTAGTAATTAAACAATAATTAATTTAACAAAAATAAAAAAAATCATAAAACAACTAAAATTCTCTCTCTCTCTTTCTCTCTCTCCATTTCTCAGACCGGGGGGGGGCGGGGGGACCCAAAGTCTGAGTTCGGTGATGGTGAGGCAACAAGGAGGGGGATTGAGATCGGAGTTTTGTGCTTGTGTGTGTGTGTGGGTGGGTAAGTGGGGGGAGGGGGGTGTTTTGTGTGTTGGGGGGGACCCAAAGTCCGAGCTTGGCGGCAGTGAAGCGACTGGGAGGGGGGCCAAATCGGAGTTTTGTGTGTGTTTGTGTGTGGATCGATGTTTTGTGTGTGTGGGGGGGTAGGGTGGGTTGGGGGGGGGGGGGATCAAAGTTTTCTATGTTGAGGGGGACCTCGTTCAAAGTTTTGGGTCTGGTCATTTGTTTTGTTTGGGGGGGGGGGGGGGTTGAGCACTAGGTTTTCAATTCAGTGGGGAGGGGGGAGGGGGGGAGCTGAGCTCGGTGACGGAGAAAACAATGGCGCGTGGGGTCAAGGGGGCTAGGTTTCAGTTTGGAGGGTACTTTAATCTTGTTACTATAAAAATTATGACTTAACTAAGATTCCGTTATAAATTTAACTGATTTGGACGGAAAGGACTATAATTGCCAACATTTTAAAAATTTAGAGTCTTATTGACCAATATTAAAATAACAGGGAGCAAATCGTCACTTTGTAAATAGTTTAGGAATCATTTTGACTAATTACTTAAAAAAAATCTTATTTGAACTTAAATAGCAAAATTATGAACTTTTAAAGTTCGAATTTACTATAGACGTTTAGATATGTAAATAGTAAAAAATAATTTTAAGTTGAGAAAAAAGATTAAAAAAAATCAGAAAACCAAATACATATGAGTCTCGGACTAAATGTTTGGTGAAACGGTTCAACTCAAACTAAACTGTACTTTTTCATATCAGTTTTTATCTTTTTCTAAAAAGTCAACAAAAATTATAACTAGTTTTTAAAAAGTCAACCAACTCAAACTTAAAAATTTCAATTCAAACCATTTTCACCAAATGGACAAGAATCACGAAAAGTTAGAACTATAATAGACGGATCATTACCACACTGCTATGTACGTCCATGTGCAGTCGCGACCAACCACCACCCCTGACATGCGCCCTCAAAAGTGAAAAAAAATGTCTACCTTAATGGGAATTTTTTTCCCCCTTGTCTAGAAAGATTTCTTTCCCTTTGTTTTGTCTATTTAATAAGGGAGAGGCTGCGGTAGAGCCTCTCCCAGAAACCCTATCGGTAGAGCTCGTTTTTTAATCGTTAGATTTTAATCGAACGGTTGATATATCATTGTTATCATAGACCTTACCTCATATAAACTTTCCCACCCAAGTCTTCTTCGTCGCCGGCGACCTGTCTACCGCCGGTGACCCACCCCGACACCGGCGACTCACCTCGACGCCGGTGACCCATCTCCGGTACTTTTTCCGACCGCCGGCGACCCAATTTCTCTCTCTTCCCCTTTCTCTCTGTTCTCTTCTCTCTCTTCCCCTCTCTCTCTCTTCCCCACCCCGGATGCCCCCAGTCCCCCCTCCCCCGCCGGCCCCCAGCTCGGTGAGCCCCCCCTCCCCCCACCCCCCGCCCCTCGCCCCGCACCCCCGCCCCTTGCCCAATCGCAAAATCGTGATTTCAAGATTTCGCGAGGGGCGAGGGGTGGGGGAGGCTGGGGGAGGGGGGTGCTGGAGGTGGGGGGCTCACCGGGCTGGGGGTCGGCTGAGGAGGGGGGGACTGGGGGCAGCCAATCACGAAATCGCGATTTCGCGATTGGGCGAGGGGCGAAATCGCGATTTCGCGATTGGGCAAGGGGCGGGGGCGCGGGGCGAGGGGCGGGGGGTAGAGGGAGGTCGGGGGAGGGGGGTGCCGGAGGTGGGGGGCTTACCGGGCTGGAGGCCGACGGGGGAGGGGGCACTTGGGCAGCCGGGGTGGGGAAGAGAAGAGAGAGAAAAGGGAAGAGAGAGAAATTGGGTCGCCGGCGGCCGAAAAAGTACCGAAGGTGAGTCGCCGGCGTCGGGATGGGTCGCCGGCGGCGGAGAAGATTTGGGGTAGGAAAGTTTATATGAGGTAAGGTCTATGATAATAATTGTATACCTATAATATATCAACCGTTCGATTAAAATCTAACGGTTAAAAAAAGAGCTCTACCGATAGGGTCTCTGGGAGAGGCTCTACCACAGCCTTTCCCAATTTACATCAAAGGAAAGTAAGGATATTTCCCTTATAAATTTTATTTAGTGTGTTTGGATCACAATGTTAGATTTAACATTTTCAATTCAATTAAATTTAAACCTAAATTTTTCATTTTTAAAAAATACATATCACACTCATTTATATATTTAAAAACATATTTAATTTAGATTCACTACATATTCCAAATCAAGAATATAATCCAAATGGGCCCTTAGAGATTAATGCACCCGTTTTTAACCTTATAATCTCTTTGATGTTAATTCTTATGCCCAATTTATACATATTTCATATACAATTAATAAGTTTACATGTGAAACACAATTTGATAATTATGGACGAAATTTCTGTTTTTAAAGTTTTTAAACACTAAAATGAAAATATTATTCTTAAAAAAAAAGAAGGAAATATTAGATTATTATTATTTTCCGCAAAATATAGGTAATTATATATAGAAAATTAATGATTATTTTTTTCTTTTTTTACAGCAATAGACTGAAGACAAATAATAATGAATGAATAGAAAGAATATTCGTATCATAAAGTCTTTGCCAATTTCATTAGGTTTCTCATTAAATAAACATGTCTTTATTTTTATTATATGCTATTTTTATTCTTTGTTCCTCTAAGTGTACGTTTCACTTCATAGTTCATACTCTAAATATACCTTTCTCTTTGGGTAAATAAAAATTTACCTTTCAACAACTCTCTTTTTTCGTAAAATTAACGCATTCTCTTTAATAGGTAAAACCTTATTATTTAGCTTTCAATCAGAAGAAGAAGGGGAAAAAAAAAAAAGAGTAATATCACATATACCAATCATAAACCTAATTTTTTTAATATCAATCTAAATGTCATATTTTAATTGATAAATATAATCAAATAATGTACGTAATGTTTTAAATATTTACTAATAAAAAAATGACACTCCTTATATCACATAGATTAGTATTAAAAAATTCTAAAATTAAAATTAATGTGCCTAATATTTAAAAAAAAAGAAAAAAGAAAAAAGAAAAAAGCTTCTGTATCGCATTCAAAGTCTTTGATTCGTTTGTATTTGTGTCAAAAGGACATAGCTAAAGGCGATTGAGATTTTTTTTTTTAATTTTTTTTACACATGTTTTAAGGGGTCACCATATCAACAATCATTATTTTAGAAACATTAATTTTTCTTTTTTAAAAAATTAAAAAACTTTACACCTTGTAAAGTTGAAATTGTGGATATGAAATAACGTGAAATTTAAGACACCTAAGTGAAGGTACCATTTCTTTAGCCCAAAAAAAAAAGGGGGTAACATTTCTCTGTTATTTTTTCCTTAGGGGACGCGATGCTATTATTATTTTCTAGGAAAACTTCTCTGGCGAAGTACAATAGAGTTCTGATGTGTATATATATATATATATATATATATATATATATTTCAAGGCTTCATTAAATTTTTAATCGTTTTAATATTATGTGATACGATTACATATATAATTTAATAGTAATATTATACCTGATTTTATTAATAGGTTGAAATTATATTTCATAGATAAGGTATCATTTTTTATACTTATTTGTGTATTTTTGATATTTTTAATGTAATTTAACATTTTTGGTTTTTGACAATTTAAGCCTTATATTTTCAAAAGGGTAACAATTAACTCTACTTATATTAAAAAACAAAAAGTTGAATTTTAGGAAATTTTATAATTTTATTAGGACTACAATACCAAATTACTAAAAATTCAGGCAAAATAAAGTGCTTAAAAATTAACCTTTTTGAAATATGAAGGTACCCTTGAGTCCTTGACTGCTCCTTTGAAATACAGTAAAGTCGAGGAAACTAAAAGTTCACACTTGCTCAATAGTCAAATATGATTCTTTTAGGATCCTTAAAGTTGATTCTAAAGGAATATTAATGTAAAAACAATTGGTGATTGGAATGACAAAACTTTTGGTCGGACCCTTCAATATGAACGTCACGTGGGCGAGGGATAATATTTGGGGTTTCCATGAATTAAAAACGGGACGGGAACGGGGGAAGTATCATCGTCTTCACTCCGATATACGTGTTAATTTTTTAATCTTAATTAAAATATTTTAATTTTTTTAAATAATTATTAAGTACATCTTTTTCACTAAAAAAAATGGAAATTAAAAGTTAATTTTATTTAGCAATCTTGTTTGGTTAAAACTTAAATCTGATTAACATGTGTTATTTATTTTTTGTTTTAAGTTTTGTATTTTTTTTAAAACGTAGGTAATTTCAAAATGCATTATTATATTAGTGAAGAATGACGACTCTCCTATCAAAATAGTGCCGACCTCTGCATTATTAGTCATAGGATGTATGCTGTGAATAAGACTATTTGACTTTACTTATCTCTTCTTTATACTTTTGTTTTTTCAATAAAAAAAAAATGAAAATAAAATGAAAGTGGTATGGTTATATTATTATTGTCAGATTTAAATGCCATTCATTTCCTTTAGTTGTCATCTCTAATTGATGATAATTAAGAATCTCATCAAATTTTGTCATCAATGCCAATCATATTCGTGTGTGGAAAACTTTCTTTTTTCAGCTCTCTCTCTCTCCGTTTTTCTTTTTTTTTTTTTTTGCTCACCTTTTGGAAAACTTTTTTTGCTCAGTCCTTCTCTCTCTGTTATTTTCATTCTCTTTTTGACAAATTTTCCACATATTTATTTTTGAATTTATTTTCCAAATTTTTTGCGTTTGGTGAAATAATAACGAGACCGCTAATTCTTCTTCCCTGGATAATCAGAATTAGTAAAAATCAAAACAAGAGCCAAGTAACTTTGGGGATGTAGCTCAAACGGTAGAGCGCTCGCTTTGCATGCGAGAGGTACGGGGTTCGATACCCCGCATCTCCAATTTCATTTACTTAAATATGTCTATTTCACTAAAAATAGGGGTCCTTTTTAACCTATATATATATATATATTTTTTTAATGTCTTTCTCCTACTAATCTATATTCCAAAAGGAAAATATATATTTCTTTTTTTTGTCTTTCTCCTACTAATCTACATTTTCAAAAGGAAAATATATATTACTAAAAAAGTATGTTAGAGAAGTCCTAAAACTGTATATTTTTGTCTTTCACATATTTCTTCACTCCTTTTTATACTTTTATTTATTTCTCTTTTTTTTTTCTCGATAATAATTCAGTTCATCGTTTTATGATTTTTTTTCTTTATATATGCTCCTTATACTTTTCTTGCCCTCCCTCGTAGCCTTTTTATTTATATATATATATATATATATATTTTTTTTTTTTTTCAATTATCAGGTCGTTTTGGTCTAGTTTCTCGTTTCGTTTTGATAGTTTGCCATTTACGTGTTGTGGTATTTGTTTCTTCTAACGTAAGCTTTTGCAACATCAAGCTTTCTCTGATTTTTTCTCGTTGATTTTGATTTTTGTTCGTCTCTTTCCTTTTTTTTTTTTCTTTCAAATAATTCTGTTCATGTGTTCAACTTTTTTTGTTTTTTTGTTTTTTTTTCCATTTTAATTTTCTGTTGTTCTCACATCGATCCGTTTTGCATTCTCAGAAGGAAAGAAAAATTAGGTCGGTTTGGATTTTAATTACGGATTCAGCGATGAGAGCTATGAATACGATGATATGTCTAAAGTTTCAAGAGTTGGATTTTCGTTGATTTAAGAGCTCTCTTGGAGGTAATTCCCTCAACCCCACTTCTCATTTTTCCCTTCTCTCATTGATTTTGCTACCAAAATGATGTTACAAGAAAAAATATATATATATGTTGTTACATAACATTTATTTTATATAATATTGAAATTATATTATTATTCATATTTCTTAAGAAATTTGCGTTTTATAAAATAATTATTATGTTATATATTTTATTTGTCACTTGTTCACTTCACAAAATATATAGAGATAATTTATATATGGCATGTTCTTTTTCACTTAGAAATTTCTTATTCTTCTTATGCCAGGAAAATTAGAGCTATAACTGGAGTCGGATGCTCACAGAGCCCTTTTAGGCAATACTTGACAACTCTGGTCAGTGTTTTGTTGTTGTTGTTTTTTTATTTTATTTGTTTATTTATTTTTTAACGACAATATGGATTTTGCCCTTTCATATTGATTTTGGTTGCACTATTCCTTTGCTTTAATTAGATTCTAAGCCTAGTTTGCCGTGTTCAAATCCCGATTTTCCTATGACTAGGATAAATATTCGACTTTCATGGAAATATTGATGAAGAAAACTTAGGAAATTATGTAAATTTGTTTGTATCTTTTGAAACCAGTTTGAGAATAGTTTCAAAAAGCTGGTTTGGTGATCTTTATTCATCTGCCTAAAGCATTTCTTGATTTGAAAAGGAAAAAAAATCAAAAAAAGAATAACTTGCCAAATTGTTTGGAAAAAATTAACTAGAATAAAATTTTTTTTTCCAAATTGTTTAATTTATTCCCTTTGTGCTTTCTTATTTTATGAAATATTTTAAAGCAGCCAGAAACTAAGATATTAAAAGGAGCAATCTTTCAGAAACATCACCGATTTTCTTCAGCAACAACCCAAAGATTCTTCAGATGAAGAAGAGGAACAAAAGTAAGTCGCTTTTGGTTTTAATGCTTTTTAATTATGATGATTTGGTCATTTCAATTACAATGTGAAATATAAGTTTTAGAAAGAGCCTAATTAGTTGTTGCAATATTGTCTTCGATTACATTTCTGCCACAAAGACGTAATAGTTTCACTCTGATATTTTACTTATTGGCTTCAGAGCATTTGGGCCCTTTGATATTCTCATTGACCTTAATTCTTTATAACAATTAAAAATCACATAAAAAAAATAAACAAATAAAAACATGCGAGATTTATAAAAGTTTGTTTTAATATGAGATTATGTCCCCTTTCTCTCCTGATATTAGTTCATTATAATGAACTAAAGCTTATAAGAAAAAATTACACATCCTTAAACTCTTATTTTCTTCTTCTTCTTCTAACATCTCTAGTAATAAAAAACCGTAACGATGGCACTCCCTATCTATAAAGAAAAATAGGACAATCAAAATTATACGTATAAAATCTTAAAACTATCCTTGATGAGTGGTTGCAGGCATAATTTTTAATAATACCACACCTGACTCTACCTAAAGATATAAGTTCGATCCTCTCATCTTAAATTTAAAAAAAAAAAAAAATCTTGATGAAGTGATTATAAGGTCGATTTGCTCACTGTCCTGGCATCATAGCAATAGTTAGGTTCTACAGCACAACAATTTTTGGTTAGACGTGTTATATATATATATATATATATATATATATATATTTTTTGGCGGTTTGATTAACTGTTGTTTTTCTCACTCTCTTCAGGATATCTGCGACATTTGTGGATAAAGATGGAGAGGAGAAACACAATAAGGTTCCAGTTGGAATGTTTGGGTCGGAAGCTGCTCATGAAAATGATGTTGAACTTGAAGGCAAGGACTTAATTTTTTGCCTCTGTACTCATCAATAGTAGTTTGTTTGGCAAAATCCAAATCTTGATTCATGAACATGTTACAATACTCAACAGAGCACTCTTGGGCATCCCATCGCTAAAAAAACCCCGTTCCTTAATAAAAAAGAAACTATGGAAGAATTTCCAACCATCGTATCAATGAGATCTTAATTTTGCATTTTATAACAAAAATCTAATCGATATGTTTTCAATTTATATCAGGAAAATGCGGAAGTGCACCTATCAGTTCAACCTGTCATGTATTTGATGTATGTTATATGAGCATTATACACACAAAAGAATTATGATTCAAGATTTTTCTTCTCCTTTTTCTTTCTTTCTTTCTTTCTTTTTTTTTTTTTTTTGGTGAATTTTTATACATTAATTTGTGCAGCTGAAATGTAAGGAGCTAATGTTGCAATATGTTAATGTATCAGGATGAGGAGTACTATAATAAACTAGAAGAAGCAAATGAGTTCGAGAATGAGAATGGCGCGTTGATGAAGGCTTTTGGGATTAAAGAAACGTAAGTTCATGAATTTTTGCATGCTAAATTCTATTTGATTTTTTTAATTTTTATATTCCCCCCCTCATCCCAAGCTGCAAGATTGAGGCTTGAATTTGTAACTTTTGACAGTACCCAAAACTAACTGTCAAGTTAATTAAGAAAAACCAGAAATAGATGGAATCCGATTCCCATTCCTGCTTATACTCGAAACTTTGCTGTTGATGCGCATGCTCCACAGCCACCCAAGACGTGATTAAAGCCAACCGAAGAGATATGGTTAAAGTTTTGAGTATATATATATATATATATATTTTTTATATATGTAATTTTGTAGCTCTGTGTTTATGAGCATATCTTTTACTTTTCTTTCATTCTCTTTCTGAATTTTGGGGTATTTTTTTTGGTTATTGATTGGTCACTTTAATTATGCTGATGAGTTAAGTATCTCGAAAACAAGAAAAATGATTACGAAAACACAATACACAACCATACGTGTCCTCAGTTTTAATTTTAATCATAATTAATTAGCATTTTGAGACTTGGTTGATGTGATGTTTGCGATATAGAATTAGGTAATTATAGTATCCAGAGGTGCCTCTTGGTAGCTAGGCCACCGTACTCTCGGCCTTGATGGCGGGGTTTCAAGGTGTTTGGACGACCTTTTGATGGCGGTGGTGGTGGTGGTGGTGGTGGTGGTGGTGGTGGTGGTGGATGAGTTCGAGATTGGGACGGCTTTCAGTACTTGTTGAGGAGGGGGAGGTCGTCGTGACTTTGACCATCAAATATTCGTCAAAGCTTCGACATGTCTACACTTCGAGGTTTTTATCCACGTGGCATCATGAGGCTATTGGCCGAGTGCATATTTTGGTTCGCTTTTGGTGCCGACGGCGTGTCTCCTAAACGCTAGTGGTTTAGTGGTTCGACCATGGCGGTTTTTAGTTAGTCAATTAGCAAAATGAATCATAATGTCATTTTGGCAAATATTCCTTTGGATCCCTGCAGTACCACTTGCTTAATCCCTCCCCCCCCCCCCCCCCCCCCCCCCCCCCGGACCCTGAGGCATCTTTTGTGTGGTTTGGGACTCTTTTCTTGTTTTTTTAGTACTCATTTTGATATAACAAAGCGTGTCTTTTTTCTTGTCTCGTCTTTTCTTTTTTTTTTTTTCACTTTTTTTTCCCTGCCTTTTGTGTATTTCTGCAATGTTTTTGTGGCTTTGTTGTGTAAAATGGAGGTGTTCTCCAACCCTCTGATGTTGGTTGTGCCTCTGGCCCAATTGATTTGTTTATATGCCGTATAATGGGTGGTCTTAGTATTATACCTCTTTTGATCTCGATCGATTGAAAGTTTTTGTGGATTTTATAAATGTTATCGAAAGAGTTATGTATATTTATTATTTGATGTGCTTATAAGGTTTTTTTCTATTAGAACTTGGTACACGTTTCTTTTCGTGACAGCTCATTTGAATTTATTAGTGAATTTGATCCAGGGTTGAATCTCCTTGTGTTTTTTCGGGTCAATATCAATGCTTGTATCTCTCTAGTTTTGAATGAAATTTCCATCTCAAAATTTGCGATGAAACTTCCCTTGAAAAAAAAAATTGTTCCTTCCTAGCTTTTGTTGTTTACTAATGGTTCGTCGTTTATATTATTTTTCTTTTCACGTTTTATGTCGTTCATAAGCTTATAGTTGGTCTCCATAAAGGGGTATAAGTCAAGATGGAGTTAATGACCTTTTTAAACTAATATACAACACCAGTCGTCAATTTCTGTATATTGATGAAATGAACCATAATCTGTTTAAATATTGACAATTAAAGGACTTTCCATCAAGTTCCATTATAGTTACCAAGGAGTAAAGCCTGAATTATTAGTTAAATAGCGTGTGAGATAAGAGAAACAAAGTAAAAAAAAAAAAAATCACTTAGAGAGCAATGAAGAGAGATGAAATGACCTGGAAGAAATATTGTTCACTCTTTTAAAAATAAAAACAATATAGAGTATAAATATAGAAATATAATTACAGACATAGATACAAATATAAATAAAGATTAAATTATTAGTTAGTGTCAAAATACTGAAATATCCTTTAACACAAGACCTCGTGCTCAAAGGCATGATTTTCAATATGTTTCAACGGAAAGCCTTCAATTGCAAAGATTTACAAACGTAAGGGTCATTTCGTCAAAATTTAACAAATGAGGCTCGAATTGTAATTTACAAAAGAATTTGGGAACTAATAATGCTAATTAAATTTGTAGGTAATTGAGGACTGGAAGCTTCGCGCCTCATATTACCCAGTAGTTCTCTCTCCATTCCCATAATTTTCCCTTCAAATTCTTCAGTTTTTTTGCTTCGTTTGCTGCTAATTCTTTCTTAAAACGAGATTAAGGTTCGTCCCTTTCTTTTGATCTCTTTCATTATTGCCTTTTCGGTTTTTCCTTTCCTTTTTCTGATAATATATATGTATGTGTGTGTGTGTGTGTATTTATATGTGTATATTATTTTTCCATTTCGATTACTGATGTAGAGAACTTGGGATTTTAGGAACAGAAGGGAAAAAAAAAAAAAGATTTTTGAACATTTCTTTTGCCGGTTTTCATAATTTGTGTTCTGGGGAAGAAAAAAAGGTTCAATTTTTTTAAAAGTGTGGAATTGGTTCAGGTCGAATTAGGGATTTCAGCACGATTATGTTGATGGCTAAACTTTCAAGAGTTGGACTTTTGTTGATTAAAGAGCTCTCTAGAGGTAATTCCCTCAACCCCATTTCTCATTTTCGCTTTCTCTCATTGCTTTATGCAGCAAAATGTTGATGCAAGAAAAAACTAACATATTAAGTGTTACATGATATTGATTTTATATAATATCAGCTTAAAAATATAACATTAGTCTGCGATAAATAATTCATTGGACCGGTTCTTTAGCTAGCTGCCTTTGATATAAATATATATATATATATGTATATGTATCTGTGTGTATGTATAGAGAGAGAGAGAGAGAGAGTTTAGATGTGCTGTGTTCTTTCTCGCTTAGAAACTAAACTTCATATTCTTCTTATGCCAGGAAAATCTAGAGCCATTACTGGAGCTGGATATTCGCTGAGCCCTCTAAGAGTATACTTACAAACTCTGGTTAGTTGTTATTCTTTTGCTTTTTTGCTTACTTTTTTTTTCTTTATTTCTTTCTTTTTTTGGCAATGTTTTGACTTATAAAATCCTGCATTGTTTTCCATGAGAGTAATCAGCTTGCATAACTATTTAAGCTTTTGTGATCTCATTACGGATGGTATTCTTACACAAATAAGTTTTGTTCCCTTTCATGTTGGTTGTGGTGGCACTAATTCCGTGTTTTAGACTCTTAGCCTAGTCTATTTTGCTGTGTGTTCAAATCCAATTTTTCCTGTGGCAGGAGTAAATGTTGGAAATTTTGTAGAAACCGAGGGAGAAAACTTAGGAATTGATGTCAATTGCATTATTTTGGGAAGCAGTTTGAGATTAGAGTCATAAAGGTTTGATGATCTTTGTTCGTCGTATAGAGTTTCATGATTTGAAAAGAAAGACAAAAAGAATAACTTGCCAAATTGTTTAGAACAAACCAGAATGTTTCGGTAATGAAATTACTTTGATAAATAAAGCTTAAATAGGTTATTAATGCTTAATTCTCTGTTTAAGACCGGCCTAATTTTATAGGGATCTAGCAGTTGCCAATTATTTCTGTTTCTTATGTTTACTTTTTTCCGTTTGTACCTTCTTGTTTTATGAAAACCATTTGAGGCAGTCAGAAACTAAAGTGTCAAAGGGAGCAATCTTTCAGAAGCATCACCAATTTTCTTCGGCAACAACCAAAGATCCCTCAGATGGAGGGAATGAAGAGAAAAAAGAGTAAGTTGCTTTGGTTTGAATGCTTTTTCATTTTGATAAGTTGGTCAATTATTGTGACAGATATTGATGGACGGAAGTTTAGTTGAAGCATTATTAGATAAAGTCGATAGTTCAGAAGTTTTTTCCCTTCCAAGTAGAAATTTTTTTTTGTGTTTAGTGTAGTATTCCATTGTTGTTCTCCTTTTAATTTCTGCCATAAGGACGTTATCGATTCACTGTGAGATTGCATAACTTTATATTACTAATTGGCTTCAAAGAATTTTGGAGCATAGATATTCTTGGTTATGCATGCTATGGTTTTAATTTTATTTTTTGGCGTGTTGGATATTCTTGGTGAAGCATGTTATTGTTCTAATTTTCTTTTGAATTTAGATTTGCAGTTTGAGTATCTATTGATTTTTCTTGGTGTTTATTATTTTCCCTCACTCTCACTCTCACTTTCTTCAGGATATCTGTGATATTTGTCGATAAGGATGGAGTGGAGAAGCACATCAAGGTTCCAATTGGAATGTCGATGTTAGAAGCTGCTCACCAAAATGATATTGAGCTTGAAGGCGAGGACTTTTTATTGTTTCTTTAGTTAATCTAGTGTTACTCGTTTTTTGCCCGCCTTATTTCATATATCAACTGAAGTTATCGATGGTAATCGTTTTGCCGAATCCAAATATTGATTCGTCACATGCACCATTACATCATAGAGCGCTCTGGGACGTCCCTTGCTTTCTACCATAATATCGATCTTATTTCTCTTACCATTGTACCATTATACTTCCCTTGCTTTAAGAATTTTAATTCTGACAACGAGTTCTTGTACTTTAATTCAAAATTTAATCCTCTGCTTGAAATGTTATATTAGGGGCATGCGAAGGCTCACTTGCTTGTTCAACGTGTCATGTAATTTTGATGGTATGTGTTCGGCAATATCCACGATAAAGAATTGTGCTTTGGGATCTTTTTCTGTGTGAATTTATACATTTGTGGAGCTAATCTTCGAATGTCATTGTAGGATGTAAAGTACTATAACAAACTAGAAGAACCAACTGATGAGGAGAATGACATGTTGGACCTTGCTTTCGGGCTTACGGAAACGTAAGTTCACTTACTCGCATGCTAAATTCTCTTTGTTTCGTCTTTTGATCTCGTTCAAGCCCGATTGAAGTTGAACCATGTATTGGTTATTTGTCAGGTCTCGACTCGGTTGTCAAATTATTGCAAAACCAGAACTAGACGGAATCCGATTAGCTATTCCTGCAGCTACTCGAAACTTTGCTGTTGATGGGCATGTTCCAAAACCACACTAGACGTGATTAAAGCCAACACTGAAGAGAGATGATTAAAGTTTTACAGATGGAAACCTCCCCATTTTTGTAACTATCATATATTTGTTGGATCCATATGTCTTTGTGGGCATATCTTTTCCTTTCTTTTATTCTCTTTCTGGTTTGGGGTATAAATTGATTATCGGTTCTAATTATGTATATTGCTGAGTTTACTCTCTATGAAACTAGTTTAATAGCTATTTTAAAATTAATGCTAATTCATCTTACCTTTCATGGTTCATCTGTAAAACAAAGATTTTGATTCCTTTAATCCTACTCTTCCAACATACGGATAATCCACAGTTCAGCCAAAATTTAGAATCTAAAAAGACGAGTTTGTTTGTTTTGTTTTGTTTTTTGTTTTTGTTTTTGTTTTTGTTTTTTTCGATTTTCGTTTTTCGTTTTTCGTTTTTCGTTTTTTTTTTTTGTTTTGTTTTAGTTCCTGCATGCTAAACATGATTTTCCTAACTCGAGCAGTGTACACGTAATTTTTTTTATTAACTTTTGTTCATTGACTGTCCTTTTTGGTTATCTTTTTTATTACAATAATGAGGGACTATTTGACATAACTTATTAGAAGTAATTCTTGGCTTTTTAAATTTAAAAGTTATTTCTGGAAATATTTGAATGATCTGTCAGAAGAGTTTCATATCAAAGAAAAAAAAAAACTTGTGTAAAAAGCTTATATTAATAAATTTTAAAATTTTCACAATAATTTAAATTAGAAATTATTAACTTTATTTTAATATTTTTGTTACTTATAAAAAAACTTTAAAATCTGTTTGATTTTAAAAGGTCTTTTAAAGTATGAACTTACTAAAAAGTAGTAGCTTTTTGCTCTAATCTTCAACAAGTAAAAGCAAAACTTTTGTGAAACGGATCCTATTAACTAAAAGCAAAAGTTATGTAAAACGGGTCCAGATAGAACTATAACGACAAGAATTTATAATCCTTTATTTTAGGAAACAAGCCCAATGAAGAATTTGAAAGATGCTTTCATTGCCATTAATTAGGTCGAGTTTAATGAGTTATTTCTACTCCATGATTGTTCTCTTTCAAGTTTGATTTCATCACGTGATGGTACCTCTTAAGTGTATGTCTTTAGTTGCAGAAATTACAATTTATGCATTGTTAGTTGGTGCAATTTTGAAAAAAAAAAAAAAAAAAAAAAAAAAAAAAACTCCAGTTGGTCCTCTCATTCTCTGTTTACCACAATTTTTTGCTTCATTTTCCGGCGATAAGCAATTTGGTTGAAAAGTGCAGGGATAAATTGGATTTTAAACTTTACTTAAACTCCAATTTCTCTTATTTTCCTTTTGGTTTAACCACTTTTTTTTTTAATTTTTTATATTTTTTTTGGGCCTTCATTTTCTAGCAAAGTTTCGATTGTAAAATGGTGAAACCACTTTGAAAAATTGGCACAATTTTGACGCCGCAGCTTGTTTGCTTGATTATCAAGGACTAGAGTTAAGTGGGACTTGTCAACTAGGCTCGACCTATATAGATTTTGGGCCCTTTCGTTGATTATATAATTCCCAAATATATATATATATATATATATATATGTTGGTCTAGAAATCAGCCTTGGTACAGCATGTGTCACCATCAAAAATTCTGATTGGTCCATTTCGACGTATATTTTGTTGTTGATTTTCTTATTATTATTTTGGTTGAAATCCGTTGATCTTCTGGATGATTTTGAGGTTTTACCAACACTTCTGGAACCATGTTCTTTATTTTGCTAGTACGTTCATTTGCAGTACCAAAGGGAGTGCAAACCAAAACCCAAAGCTTCTTTGCTGTAATGGGAAACCATGTACTACACGTTTAATATATATATATATATATATATGTGTGTGTGTGTGTGTGTGTGTGTGTGTGTGTGTGTGTGTGTGTGTAACTTTTCTTCTACTTATAAAAACATTTTGCCGTACAACTATTTAGTAATAGTAACATGTAGAAGTACAAATAGAAAAATTTGGTGAAAAAAAATCAAACGTGAAAATTCCCTGCAATTTTATGTATTATGTCGCTTAAAAAAAAAATGTAATTTTGCATGTTTTGAGTGGACCATCTTGTTCACCTATTGCCACCCATCAATGAGACGCTTATAATTGCGTTTCAGGAATGGGAAAAAAAAAATCACATGAATATATATATGAACTGAGTTTTCAATAATGACGATTTTTTAATTATAGTGGGTGATTATTGTTTAAATTATAAAGACAAATACATACTTTATTAATTGTTGTAAATGTTTTGGTCAATTATTCAATTTGTTACAATCGTTTGATCCATGTCACATGATTAAAATGGTATCATAAAAAAATATACTATCAGTAGGACTTTATTTTGAATTATTGAATACATTTTTTTTCATTATAATGAGATTTTGATGAGATTTAAGATTTAAAAATATTTATCAGTCATAGAAAGCTCCCGAAGAAAAAAAAAAAAACTAGAATTCCGACTAAGTAGTTAATTAACATCTTCTATGTGAACTAATCAAGGAACTTTTGTCCAATGATTTTAGATAGGTCATTGATTTTTTTTATTTTTTTTTTTAAACTAGGTCATCGATTCTTAATAAACTGCTTTTAATTTTTCCTTATTTATTTGTTGGGCCCATCTTAAAAAAGAAGAAGGAGAAGGAGGAGGAGGAGGAGGAGGAGGAGGAGGAGGAATTTTGTTGGCCAATTAGTCCGTGATATTTTTTAATTAAAGAATAATCATTTTGTAATGGACAAATGGCAAAGCACAACCTAATCACGTTTAGCAATAGGTATATTATCTTGATTCTTCTTATTCATTATTTTTCTTTGCCACTACATTTCTACTATGCGGGTCCTTTTTTGAGAGTTTATGTGATAGGACTTCATTATATTAAATTTTCAACGGTATGATTTATAAATGAAATAATTACATGTCATACGTTAATAAATTTTTAATATGAATACTCATAAATGGTTAAAAAATTATCTAATAATTGAAAAACGGTTTCTTCTGAAGTAAGAGTTCCCGTCTATTTCATTTTTATTTCTTATTTTTTTCTCTTTCAAAATTGTTTTTCTTATTGACTAGAAGGCAAAATTTGCACAATCAAGTGCATGCTTTCAAAACAAAGAAATGAAAGAAAAGACAAAGAAAATAGGTAGAAAGTTGAAACCCCATCTCATTGTCATAATAATGAGGTCACTTTCCCAGGTAATTCAACAAAATAGTATACTTAATATGTATATATGTATTTATATTGTCGTAACTTGACAAGAAACTCTCTCTCTCTCTCTCTGTTTTTATTTTTTATTTTTATTTTTATTTTTATTTTTTCAGATTAACTAAAGTCAAACTAGGTTAGTTGAGTTTCTATTTTTCAATTCCAACTCTCTATAGTGCTTGCGGGACTAACCTTTCTTTAGACTAAAAAACGACAAGTGCCCTTTGGCTGTGGCTTTCGGATGTGAAATAAAACGACGACTAAAGATTTGAGATTAGATTGTTTATGAAATAAAATAACAAAATCTCAGCCAGAAAATTCCAACCCCAAAAAGATGACAGATCATTTTGTGTTTACCGGAAACAGCAGCCAACCATTACCCACTTACACATATAAAGCAAATAAACAAGTTGGACCTTCTTTTGTGCAATTTAACGTCATCTAAAATTTGAAAATGAATATATGTTTACATATATATATATATATATATGATTCTTGATCTACTGTTTTTATTTTTTCTGCCTCTTCAATTGTTTTTTTTTTTTAATTTTTTTTATTGTATATCTAAATTAACAATGTGATTACATAAATAGGACTGAAAATTAGTCAGACAATTCATTTAGATGTCCAAATTTAATGGAAGGAAAAGCCAGAAAAATAACACAACAAATATCCAGTCATATATATAGATACTTTCTTAATCAATATTTATATTTGATTAACTAAAACCGTTGTAGTGATTATAAGTATAACCTAATAATAGTACCATATCATCTAAAGGTATAGAGTTCAAATCTCTCATCCTTAAATTCAAAATAATAATAATAATAATAATAATAATAATAATAATAAAGCTGTTATAAATGTACAAGTTGGGGTAATTAAAGTATAAGTGATTGCAGATATAATCTAACGATAATTCAACATCTAACATAATTACACGTTGTACAATTTTAATATCATACTTTTTTATGTTAATTTAAATCTCATACTCTTAATTTATAATAAATAAATAAATAAATAAAAGGAAAGGAAAAAAAAAAAAAAGAAGAGAAAGAACCCTACGCAGGAGGTAATTGTAGCCTTATTAAGATTTAAGCCGTCCACGTTTTGTTGTAGGAAAAAAAAAAGATTAGAATAAAAAGCGAGTCACGTTTTGATGATGACGATGACTGAATATTAATAGGCAAACTTTAGCACTTAAACTTTCCGCCATAAGTGTAAAATTAAAAAAAATAAAAAATAAAAAATAAGAAAAAACCTCCATCACATGAGAGGGCAATTAGGGTGTACAAATTTTTTCTTTTACTTTTACTTTTCAGTTTTTGTCATTGTTTTCTATTTTCACTACAGGTATAGTATTCAAATAAATGCTGACTAATTAAAGTTAGTTAATTATTGTCTTGAAGTACTGATTAAATGAACTTGAAAATGTGTTAAAAAACAAGAATCGCATTAGAGGAAGCAACAACATTAAAATATATAACATATATTACAATTATCGACGCCAATAATTAGTATCTTTATTAATTCACGAACAATATCCAATGATAATTAAATAATACTACCAAACAAGACAGGAGATTTATTTAATTAAGACTATTCCTTTTTTTTTTTTTTTCCCTCTGCAAGTATGAATTATTGGTCTTTACTTAAGCAATTGAGAGTCTATGACTAATACACCTCAACAACTTCGTTACGTTAATCATGTCAAAGCTAAAACTTAAAAGATAATAGAAAAAAAAAAAAGATTCTAATATTCTCTATCAACCTTAAAAAAAAAAAAATTGCATGGCATAGACATAGTTAGGCTTCAATTAAAATTTTGCATAATCTTATTTTACGTTAATCAATATGATAAAAAAAAAATCTTCAAAACGAATTATTCCGAGGTAATACTAATGTAACTCTATGGTGAGCAAAAAGTTGTGTCAACACAAAAGAAGAAACAAAAGTAACTAAGGACTAGAATATATATAAATATAAAAAAAAAAAAAAAAAATATATATATATATATAGAGCAAGATGTCACTGTGTATATGATTGATTTGGTAATTAGGAAGCGGTAGTTGCGCATGGTGCATGCATGTCTTGTCGAGTCATGATCTGTGAACAGTTCTTATAGTAGAGGTATATAATAAATCCTTCCTTTTTATTAAAAAAAAAAAAAGATATAGAATAGAAATAAAAATATGTATAAAATTAAATAAAGACGTACATGATAAAACTAAATTTTATTTAACCTTGTACAAACAGAAAACCATAATTTCTTTAAACCAGTACATAATTTAATAAATGTTCGTATTAACTTATGGACTGCAAAGATTCAACTCACAGCTAGAGAAAGCATTCTACAAGTCCCGATCACGTTTATCCCAACAAAACTGCATACAGCTGTATATTTATGTGTGTGTCTAAGTATACACACACACGCACATATATATATATATATATATATATGAAGTTGATTTTTTTTTTCATTTTTTTTCCAATGAAAATAAATTAAACATGAAGTGTCAGTTAATCATGAAGAGATTTAGCGATTATAAATGGTAATTAAGCATGATTTCAATTCCTATTCATACAATTCAATTGACAATTGCAACATAAAAAATCAGCTAAAGTTAGGACCACCCAAGCTTATGTTTCAATTGGTTAAAAAGAAGGTTAATTTGGAAGATATTAATCCGATCATTGCTTCTGCCGCACAAGACGGTGTAGCGCTCGTCTATATAGAATGGATCTGAAACCTTCATTAGACATGGTCCTTCCAGTTACTAGTAATCCATCCCTGTCACCGACAAATTCTCCAGAATCACTACTACAAATACAAAAATAAACGACGAAGAGTGAATTTTTCCAAAACCGTCATCTAAAATATGTCAAAAACGCGAAACAGAGCAATTTTTTCGAAAACCGTCGTGAAATTCACAAATTTCATGATGGTTTTCATGTAAAGTGGAGCTTACAACTCTCTCCGATCTAACACAACTCTTCCGGCTGCTAGCTCTACATCTTCAGTAGACTCATCTATTCTTTTGATTAAAAAAAAAAAAAACTAGCTCTCGTAAAACTTTCAGGGAACACAATTTGATCATCTCAAATGCAAAAACAGTTCCAACAATATCAATTCTGACACTAAGAGCTCGGACTTAAGAGTTAACAAAAACTTTACAGATCAATCAGATACTATTTCCAACACTTATCCTTTGTTAATAATTATCAAACAGTTAATAATTAAGCAATGGAGGACAGCCTATGTAGTTGTAAGATTTTCTTATACAGATCAGGTTGAGAAAGCAGAAAGAGTATTCATATATGTCAAATCGAGAAAACAACACAACAACAAGTATCAGAGTAATATTATGCCATCTCCAAATAGGGCCAGAGACATTGAAGAGATTCCAAATCTTAACAACGTCAAGTCAGGAAATTATGCACTTGCTTAAAAAGAAATAAAGATTATGGTTTTATAATCTTGGAATACATTGGAGAAACTCCAATAATATGCAGATAGACATAATCACTAATTCTAAAAAGAAGAGTGCCTATAAATTATGTGCTTGAAAAGGAAAGGATTTTAAGATGTATAGATGAAATTGGCTTTTCAATTGGAGTGGTCTGCCTTCTGCAAAGGTTGCTTCTTATTGTCTTTTTCTTTTTATTTTGTTACCATTAATGCTGAATTCTAATTTTTTTTTTCTTTCTTGCAAATTTGATTAGGGAGTTCCTCATCTCTATTTATATGTATATTTAAAAAAAAAAAAAAAAAAGAGAGAAAGAAACTTGATTTCAATTCTCTCTCCATTGTTGCATAATTGATCTTTCATTTTACGAATTTCCTAGAAAGGTTTTAATTAGATCTAGTATAAAATTGTTACTTTTGTACTCTCATGGCGTTAGTTCTCCGCTTGGTACATTATAAGTAAGTATTGGCCTCTTGTTTTTGGCTTTTTTGATGCTCCTTTTAGGCTTTTAGCCTCTTCGGGATCTCACAAGATACTTTTTATAATTTTTATTTAAACAATTTTTACCATAACATCTTTTATTTCATATTATCGATATGAATTGATATTTTAATTATAAGATTGAATTTTTCAACAATCTGACCTCTAATTAGAATAATTTTATGTCATGTATTGTAAATTTTTAAATTAGATACTCATAAAATAAATCATTAAAAAATAATTTCCTTCGATAGTGAAAAAGAAAAATTCTACCCTAAAAGCTCCTTTTTTAATTATTTCATTTTATTAATAAAATTAAATGAGCCAATTTGAATGTTTAGAGGAATGCCAATCTAATTTTGATGTTTTTTTTTTGGACTTCGACTAAATGTTACGTCTTAATTCACCTTGATGCTAGTTATTTTTTCGTTATATATATATATATATAAAGAAGCATGATTACATTTTTCCCATTCAACTTTAACTCGAGTATGTGATGTCTTAATATTAAAACATGGTTTACATGGATTGGCCATGATTTTGTGATTTTGATGTACTTATCCCAATGAATGCTAGATATGCTGATGAAGCTTCCAGATGGACCTATAATATTATAATAGTTATTATTACTATGTATTTAAATAGAGAACAATCTTTAATTTATTCTTCTTATGCAAGTCTAAGTATTTCTATTAAGCAATTTAATTATAAAAAAAATCCAAACTTTGATTTGATTCTTAGAATTCACACAACCAATATAATAATTTCTTGTTTTTGTGCTATGGTAGTACTAATAGTTCGAGCTGTTACCGATATTATTGCAGTTAGTTGTACTTTGTACTACTATGTTCATTTTATTTTTGTCCAAAGGGAAATTAAATTAAAAAAAAAAAAACAGGCTTGAATATTTAGTTTGACACTTCACTTATGGATCACGGAAGGCAAGCATTTCTTTGCACTTCGTAACTAAGCCAAAATTTATTTTCTTATTTTGTTTTATTTAAGGAGCTAGGAATAATATTAGGGATAGGACCGCTGTCCTATTGATATGCAAATCAAGTACTACAATGTTGTCACTAGACACCTTTTTATAATTACATATTCTTTCATGATACGATCTAAATTTAAAATTTTTAACCGTTTAAATTAATTTTTGTAATTGTTTGATATATTAGTGTCCATTTTAACGCGCGACACAAAATTATTTCAATGATAAATCAAACAGTAAAAAAACAACAATTTCTACCAAAAATGTAAAATAAAAAAAAATTCTAACCTAAAAATTCTCTTTACAATTTGATATTTTTTTCCTTTACACAAAGCGTATGACTCAATAACAAGTAACAAATTATTCATATCTAAATAATTTTAACTGCATCAACTAAAGATACGTAGGCATTATTATCATTTCACGTTAAACTTTCGTACTCTCTTTTTTATTTTCATTTGCTTATCAATATTTTAATTATAGAAAGATAATGTTTCTAACGTATAATGCTAATAAATTTTAAAACAGAATTTCAAAGTAAATAAATAAATAAGTCAATTTTAAAAGAGAGAAAATTAACAAAAAAAAAAAAAAAAAGAGTTGTAGTCTTTATCGATTAATCATTAAGGGTTACACACAAAGACAGTTGCATATACATTAGTTATTTATTCCGTTGATTTATTAACATCATAAACACAAAATTAAATTTTCCTCCAATAAAAAAACAATATTAATCACTAATTTAATGCTTTTATGTTTTCTGAATAAATATTAATTTGACGTTTCTTTACTTTCTTTCTGACTTACGATTTTGTACATTATTTTAATATATATTTTAATATACTTAAAATGATACACGAATATACAAAGATCATCACAGTATATAAACTATAGATATATTAATATTTATCCTTGCTGAACTAAAATAATTCATAATCAGAAGTGGAAAACTCGACCTCCATAAAATATTTAGAATATAA
Source organism: Ficus hispida (assembly GCA_025413025.1). Lineage (NCBI taxonomy): Eukaryota > Viridiplantae > Streptophyta > Magnoliopsida > Rosales > Moraceae > Ficus > Ficus hispida. The sequence continues at coordinate 6,332,050 of CM046369.1, read as the reverse complement.
CTTAACATACTAGTTAAGTAAATGATATTGACACGGTTTCTTGTTTTCGACACATAAGATATATATATATATATATATATACTCATAAATAAATAAATAAAAAATATATATATATATTTCTGGGTTTTGGCACGGCGTAACGTGCATGTAATAATCCTACTTCTACCAAATTAACTCAATTAATGATAATAATATTAATAACGTACAAAAACTAAAACCTATATTCCATATATATAAATAGAATTAATTTGCAGTCGTGATCTGTTTTATGACTTCTTATATCTTTTAATATTTATCCAAAAATCTACTTAAACAAGCAAACAAAATTTGAATATATAAATGTTCAATAAATATACGTGTACATGCTTGGTAGCTGCGTATCGAGTGATCTTGAGCCTGCAGATGTTGGTGGGGTTTGTTTATTAATTAAAAGAAAACTTCTCAAATTTTGAACATGAGACTTAAAATTCTAAATTTCTTCCCACCTGCTGAACTTGATCTTCTTAGAATGTTAATAAAAGATTAATATTGACAACATAAAAATAGAATTAGCTAGACGGAGAACTAAATTAATCAGGTGTGGTAATAATGTATGTGTCATGTAAAGGTGATTAGTTAAAAGGGCGTTTGTGGAACCAATAGGAGTGATGATATATAAATATATATATATATATATATATATATAGCTTGTTAAGACAGAATAATACAGTATTAATGGTTTTTTTTTTTCCCTTTACATAATAAATAGGAAAAAAAGAAAAGAAAAATGACGACCATATATATGAACATTATATATAATTATATTCATATAAATAATTATACCCTATTGGATTAGCTCAGCAGGTACAAATGAAGATTTAAGGTCTTAGGAGCCTAGATTCGAGATGTATGAGGCTCTTTTAAATTAATAAAGTGAGTGTCTGTAAAATTTTCTATAGCGGAGGCAAAATCAAAGACAGTCTCTTTTGATGATTACTATTTTATACCTCCAATATATACTTTAGATTTCTGCTTATTTAATTTTCTAAATTCAAAGATTCAGTCTAGATTTGCCATGCTAGAATATGGCATATCCTTTTAAATAAACGTTTTGGGTTTATGTTGTGATCAATTTTATGCGTGCAAAAAATTAGCTTTAAAAGCTGTCTGATATTTGTGGAAAATTTAGGTTTGATAAGAAAAAATTAAACTTGACTTATTTTATTACATTTAGACAAATTACATTTTGTATTTTAGTGAATGGCCTTGCTTACTGTTACCTAATTAATACAGATGAAGGCTGGCGTGATAATTAAATTGCTTGCCCTTCCAACCAGTTGAATTTTGTTCCCATACATATTTATATATATGTATGTGTGTGTATATATTATATTTTCTTATGCTTATTAGTTTTAATGAAATACGACACGAAGGTTTGGTCCTTGTTTTGAGTAAAGGTTTTTGATAGGATTTTTCTATTTACATTCATTTTTTTCACTCTTAAATACCAATTTTATATAAATTCTTAATTCGAATTAGATTTTTTCTGTTTGAATTCATGCTTCTAACAGAAGCTTATTTTCATTTTCCCTTGGAAAGATGATCTAAACACATTTTCGTGTCAATTTTGCAGTACTATTTTCACTATTCTAGCACTCATAATGTCACTTTATTTACAGTGATGCTCAATCCTAATATGGCATAAACACATCAATTACGTTAACTAACCTCACAATCCTTATCTCTTAATTAATCACCTAGATCCTGACAAACTTTCTTGAGATACACACACACACACACATATATATATGTATATGCATATAACGTAAAATACACATATGTGTGTGTTTTAAAATTGCATTTTAACGGGGGTGTTATATAAGCTATAGTTTCGGATTGACACGTCCTGCTACATTGGTTTATATAAAGCGAACTAATTATTTTTCTTAAATTTCAAGTTGTATATGTTATCCTATCATGATGCGGTGACCAAAACTACACAGGTTATTCTACACACACACACACACACACATATACATATATATAAATACATATATAATAAGTTTCAACTCAAACTACTATTATAGAGGAGATGTTTGGAGAACATGCACTACAAACTAGCTAACTAAAAATCATATTAATTTTTGTCAACTGAAGCCTTATTTTTTTTTAACTTTTTCCGGCTGCGACAGCATTTTTCAAAAAAGAAAAAGAAAAAGAAAAAAAGAAAAAAGAAAAAGAAAATCTGCCGATCAGCAAAAAACGACAACCTTTTAGTTGTAGGAGAATCGCCAAGAGAACAACTCCAATTATGAAACTGAGATACTACCCGGATGTTCCATGTCGCTTCCAAATATTTATATATAATATATATATATATATATATATATACCTTGAGCATAATTTGACATATTCCCTACATTTTTTATTCTTGTCTCACTTATAATATATATAAAAATAACCCTGGAAATGTGCATAAATGGAAATTTGTATTTATTTTATGTTATATGTTATAGCTGTTTCTTCCTCAGGTTCTCATCCTCCAACTAAATTATAATGAAATTACACATTAATATCTATAATTAGACAACTAAAAAAATAAAATTAAAAATAAAATAAATGACCAAAGGTACAAAAAAATGCAAATTCCCGACAAAGATGTGATACGTGGCGCAATCCTTGCCGTAGTTTTAGGCTGCAGAGGAACGGCCAGCTTATACAAGTCTCTCTTTTTATTATACTCACGCCCACAACAAAATTCTGATGATCTCTCGAACAAAGAAAGCGTCGTCGTTGGAACTCATATAGAATTTTGCTGACGATAATTTTTATATATATATATATATAATCTTTTTCTTTTTCTTTTTAAGAAAGAATATTATGGAATTTTTGCTTTATAATTATTTTTTAATATCATATTAAGAATTACTATAATACCAAAGGCATTTCATTTCATGAGCAAAACCTCAACTACTCATAGAGAGAGAACGAAAGACTACGGCAAATAAAGCGTTGAATTTGTGTGGGAGGTTCGGTTGAGAAGTGCTTGTCGTGTTTTTTATTTTAATTTTCCTTTTCTTTTTTGTTTTGTTTTGTTTTTGTTTTTGTTTTTGTGTTTTTGTTTTTTTTTTTTTGTTTTTGTGTGTGTGTGTGTCCATTTAGAATTTTAGCCAAAACGTGTTGGCTAAGGCGTTAGTTCTTTTCCCCCTGCATTTTAGACGAAAGGGAGATCAAAAAACACAAGAGACAGATAAACAAAAACAAAAGTCTTACACCAACACCAAACTCTCTCTCTTCTTCTTCTTCTTCATATATATATATATATATATATATATTTGGTTTTGAATTAGTGATGAAATCGTCACCGCCGTTTGGGAGAAGCAGCTCGAAACAGTCGAATTACAGCCGTGGATTCGACTTACCAGAAGACCTGGAAATGGAAGATCGTCACCGCGACGATCACAGCTATGGAGTTGGCGGCGCAATGTTGTCGGTCTTCCTCAACGACCTCAGGCAGAACCACCACCAGGACCTCGTCGAAGTAACGTTGGAGCTCGACGATGACTCCATTGTTGTCTGCAGCGTCGCGCCGACTGTGAACACTCCTCGACATCCCGCCGGTGAGGACTTGATGTCGCCATCGGTCGCGTCGGCGTCGGCGTCGGCGTCTGCGGGCGGCAGCGTTGGAATCTTAGGGCGGAGCCTCTCCAATGTGTCGAAGAACATTCGGAGGAAGTTCCCGTGGCTGAGATCGGCGTCGTCGAGGGCGTCGTCGGAGGCGGGGGAGGTATCGCCATCGCCGACGACGGTGGCGGCGGCGGCGATGTCGGCTCGCGACGCGAGGAGAATCAAGGCGAAGCTTCAACGGACGAGATCGAGCGCGCAGAGAGCGCTCAACGGCCTGAGATTCATCAACAAGACAACGACGCCGGGGGCGAGCGACGCCGAAGGGATTTGGCGGCATGTGGAGTCCAAGTTCGACTCGCTCGCGAAGAACGGTTTGCTTTCCAGAGAAGACTTCGGCGAATGCATAGGTAAAAATCTGTGTAATTCATCATTTTTTTTTTCTGTTTGGTTGCCGAGAAAATTGAAAATTGATGATTGGGATTGTGGAAAGGGATGACGGATTCGAAGGAGTTCGCGGTGGGAATATTCGACACATTGGCGAGAAGAAGACGACAGAAGATCGAGAAAATCACCAAAGAAGAGCTTCACGACTTTTGGCTGCAGATTTCTGATCAGAGCTTCGATGCGCGCCTTCAAATTTTCTTTGAAATGTGAGCCTTTTTTTCTCAGTCGTTCGATCATCTTTTCTTTTTCCTTTTGGTCTAACAGATCAACGGTGACAGACGATGGAGCCTCTATAAAATTATTCTATGTTTTTGTCCCTTGTATTTTTTTCTTTCTTTCTTTTTTGACAAGAGTAAAAATTGCTCCACTTTTTCAGTGTTTGTTCAGCACAGTTTGACTTACTAACAAGATAATGATTTATTTTTACCCGGAGAAGGGATATCAAAAGTTTGAAGTGCTTGGAAATAGAAGTTTTGGCCCTTGGAGTTATCAAAATTTTTCATTGACCTGATTTTTAATTATTTATTATTATTATTATTATTATTTCTTTTTCAGGGCTGATAGCAACGAAGATGGAAGAATCACAAGAAGTGAAGTGCAGGAGGTAAGCAAAAAATTAAAACAAAAAAACAAATCTTGATTTAATTTTTAAAAAAACCAAATTCCGGTTTTTCTTTTCCTTTTTTTTTTTTTTTAAAATTATTTTGGCAAACATAGAGAGGTCTCACCTAACTAACATGACGGCACGACCTTTCTAAAGAATTTGTCTTGAAAATGTAAATAAAACAAAATTGTCTTAGCTGTTTGCCTAATTTTTATAACAGTTAACTTATAATATGACATTACTAAATTATCCATTCTCAAACAAAAATAATAATAATTACGTCAGCCTATTTTTCATGAGCTGACTGCTTACAGTGCGTGACTTATTTTATGAACCATTATCTTTTCCTTTCTTATTTATTTTTTCCTTTTTCAAAAGGAGCTAAAAATATGTAAAATAAAAAATGTATATGTTGCATAAAAAATCTAACAGTATTTTCATACAAGACTTTATTATAAATATATATTTGGTATTAAAATTTGAATGGTAGAATTTGAATTTGGATTGATTATACGTTTATCGAGATGTTTGAATTGATTGAATTAAAAATGTAAAAACTTTAAAATGTGTTTGAAAAAAAAATCAATTTAAAGTTTATTTTGTTTGTTTTGAAATTTTATGTAATTAAAAAAAATATCTCATTTGAACTTGTTTATGTAAAGTTATGGATTTTTAAGAATTGAGTTGTAAAATTGTGTAAACAGTAAAGCTGGAGGAAAAAGATAAAAAATTAAATTATAGAAGTAAGATTTAGATTGGAGGTCCAAACACATATTAAATAATTAATAGAGTACAAATTACGGCAGTCTCAAAAAAAAAAATTTTTTTAATATAAACGTCATCAAAATAATCTTATGCTTACAATTGTCATGTAAAATCACCAGTTAATAATGCTAAGTGCTTCGGCAAACAAGCTATCCCAGCTAAAAGAACGAGCTGAAGAATACGCATCCTTGATAATGGAAGAACTAGACCCCGAAAACCTCGGATACATCGAGGTAATAACTTTTCACGCGCATTTTCTTAAATCTAAAGTAAATAAACATCAATACTAACAATATGTCGGATTTTGTCAATGAGTGATCAGTTATGGCAACTAGAGGAGCTGCTCTTACAGAGAGACACTTACATGAACTACAGCAGATCACTGAGCGTGGCAAGTGTGAGCTGGAACCACCAGAAAAGCTCGTTTAGGCCGAAGAACATTGCGCGAAGAGTGAGCGGTGCGCTTCGGTATCTGATGCTGGAGAACTGGCAGAGAGGGTGGATTTTGCTGTTGTGGATCAGTGCCATTGGTTTCCTCTTCTGCTGGAAATTCGATCAGTACAGACACAAGAACGCGTTTCGTGTCATGGGCTATTGCTTGCCGGTCGCCAAAGGCGCCGGAGAGACTCTCAAGCTTAACATGGCACTCATCCTCTTGCCCGTTTGCCGCAACACTTTGACATGGCTTCGGTCCACCAGAGCTAGGTCTTTTGTCCCCTTTGATGACAACATTAACTTCCATAAGGTAACTTATCCAAGGGGCAAAAAAAAAAAAAAAAAAAGGAGAGAGAGAGAGACAAAATTAGATGATAGGCAACAACTTTATATGTAGAATTTATTTGTGGTTCAGATATCTATCACGCTGATCAAGTCCTTTCTTTTTTTTGTGAAATCTTAATTTCAAAATCCATCACAAAAATCTGAAAGTGAAATCTTTTTGTTACAAGGTAAGCAAAAGTACTAGGGAGCACCAATTGTGTCATGGATGCGACTGTCATATACTTCTATAATATAGTAGCAGAGACTACGACCATAATATTTGTATATAATATATATATTTTTTATAGTGAGACCCACTTAATTCTCTTTCCTACGTGATGGAAGTGAATGACCACTTGGCATTGGGTAATTTTGATAGCATTGGTGTCTAATGGTACTAAACTAGTCACCAACCACAAGGCTGGATTTATAGACTAGAAATGCTGCAATTATGAAGGTTTTTATTTCATTAGATTCTGGGTACAACTCATTTGAACATTTTTTTTAGGCAATAAAACATTAAAACTGTCGCTCTTTTAGCCACACTTGGGTTTTCATTTGACCGATAATCTTATCAATTGGTTGGAAATTTCGCATTAGCCTCTCAGTACACTATAATCATCTTAGCCTTCTCTTTTACATTAATTGGTTCCGGAGCTGCAAGTCACAGATTTTGATACCTTCACTGCAGATGATTGCTTGTGCCATAGCCATAGGAATTGCTATTCATGCGGGCACCCATCTGTCATGTGACTTTCCGAGACTGGTAAACTCATCTACGGAGAAGTTCTCCCTCATTTCCTCTGATTTTGGAGGCAAACAGCCAAGTTATAGAGATCTTTTGAGGAGTATAGAGGGGGTGACTGGAATTTCAATGGTGGTCTTCATGACCATCTCGTTCATACTAGCTGCTCGTCGATTCCGCAGAAACGTGGTCAGACTGCCTGCCCCTTTCAACAAATTGACTGGTTTTAATGCATTCTGGTATTCTCATCACTTGCTTGGTCTAGTCTACGTTTTGCTGTTCATCCATGGAAATTACTTGTACTTGGCCCATAAGTGGTATCAGAAAACGGTGAGAAATTCTGAATTTTTCTTTGTTAATCTGAAGAAACTGAAAAGTAATTGTGAAAATTAATGCCTTGCTAATTTTGCAGACATGGATGTACATCTCTGTTCCATTGGTGCTCTATATAGCAGAGCGGAGCCTGAGAACATGTAGATCGGAACATTATTCAGTAAAAATATTGAAGGTGAATATATTGTGCTTGAAATTTTTCATCGCTTTTGTCATCTTGTTAACAAAGCCTGGCAACGGAAGTGACGAAGTAGAAATGTCGAGCAGGTTTCGGTGCTACCAGGGAATGTTTTCAACTTAATCACATCCAAGCCACCAGGGTTTAAGTACAAAAGTGGGCAATATATATTTCTACAATGCCCGACAATCTCCCCGTTTGAATGGTGAGTCCGATCAGAATAGAAATCAATTGTCCTTTTTCAACCTGACTATTTCCATAAAAAGGTAATGCGCTATAAACATGATAGAACCAACTACCATCCTTTTGTTTTCTATAGGCACCCTTTTTCGATTACCTCAGCACCAGGAGACGATTATCTGAGTGTTCACATCCGCATCGTAGGGGACTGGACACAAGAGTTACAACGAGTTGTCACTGAAGGCGATGACCCATCAACTGTAATTGGTAGAGCTCACTTTAGTCAGCTTGGGATTCCATATCAGAGAAGGTATTTATTGACCCTCGAGTAACTTCACCTTCTATACTTCACATTCAGCTGATTTAGAAAGAATATTAACTTGGAACATACAAAGTAGCCAACCCAGATTGTTAGTTGATGGTCCATATGGTGCGCCAGCACAAGACTATCGAAACTATGATGTATTGCTTCTGGTGGGGCTTGGGATTGGAGCTACACCTTTTATAAGCATCCTAAGAGATCTGATTAACTCCACAAGAACAGAAGAACATCTGGTACGTGTTATATTCTCTGTACTGTGTTCCTGTATCTTTTGTGATGATTCCATCTCTTCCACTAAATACATGTAACCCGTCCATGGCCTAGGATTCAAACACAGAAACCAGTAGGTCAGATGACAGCATGAATAGTTTTACGTCTTCAAGTTTAACACCCGGTGGAAAGAAGAAATCACAGAGGACTACAAACGCCCATTTCTATTGGGTAACCAGAGAGCCTGGCTCTTTTGAATGGTTCAAAGGAGTTATGGATGATGTTGCAGAAATGGATCTTAAAGTAATTTCCTTATAATTTTTCTTTTAGACCTAGCGTATAAGGTGCCTAAGTCGCTAACTTGTTTTCGACTTCAACCTTGTTACGTAAACTGAATATCAGGGTCAGATCGAGATGCACAACTACCTCACTAGTGTATATGAAGAGGGTGATGCGAGGTCGACCTTGATCACCATGGTCCAAGCTCTCAACCACGCAAAGCATGGTTTCGACATCCTCTCTGGCACCCGAGTAGGCTTCCTCATCACAATTGCAGCTTTGAATAAAGTTCTATTCATCTTGCTTTAACCCTATAACCAGTCTGTCAGAAGCGAATGAAACGATTATGACTTTTGGACACTGGTTTCTTGCAGGTCAGGACCCACTTTGCAAGACCAAATTGGAAAGAAGTATTTGCCAAAATAGCATCAAAGCATCCGTATTCAACAATAGGTAAAGATATGTTGTTAACATTCTTACTCACGCATGCCTATTTCAGCTAAAAGTGTGAACTCGAGTCGTGTTGTCGTTAGATCTATTCGGTCATGCTAGCTGCAATCTGTTTCAACAACCACTCACCTACTGCTGAAGAAGAAGACATTCATGTAATACAACTTAATTACAAAGCTCGACGTGACAAGACAACTAACTAGGGGTTGATTGCACGAAATCATTCGTTTAAAGAACTACATTTTGAGTGTGCTTCTGTCATGAATTGACTAAAATTACACGAATAATTTCATCTAGGAATCAAGTCTCACAAAAATAAACAGAACTAGATAATAGCATAATAGCATAAGTAACTAAAAATCTTGAATCTCAAAGTGCCAAACTAAACCAAAAAAGTGAGAACTATTTTTTAATGTTTCATGGATTTTGTACAAAGTATTAAATTCATTAGGAAAGAAATAATGTATGATATATAAAGTGAGCTGTCATCATAAATCAAGGAAAAAAAAGACTCACGTAAACTAGGAGATGGTTTACCTTGAAAGAAAATTTCTTCTCCACTGCAGGAGTCTTCTACTGTGGAATGCCAGTGTTGGCAAAGGAGCTGAAGAGGCTATCGCATGAGATGAGTCAGAATACATCCACACGCTTTGAATTCCACAAGGAGTATTTCTGAAGCTAATTTATTGTAATCATACAGATGATTCATAGAGGAAAAGTCATATTTGTATAATGGTAGTAAAAAGAAATGTAAAGCCAATTTTTGTTACAAGTATACGAATGATATTAAACTACAATTACGTAAATAAACAAGTTTGTATAAATAAAGAAGAAAAAAGGAAAAACAGCAAATTATAGATTTTTAGTCGTCCTGCTTTTCATCATTATCAGAGTTATACCTGGCACCAGCAAGTTCACATGTGTCATAATTGCACATTATACAAAAATATTACAAAAATAAATAACAACAACATAATCAGCACAATACCAATCAACTTGTGTAGCATAGTACAATATGTATCCAACAAAAAATTCATAAGAATAACAGCCGTTGCATTCCATCCAAGTCCTTCATGAGCAAACACAAGAAACTATGAAAATCTTCTGTTTAGATTCGGACCCTGCAAATTAGTATTACTTATTCAAGATGCTAACAAGTGCGTACAGGAGATGATATAGAGAAACCAGATTGAATTCAGAAGAAGAAAACAAAATCTAGGAACAATAAGACCCAAACCTCTATAATCCAAAGCTCAAATCAATCAGCAAACACGGTAAGAAAATAACAGCTGAAGAAATGAGACCAATTGTTCTGAAAATTGCCTCTTTTTTTTTTTTTCCCTGAGGTTAAATGTTTACGATTAAAGTACCATTTTCCCCCTGTCAAATGCAAACTTGAAATTGGAACTAACATAAGGAGAACTACAAAGGGTCAATCATCTTTCAAGCGCTTGAGGAGCTTCGAGGCCCAACGCCGGACACGTCGTTTTAGAGTGTAACCCACCACCACTCCAACCGCAAAGCAAATTGCACACAGCTTTGAGCATGTCCATAGTGACACCACCTGTCTGTAAACAGAAAGAAGAACAAGTTGGCCAAGAAAAAAACTGTTAATGGTTAAAAAAATAAAAAATAAAAAAACCAAAGTCTCATGTTGTAATAATATAACAAACAATAATAGACATATAAAAGTATTGGATCCCTCCACTCAACAGCGTCAACCTTTTAAGATGAAGCCCAATTATTTAGAAGTCTCAAATATTACATGATATTAGAACCCAAGAGGCAAAGTTGTAATAATATAACAATAATAATTGAGATATAAAAGTATTGGATCATTTCACTTAAAGACGTCAACCTTTTAAGATGAAACCTAATTCTTTAGAAGTCTCAAATTTTACATGATATTGGAATCGAAAAGGAAAATATTGGTGACTCTAAAGTGAGCACCACCTTGCGGGACGTGTTAATGATTCAAAAAAAAAAAAAAATCCGAGACACATCATAAAAACACAATAACAATAATAAACACTTCGACATTGATCTTTTGCTATGAAAACCAAGCCTCAGAAGTCTCAAATTCTGCAAAAAAATGTCCTAATTGCATTTCTAGAAAATGGGTTTTGCAACAATTTGCAGATATGCATACTAAAACTAGTAGTCTTTTTTTTTTTTAGGGGTTGCTGAATTTACCATTCTGTTGTAGAGAGTCTGGTCGAATTCAAACTAAAATTCGAAGAAGAAAGAGAACTGAAAGTGGGGATTTACCTGGGAGGCCTGGAGATCAAGACGCGGGACTGGTCGGAGGAAGATAACGCGGCAGAGATTCCTTCGTTGAGACGGGGATTATCGAAGGATGAAGAAGAAGAAGAAGAAGAAGAGAACACAGATTTTGGGTCTTTGGAAACATTGCGAATGAATCTGTGCACGCCCTCCATAGCTACGAGCAGCAATCAATCCGTGAAGAGTGAAGACAGAGATTCAGAAAAAACTGGTGTGGGTGATGCGTCTCGATTCCAACACCAGAAGACTGGTTTGTTAGGCCTTTCCTTGGCAAACGAGAAGGGTTTTAGAGGTTTTCCCTTTTTCCTTTTACTTACTTGGTTCCGTCTCCAAGTCATTAAATACGTATTTGTTAACAATGACAACCTCAAAAGTTAAAATTTGTAAAATAACCTTATCTTATTTTAACATAGCAATGAGTTGTTCCTAATTGTTTGAGGTCGTTTTAAGAATAAATTTTTTTTTGATAATTTTTAAGAAAGTAGTTAAAGTCAGTTTGTAAATTATCTAAAAAGACACTGATTTTTTTAATTTAAAAAAGATAAATTTTATTGTTCTCCTCTTAAATTTAGATCTGGTTGCAAAATACCACATAATTTTAATTTATAATATTTTTTTTCCTTAAATTTTGAACTTTTTGCATATTTTCTTTCTTAGTTAATTTTTTTTACAGAAAAATGAACATGTCACTCATTGGCATCACGAGTTAGGAGCATTAAATATGAAATTATTAAAAGATACTCGTTGACAGCACACGAGACACCCGTTATCCTTATTAAATGTAAAGTTATGAAGCTACAAATAAAAGAGATGTATGAAAAAAAAAAAAAATCAACCGTAAATATCTATTGTTTTTATGTAATTATAATGATAGTATCATAATTTCATATTGAATACCCTCGACTTATCTAATCAACGAGTGTCACATGTATTTTTTCGTCAAAAAGTTAACTGAGAAGAAAATTTATAGACTTTTGAAAGCTCAACGGGAAATAAATTGTAATTGAAAATCAGAAGTATTTTGTGACGATGTCTAAGGTTTAAAAGGAAAATTACTTATTTAAAGGACAAATCTATGGTGGGGACAGTACTTTTCCCCTCTCTATATATATATATATATATATATATATATGATAAAGACCATTTGATCAAGATTCAACGGCTAGTGGCAAATTAGCTCATTAAGGAGAAAAAAAAGCTTGGATGCTGGCCTGTGAAGTAAACACCCTCATTGAACTCCATCTTCTAACAAAAACGGCTTGTCGTGAAAATGAGATGTAATCTTCCCATGCCAAATATCGAGAGAGAAGCTTGAAGGTTAAGATCTGGTGTCTTTTTACCTAAAAACTTTTATGTCGTTTTTCTAGAAAAGACGCGTCCCATTGCACTTGAAGTTTGTTGTCGTTTAGGAAGTTAAATCCATGTCGTTTTTTCTTTTAAACTTTCTTGTCGTTTACTTAAAAAAAATTCATACATTTTATTGTCCTCCATATCAAAATGACATGGCATTTTTACAGCTATTTTGTTGTCGTGTAAGTGGGTGAAACGACAAATTTATGAGATTTTACCGAGGTAATCATCGATTGCTTATTTTCATAGTTCTACAAGTTATTTTCCAAATTAAAAATTGAAAGACCAAGCGATTAAATGTATATAGTTCATGGACTAATTAGGTTAATTACCCTTATTTTTATTAGGAAATCTAATACATGAGGTTAATTGGAAGGGATTTTAAAATTTTAAGGGGGACAAATTAGGAATAGATGTAAAGTTAAGGTGTTGGACATTTTTGGTCTCCAAACTTATGGATGAATCTCATTTTGATTCCTGACATTCAAAACATCTAGTAATGAGTCCCTGGTATAAAGTTATCTAATTAAAATCATATAGTAAAGAATCCATTAAAAAAGTTAATGAAAGATGACATGTGATAATCATGTCACATAATTGGCGCATGTCATTTTTCTTTACGTTTTAATAGAATTCTTAAAAGGAGGACTTTAATGGGACAATTTTATAGTTAGAAGACTAATTGTGGAACATTTGATGTATGGGTTCAAAATAAGATTCACTTCTGAATTTGGGAACTAAAAATGAGATTCATCCTTTTTTTTAAACTATAAGCTAAAATCATCAATACTTTTTTTTTCGCTTATTAATTTGCACAACAGGACGTGAAAAATACCTACTAGTGAGATTTTGTTTTTAAACCGTCAAATTTATATACAAAAATTGTTGATTTTATACATATTTATTTTAGAAATACAAACAATTAGTGAGTACCTGGCCACAAAATGAACCTATTTTCTTTGCTAAGAAGTTTTGGTTATTACTTAAAATTAATGTTAAAAGACATTCCTTAAACATTTTAGCATTAATAAAAAAGTGGATCCCACGGCGGGTGTGCATGGTATTTATTTCTTAAAACCATGTAAGTGGAGCATGGGGTCAGCAATCGTCCACGCCAAAGAGACAATATATCCCCAACTTTCTTGGGTTCTTCCCAACACCCAACCAATAGACTCTCTCCCCTTATCTTCCTCCAACACAAACTTACTTCCTTACAAACAAATGTGAAAAAGTTCCATTAAACAAGAGGCTTTAAATCAAAACTACTTAGGATATCTTGTGTTTCCCCACTCACCATCACCATCACCATCACCTTATCTTTTCTTTCTTTCTTTTTTTCTTTGTGATTTCTGTCTCAAATTCATCCCAAAAAAAAAAAAAATGGCTTCTCTTTCTCTTCCCAAGCATTCCCTCCCTTCTGTTCTCCCTTCCCAAACCCGCAAAGACCCACTTCCTCGAAGCCTCAAAATCTTCTCCAAATCTTCTTACTCTCAGTTTTATGGTACTAAACTCACCCATTTTTCTTCCTCACCAATCCCATCTTCTTCTTCTTCTTCTGCCAAGAATGTCATTTTGGCTAAGGTACATTGCCTCTTTTTCAGCATTATGTACTAAGATGGTGTTTATCTAATTTGCTTATTTTCTCGCGGACAATTTGGAAATTTGAATTTCAGGTAAATTTTTGGTTTTTGTATAGGTGAAAAAGGGTTCGGTACCTCCATCATTTACATTGAAAGATCAGGATGGGAAGAGTGTGAGTCTCTCCAAATTCAAAGGCAAGCCTGTTGTTGTCTATTTTTACCCTGCTGATGAGACTCCCGGATGTACTAAACAGGTGCTTTTCTTTCTTCACTATCTGCATAATTTTCTGTATATTAGCCCATCCCCCCACAAACCCCCCGCCCTTTTTTTTTAATTATGATTTAAGTTCGGAATTTTTGATCTTGGGTATGTGTAACCTCAATGAGCCTACTGAAACTAATGGCCTAAGTCGTACCATGCATACCTGACTCCACCGTAAGGTGTAGAGTTTAAATATCCCGACCGCAAGTTCAATACCAAAAAGAAACTAATTATAAATTTCCAGTGCAGATGTAAATGACAATGTTTGTAATTATTAGCTTGGTGTTAATAATTACAACATTGTCAACAAGTATAGCATAAGTAGGATTCAAATTGAGAATAGGTTTGCAGTGGATAATGATTTTCATATATTTTCCAGATTTTGGCATTGAAATAACATTAGAAATGGCTCTAACTAGGGATGCTACAAAATATTGTGTTTTTTGAGTAAACGAAGATTCTGACCAGTTGATGTGTCCTCAGGCTTGTGCTTTCAGGGATTCTTATGAGAAGTTTAAGAAAGGTGGAGCTGAGGTCATTGGCATTAGTGGTGATGACGTGTCCTCACACAAGGTAACCCAAATGCCCATATATATATATATATATATTTGTATGTATGTATGTATGTATGACAGTATTATATATGAGTACTCTTGGTGGATTGCTACACCCGATGTTCTGACTTAAAAAAAGTACACCACACTATATCAAATGGTTTGATTTTTTCAACCAGATATAATAGTTTAAGCACTCGTCTTTTACCTCTTCACTACTCTGAAGACAACAAAATGGCTACTTCTATATATATAGATATATATATATATATATATATAAAACTATCTAGCTATCTGTCATGACTGCAATGAACAACCTGCACATTCAAATAAAATGGCATGAAATTGGTATGATCACATAACTTGAGTACAGAGTTCATATTGGTAGAATATTTGATCAGCTATTTTCTAAGCTTAAAACCAAAAACATGATTGAAAAGTATAGGAGATTTTGTGATCCAAACTTGTCATGATAGCCAAAAATGTTTCGATTCTGATGAAAAAGCACAATGTTGTGTGTGAAGGCGTTTGCGAAGAAATACCGACTTCCATTCACATTGCTCGCCGACGAGGGTAACAAGGTGAGGAAAGAGTGGGGAGTGCCAGGGGATCTGTTCGGAGCGTTGCCGGGGAGAGAGACTTATGTTCTTGACAAGAATGGAGTTGTCCAACTCGTCTACAACAACCAGTTCCAACCTGAAAAGCACATTGATGAGACCCTCAAAATACTTAAAGGCATTTGAATTTCGAAACTCTCTTTGTAATCTTCCAGATGTGAACATCACATCGATCTCTCTTTTGATTTTTGAAACTTTTATCCATTGAAATTATAAAGCTAGCTAGAGCTGTTAATGTTGAATCTTGGAATTTCACAAGTAAATAAGGCTAATAATTATCCTTTTTTCTTCTTCCATGAAATCATGCTGTTTGACAGTAAAACATGCTGTTTCTTTCTAGTTTCTACTAGTGTAGATGTCATAGATACACATAGACACGCACACAACTATATATATATATATAAAATCATGGGGGAAAAGCCTCGGTCAACAGTTTGGCCGACCGGATAGTAGAAAATTTTGCGTCTAAATGAGCCGCAAGTAGTCACCTATGATATCACATCATTGCCCTTTCAAGTCCTTTTAGGTGGTCCAATATGGTTATACATACATACATATATATATATATATATATATTTACTGCTATATATATTCCCGACCATGAGGCCATCTTGAATTTCATTGAACATCTGGCAAAGCTTGCTGCTGGTTCTCAGGTCAACCAGAAGAATCAATTTATTGAAGAATATTATAAGTAACATACATAGATCATGCTATGTTGGATACACTACATATACGTATACATATATATATGCATTGAATTTCACAATTTATTTTATTTTTTCCTTTTATTTTAAGCTAGCTTGAATAGAACTGATCAATTAGAGGACAGAATTACAATCGTTCTTTTTGTTTTTGTCTTTTTTGGGGTGTTGTAAGTTGAGATAGTCTTGACTAGTATAAGGGCTAAATGCCTCCGATAACCAGCTCTTCTTCCTCCAAGATGTCCATCCCATTTCCTCGCAAATTTCGTCACCGTGGTTGATACTATAAGTCGAAATGCAGTTCCTCTTGTAGAACCTGGTGGTTCTCTTCATAACCTCAACCTCCTTCTGTGTTCTCTCAAGCATTTCCACCACGCCGGGGAGCTTGAACTTGTCGTCCACAAGTCGTGCCAGCCATATCGAACGCAGCTCAGATGACTGCAGGTTCGCAACGCTCTCGACGTAGCCCACAAATGCCATGTTCGGGATCAGGGGATGGATAGTACTCCTGAGCAAGAAACAGATTTCAACATATGTAGACATAAAATATTATTGAAAGAAAATAAAATTTTGTATTGTTTTTTGCTCATTACCTGTATAATGGAATCATACCAGATTTATATTCCAACAAGCTGCGGAAGGGCTCTGGCATGATGGCTTTGAGCTTTTTCTTACCATCGTAACCGGTTGCGAGGACTACAACATCAGCTTCGATCTTCGTTTTGTCATCGAATTCGATCCCTTTTTTCCAGAACCACCATTTTGATGATCTTTTGAACACAATCTTTCCCTTGTCAGCCTCAGGGAAGAAGTTCTCCGGCATGATAGCCATCTGGCAAGACGCGTAGTCCTCGACGAAAGGGTGTTCGGGTTTTAGTCCATACTTCTCCAATGGAAGCTTGTGCAGCAGATAGGATTCTATAAATTTTGAAACTACTAGCTTCTGTAATACACCAAAAAAAAAAAAAAAATCTCATTTTAGCATCTGCATTCTATTATTTAATACTGGTTAAACATTAAAAAGAAAGAATAGAGTAATTCTGGGAACAACAACTTCAATCTCAACTTTTAAATACCAACTCACGTTGGTGGTGAGTTGTCGATCTATCAATAAAAGAACTACAACATCTCACAAATCACGTAGGTTGGTATCCGAAAGTTGAAATTAGAGTTGGTGTATCAAGTATGTATTTTTCTGAAAATAATGTCGGTTTACCATTGGAGAGAAAAGGGTGCAAAGAAGGGATCTGAGGAGGCTCTGGCTTGGTCTTTCATGGAGGAATTGTGAAGATCTTGTGGAGTAGAACAAGAAAAATGGCAAGCCCCAAACCCAGTAATGTGGAACTGTCCAATGCAGAGTCCTTACTACCATGGTGCATGGTTTCCCTTCTGGTCCTATTTGTGTTAAAAAAAAAAAAAAACACCAAGAAAATAATACAAGGTCAGTTTCTGAAGCAAATTTAACAAATTGTTGATCTTTTGAAATTCAATTAATATTAAAAAAAACTATAATTTCATGACTTTAAACTATAAAATGTGCAGCAATCGAATTGAAAAAAATAAAATAAAATAAAATAAAAGGGAGGGATGGAAATTATCAAAGTGCTAAGTGCCAATCTTGGTTAGAGCATTTATCTTGTGTTACAAGTACAAGAGGAACTCTATTATAAAAATTAATACTAAAGAAAATAGAGAATAACATATTTTCCATCACAAACCAAACAATGCCCCCAAAAAAGGAAAAAATAAATAAAAGTAAATTTTTATTTGGGAGAGACTGTGGTAAAGTCTCTCCCAAATGACTCTATCGATAGATCTTTTTTTTTAACTGTTAGATTTAATCGAACGGTTGACATATCATGGGTGTACCATTGTTATCATAGACCTTATCTCATATAAACTTTCCCACCCCAAGTATTCTCTGTTGCCGGTGACCTTTCCGTCACTAGCGACGAACACCGGTGACCCACCCCCGACGCCGGCTACCCACCTCCGGCCTTAGCCCTTGCCGGCCGTCGGCGACCCCCTTTCTCTCTCTTTCCCTTTCTCTCTCTTCTCTTCTCTCTCTCTTCCCCTCTCTCTTCCCCTTTCTTTTTCTTTTCCTCTCCCGCAATGACCCAACGTCGGCAACCCACCACCGGCCCCACCCCCGGTCGGCCGCCGGTGACCCCCTCTCTCTCTCTTCCCCTTTCTCTCTCTTCTTTTCTTTCTCTCTCTTCCCCCGCGGCCCTCCCCCACCCGAGGCCCCCCTCCCCCGGCCTCCCGCCACCCCTCATGCACTCCCTCGGTGACCCCCCGGCACCCCCCCAGATGACCCCACCGGCCCTCTCTTTCTCTCTCTTTTCCTCTCTTCTCTCTTTCTCTTCCCGGCCCTCGGCCCCCCACCCCTGGCTGCCCGGCGCCCCCCCCCATCCCACCCCACTCGCGATTAGTAAGGTGGGGGTGGGATGGGGGGCCACCGGGTGGCCGGGGGTAGGGGGCCGAGGGCCAGGAAGAGAGAGAGAAAAGAGAGAGAAAAGGGAAGAGAAATAGGGCACCGGTGGGGTTGTCAGGGGGGTGCCGGGGGGATGGGGGAGGTCGGGGGAGGGGGGCCTCTTGTGGGGGGAGGGCCGCAGAGGAAGAAAGAGAGAGAAGAGAAGAGAGAGAAAGGGGAAGAGAGAGAGAGGGGGGGTCACCGGCGGCCGGCCAGGGGTGGGGTCGGTAGTGGGTCGCTGGCGTTGGGTCACCGCGGGAGAGGAGAAGAGAGAGGGGAAGAGAGAGAGAAGAAAAGAGAGAGAAAGGGGGTCGCCGACGGCTGGATAGGGCTGGGGTCAGAAGTGGGTCGTCAGCGTCGGGGGTGGGGGTGGGTTGCCGGTGTTCATCACCGGCGGTGGAAAGGTCACCGGCGATGGAGAATACTTGGGGTGGGAAAGTTTATATGAGGTAAGGTCTATGATAACAATAATACATCCATGATATGTCAATCGTTCGATTAAATCTAACGGTTAAAAAAAAGGCTCTACTGATAAAGTTATTTGGAAAAGACTCTACCACAGCTTTTTATTGATATTTTTCTAAAAACTTGGAGTGTATATTCTACATCTTATAATAAAATAAGTGTAAAATCATTATTTAGTTATTTTTATACTTACCAATTTTTTCTTTCTTATGTAGTCAGCATTATTTTATGAATAAGGAAAGTCAAAATAAGGTGGTCAGATCGACTGACCCTTGACCCTCTAAAAGTTATATAAATTTACAAAGGAAAAAGTTGAAGAATTTTCCCAAAGTAAGAATTTTCCAAAAGTAGTGTCTCGTGCATTTGTAGATCAAATTATGGGACTCATTTTCTTATAATTTAGTGCTAATGAAGAATGATTATCTTATGATTAGACCTTTTTTTTTTATTTTTTTCTTCCTATGGAGATAGGTGGAAAAATTAGAACTTGTATTTGCCATTCTCATCTTTAGTGAAGTCAAATATGATGCATGCGTATTGTGAATTCTTTTTTTCCGTACTGTGTTGCTTTTTGATATATTGGAATATATATAGTTGAAATCGTCAAAACCACCCCATATTTACGATTTTACATTCTTTGTTTGAACACAATCACATGTTGAAATAAAATTTTTTTCAACCGTTAGAATATAGCTATTCTACATTTTTTTTTTTAATGTGATCTTAACTAGATTGAGGCACAACTCTATCACTATAAATGCCACGTGGCAGTCATAGATATCTCCCTATTGCCACGTGAGTTTTTTTTTTTTTTTTTTTCTCTTTTTTTTCCTCTTTTATGTGGCATGTTTTGTAATGCTGAACAGCCATGCAGAAGATGACCGAGTTGATTAGTTTGGTATGACGTTTAAGACCAAATAAACCATGCACATAATTCCAACATGCAACGTGGAATATTTAGAACTTCGGCCCCAAGAAATTCTTTAAAAAAAAAAAACGTGGAAATTATAGAACTACCCCACTTTGCATCATGCATGATGGCGC
Source organism: Ficus hispida (assembly GCA_025413025.1). Taxonomy (NCBI): domain Eukaryota; kingdom Viridiplantae; phylum Streptophyta; class Magnoliopsida; order Rosales; family Moraceae; genus Ficus; species Ficus hispida. The sequence continues at coordinate 6,311,843 of CM046369.1, read as the reverse complement.
TTGTATATCTTAATAATGTACTATTCCTTTGTTACTTTCTCATTCTTTTATTTTTCTTTTTTGACAAGGAAAAAAAAAATTGAATGAGTTAGTCAAAAACTCATGTTTAACCATTTTTCAGATTAAGAAATTAAGAAAATAATCGAACATTATAAATGATCAGAGATGTACCCCCCATTCCCAAAGCAACCACACTCACAAGAAAACCAACAAGCAGTTTCACAAATTTATATATATATATATATAACCTGAAAAATATCTTTCTATTGGCCGAGTCCAAATGGTAAGCATTATTATTGTTTTTTTTTTTTTTTCCTTGTTTAGGCATGAAAATTTCTCAGAAACTGTAGTCTAATATTTAACATATGCATGTAGATAAAATATATATATATATATAGAGAACGTGTGTATATATATATATATATATGTGTACCTTGGTTTGCCTCGGCACACTCCAAGGCTAAGTCGATGGCAGATTTCTTGAAGCCAATGACAGCGACCTTCTTGTCCTTGAGAAGAAGAGTAGAAGCATCATGGTCAAGTTTGCAGTAATCCAGAGAATGCAAAACCTTCCCTTCAAATATCTCTGGTCCCTTCTCCTCTGGAAACTCTGGTATTATTGGTATGTCTCCGTATTTTCCAAGGCATACCACCACAAACTCGAAGCTATACAACTGTTTAATTTAATATTCATTAAGCAAAATAAAATAAAATTAATGTCAGATCACAATACTTATATATATATATATATGCAATATTACATATGTGTGTGTGTTTGTGTGTATAAACACTTGAGTCCCTGCACTTGCCAAAATGACACAAATGTTCACCAAATATAATTATACATAAACGTACCGGGACTTGGAATAGGAAACACATGATATAAATATAAGTTTTATTTTTGTGTTTCAAAAATATGTATAAACATGCTTATGATCATATATGGTTTTTCCATGATCATCAAAGAGCTTTTTCTTGACAATATAATGAAAGGCATCAATTTTAGATTTATGTCCCAGAATCTGGAACTTAAGATTTCTATCACATAAATAAACTTGATCAACATGATAAAAATCTAATCACAAACAAGTAAGAACGTGTAAATCTAATAAAGACATAAATTGTGACATACCACCCCTATTTTTCCCATATTTATAAATTAACCACTATTGATGGACCAATTATGAATCAATATCATACTAGTCCATCATCTACACGTGTATGTATCATAAATTTTAATAATACTTATGTAACTAAAATTGGGTTCTTTATGACACTTAGTGAAGTTGTACAGATATAATTTTCAGTTGGTGCAATAATATATGTACAAAACGAAAATGTGAAATCATATCAAGGCCATATACACATATGTATATCTGTTTTAGTGATCCGTTATACTTTGTGTACATATATATATATATATATATGTGCATGTAATGTTAAATTTATACGCATATATAGGTAGTCTAATTATGGAAGGAAGAAATGCCTAAATAACGCACATGCACAAGCCTAGCAAAATTTTGGATCATTCATTTTTCGTCCGAGTGAAAGAATAAACTTCTTTTTTCAACTTTTCTTCAGCTTTTTGGAACCCTGATCTAAGTAAAAGAAAATCATGCATGTCAGTTAATGTTAAAATAACAACCTGAATGGTCTCGGAGCCGTTGGTCTGGACAGCAACTTCCCAAATGGGCTGACCCGTCAAGGGGCTGCCGTACTCGCGGGGCCATCTGCCATCGGCCGGCGGTTCGCCGTTGCCGAGGTACCGGAGAGCCACCACCTTGGAATTGAACCTAACGTACTTGAGCACGTCAAAATGTTTGGCGTAAGACCGGAGATAGTCCACAATCTCAAGGTGAGAAGGGAAGCTAGAGTTGTCCCTGTCGGGCCAAGGGAAATCGGAGAATTCGTAGTCGCAGCGAGGCGATTGGAGCTTGGTGGATCTGTAGGAGCAGTGACTCCAAACCCCTCCAATGGAGGCGCTGGCCTCAAAGACTACAGGGTTGTGGTGGGCTAGCTGTTTGGCCACGGCGATACCGCTAACCCCAGCTCCGATTATGGCTATTCGAGACAAAATTGGAGCCATATCGGAATCCGAAATGATGATGAAGATGATGAAGAAGAAGAATTTGGTTATAGAGGAATTAGGAAGAATGTGCTTGATGTTTCTACGAAACTTAGTTGTGATTGTGGGTAAAGCTAAAGCATGGTGATAGGGTATTTATAGACTGATCATGCATGAGTTTTGGTCGAAGCCACGTGACTTGGACTTTGATGAAAAGAAGAATTTGGAATTCTTTTATGAAGAAAGGCCCCCGTTAAGTGATGACCATTTCCTGATCCACATTCTTATGTTGATCACTATTTATTATATATATATATATATAATGTGGAATTTGCTAGCTGTCGAGGGGGAATTTCCTCCACTTGGGGGGATTTTTCTTTGATGATCTATTCTGGCCTGTGGAATATATTTACATAAACATATATGTATATATAGTTGAATTTCCTTGTGCTTTCACGCCTCGATCAACCAATACTAACGCAAAGTTTGTGAGATTATTGAGAAATCAACAAGGCAAATTATAAACTTTATAGATAATTCGGTAACAATACAAATTTAATTAAGGGGAAAATAATGGCAATAATATTTTATTGATCTCAAGTAATTGGGAAGTTACCACGAAAAAAGAGAGAATAACCAAATGTCACATTAAAAAATACATGCTTGCATGTGAATATGCGTAAGTTTCTGCGACTCCAATTTCCAAAGGCCCGCACCTAACTACAAAAAACAAACATATATTTATACACACACACACACATATGTGGAAGTACCCAGATCCGAATCAACATCTTTAACAAACGTCGGCTTCGATCTCTTTTTTATTATTATGTTTTAAAATGTTGATAGATGATGAGAAGAAATCATCTTATACCATAGAGTAGTTAATTATGACATTCCAAATAACGGTGCGTTTGATTTTCAGGCTCCAATTCAAAATTCTAATATCAATTTTTGTCTTTTTTCTGAAATCAATAAAAAGTATAATTAGTTTCTAAAAAATCAACCAATTTTAACTTAAAAATTTCATCTCTAATCGATAAACCAAACGGAAGCTTAAGTTTAAGTTGGCCTCATTCTTAATTTGACAAATATCGAGTATAATAAATATATATCTATTTATGCATGCAGGCTGTGGAAAAAAAAAAAAAAAGGAAGCCATATATGCATGTCAATCCAATATCAAAATGCACAAAACTACTAAATAACACAATTTTTTTTTCTATAATATTATTATTAACTATTTCTTGAGATCTCTAATTCTCATGTTAGTCAGGGTCAGGGATGAAACTTTACTTAAAAAGAAAACTAATTAAAGACCTTCTCCCAATTTTTATGGTCTTGATTATTAAGAACTGTCGTGGTTATATATTTTTGTTACTGAAATCTTTCAGTACTAATCAAAGAACTTAAAGACATATAATAATACGTTATTGAAGAAGGAACCCATTTTCTTTTTAATACGCATTTTTCAATTTACTATTTTTACACCTGCATCTGCATGCACCTTTTTTTTTTTTTTTTTTTTTTGAAATGCATCTGCATGGATATTTATTGTTATGTTTTATTTTATTGTATAACAGCTTTCTATAATAAAATATATATGTTCTTTTTAATACGCATTTTTCAATTACTATTTTTACACCTGCATCTCCATGCACTTTTTTGTTTTTTAAGGCATCTGCATGCATATTTATTATTATGTTTTATTTTACTGTATAACATATTTCTATAATAAAATATAAGATAGGTTAATATATAATAAAGATGATATAACAAGATACCAACTTAATCAAGAGGTTGTTGTGAACCATGTAAGTAGCGGCATTTATTGGGAGCCACAGAGTAGTAAAAGAAATATATTTTGTACAATTACAACATATAATTGATAATTGTGACTTTTGAATCTTAAAAGTGCATCTTACTATTGGTTACAAGTTTAACTTGGTTGTAATATAATTCTTACTAATTCTGTATTTATTTATGATATTTAAATTGTTTAATTGGGTTAATTATATTGTTATACCTTCTGCTAATTTTAATTACTTCTCAATTTCTCTCTAATTTATTTTTACATACTACTTACAAAGGTATATATATCATTTAAATTTAAAAAATGTATTTCACTTTCATCCTAGTATAGTTTATAGGTAGAAAATTTTAACGAAACGACATAGATACGCTTAAATAGTTTATGAAAAATATTTTAGATGTATAAAAAACATAACCCAAAAAAAAACTCTAAAAGAAATCATCAAATTAAGGGGAAAAAAATAGGATCTTGAATTTTTCGTTCTCTAAATATTATACAAAGAGTGTAATTGATGAAATTGAAACAAGTTTTCAAATTTAAAAGATACGTTTATAATTTCGAAAAATAAAGGAGCCAACTTAATTAAAACTAATAGGTATAATTATGTAATTAACCATTATAAATTAGAATCCCTTGAGAGAGAGAGAGAAAGAGAGAGAGAGTTAATGTCCACATATTAATGCAAAGGAAGTCTCCACAAATTTTAGAAAATTGTATTAAATCACTATCCTAAGAAGTGACTGCCACTAGTATGAGTCTTTATTACACATGTATCTATCATCCAACTTATCACACTAGTTTTTCTTGTCACTATTTTTCTCAAGAAAAATTTGTTTACCATATATCACAGGTACTCTCCTTAATTAATTATGAAATATTCTTCAAATCATAAGTAGTGTTGCCTCACCAAACTAATTAATTTAATTTAATAAATTAAAAAAAATCCAAAGCTAAACTTTTCATTTTCAAAGAAACAATAAATGGCAGTCTTCTTGGCTGCATAAGAATGTGGGATAATGGACGTTTGATTTCGCTGGAGTTTCAACCATGAACTTGATATATATGCATCATTATAATTAGTTGATTTTAGTCTGATTTACTATTATGCATGTGTTTATTCGCCAGCAGACGTTGGGCACACTTCTATTTTGTTCAAACACTTTTTTAACAACATAATATATATATATATATATATTTATATTTATATATATATTTAACAAAAGAAAGAAAGGGTCTTTCTTATGGTAAATAAAAAATTTACAATCTTAAAACAAATTAAAATCTACCAAAAGAAAACTTAGCAAAATAAGAAAATAATAAAAATAGTTTAAATAAAATAAAATAAAATAGCAACAACAAGTTAAGAGAAAACATTAAGATTCTCTCACTTTAAAATCCTTTTTATCACGAGTCTTAAGATAGTATTTAGCTGACTTATCCTTTTGGGACTCATTATTCTTCCTTTAAAAAAAATCCAATTGTGCTATTTTTTCCTAAAATAACGAAACAAAAATTCCATATGAGAAATTAAACGACTTAAATCTCTGTCTGCTTCATAGCTTCTATCATCAGCATAGTCTTAATCTACTAGATCCGCCCAAGACTGTTTTTCATTGATTTGCTTTTTGGATTGTAGTAATTGGTGTGAAAACTTCATATGGCTCCTGTTATATTTGATCTACCCGTAAACATAACCGCTGTAGCATTGCACTCAAAAATTGTAGTTTGAACATTATTAATATACCCGTAACACTAGTTCTGGTTTCCTGATATATTTTGTATAACTATATATTACATACATACAAGTATATTTTTAACACTAGGTACGAGTCTATCAACTATTAATTTTATGAAGCTTTAGCTCTTAAATTTCTTTTAGGTAGAGATTTTTTTATTTTTTTGGTGGTTATGGATTTTGGTTATGCTCTCTAACCTTAAAAATAACGATGGACTTAAAAATTTAAAGAAAGGAACACATACACGTCATATAATAATTTAATATTTTAGAAATATGATATTTTTAATTTTTAAGGTTTTCAAAGGCAATAACGGGGCGCTTGAGGCCACCGCCCCACTGAATTTTTTGTTTTTTAAAACAAGGTCTAAAAATTTTATTTTATTTTATTTTTTTTCTGTTTTACCCCAATGACGTACAATGCTTTACACATATGTCCCCACTAATATATTTATTTGTTAATTTAATGTCAAAAACTAATGTGTGTATCTTTATTGTAGTAAAAGTTTGGTTCCGTCACGATTCAAATTTCAATGGCATGTTTACTTACCTGTAATCAGAATGATCATGAATTAAAGTGGGTAGAATTCGGAGTGGTTTGGATTCGGAGTCAGGATTCAGAGTCAGAATATGTTATTTATTTGGGTTCCGAGAATCGGAGTTGGAATCACTGTCAATCTCATTCATACGTTTACTTAGAATAAGAATCGGAGTCAGTTGCTGTAAATTTACTTGTATACCTCTTTATTTATTGTGTTTTCAAAAATTAAAAAAATGATTAATTTTTTTATTTATTATCATACTATTAATCAAAAGTAAAATAACCATTATGATATTAAGGCAATAAATTAAATTTGTAATTTTTTGTTTTAAAAAATAAAAAAGAGTAAAAAAAATAAATTAAAATAAGTAAACAATAAAAAATATAAAAATAGAAATATAATAATATATAGTGATAAAAAAATTCTTTATTTACTCTAATAATGTTAATAGTAATTAGGATATTTATATAATATTAAATTAATAGAAATATATTATATTTGGCTAATAAAAATAATTAATATAGGTTGTTATTATTTTTTAATATAGTTTTTTACAAATAAATTAAGAATAAAATGGTAATTTAATGTTAATAATGGGAATGGGAGTTACAATCTGGAGGAGGCATGGGATTGCTAATCTCATTTTTCAATCCCAAATTGATATGGGATCTACCATTTTCACTCCCATTCCAGAAAAAAAAAAAGAGTAACTAAATAAGAAATTGACTCCTATTTTCCACTCTCATTCCCTATTCCTGATAAGTAAATATGTTCCAAAGGTAATGGAGAGAAGATTTTACATGTAAATTGTATCTAAATTATTAAGTACTTGAAACACGCGTGGATGCTTAATCACGATGAAAAACGTAAGGAACAATCAGTGGGGAAAAAATAGTTACAAATTAGATTTTTTTTTTTTTTTTGGCGGTTACAAATTAGTACTAATATTCTCTTTGTAGAATATTATACCATCAGCTTATCTAAAGCAGCAACTATTGTCTCTGACACGTGTACCTACGTAGGGAAACCAACCGCATAGAAGATAAGAAAACATTTTAAAAGATATTTGGTAAATGAATTTGAGTTAAAAAAAAAATTCCATTCAAACACTATTTAAAAATTTGGTTAATTTATTTTATCTTTTTATGATGGTGTCTTTTTTTTTCTTTCCTCATTAAAAATTAAATTTTTAAAAATTTTAATTTTTTTATTTAAAAATTTATTTTATTTATCTATTCTACACGCATGAACGCTTACAATACAACTAATAACAGGAAAAAGGAAAGAATCTTGAAGGAAAAGGGGTACCATTTTTTTTTTAATTTCATTGTCATTTATTTATTGCCCGAATTTCATTATTTATTGCTAGTCATGAAATAAGCCTTTCCATGCGAACAAACATTTAGAACATGGAATGTTGAAATTGAATAGTACTGCTACACGTCTCTTGAAAATCAAAGTCTTTTCACCAAACTAACCTAAGTACTAGCTAGCCGTTTTATGGTCAAGGTTTTTAATGGTTCCTGGTTTATGGAAGTCCAAATTTTATATATGGATTCAAATTAAGCTAGCTTTTCATGCACTCTTATTTGTAATTATATATTCGTATACACTTTCTAATGCTACATATTATTATGTAAACATATACATGTGTCTATTTTTACTAATTCTCCTGTGAGGACTAACATCTATGTCTACATTTATAAAACATTGATGATTTTGTGTCCAAAAGTCGAGTGATATGCCACGGCAAACCTCATGAAAATGTCAAAGCTAATTCAAAGAGACTGCAAACATTTTGCGACTGAACAAGTCCGTATACATACATATATATATGTATATACATATATATATATATATCAGTAGTTAATTTGGTAGTTTCAATATTCAAACCCAAAAATGAATTTGCTAATCCAATTTTAAATTGATACCTACTACTATCTAAGTCTAGCCGTTATCAAGTTGAACATAGGACACTCAACAGAGACCTAACTTCTAATATCTGGGAGATTCTATGAGTTTTACAAATATATTTATATATTTATATATACATATATATTAATAAGAAGGTAATTAAACGAACGTACTCAAGCCCTAATTCATGCAACTGCTAAGAAGCTTAAAACTATTACTTAAATAGCACCCCATCCATGCAAGAATGATGAGTTGCACTGTGAATTGAAATTAAAAGAGGAGAATTATAGGATTATATGTTGACGTCAGCTTTATGTTCAACTTTGAAAGAGTCATAAATTTTTTTTTATGAGACGTTAATTAAACTAAATTTTGAAGTGAAAAAGTTATTCAACTTTATATATGTCTTTTTTCTCTTCTTACGTAAACTTTGTAATCTAATTCGATAAACTTTAAAAAGTCCAACTTTGAAATAACGTATATTTAGAAATCAAATCTTGTGACATAAATAAAACTTCAAAAAAATCAATGTAAATAATCTTGTAGCTGCACCAATTGGACCATAGTAAAAATGATAATTTTTCCTGTTAACTCATTAATCCTTAGGTATCCCTCTTAAATATATCAGAGAAATTCCGATCTAAATGAGTTTGAGTTATAAATTGGTTAAAAGTTTAATACATCCCATATTATAGGTTGAGATGGGTTTAGAAGTCTTCGACCCTATTTTCCATTTACCTATCTCGTTTAATTATATGTTGTTTTTATATAAAAGATATTTTACATAATGTTTCATTTAATATTTATACTTTTAGATATTAAACTCTACTGTATTTGATATGTGAAAAATGAAATATTATGATTTCATTTATATTTTTTTTATCAAAATGATTTTCATTTATATTAACTTCAAATCTTATATATTTGCATTTTTATTTTTTATTTATATATGATGAACATAAATACTCAGATAAACGGGGTATCCCGAGATTACCTCGAACCTATATGACCGAAAAAACCCATCGCCTAATAATTTAAATAGATTACAGAGTGATTATAGGGAGTATTTTTTAGAAGATTTCCGATAAGACCACCATGTCCCAAACCCACCTCGTTATCATTTCTAGACCTGAGAAGAGAGTTGCACCCAAGACACAACTTGCGACTCTATTATTGTTAAAAAATGAGCATAAAGATGTAATCTAGAAGATACTCTTACGATTCTTATAAACCCTACTGTAGTACTATGAAGACCTTTTCTATTGTTTTTTTTTTAACACAGTAAACGCACATAAACAATTTTATCTACCACGTAGAAAGTTATTTGTGTGTACTTGTTGTGTTTATCAAAAATAAATAAATAATAAATAAATAAATAAAACAAAAAAACAAAAAAGAAGTCGGGTCTTAATTTACGGTACAAAGTGATGAAACCAAATAGATTACCAAATATTTGACTTAATAATTGAACACGATTAAAAATGAAGTTAACCTTACCTGGCGAAAGCAACAGGCACACATCTTTTTTGTTTGGTGTGAGTCCAACTTAGATTTGGATTTAGTGGTGGTAATATGAACGGTATGACGCTCTTGAACCCCGCGCGATGGCTGCAGCCACACGCTTCCTTAATGAATTTCTGTATGTACATTATTAATTTGTTAGCATCGTGACTTCTTTTTCCAATCCATTATAGATTCTTCTTTTTTATTCTCTAAGAAAATGATCACATATCTAGGGTGACAAGGATGTCATTATTAATCCATTTACTTCTATCAGGTTTCTTATTCGAGTCGGATCTGTTAACTGTTTAAAAATTTAAGATCAAGATTATTGTTATCCCATCAGTACGATAAGTGAGCTCATCCAATAACTACTGTGGTAGGGTGTGAGGAAGACTACGACAAGAAAGATGTGTTGCATGCTCTTGAAGCCTAAGAGATGCTAGTTGTTGGAGACTTAGACTCAGAATACTTGTCATTTTATCAGTGCAATTAGTGGCTCACCTAATGACCACTAGGACAGGATGTGAGAAAGCAATGGCAAGAAAGATTTGGTGACTGCTTTTGAAGGTTGGGATCTACTAACTGTTAAAGACCTAGAGCTAGAGCTGAGATCCTTATCATCTCATCAGCAAGTCAAGTGGGCTCACTCAATGAACATTAAGACAAAAGTGTGAGGACAGCATTAATAACTTTTTTTTTTAATGAACAAAAAGGGTAAAACTTATAATAGGAGTTATACTTATATTTTATTAATAGATATTGTTATTTTAAAAATTGGATTAACTTTTTAATGATATGATATACTATTAGAAACAGTTCTATATGTCACATTATAAATTTTTAATATATATACCTACCGACCGTTAAAAAGATTAATCTAATGACTAAAAGGTACAGTTTTATATATTATAAGTTTTTCCATTTAATCTTTAGTTTCTCAATAGTAGGTATTTGAGAAAAAAGAAAAATAAATATGGTGCGAACTTTGAATTTTTTTTTAAATGGATCTGAATTCTAAACTCAAGAGTCTATATTAATGATTTTTTTTTTTTTGCATGTATACATTTACGATTTATTACAATACTCTATCATCACTAAGCTACATATTTACATGCTTCCTTTAAACGACAAAGGCTGTCACAAATTCAAATTTTATAATATTACATTACTGTTTGTGAATTTTGTTTTGTCTTTCAAAAAGGCCCCGTTTTTTTTTTTTTTAGACTCCCAAAAACAGATTGAGAAGTGTAAAGGGTAAAGAAATCTGAGTCTCACATCGTAAAAATATAACAATAATAATAAACAAATGAGGATATAGAGTCACTTCACTTAACAGGTTGACCTTTTAAGATAGAAGCTCAATTCCTTAACAGTTTCAAATTCCTTTTTCATCTCTCTAACTTTCACATGATATCAGAACACAACAAGTTCAAACAAGCAATTCGATCCAGCCAATATAAGATTAGTGACTCCAAATGGAACACCATCTTATGAAGGTGTGTTAAGAGTAAAGAAACCTAAGTCCTACATCAGAAAAATATAATAACAATAATAGACATATAAGGATATTGGGTCACTTCACTTAACACATTGACTTTTTAAAATGGAAGTCAATTTTTTAACAGTCTTAAATTCCTTCTACTTTTTCTCTCTAATTCTTCTCAAGAAGGTAAGTTTTTTTTTTTTTAGGGGAATTCAACTGACAAGTTATTAGGCTAGTTGTTATATTCAATTTGATAACTATCATAATATTAAAATAGAGTTTGTAGTGTCATCAGTAGTGAAGTCAATCTATTCTTTCAGCCGGGTGTATAATAAGAGGGCATTTGGTTAGTTCACTCCAATAAAATAATTTCAGCTATTTTTTGTCCTTTTTCTTCAAAAAAAAAATTTTAATTTTACTAATCACATCTCAAATTCAAACTTTAAAATCCATAATTTTATTATTTCAAATCAAAATAAGATAATTTATTGATAAAAAAAAATTATATAGAATTTCAAGAATAATAAAACAAGATTTATACTGATTTTTTTTTCACATATATTTTAATTTTATATTTTTTAACTTTAAACGGTTCATTTTTAACCAATTCTAAAACTCAACCTAACTTCAATTCTTCAACACAAACAGATCAAAAAAACTGTTTCAAAAAGATAAAGTCTTTAAAACAAAAAAAAAAATTTTAAGATAATCAATCCTTAACAAGGATAAAATAAAAATAAGTAAAGTTTAAAAATAAAATTAAAAATTCAAATCACTGTTTGGGTCTTCGTCATTTCATGTATAGGAAGTAGCATGCATGCACGTGATCTGACTAGCCCTGTCACTGACGCAAACAGCTGCAAATGCATTATGGCATGAAATTTTTGAATTGAAGTCTTTATAAATTATTACAAATTGCGTGAATTTCTTGAATTGCCATAACTCAACATACTGTTTATTGCCATTCTAAATCCGATACAAGTTTCGGGAGTCTCTCGATGGTCAAAACGGCAATAAACTTTGAATTAAACGCGAAGACCCTCCCTCGCTCCCTCCCAAAATAACCTACCCTATAGGCTAGGTCTAAGTGTGTGATCAAGAGCAGCCCGTTTCTGGTAGGTGGCCACTGGCTACCACATTCGTGCAAATTAGACCCGTTTCTACTCCGACCATCTTTAATATATTATTAATTTAATGTATTAGTGATAAATTTTGATATTTAAAATTAAAAAAAAAAAAAAAACTCATGAATGAAGTGATATGTTTAATGTTAAATTTGACAGATATTAAAGTTTGTATTCAATTTACTTCGAAGCATGATTAATGTTAAATTTAACTTTTTCTTTTAATTGGTTGGTGTGTTCACTTTTATAGATTACAACCTTTTTTTTTTTTTTTTTTTGGAATTATATAAATACTAGAACTTCACTTTTATACAATAAAGATGATAAAAAGTAGAAATGATACTTGAAATAGCATTATACTATTATAGTATAAAGTATGAGAATGCTATTTTTCACTTTCTTTTGTAACAAATACAATATTGATATAGTCAAATACATTAAAGATGGTCTTAGAGCCCATATGATAGAGTTTCTGTTTTTGCTTTTGCTTTTAGTCAGTAGAAGAAAAAAAGTAAAAATTATGATTTTTCAGAAAGTATTTAGAAATCACATTTTCAAAATAACTTCTAAAGACAAGGTGATTTTAAAGTTTTCTAATAAGTAATAAAATTAATTTAAAGTTTATTCAAAAAAATGTTTTCCGATAATCATATTTTCTTGTTTTAATGTGAATATTTTTATGACGATTAATAGCTTTTCTGATAAATCATCTAAATTCATAAACAGTTTATAGACTTAAAAAGTTAAAAATAACTTTTAAAAAATTTTATCAAATCGACCCTTATTTCAGTTTTCTATCGATATCACTTTTTATTTGAATGATTTGACTAAAGTTAAATAAGAAAAAGTTAATTTCAATCATTTTTAATGCAATCAAATCATGAATTAAAAAAATAGGCATTTTTTATAATGATTTATCAAACCGATGTTTTCCAAACTCCTCTCTCACACATAAATTTGTGGTATTAGACATCTCTCATATATTAATTTATATTAATGCTCTATTTATCACGATAGAATATGAAAAATAACATTATCTTACTTACTTCAACGTATAATGTTATTTGTTTCCACTTTTTTTTTAACATTATTAATATGGTTTAAAACTCATGAAAAAATAACTTTTAGTATCTAAAAAAATTAAAAATGAAAATATTGTACTAGAATATATGAAAAAATTAAGATAACAATTAATAAAAAAAAATTAAATATGATATATTTGACTATATCTTACCATAAATTTTTCACAAAGTTGTTTAGTATTAACACATTAATTTAACATGACACTGGAGATTCTCTAGCAGATTCTCTAACACTTTGCTGCAAGTACGAGACCAACTTATTTGGCTGGACTCTAGAGTACAATTTTCACGACTCTTGTCAAAATTTTTATGTTTTAATCACTGTTTGGCCCATTATTTTTGTTCTTAGATATTATGTTGTACTTATTTGGATATTATTGTTTCCCTAACGTGGTGACTTTGTTTGGGTTTTGGTTGGTTTGAAGTTTGAATCTGTTTAGTTCCACTATCGGAAAGTTTTCTCAGGCCCAACTTCTGACTAACAAACGACAAAGTTGGGCCCAAACTCCATGTTTTAAGGGTGTACTTGGATCTCACGCACAACATATTATGGACATGATCATGCAGGCTGAGAAATCCCGGTACAAAATCTCTCTGTCTCTTACTTCGCTTAAAAAGGACAAAATAAAGGCATTTTTACAGTGTCTTTCGTCCTCTCTTCAATCGCCGTCACATGGCAAATTCATACCTGTTATATGGTTTTTTTTTTCCTCTTACTATACTTCGGAAGGACAAAAGACACTACTTCTGCAGTGTCTTTTATCCTCCCCTCAATGACTGTCACGTAACAGGTAAATGACCGCCACATCACGGGATCACGAGTTTAACTAGTATGTTATAAAAGTGGAATTACAAATATAAGAAATTGTAACATATAGATATTTTTTTAAAAAATTCTTTAATGATAAATAGCGTTTTTTAAGTAATTGTGATAAATAGTATTTTTTACGATTAATAATTTATTTACAAAAATAATATACAAAGTAAATTTATCGTAAATATATTTCGTAAATGAATGACATACCATAAAAATGTTAATTTTTATCTCTTTAAATTTTGAAAATAAAATGCTGATTACTATAAGTTTTTCTGAACACATTTAAGTTAGATATAATTGCATATTTATTTTTCTTAGATATAATTGCATATTTATTTATTTTTTCTGAACACATAAAATAAATAAATTTGCCCTCTAAGTTAGATAAATATAATTGCATATTTATTTATTTGTTGTTAGAAAATTTCAGAGGGTAAATTATATCTAAGTTAGATATTTATTTTTCTTAGATATAATTGCATATTTAATTAAAAGCTGTATACAAATGTTGTTGTTAGAAAATTTCAAAGAATAATATAATATGCTATGTTTCTCAATACTAAGTTTTTCTGAACACATTTAAGTTTTATATATTATAAGTGGATACATGCAATAGACCACCACAAAAATTTAATGTGGGAAAGAACCCAACACCGTACGATAGGGTCCACTTATAGATTAAGAGGACTCGGCCCTATTTGAGATGATGTTTGAAGATGGTATTTTAGAGGTTAAAGATAAGTTAAGTTTTGAATATGTGCATTTAATGAAAATGAATTATTTTGAGTGAATAAAATATAAAAACTTAAATGTATTGAGAAAAAAATATCAATATGGATATTATTTTGTTCTTTATAAAATTCTATACAATTTAAAAAAAAAAATTTCATTTGGACTTGAAATGATAAAGTTATGGACTTTTAAAGTTTGAGTTAATTATAGACCTATAGAAATATAAAAATTGAAAAATAATTTTAAATTTAAAAAATTATGATCACACATGTACCCTATCACCATGCTTTAGCTTTACCCACAATCACAACTAAGTTTCGTAGAACCATCAAACACATTCTTCCTAATTCCCCTATAACCAAATTCTTCTTCTTCATCATCTTCATCATTATTTCCGATTCCGATATGGCTCCAATTATGTCTCGAATAGCCATAAACGGAGCTGGGGTTAGCGGTATCGCCGCGGCCAAACAGCTAGCCCACCACAACCCTGTACTCTTTGAGGCCAGCGACTCCATTGGAGGGGTTTGGAGTCACTGCTCCTACAGATCCACCAAGCTCCAATCGCCTCGCTGCGACTACGAATTCTCCGATTTCCCTTGGCCCGACAGGGACAACTCTAGCTTCCCTTCTCACCTTGAGATTGTGGACCATCTCCGGTCTTACGCCAAACATTTTGACGTGCTCAAGTACGTTAGGTTCAATTCCAAGTTGGTGGGACTCCGGTAGCTCGGCAACGGCGAACCGCCGGCCGATGGCAGATCGCCCCGCGAGTACGGCAGCCTCTTGGCGGGTCAGCCCGTTTGGGAAGTTGCTGTCCAGACCAACGGCTCCGAGACCATTCAGGTTGTTATTTTCACATTAACTGACATGCATGATTTTCTTTTACTTAGATTAGGGTTCCAAAAAGCTGAAGAAAAGTTGAAAAAAGAAGTTTGTTCTTTCACTCGGACGAAAAATGAATGATCCAAAATTTTGCTAGGCTTGTGCATGTGCATGTGAGTTATTTAGGCATTTCTTCCTTCCATAATTAGACTACCTATATATGCGTATAAATTTAACATTACATCACACACATATATATATATACACAAAGTATAACGGATCACTAAAACAGATATACATATGTGTATATGGCCTTGATATGATTTCACATTTTCGTTTTGTACATATATTATTGCACCAACTGAAAATTATATCTGTACAACTTCACTAAGTGTCATAAAGAACCCAATTTTAGTTACATAAGTATTATTAAAATTTATGATACATACACGTGTAGATGATGGACTAGGATGATATTGATTCATAATTGGTCCATCAATAGTGGTTAATTTATAAATATGGGAAAAATAGGGGTGGTATGTCACAATTTATGTCTTTATTAGATTTACACGTTCTTACTTATTTGTGATTAGATTTTTATCATGTTGATCAAGTTTATTTATGTGATAGAAATCTTAAGTTTTAGATTATGGGACATAAATCTAAAATTGATGCCTTACATTATATTGTCAAGAAAAAGCTCTTTGATGATCATGGAAAAACCATATATGATCATAAGCATGTTTATACATATTTTTGAAACACAAAAATAAAACTTATATTTATATCATGTGTTTCCTATTCCAAGTTCCAGTACGTCTATGTATAATTATATATGGTGAACATTTGTGTCATTTTGGCAAGCGCAGGGTCTCAAATGTTTATACACACAAAAACACACGCATATGTAATATTGCATATATATATAAGTATTGTGATCTGACATTAATTTTATTTTATTTTGCTTAATGAATATTAAATTAAACAGTTGTATAGCTTCGAGTTTGTGGTGGTATGCATTGGAAAATACGGAGACATACCAATAATACCAGAGTTTCCAGAGGAGAAGGGACCAGAGATATTTGAAGGGAAGGTTTTTCATTCTCTGGATTACTGCAAACTTGACCATGATGCTTCTACTCTTCTTCTCAAGGACAAGAAGGTCGCTGTCATTGGCTTCAAGAAATCTGCCATCGACTTAGCATTGGAGTGTGCAGAGGCAAACCAAGGTATATATATATATGTATGTGTGTGTGTGTACCTTGGTTTGCCTCGGCACACTCCAAGGCTAAGTCGATGGCAGATTTCTTGAAGCCAATGACAGCGACCTTCTTGTCCTTGATGGACCACTATTGATGGACCAATTATGAATCAATATCATACTAGTCCATCATCTACACGTGTATGTATCATAAATTTTAATAATACTTATGTAACTAAAATTGGGTTCTTTATGACACTTAGTGAAGTTGTACAGATATAATTTTCAGTTGGTGCAATAATATATGTACAAAACGAAAATGTGAAATCATATCAAGGCCATATTCACATATGTATATCTGTTTTAGTGATCCATTATACTTTGTGTACATATATATATATATGTGTGTGTGTGTGTGCATGTAATGTTAAATTTATACGCATATATAGGTAGTCTAATTATGGAAGGAAGAAATGCCTAAATAACTCACATGCACATGCACAAGCCTAGCAAAATTTTGGATCATTCATTTTTCGTCCGAGTGAAAAAATAAACTTCTTTTTTCAACTTTTCTTCAGCTTTTTGGAACCCTAATCTAAGTAAAAGAAAATCATGCATGTCAGTTAATGTTAAAATAACAACCTGAATGGTCTCGGAGCCGCTGGTCTGGACAGCAACTTCCCAAACGGGCTGACCCGCCAAGAGGCTGCGGTACTAGCGGGGCGATCTACCATCGGCCGGCGGTTCGCCGTTGCCGAGGTACCGGAGACCCACCACCTTGGAATTGAACCTAACGTACTTGAGCACGTCAAAATGTTTGGCGTAAGACCGGAGATAGGCCAAAATCTCAAGGTGAGAAGGGAAGCTAGAGTTGTCCCTGTCGGGCCAAGGGAAATCGGAGAATTCGTAGTCGCAGCGAGGCGATTGGAGCTTGGTGGATCTGTAGGAGCAGTGAATCCAAACCCCTCCAATGGAGTCGCTGGCCTCAAAGAGTTCAGGGTTGTGGTGGGCTAGCTGTTTGGCCGCGGCGATACCGCTAACCCCAGCTCCGATTATGGCTATTAGAGACAAAATTGGAGCCATACCGGAATCGGAAATAATGATGAGGATGATGAAGAAGAAGAATTTGGTTATAGGGGAATTAGGAAGAATGTGTTTGATGTTTCCACTAAACTTAGTTGTGATTGTGGGTAAAGCCAAAGCATGGTGATAGGGTATTTATGGACTGAACATGCATGAAGAATTTGGAATTCTTTTATGAAGAAAGCCCCCCGTTAAGTGATGACCATTTCTTGATCGACAATCTTATGTTGATCACTATTTATTATATATATATATATACAAATGTCGAATATGCTAGCTGTCGAGGGGGAATTTCCTCCACTTGGGGGGATTTGTCTTTGATGATCTATTCTGGCCTGTGGAATATATTTACATACACATATATGTATATATAGTTCAATTTCCTTATGCTTTCACACCTCGATCAACCAATACTAACGCAAAGTTTGTGAGATTATTGAGAAATCAACAAGGCAACTTATAAACTTTATAGATAATTCGGTAACAATACAAATTTAATTAAGGGGAAAATAATGGCAATAATATTTTATTGATCTCAAGTAATTGGGAAGTTACCACGAAAAAAGAGAGAATACCCAAATGTCACATTAAAAAATACATGCTTGCATGTGAATATGCGTAAGTTTCTGTAACTCCAATTTCCAAACGCCCGCAACTAACTACAAAAAACAAACATATATTTATACACACACACATATATGTGGAAGTACCCAGATCCGAATCAACATCTTTAACAAACGTCGGCTTCGATCTCTTTTTTATTATTATGTTTTAAAATGTTGATAGATGATGAGAAGAAATCATCTTATACCATAGAGTAGTTAATTATGACATTCCAAACAAGTTTGCATTTGATTTTCAGGCTCCAATTCAAAATTCTAATATCAATTTTTGTCTTTTTTCTGAAATCAATAAAAAGTATAATTAGTTTCTAAAAAGTCAACCAATTCCAACTTAAAAATTTCATCTCTAATCGATAAACCAAACAAAAGCTTAAGTTTAAGTTGGCCTCATTCTTAATTTGACAAATATCGAGTATAATAAATATATATCTATTTATGCATGCAGGCTGTGGAAAGAAAAAAGAAAAAAAAAAAAAAAAGGGAAGTCATATATGCATGTCAATCCAATATCAAAATGCACAAAACAACTAAATAGCACAATTTTTTTTTTCTATAATATTATTATTAACTATTTCTTGAGATCTCTAATTCTCATGGTAGTCAGGGTCAGGTATGAAACTTTACTTAAAAAGAAAACTAATTAAAGACCTTCTCCCAATTTTTATGGTCTTGATTATTAATAACTGTCGTGGTTATATATTTTTGTAACTGAAATCTTTCAGTACTAATCAAAGAACTTAAAGACATATAATAATACGTTATTGAAGAAGGAACCCATTTTCTTTTTAATACGCAATTTTCAATTTACTATTTTTACACCTGCATCTGCATGCACCTTTTTTTTTTTTTTTTTTTTTTTTTGAAAAGCATCTGCATGGATATTTATTATTATGTTGTATTTTATTGTATAACAGCTTTCTATAATAAAATATATATGTTCGTTATAATACGCATTTTTCAATTACTACTTTTGCACCTGCATCTCCATGCACTTTTTTGTTTTTCAAGGCATCTGCATGCATATTTATTATTATGTTTTATTTTACTGTATAAAATCTCTCTATAATAAAATATAAGATAGGTTAGTATATAATAAAGATGATATAACAAGATACCAACTTAATCAAGAGGTTGTTGTGAACCATGTAAGTAGCGGCATTTATTGGGAGCCACAGAGTAGTAAAAGAAATATATTTTGTACAATTACAACATATAATTGATAATTGTGACTTTTGAAACTTAAAAGTGCATCTTACTATTGGTTACAAGTTTAACTTGGTTGTATATAATTCTTACTAATTCTGTATTTATTTATGATATTTAAATTGTTTAATTGGGTTAGTTATATTGTTATACGTTCTACTAATTTTAATTACTTCTCAATTTCTCTCTAATTTATTTTTACAAACTACTTACAAAGGTATATATATTATTTAAATTTAAAAAACGTATTTCACTTTCATCCTAGTATAGTTTATAAGTAGAAAAATTTCACGAAACGACATAGATACGCTTAAATAGTTTATGAAAAATATTTTAGATGTATAAAAAACATAACCCAAAAAAAAAAAACTCTAAAAGAAATCATCAAATTAAGGGGAAAAAAATAGGATCTTGAATTTTTTGTTCTCTAAATATTATACAAAGAGTGTAATTGATGAAATTGAAATAAGTTTTCAAATTTAAAAGATACGTTTATAATTTCGAAAAATAAAGGAGCCAACTTAATTAAAACTAATAGGTATAATTATGTAATTAACCATTATAAATTAGAATCCCTTGAGAGAGGGGGGAGGGAGAGTTATGTAATTAACCAATATAGATTAGAATCCCTTGAGAGAGAGAGTTAATGTCCACATATTAGTGCAAAGGAAGTCTCCACAAATTTTAGAAAATTGTATTAAATCACTATCCTAAGAAGTGACTGCCACCAGTATGAGTCTTTATTACACATGTATCTATCATCCAACTTATCACACTAGTTTTTCTTGTCACTATTTTTCTCAAGAAAAATTTGTTTACCATATATCACAGGTACTCTGCTTAATTAATCATGAAATATTCTTCAAATCATAAGTAGTGTTGACTCACCAAATTAATTAATTTAATTAATAAATATGATATTTTTAATTTTTAAGGTTTTCAAAGGCAATTACAGGGCAGCTTGAGGCCACCGCCCCACTGAATTTTTTGTTTTTCAAAACAAGGTCTAAAAAATTCATGAATTTTTTTTTTTCTGTTTTACCCCAATGACGTACAATGCTTTACACATATGTCCCCACTAATATATTTATTTGTTTATTTAATGTCAAAAGCTAATGTGTGTATTTTTATCGTAGTAAAAGTTTGGTTCCGTTGCGATTCAAACTTCAATGGCATGTTTATTTACCCATAATCAGAGTGATCATGAATCAGAGTGGGTAGAATTCGGAGTGGTCTGGATTTGGTGTCAAGATTCAGAGTCAGAATATGTTGTTTACTTGAGTTCCAAGAATCATCGGAATCACTATCAATCTCATTCATGCGTTTACTTAGAATAAGAATCGGAGTCAGTTGCTACATGTAAATTTACTTGTATATCCCTTTATTTATTATGTTTTTAAAAATTAAAAAAATGATTAATCAAAAGAAAAATAACCATTACGATATTAAGACAATAAATTAAATTTTATAATTTTTTGTTTTAAAAAATAAAAAATAATAAAAAATAAATTAAAATAAGTAAAGTATAAAAAATATATAAATAAAAACATAATAATATATTGTGATAAAAAAAAGTTCCTTATTTACTCTAATAACATTAATAGTAATTAGAATAGTTATATAATATTAAGTTAATAAAAATATATTATATTTGGTTAATAAAAATAATTAATATATGTTATTATTATTTTTTAATATAATTTTTTGCAAATAAACTGTATAAAATGGTAATTTAATTTTAATAGTGGGAATAGAAGTTACAATCTGGAGGGAGTATGAGATTGCTAATCTCATTCTTCAATCCCAAATTGATATGGGATCCACCATTTTCACTCCCATTCCAGAAAAAAAATGAGTAAGTAAACAAGAGATTGACTCATATTCTCCACTCTCATTCCCTACTCCTGATAAGTAAACATGTTACAAAGGTGATGGAGAGAAGATTTTACATGAAAATTGTGTATAAATTATTAAGTACTTGAAACACTCTTGGATGCTTAATCACGATGAAAAACGTAAGAAACAATCAGTGGGGAAAAAATAGTTACAAATTAGATTTTTTTTTTTTTTTTTTTTGGCGGTTGCAAATTAGTACTACTATTCTACATTTATAAAACATTGATGATTTTGTGTCCAAAAGTCGAGTGATATGCCACGGCAAACCTCATGAAAATGTCAAAGCTAATTCAAAGAGACTGCAAACATTTTGCGACTGAACAAGTCAGTATACATACATACATATATATATATATATATATATATATCAGTAGTTAATTTGGTAGTTTCAATATTCAAACCCAAAAATGAATTTGCTAATCCAATTTTAAATTGATAACTACTACTATCTAAGTCTAGCCGTTATCAAGTTAAACATAGGACACTCAACAGAGACCTAACTTCTAGTATCTGGGAGATTCTATGAGTTTTACAATATATTTATATATTTATATACACATATATATTAATAAGAAGGTAATTAAACGAACGTACTCAAGCCCTAATTCATGCAACTGCTAAGAAGCTTAAAACTATTACTTAAATAGCACCCCATCCATGCAAGAATGATGAGTTGCACTGTGAATTGAAATTAGAAGAGGAGAATTATAGGATTATATGTTGACGTCAGCTTTATGTTCAACTTTGAAAGAGTCATAAATTTTTTTTATGAGACGTTAATTAAACTAAATTTTGAGGTGAAAAAGTTATTCAACTTTATATATGTCTTTTTTCTCTTCTTACGTAAACTTTGTAATCTAATTCGATAAACTTTAAAAAGTCCAACTTTGATATATTGTTTTATCTTTAGTTTCTCAATAGTAGGTATTTGAGAAAGAAGAAAAATAAATATGCAATTATATCTAAGTTAAATGTGTTCATAAAAAACTTATAGTAATCAGCATTTTATGAATAAATATGCAATTATATTTATGTTTAGATATTTATTTTTCTTAGATATATTTATTTATTTGCCCTCTGAAATTTTCTAACAACAACATTTGTATACAGCTTTTAAAATTGCAATTATATCTTAAATATTTTTTTTTTTGAATTTGGAGGAGGAATTCGAATTCTGCACCTTTAATGAAATCATATATGATATTATCGTTAGGCTATACCTACAATCATTTAATTATTAATATTTAAGTACTCGTATTTTAAATATAGAATCTCAAATAAATTAAAAAGCATTTATATTATTTTATGCGAATTCACGATTACTTTTACTCTAATTAAACTTTAAGAATTGAATTGAATTAAACTCTATTACAAATGGCTATGTTTGGAGTACAAACTCCAATCAAATGTTTCTAATTTTTTTTTCTACAAAGGAAAATTAATTTCACTATTCATATTTCCAAATCTTTCTTAATAACTCAAATTTTAAAAGACCATAACTTTTTAGTTTTAAGTTGAAATGGGATATTTTTCATGTTAAATTACAAATAATGATGAAAGGAATAAAATAAACAAGATCTATATTTCTATTTTTTTTAACACATTTTAAGTTTTTACACTTTTAACTATCACAGCTCACTTTCAACTAAACGCATAATTCTAGACATTCATTCATTTTCAATTAAAAAATTTTCAAAACTCAAAATTAAATGTATGCTCCAAACGCCACCAAGTTTATTTAACAAAATAAAAATAAAAATTATAAATATATGTATGAATGTAAAATATGAATATTATTATACTTAATTTTAGTTCAAATTTTTAGTCTAATTAACACTTTATCACCCTCATGTCATTGACTAGAGGTCATTGGCAAGTTCCTTATGGAACATGAAATAATCCCAAGATGAATTATATGACTTGCCCATTTTCCACAAACGATCCCACTCTATCCAATTGCCTTATTCCACGTGTTTAAGTCATTTCTTTACTCATCTAGCATGGTCAAACCAACCACCAAAAAAAAAAGAAAAAGAAAAAGAAAGAAACTTCTTACCAACCACTAACTCTATTACGAGCCGTCGGATTAACACACTTTCCCATCATTAGAAGACAAATCTACGTAGTCCAAACACTCGAGAGTAAATACTTGTAAAAATATACATACTTATAAAATGTTTAAATACACCACCGATAATTTACAATATCAACATAGTATTATCTGTGAGTTTTATATAATGAGACTCATATTTTATTAAAAAGTGACATTTAATAATATCTTACACTTGTGTCTTTCTAACGGACTTGATCATGTCTATATATATATATATATATATATAAGTGTTTTTTAATTTAAGAATAAATATTCGAATTATCCATTCTCATATAAAGCCAAACATGAAATATTTTTACATCATATATGTAACCACCTTTGTATATTTTTTAAATAGTAAGGAAAAAAAAAAAAAGAGTTAAAATAGTTGTATTGAATAGCACCAAATCACATATAACTTTAGAGTAAGATATGGAAGTAAAATAAATAAATAAATAAATAAATAAATAATTTAAGAGGGTGAGATGAGATTGCCTGAGATGCAAAGCTAAGGATAACGTGATTCGTGTAAGATTAGGTGTACTCACCCTTATATATTACGTGTTTCCACGTGTTTTACCATCCCCCCTCTGTCACGCTTCGGTATTTTATTTTTATTTTTATTTTATTATTTTATTTTACTTTTTAGATAGTATTTTATGTTTTTATGTTTTTTCTGTCTTCTTTATTTTTTACGTTAACGGTGTTGAAATAGGAGAACAAACGTTACCAATGATTTGGCAATACTCAATAGTCAATTTGATCACGTAAAGTCTCGTTTTATGTTGACAAGAAACTGAAATTAAGGTGTCGTAATTGTTTTAGGTTAAGTTCGACTGAAAAAATCTTTACCGGAAGAATTTGGACTGTCGGAATAAATGTTACACGTTTTTAAATAAGAATAGTGTCGAATTGATGAAGTTTTATTATAAGAAAAGATAGTTGACATTGCGGTAAAAGATCGTCGTTTTATCTTTTCTTTATTATGTAAATATTGAGATCTTTAGAATAGTTAATGAGAGCGTGTATATTTTTTTTTTCCCCACTTATATTTCAGTAAATTTACGAAGCAAAGTTAAATCAGATTATATGATTACGAATTTAATTGATGGCTCTAGAAAAAAAAATGATTTTATAGTTATAAAGAATAATATTGTGTACAATAGAGGGGTCAAAATATTAAATTAATCCAGAATACTTCATAGTTTAATTATTAAATTTGTACTTGACATATGGTTCTCGGACCGAGACTATAAAACTGAACTGATGAAATTAATGTGTATTAGTCATGCATAAAGAACACAAGGCGTTTTAAAAAAGAAAAACGAATTATCATTGGTAACTAGTATTAATTCAAATTGACTTTTATTCAGTCAAATTAGATGAAATTGGATTAATGTCCACACCTTTTCCAACATTTAGGACGTTGTTTTGGTTGCTCCCTTAACACTTCTGCCTTTCGAGTTTTGTTTCTGAAAGAAGAAAATTATTCACGATAAAAATAAAAATAAAAATAAAATAAAATAAAAAATTCTCTTTCATTCTTTGGACAAAATTTATTTTATATATATATATAAAGAAAGCTTCTAATGATGTAGATTAAGAATATTCTTCTCTATTCTTTTCTTTTAGAACAAAAAAAAAAAAAAAAAAACAATTTCCTTTTCTTTCAACGACAAACACAAAAAAACGATTGGATCAAATCAATTTAGTCAAGGGATTTTGAGGTAAATAGCCCATTGTTAGGTCCAATTTTAAGTAGATGACTAAATTTATCATATTTAGTTAAAAAGCCTTTTTTTCTTATTAATAAAATTAAAATGATACAAATGCCTCTTTAATTCACTTATCGTTAACTCCTCCCATGATTTTCTATTGTAAAAACACAATTCAAAAGCCACCATCTTCATTTTCTTTGTAACAGCCACCACCACCATTCTTCCTTGCCATCGCACGCAACCACTGCCATTCACCATTGTGTTGTCCACGTTTCTGATTGTCGCACCCATGCTCATCATCCCCGTCGACCTCAACCTCTCTCTTTCTCTCATTATTGTCAAAACATCCTTTCCTTCACTATCTCAGTCGGTCTCAATCTTTTTTCCTCTTTACCGACAAACTCATACTCTATCCCAAAATGCTTTGCCAACACCTTCTAGAGATGCTTCCATTGGAACAAAATCCTCATTTGTTGCAGTTGAATTCCTAATTTTTTGCATATGGATCCACTATATCTCCGATCATTGTAGGTTAATCAACATTTGTTGTTGTTTTTGGTTGAAAACTGAGAAATTAAATTGGGAGTCAATCAGTGATTGATTACAACTTAATCAGTGATTGACCAAAGTCAATCAATGATTGATTACAAGTTAATCAGTAATTGATTATTGTTTATTGTTATTTGAATGGAATCCTAGAAAATAAAGTTGAGAGTTAATCAGTGATTAACTAAGGCTAATCATTGATTGACCACCAACAAGACATAAGAACAAAAAAAAAAGAGTAAAGAATGGTTAATCAGTGATTGACTACGAGTTAATCAGTGATTAACTACTATTCAGACCGTAAACACGAAACAATTAAAAAATGTGAAAAAACGGATCAAAGACATGTTTTTTTTTTTCAAAAATTGAAGAATGAAAACCTAGAGAATCGCCACTACAAAGAGAAATTGAAACAACCAAAACACAATAAATAATCAAATAATTCTTTATAAAATCTAATTAAAACACAAAAATAAACAAATCTTTTCAGTTTTCACATGAGATAGAAAGAATCAAATTTCATGTAAAATTCGAACCTAATACTGAGAAGGAGAAGGAGAAGGAGAAGAAGAAGAAGAGCATGAAGAAGAAGGAAAAAAAAATACTTTAAGAGCATAAATAAAAAATGAATAAAAGGATGATAAAAATGGAAAATCAATATCTTAAATTGACTAATTAAGTCAACTAACTAAATTAAATAAATATAGATCATAAATTTAAGATAGGGTGGCCGCAACCTAATTTTCCTTTAGTTAACTATTCCTAAAATTGATTTATCTTAAAAATAATTGGATTCCTTTGCCAACCACACTAAATACAAATTACAATTCGACTTATTTTTTATTTTTTATTTTTATTTTTTGCTAAAGAACTTGATATGTTTTTTAGTTGCTAATTTTTCATTTGGAAAAGTTCATCTTCTTCCTAAAATTAAAAATTATATATATACACATTTTTATAATTATAAATATATATATGTATATTTATACTCTTTGTGGTTCTGTTCCATCTTATTCAATGGCAGCACCAGAATCCGTAATTTGTGGTTGGCATCAGCAGCAGTAAATAAAAGCAACCGGACGAACGCCAAAAATTCCTGACCTTACACGTGGACCACAAAATCATGATTATTTATTTTTTTATTTTTTTATTTTTTTTTTGAGAAATCATGATTCTTTTATTATTACCCAAAAAATAAAATAAAATAAAATTCGGTATAAATTTTGGATCTACTCTTTCACTCGGCATCTTGGTTCTCGATTCTCGGCATCTCCCATCAGATCCTTCATCTCCAACCCCACTTGTCCCCATCCGACGGCTGACATTCTCTCTCTCTCTCCCCCTCTCCTCCCTCAATAAATTCCTCCACGCCAGCCTCGTGACCAGACCCCAAAAAAAACAAAAACAAAAACGTAAAACATAAAACAGCCTCTGAATAATTCTCTCTCCGGAGAACGAAACACCCGGAGGAGGAGGAGAGAGAAAGAGGAGAGAGAAACATGAACGTCCTGGATTCTCCTCTCGAGGCTCTCGCTCTCAACTACTTGAGCTTCGGTTTCTTCACCTTCGTCAACAATCTATGGACTTGGATCGCCGTCGTCACGGCCGCCGTCGGCTTCTGGCGGATCCGATCAGCCGGGGACTCCTCCCGCCTCCTCACGCCGCCTCGGGACGATCTTCGCAGTTCAAGCGGTCCTGCGCCGCACTCCGCGGCGGAGGAGAAACCGGCCTCGAGACCAGCTCCGACGAGTGCTTCTGCTCCTGCTCCAGCTCCGGCGACTGCGACGGCGATGGAGATGGTGAAGAGCGTTGAGGAAACTGGAGCGACGAAAGGGAGGAAGTTTGTGCTGTTGTACGACGACGTTGACGGCGAGTTGACGGAAGAATATCCGTCGGAGGAGAGTGACGGCGAGTTGAAGGCGGCGGAGGCGGAGGAGGAGTGGTGGGGGAGATGGGAGAGAGTGTTGAGGACGAGAACGGGGAAGACGGAGTGGTATCGTTACCAGGACTTGACGGAGCTAAACGGAAATGTGGTGAGGTTCTGGGATATGGATATTGATGTTGATAATTGTAGTAGTAGTAGAGACACGTACTGCTGCGGCCCAAAACGCTGCGTTTTGTGGTAGGCGTAACAGGGAGGGGTCTTTTTATTAGAAATAATATATATATATATATATATATTTAGGGGGGGTTAATTGAAAATTATAGCTCCATGTGGTTGTTGAAGCTTATCTAGAATTGTTGTATATATATTTTGCTGTCTGGAATGGAATTTAAAAACATCCAAATCCAATTCACTGCCAAAGATTGCAGTTTTGGTATTTCATGCATTTTTCTTCTCTTTCCTCTTTGTGCTAATATTTTTTAACTAGTTTCCCTATGGATTGTGTTAAATCTTTGATTGTGATCTTGAGCTTTTTTTTTTTTTTTTTTTTTTGTGGTAATCCGAAAAAAAAAAAATAAAAATAAAAAAAAGAGGTCAATGATGTCTTATATTCTAAATTCGTGTTAAAAGGATAAGTGGGAGACGTTTGGATCATTCATATCATATGATAGTAAAGATCTTGATCTTCGGCCTTTATCAGCTAACAGATGACTCGATAAAAATGAAGATTTTGAATAGAATTATTTCTTTATCATCATATCATCACCACCAATAAGGGTGCGATCTCGAGGAGTTTGTTTTGGGATGATTTGAAATCAAAGCATTATTTTTGTACTTTATTGGAAGTTGGAAGCGACGATGGTATATCTTTTTTTAGCGTAATAATATAGCTTTCTATAAATATACAAATTTCTAATATTTGAATGGTCATTATTATTGCTGCAAGTGAGTCTCAATCACATTAAGAAATGATGTTGGTTGTCACTTTCTTAAATAATATGCAGTTAACTACTCTGGAACGTCACTTATTATTTCATGTATAAGTACATTGATCCTAAAAACCAAATTAATTTCTTATATCTGATGATCTTTTAACTCTTATGGGCTATCAATTTGCAAGAACAACTTTCAATTACGTAATTAACTTTTTAACATATTGGAAAACGTATATATCATTTGTTTTGCCCTCTATATATGTACGTTTGTGGATAGACACAAAATTCATTTCATCGAATCTCATTAGAGAAAGGAAAAAGAGAGAAAATTGAAGGCAAAAAACTTGATTAATATCAGCCACAGAAGATTTTTTTTCACAATAATAAGATAAGATAAGATAAGATATATTTTGGTGTTGGATCAAGTTCATTTTGAACTCAACTGTATTTTATAATTAATTTTTTGTCTTTTTTAAAAAATCAACAAAAATTATAATTAAATTTTAAAAAATTAATCAATTTCAATCAAAAAATTTTATTTCACTTCAAATTCAATCCGAACATTAAACACACCACACCCGAAGTGTTTCAGTTGATGGAAAAACGCACGAGGCAAGTTTTTATTTTGTTTTCTTGCCAGTGAATAAGAGGCAAATTTGGGATGAAATTTTCCCTTGTTTATAAACGACAAGGCCTTGATAGCTCACTAAATACAGCCACTTGTTCGCTTCACTCAAGTTTGAACGTGTTGCCAAAGGAATCTCTATATCTACAAAGCCGAGCTCTCAAATTAATGGCCTTGAAATTATCGACCAATATTAGTCTACCATACACAAATATTAATTAGGTTATTTTTATGAATGGTCACCAGATCTCAACTTGTCCCATTTCGGTCATGACATCCATTTTTAAATGTATAGTTATATATATATATATATATATATATATATTTGTAACATAGGTTTTGTAAAGTTGTTTTCAAGTAGATTACAATTGAACTTAATAATCCTTTTGGATTGATGTTGAAGAGAGAAGAAATAAGTGTATATAGTGCAGAATCATTCCATTTATTTTTGTCAGTAATCCATTCCGTCTAAAAATATATTGTTTATTAATAGAGTGATCAAATCGAATATATATTCCAAAAAAAAAAAACACTGGAATATCTATACTTCTAAAAATAAATATTGGGAACCAAATTAACAAGTAAAGTGGATATTTTTAGATCGATATTCTCTCATATTTGGCTGTTAGACTTGTAATATTTTCTTTATACATTATTATAACAACCGATTAATTTCGTAGTAACATTTTTCAATAATATATGGTTTTTGCATTAACAGTTACTGAAGGCATCATTTTACAAATTTTTACACAAAATTATAATTAAATAAATCAACTAGTTGTTTTAGGTTGTTTGTGTAAAAAAAAAAAAAAAAAAAATACAACTTTTGAACATGTCCAACTGCCGGAAAGTAGAATATGTGTCTTGCCTTTTTTTTTTTTTTTTTTTAATGAGTTTCTAATGTCTTGCTTGAAAATGATACACACACAAATACTCACACTCTGTAATTATGCATCAAGGTCCATGAGGAAAGTGCTTTATTAGATTATTTCTTTATCTATAAATCTTATACTAGATGCAAGCACCGTATGTTGTATTTATAATACATACATAAATACATGTATTTGTGATTGCTAGTATAAACATAATTTAATATTAAATATATGCATGATTGTGTTACAAGTCGTAGAATTTAAATCTTTCATCCAATTTTCATGGAGACGAGTTGAAAAAAGAAAAAAATACATACATAAATGTACTTAAAAGTTTATCATAAATTGTTTTATAAAAAGAAAATATATTTGAAGTCGAAATTATGAATCAGTATTGTTAAGTCTCCATTAATATCTTACTTTCCGTCTCAGATATGTTTCGGTCAAACTTGGGGGAGATAATCTGTTTCACTTTCACGCGAACGCTTAGTGCCCTATCGTCTTTTTTCCATGTCCTGTTCCGAATTTAAATATAACTGGCAGTTTGATTGTCTTGCGTGAATCGAAAAATCGGAATAATTATTTTGATAAGAGGTAAATTGAATTTTAGAATTATACATTAGACTAATTGGAATAAAAAAAATTGTAAGAATTTAAAACGTATACGGAAAATATATATATATATATCAATATAGATTTTATTTTATCTATCTCAAAATTTAATGTAATTTAAAAAAAATTATCTCATTTAAATTAAAAATAATAAAATTATGAATTTTTAATATTTGAGCTTTTAAATTAGAATTGAAGTAATGCATAGGATAATTGAGTTGATTTTTTTTAAATATATATATATATAATTAGACTTGGATAATCATAGACATTAAAAAGAAAAAAAAATTCCTACATATGGTTTTGTATCACATTATTACAATATGACTCTTGCAATGACATTAATTACGATGACAATTGTCATCGCAAATACCTCTAAGCCTCATTTAATTGATCAAGATTGACGGTTGACTGAACTAAGTCATCATAAATATTAATAACGACATTATTCAGTGATTCAAAAAAATCATGTTTCTTGAAAGTTAATTTTATATAATTTTTTTAATTTGACGTAATTTTGATTTTTGATTGTATTTAATATTTAAAAATATGTATTAGCTAGTTGGAAAGATATTGTACCATGCATTCGACAAACTGAAAAAGGCATTTATAATTGCCAGCACCTAGTACGGTCACGACAACCATGAAATTTGGCTATGTTAGGAAGGGCACATATATATATATATATATAGTGCTAATTATACGATCAAGCTAGCTAGCTAGGGAACCAGCAATATATGTATATCTGCAGCCTAGTCACTAAAAGCTTTAGCTTGTATTTGATTTATCGATTATAGATAAAATTTTTAATTTAAAATATATTATTTTTTTAAATTAATTATAATATTTATTGATTTTTTAAAAAAAATTATATGAAAAAAATATAATTCACTTAAAATTGAGTTGAAATGTTAAATAAGACACTAATATATAATATTCCAGGCCAAAAAATAATAATAAAAGAAGAAATACGAATGTAAAAGGAAATTAGGAAAAATGAAAAATCCATCTAGTCCTGTCCCTAGGGCAACTTGTGGAGCATAAAATAAAAGGCTTTAAAATACAGAACGCCAAACCCGACGTCTTATTATTTCGATATTAATAAAATGTGATGAAGGAAAAGAGCACCAGATTTTCTAAAGATCCAACTGGTGGTATTATGCATGTACGTGCGTGTGTATATATTTATACATATATGTATACTAGTATAAAGTAAGCGCTATGTACATGTGGGATAAATTTGAGAAAATTTATCTAAATAAGAAAATTTTAAAATAATAAGTAAAAATATATACATAAAAAGACTAAAAAAAGCACGTAAAAAAAATAAAAAAAGATAAAGGATTAAAATAAAAAAAATTAATAGCATGAAAAAGGGTTAAAATGAAAACAAAAAAAAAAGATTAAAATAAATAATAATAATTAGAAAAAAAAAAAAAAAACAGATGACCAAAAACTAAATACATAAGTGAAAAAAAAAAAAAAAAAACCTCGCGAAACAAAAAAAATGGTCCGAAAAGAAAATAATAAAAAAAAGACTAAAATAAAAAAAATTTTATCCAAAAAAAACCAAAGGATAAAAAAATAAATAGAAAAATTTTTCGTGAACAGGAGAAGCGATTCTCCTTTCTTATAAATGAATAGATACACTCAGATATGTATATATATACACACACATACATATATATTTAGCAGCCAGACAAAAAAGTCCATATCATATTGTCTCCACCGAGACTTATAATGATGCCGATATCTGACATGCATGCCTTAATCGTTGGCCCAAAAATAACTTTTGACAGAGAGACGCTAGTTTGGTTGCTTAATGTTAATGCGCAGAAGAAGTTTTTTTTTTTTTTTTTTTTTGTTCTTTCTTTCTTTCTTTCTTTCTTTTTTTTTTTTTTTTGTACTGTTAAAATTTTTTTTGATAGTAATCCGGTTATTTTTTATTTTTTAAGTTCACGTAGACATGAACACTCTATTGAGTTAGCTGGGAATTTGAACCTCCGACCTCCCGATTGATGAGATTCTAAAGTTATTTCTCTTGTCAACCCATCAATCCTTATATGTTGATATGCAAAAGAAGCTTTGGTTCAACTACTATAGGGCTTAAATTTTCATAAATTAATAACAATACACGTGTAATTAATAATAAACACATGCCATTCATTATATATACCAATTAATGTGGCAACTAAATAAACAAGTGCGATCGTTTGTTCTATCATATTTAGAAGTATGTATTAATAATGTAGTTCTAAACCATAACTGTGATGGTCACGTAGTTCCGACCCATAAAATCTTTTTAAATTGTTAATCTACGGATCAGTCTGGTATGTTCATCATCCAGATTGGACCGACCTTTGTTTGTACTCCGCTAGAATATTGTCTGACCTGCTTTTCATTAGGACTGCATCTGTTGGACAGAGTGACATGTTTTTTTCAGCTCTAAATCCTCAAATGTTCAATAATAATATGCGTTAGTAATCAAATGTAACATAAAATAAAGGGTTATTTGTAATATTGCCCTTTAAAAAGCACATCTCTTAATTATCATCCCAGTTATTATATCTAAGCTTTAAATCTCTAATTAAATAAGTATTAAGGGTCAAAAATCTAAGTAAACATAAAGAGATGACAAAATACATAAACATCTTTATATAAGTGGCCTTTTCACAAATTTTTTCCCCCTAAACGTAATAATATGGGCAGCCTGTTTTTTAGCTTAACCGTAAGAATGGTAGGCAGCTCTTTATTATTATTTTTTTCTTTAACTATAATGTCAAAATTTAACCTTGGTCATGTGGGGGTTTATCGGAAAAAGTTTTTTTTTTAAAGTCATTTTTAATAAATGTCCCTAAGTTTTTCAAATTTAAGAAAATGACAGCTTTTTTTTTTTTTTTAATAATCCATTAATAATGAACTACTTGATAATCAATCAGTTATATATTAACTAATATGACGTAATAATACATCACTCCATCAGTGAATTATCACTAAACTAGTTATATATCAGTGAAATAGATCATCATAAAATTCCGTAAAAGAAAACAGTCAATTACTTAAAACGAAAAAAAAATTCGACTATTTATTTAATAGAGTCGAGAAAGACCGACTCCAACGTAACTTTTCCAAGCATATCTTAGAACTTATAAATGAAATATATACTCTATATAGCCCCTATGTTCCAGCATGTGCTAGAAAAAGAATATATATATATATATATATATATATATATGTATGTATTGAGCTCATGACAAATCTATGGTCATCAAAAGTAGCAAACAGCACAATTATATGATGTTCAAAACCCAATTAAGCTATATGTCTTCTTACAAGGAGAAAATATATTATAAGCCGAGCCAGCTAGATAGCAGATAATATTTATACGTGACATATACATGACATAATCATAATATATTTTTTTGGTAAATATAATCATGATATATATCTATATATCTATATATAACAACTAAAAGTCATCCATCTCCCGGATATGCCGGCATGTGACAACCACTCCCACCTAAAAGTGAACTCCCCTCGTCTTTTCCTCCTTTTCCACTAGTTCCAGTACCATATTTGTTTTACGTCCAATTATTGTTTTGGTGGATATTGATGCTAAAAAAAAAATGTAGATTGTGGTTTTAAAATTTTAGGATAAATTGACGGAACTCAAATTACATATCCAAAGAGACATAATTCTTGAATTCTGAAAACAAAAATATATCTATAAACTTTTGCATGTTGAAAGAGTAAGGTCATGTTTGGATCTCATATTCATTTCTAAAATGTAATATTTTCTTTTTTAAAATGAAAAATCATTTATTTTAAAAATAAAATGATGTTTAGATATATTAAAAAAAATTCCTTTTTAAAACAAAAAGAGTCTAAAATTTGAAAAGTTATAAAATGAGAATAAATGGTTTTTGAAAAAGTGCATTAGGAGAATGATCCAAAACGATTTCAAAAATATTTTAAAATGATTCTAAAAATGTATTGTGCAAAATATATTTAAAAATAAGATGTCTATCATTTTTCAAAATAAGAAGAATGATGAAACAAAATTGAAAAAAAAACACTTTTTTGTTATTTTTTCCTTCCATTATGAAAATGAGCATATGAAATAAACAGAGAGTTATGTTTGAATCCAACTTTCGATTGGCTACGCTTGCCTTTTCTAAACGATTTTTTTTACTAGCCTATAGGGTTGGATTCTTATTATTATTATTATTATATTTTTTTTTTTGCTTTTCTTTCTTGTTTCTTTTAATATATTCGGTTGGGGGATTTTGTTCCTCCTCTCTCTATTTTTATTATAAAAAAAAATCTTGAAATCACATAAATGCAAAATCCTTAACCTCCACCAATTTAGATATATATATATATATATATATATATAATATTAGTCTAAAGTATGTGTCATGTACATGTTGGACATATTTAAAAAAATTTATTGAGCAGGGAATATTTAAATAATAAGCTATAAAAATAGACCCAAAAAAATCAAAAAACAAAACAAAACAAAAACAGAAAGAAAAAAACAACAACAAAGTATCTGGCAAAAAAAAAAAAAAAAAGAGGCATGAAAAAAAATACCAAAATGATAAAAGCACTAAAATGCTTAAAAAATTTTTGATCAATACAAAAAAAGAATTTAAAAAAAAAAACTAAAGAACCAAAAAAAAAAAAAAAAAAAAAAAGTTTTCGTCCAAAACAAATCATTAAAATGTTGGCTGAGTGTTTTTTTTTTTTTTTTCTCTTTTTTGTATGATGTATATAGATGTGTAGCTTAGGAGTTGGTAAAAAGGCTACGTCGTTGGGAGCTAAAAAACTGTACATTTCCCAAACAGTTGAAAGATCTCCCAACAGCAGCCAAGCCATGCACGCCAGACGCCAATTGCAAGTAGTTGCTAAAGTGATTAAATCATAAAAGGGGTAGCATATTCCTTTACCCATGCAGTCACTATTTCATGATTGCGTCCGTATATACATACACACACACACACACAAAAAAAATATATATATATATATATATACATGTTTATCATGATCTCTGCATGCCCAGTCAAAAATACCCGAGCCGTGACCGCAGCAGAAAATTTATCGACTTTAACGCAAAACTACACCTCGATCCCACTTATAAGATGATATTTCTGATCAGCAGTTGCATATCCAAAATATTTATATAAATAGACTCCTCACAGGAGTTTTATACAGATTATTTTTTAATACAATTTCTTTCAAATTCACATGCTTAGAAAATTTTCTTTATGGAAATTATTTTTCAAATTGGAGAAAGCCGTAAAAAAAAAAAAAAAAAGAAAAATTTAGTTTTTTAAGTAAAGAAAAAGTTAGGGAAGAAGACAGTTAAAGGATTTTCCTAGATGTTGAGAGGATTAATGCTTATTAAAGACCTTATAATCTGACTTTATTCCTTGATGAGAAGAGAAATATATCATCTCATCCTCACCGAATGCATAAAGATATCTTAAACATAATTTCAAATATTTTAAATCTTAAAAGAAAATCACCTGATACTCGAATCTAATTTGACCATCAACGGTCACCACCGTACTAGTCCATTATCCATCTCCTTGTGTGGTAAAGAAAAATCAACGTAATATTTATATATATATATATATATGCATATATACTAGATCTCGTATTATTGTCAATCCATCTGGATGTAGCAAATGAGATGGGGTGCACTAGGGTCCCATGTTCTGCATTAAAGTGCAGTCGGAGTAAGTCGATACATGCAATAGACCACCACAAAAATTTAATGTGGGAAAGAACCCAACACCGTACGATAGGGACCACTTATAGATTAAGAGGACTCGGGCCTATTTGAGATAATGTTTGATGATGGTGTTTTAGAAGTTAAAGATGAGTTAAGTTTTAGATACGTGTATTTAGTGAAATGAATTGTTTGGAGTGAATAAAATATAAAAACTTAAATGTTTTCAAAAAAAATATCAATATGAATATTATTTCGTTTTTTATAAAATTTATGCAATTTAAAAAAAAATCATTTGGACTTGAAATGATAAAATTATGGACTTTTAAAGTTTGAGTTAACTATAGACCTATAGAAATATAAAAAGCGAAAAGTAATTTTGAATTTAAAAAATAAAAAATAAAAAACATTTGGATATGCCCCCCCCCCCAAAACACCCCCTTGATGTTTCGTTTTAAAATTCATACCATCATCATTAAATTACGGGAGATTAACATGATGTGATTAATGAGTTTAGATTTAAGTTTTTCATCTCAGATTTTATCATTTTTTTTAATCAATAAAAAATATAATAAATTTTTAAAAAATCAATCAATTCTAACGTAAAATTTTTATTTTAACCAGTCACCAAACTAATATAACATTACGTTTCAAAATTCAAAATTCAGGATAAAAAAGTGTTACGAGAGTTATAATTTCATGAGGAGTTTTTTGAACTTTTATGAATGTGCGGGACCCATCTTTCTTTTGAGAGGAAAACTTGTAAAGCTGGTGGTGGTGGTGGGGTCCTTCTAACCCTCCTAAGGGCAACGAGGACTCGTGAAAATCACATGGTAGTCCTGCCAATTTTTTCAAACTTCAGCCACGTTTTGTTGTCGTTGTCCAACCAAACTTAGGAGCCCAATAATGACCATAAAAATAACAACACAAATTGGCAAAGGCCCGGGACTCTTGGTGGGGGTGCTTTTGCCGTAATACATTCCCAGCCAGTGCCCTTGTGAACTAGCACTCCCTTTGGGTGTACTAATATCTTGGGTTCTAAATTAGGGATCTTGGTATATTTTTATTTCCTACCTACCGCCATTATTTTTGTCTGCTTAATCATGGTTTAGTTAACATGACAAACATGACCTACGAAGACAACTTGCATGTCACTAAAGATGACTAAGTAGCACACCTATATGTAGCGATGAAATTAGAAAATTAATTTTATAGTATTTTTCCTTAAAAAAGGTATGTAGTTAGGTATTTCAATAACTAAATGTGACATCCCACGTAAGGGTGTGTTACAAATATAATATTAGAGCTGCTTGAATCGCAGAATTTTAATATTGGAGTGAAAAGTTATGACAAAAAATGTTAACGTTGACTTAGGGGTGCTACACTAAATGTGGGCATTAATGTTATTCTCATAAAATGCATGCACATTTAAAATTCTAAAGAAGTATGAGGAGTGAATCGAGTTTCAAAACATGAGCGGTGTACAATTATAATTTTTATTTTAAAGTGGAGGTACAGTTGAAGCGTTATAAAAACTTCAGAGTTCAAATCAATTTCTCAAAATGGGAATGGGGGCTTCCCCCCACTCATTGGTATGTAGCTTTTCCAGTAACTAGATATTAATAGTGGGGTGGTGCAGCGATAAAGAATATTTTTCCTTCTTCTCCATTCAGGATGCACCCAACTTTTGATACTCGGTACCCTCAACCAAAGGTCTTACCCATCATAGTTAGTATGGCATCAAACTCATGATGGTGTGACTGAGACTTAGTAGAATTAAGTGAGATTTTCTGTTTAATGACCTATGAACAAATTTCTTTTATAAACAATTTAAAAAGTGGAATCCTTCTTTATTTTAGTTTTTTGAAAAAGTAACACAATTTAATTTATTGGTGAGAAGAATAGAATGGGTGACATATATTCGTTTTTGCTATTAGAAAAAGAGGATTATTATTATCATCCTATCTCCCATCTCCTGTCCTTCATTCTCTATCCCATCTTTTATAGAAGAAATCTCAGGCCTATTAATGTAACAGAAAGAACATGATCTAATTCTACTCAAAAGATGGACTCCGATTCGCATAAACTATTATAGATCTAACGCTATATAATACATTAACTAATCAAGTAAAACTTTTTATATTAGAGTTTGTCAAATATCGAATATGAAAACATCTTGAGACTAGAAGAACGAAAAACAACCCATATAGTTATAATTTGCGTTGTCTGCAATTGATGTGTACAAAAGTTTTTGATGTGTTCTACCATACAAAGAGTACTCATAATGCTACCAAAAATTAAATTGGTTCCCTCTAAATGTCGGAGTACAAAAGAAAGATTGATATTCCTATACAACGTAAGCTTTCTTTACACGTAGTGTATAGATATGTATATTTACGGGTGCCAATACTGTATAAGCGCATTTATTTTTATGCTGTACATGCACTAATAGACGACATGAGGAACCTTGATGACCTATATATATACATATATGTGTGTGTGTATATATATATATGATAGCTTGATTAATTGAATTGTCTTCTCAAGTCAATTTCAATGGTTCTCATGTAATGTCCTATAATTTGCATGTTGGCAATTTCTATGGTTGGCTCTGAATTGGAGCCCCCCTCTCCAGACTGTTCTGCACATGCTTTGCTTCAAAATACCATCAACTCGTACTCTCGTTGGAAGGCTAAGGACAATTTTTCTTTTCTTTTTTTTTTTTCAATTTTTTTTAATATGTATATTATTTTGTATGTGTGTGACTCAATAATGTTTTTTTTTTTTTTTTCATTTTAATATGGGCCCCGTAGTTTAAAAGGGAATGGTCCCGCCCTTTTTGTAGACATTTTGAAGATCAAATTCTGGCCAACGATGGCAAAAAAAAAAAAAAAAAACAAAAACAAAACTAAATACAAAAAACAACAACAACTCTGGGTTTTGGCACTCTGATCTGTCAGAGATGCTGATGCTACTAACTGATGAGGGTATTTACTTCTCTATCCACCATTATTGAACTGTTCATGGGTAAGAGCATTAAATTCCAAGCTCTTCCGAGATCATCTCTACCTACATTCTTCATGTAATTAATTAGTCTATAATCCTCTGTATATATATATATATATATAAGAGAAATTATTTGGTGTACGGTGTGTATTATATCATTATGTTTATATAGTATATACATCTAACTCAAATTTGACATTTTAACTTTTGTTTATGTTAATCTTATGTAATTACATTTCTCTTTCCTAGTTTATATCATATTAATTGTCAATTCAAAATCTCCAAAAGAATTTCCTCAAAAAAAAAAATTCCAAAAGAATTCTATTTAAATCCTTTATATTAATTAGTTATCATTAAATTGCTATTTCCTATCCTGAAAACATTTTTTTAAATATTTGAATTTATTAATTAATATTACATTATTTTTTAATTTTAATTTATTTGGGAAGGAAATAAGGGTTCTACAGTTCTTTTCCCTCTTTCTTTTCTTTTTTATTGAACGAAAAGTTATGTTTTAGATTTGGAAAGAGAAATTATCATTCAAATTAAAACAATTATGCTTTGGGTTTTAGAGATCATATAACTGAGCAAAAGTAATGTATATTTCGACCATATATGTATTCTTCGAAAAAAACCAACCCAATTCAGAAAGAGCATGAAAATTTATGTTTACATATGAATACGAATATTATACGTAAGTTATTCAATGAAATTGTACCATATAACATATGCTATAGGTGCTCATGAAATATATAGCATGATTTTAATTAATCTTTTAAAACAAATTTACTTATATTTAAATTTACCCATGTTTCTCTCTCCTCACTCTCTTCCTTCTCTATCTCTCTCCGTACTCTCCCTCGTCACTCCGTCATAGAAAGGGTTGCGTCTGCACATGCCGGCAGCGGAGGACAGCGGTGACGAAGGATACGGTGGTGGACAGCGATGGGATAGCTCTCTTTGTGAACTTGCGTAGTGGGTTCTCCATCGCTTTTTGGAGGAGATTGATTCCTTCCAAAATTCTCACGTTATCACATTAAAAAATTATTTATTTATGAAATCCAATATATATAAATGTAAAATATAAAAAAAATAATAATCAATATATTTACTATGTAAATATTTGGATTACTAAATATACAACAAATAAGAAACTTAGTAAATAGATAAAAGAAAATATTGAATAATATAATACTGATTTAAAAAATTATGTTTTAATGAAATTCAATATATTTACATGTAAATATTTAGATTTACTGATATAAACAAATAATAATCAATATATTTACATGTAAATATTTGAATTTACTATATATGCAACAAATAAGAAACTTAGTAACTAGATAAAAAAAATTGAATAATAAAATACTAATTAAAAAATATTTATTTATAAAAATCAATATATTTTATGTAAATATTTGAATATACTAATATAAAAAAATAATAATCAATATATTCACATGTAAATATTTTAATTTACTAAATATACAACAAATAACTTATTTACATCGTAAATACGCATATTTCAAGTTAATAAAATATTGACATAACAAATTTAGTGCTTATAAGGTAAATTAAGTAATTTTTTTTTTTTTTACAAAACTTTGTATTCACAGGTTAAACTTGAGAGTAATAAAAATATTTACTTGATAAATTTATTATTTACAAGATAAATTAAGTAATTATTTCTTTAAAAATCTTTGTATTTACATGTTAAACATAAGAGCTATATTCTAAATCTACTTAGCAAATATTAATTTTACCCGATATTGCATGTACTATATAATATCAAATCTAAAAAATTTTCATAAATATGCAGATTTACAATTTAATAAAAATATTTACTCAACAAATTTAGATTTACAAGGTAAATCAAGTAATTCTTTCTTTATAAATCCTTGTATTTACATGTCAAACCTAAGAGTTATCTTGTAAATCTTACAACCGTAATATTAAATTTTTTTTTTTCAATCTTACTTATATTAAAGATTTACAAGAAAATAATTTGATTTACTGATATTTATCTATGGCACTTAATAAATCCATTTTATTTCACTAATTAAATCAATTTACCTATCAATAAATATTTTGTTTTTTATAATAATAAATGTTGTAAATACTTTTTTCTATTTTTTAAATCAGATAAATATTATGATTTACCGGTAAAAATCATTATTGACTCCTCTTTTTACTGTAAATATTTTAAATCTTTATGGCTTTATTGGGTTTTTTTTATTATTATTTTACAATTACATAACTTGAAATTGTAAAAATAGCCCTCAAATTTATAAAAACCTAAACCTAACCCCAAAGCATCCACTTGTTACAGGAGCTGCCGCTGTCACCGGAGATGATGGAGACGCAGCCAGAGAACATGATGCGCGGATGTCGTCGGAATCTGGACTCGAATCGGAGTTTTGCATGGGGATCCTGTTCGTTTCTCGTGGGGACGGAGACAACGAGCGACGGAGATGGAGACGTGAGTCACGGCGAGGCGAAGTCGCTAGCGAATCGGACAAAGCAGCCGCTGGGATGGCCGGCGAAATCACTGATGACGACGAGTGAGTCGAAGAAAGCAGTTGAGACTTGCCGGAGGATCTATCGGGCTCGCGATTCACGCTGAGATCAACGGCGCTTCGTAAACGGCGACGATCTCTGACCAGCAAAAAGCAGGCGCGACACAACGATCTCAGACCGGCGAGGAACAGACTCAGTTCTCGCCTCCCTCATGCTGCGACGGCGATGGCGATCGGAACTGGGAGCTTCAGATCTGGGTGAGAGTGGGGCCAGGGGAAGAGAAAAAGGAAGAGAGAGGGACATGGGTAAAATGGGGATTTTGAAAAAAAAAAGAAAAAGAAAAAGAAAAAGGAATATAATCTACTATTATTTTCCACCCAATCAAAAAATGCAACTATTTTCAATTCTATATTTGTATTATGCTATTCCACACATTCTCCCATAACTTTGGCACAATATGTGTTTCTTGCTTTTGCCATGCCCAACAACGCTTTATCTATATATATATATATATTGCGATCCTAAATAAATTTAAGTTTTCCCTCAAAAATACGAATTTAAATTTATGAAATAATTTTTATATATTAAAAGAAAAAATATTTAAACTTAACTAATTAATAGAATTTTTTGAAATCATTACTATAAAATATATGTAGAATATTTATAGAGATTTTCACTCAATAATTAATGAAACATGTATTAGGAAAGAGAAATATAATTACAAAAAGATTAACATTAACAAATCGTTCAAATGCTGAATTTTAGTCGGATGGGTATGCCACGTAAGCATGATGACGTGGTACATCCTGTTCACTTAATAATTTTTCTATATATAGAGGTATTTTTAATCCAGTAATAAGACAAGTTTGACAATTGTAATTTTTCAATAAACAATTTATAATTAATTGACTTCTTTCTAATTTTTTTATATGAAATTTTATGTAATATGATAGTATTGAACTATTGTTGATTCAAAAGCCAAAAATCACTAAATATTCTCAAATATTATTAGGACATGAGCAGGGATGCGGTGAATGACGGGATGAGATAGTATAGATTAGGACGGAGCTATAAATATTTTTCAATGGGGATATAACATTTTTTTTTATTTTTTTAAAATATCAAATTGTAAAATTTTAATAGGGTTAATAAGAATTTTTAATTTGTGAGTGAGCTCAAC
The DNA here is from genome assembly GCA_025413025.1 of Ficus hispida. Taxonomy (NCBI): domain Eukaryota; kingdom Viridiplantae; phylum Streptophyta; class Magnoliopsida; order Rosales; family Moraceae; genus Ficus; species Ficus hispida. The sequence continues at coordinate 6,268,477 of CM046369.1, read as the reverse complement.
TAAAAAATTAAAAAAAATTTAAGGTATAACTAATTTTAATGTGACAATGTGAGATTTGTTATTTTTAGTGGAGGTAAAAATTGAAAAACTAGGAAATTTTTGGCGTAGGCACCACCTACCTCCGCCGCTGAGTGTAGGTGCCTACGACAGGCAAAGATGGGGTGGCGTAAAGGTTAGAGTGAGATAAATGGCTTGGGGTTTTCTGCCCAAAAATAAAAAAATAGTGATTAGGATTTTGTTTAGTTCTTAATCTAAATTAGAAATTCATCAATAATTTTTTTATTTTTCGTTTTAAGGAAATTTTGGGTTTTTTAGATCAAAATTATGTATTAATTGAGAAAATGTATATATTTATGTGTTAAATACAATCTAAAGGTGTAAAAATGCATAGGCATAATATATTTTTTGAATAAAAGCAAAATACATAATATAAAAGAATAAATAGCACTCTAGGGAGGTTTGATTTGCTGCGCTCCAACAAAACATTTCCATAAGTTTTGTCTTCTCCCCCCCCCCCAAAACAAAAAGAAACACAATTTCACTATTCAAATCTTTAACTATCTCTTAAAAACTCATATTTGGAAACACCTTTCCATTTTTTTTTTTGTCATTTTCCTCTAGTTTTACTATTTATTTTTTCAAACATTTTCAAAAAAACTTAAATTTTAAAAATTCATAACTTTATCATTTCAAGTCGAAATGAGATTACTTATTTTTAAATTACATTAAATTTCGAGAGTAACGAAACAATATCAATATTACTATTTTTTTCTGAACACATTTCAAGTTTTTATTATTTTCACTCAAAACAGTTCATTTTTACCAAATATGCATTTTCAAAATTCAAGTTATCTCAAACCTCCAAAATATCATCTCCAAAAATGACCCAAATGGGACCTTAAAAAATCCATTTACATGTTCGTGCATGGAAAGATTCCAGTAATATTATTGATTTACAGACTTACAAATTCATGATTTATAATACTGCATGTTTTTTAGGCTAATATTGTGTCTAACTATGTAGATTACATAATTATCACATACTATATTGGTAGGACCTCCCATGCGGCTGAAAAAAAAAAAAACATATGTATCCACACACAAATTTAGATCCTTTTTTTCTTTTTGAAAGAATTTTATAGCGCTTTTAAGTATTGTACTTGTGCTCAATTTTAGTGGCACCACAATATCTAGCCCATAATGTCTTTGTTTGCCCAATGTAACCTATTTAATTAGAAAAAAAAAAAAGCATTACATGCTAATGCCTCGTTTGGTAAATGAGTTTAAACTCAAAATTTTCATCTCAGTTTTTATATTTTTCTGAATATTAATAAAAAATTATAACTAGTTTTTAAAAAATCAACCAATTCAAATTTGAAAATTTCAACTCAAACTATTCCACGAAACGGAACCTAAGAGGGTGTTTAATAAATGAGTTGAGTTGAAATTTTTAAATTTGAGTTGAGTTATTTTTTAAAAAATAATTATAAATTTTATTAACTTAAAAAAAAAAAAAATATAATTTAATTAAAATTAGTCCCTATTATCAAACACCCCAAAAGATCATTAAATGTATTTGTTATTTAACACACGATTTTGCTAATTGAGTTACATGAAAATAATTGTAGAAAATCAAAGCTATTAAATATCAATTTCTTAACCTTTTCTTAAAGAACAGAACTACAGAAGTCAAATTTTGATTGGTTGGTCTGATCATCATTAATTGAACAAGAAAATCGCAAGACATTTAAAGGCAGTGGCACGAGTGGAGTACATGAAATTAGTTGAGTTTTTTTTTTTTTTTTTAATTTTTAAATTATAAATGAAACATGAAATATGTTGAGTTAGGCCTTGAAATATCTCCCGGCTATAACTCTAGTCTACAGGGACCCGACTAGCTGATATAGGATAGGAAAATGGCTTTAAAAGAGTTATTGGGGTCCAAAGTTTGGTCGGAAGATATTTTTATGGGGAATTCTACGATAGCCGTCGTCACTTTACGATATTAATAGGGTAATTTTTATTTTTATTTTAACCATTTGATAGCTTTTAAATGGTTGAGATCAAGAATACATACCCAATAATCCGAAAAAAAATTACACCAGATATTTTCAATCCATTTCAAAAAAAAAAAAAAAAACCCTCCGAGGCTGCCCCTGCACCGGCGAGCCATCCGCCGGCGGACCCAGCAAACACTTGGGCTGTGGTCACATAGGCCACGGACGCGACGACCAATGAGAACTCGCCGGCAAGGTATATTGTGGGTGGGTAGCCGTCGCCGTCGCCGTCGCCGTCGCATGGTGGATTGCCGTTGACGGGGTTAGGGTTTCAACTGTCTTCGACGGGCAGAAACTCCGGCGAGACCTGTGAGTTGAAACCCAGGTCTCCGTGGTGGTCACGAAACCACGTCTCTGACCTACCTGGGCCTGGGTCTCCATGGATCGCGAGACCCACGTCTTTGGTCGTGAAATCCATCAACAATTGAACCATTTACTCTCGCGATCAGGGGGCCAGAGGAGATCGCAACCGTGTAGAAGTGTTATCCGCACCGTCTCTGGAGGTGGGGCTGGGTTCTTGCCGTCGGGGTGACGCCGGTTGTCTTCTTCATCTCCATCACGAGCCTGGGTCTCCGCCGATCGAGGGATGCGCAAGAGGAGATCTCCGGGTCGCTTGCGGTCAGTCTGGGTGCCGTCGCCGGTGAGATGAGCTGCCGGCGTCCCGAACAAAGCACGATCTCCTCCGCCCAAATACTGATGACCGCCGCTGCAACCTCCGGCGATCCTCACTTGCCAGCCGGTGGATTTGGAAGAACAACAATCAAACAAGAGTTCTTTTTTTTAATGACGTCTTCAAATCAGATGTAAGTGAGTTCACAATGAATTTTGTGTACTCATAACATCCGAACCGTTTAAATTAGATCGGACGTTTGAAAGCTTTTACACTCTCAATGAAGAAAAATGACTTTATTCCATTGTGGAATTGGCCATCTTCTATATATAAAAATATAATAATTTTAGAGATTTATTGTGCCGACTTCTTGGTGTGTCTTTGCTCTGCTAAATTGCTGTGCTTTGACTATAGGATTTTACGTTTTTTTATATTATTTTTTATATGTCCACTTTATTACTGAACTTTAGAAAAATAAAATAAAAAGAAAGTTTTAACCTTATCGATAAACACGGCATTGGGAAAAAAAAAGAAAAAGGCAATGACCTTTTTCAGGACTCTTTTTCTTCTTGTTTTGGAGATTAATCTTCTTTGTTCAGACTTAAGAGCTAGAAATATCTCGTTTATTCACTGGCCTCCAAAAAAAAGTACTGATCCCCTGCAGTAACCAACAGTTTGTTTATCATTATCATCAATTATGAAGTTCTTGACCTGATTTCATGCAGCTGGTAAAATTTTAATTTTTAGTAAGAAAAAAAAAGTACGGTTATTAATATGTAATAATACCTTTAGCAATAATTTTTGTCTATATTTGAGAGCTCTTTCGCCAATTTTGATAAGATAGAAAGAAAACAAGAGAGAGAGAGAGAGAGAGATAGAAAATACAAGTGAAAAAAATAATAGGAAGTGAAAGATGTTTTATTTTTATGTTGTTTGGTATAATAAAAGAAGAAAAAATAAAAAATAATATAATTATTATTTTATTTTAAATATAAAATTAATTTTAAAAAAAATTTAAAATTATTTAATATCTGGAACTAACTTACTTTACTGATCAATAAATCTTAAATAAAATTTTAAAATTAAAAAAAAATTAAGAAATTGATTTTTTAATTAAATTTTTTGTTTTGTTTGTTTTTCTCTCTCTATTCCGCACGCGCAATTCAATTAGTAGTTTTGTAAAATCATTAATACACACCACTGTTAGGGCCAAAAAAGGCAAAACCCCTCTATAAAAGCCAATCCAACCTACCAGTACAATCAACCAAAAAACTAAAAAATTAAAAACCCATTTTCCTACTAATAAAAAAACAGACCTCACTCTCACTCCCACTCCAAAAACAAAGTAAGAGTTCCCACCAAAAGAAAAACTTCAATGTCTCCTCTCTTCCTCTTCGGCTTCCTCCTCCTCCTCTCCGCCCCGTACTCCGCCGCCGGCAGCCGCAAGCACCAAGGGCAGGCGTCGGACCTCGTCCGGACGTCCTGCGTCCACGCCAACTACCCCAGCCTCTGCCTCCGGACCCTCGCCGCCTACTCCGGCCCGGCCCGCACCCCGCACGACCTCGCCAAGGCCGCCGTCAACGTCAGCCTGGCCCACGCCGGCCGCGTGTCGAAGTATCTGGCGCGCACGGCCGCGTCGGGCTCCGGCGGAGGCGGAGGAGCGGGGGGGAGGAGGCAGAGGGCGGCGCTGGAGGACTGCGTGGAGCAGATCGGGGACTCGGTGGAGGAGCTGAGGGAGACGCTAAAGGAACTGAAGCACCTCCGTGGAGAGACGTTCCGGTGGCAGATGAGCAACGCCGAGACGTGGGTGAGCGCGGCGCTGACGAACGAGGACACCTGCCTCGACGGCTTCCAGGGCGTCTCCGGCAAGCTCAAGGCCGACGTCCGCCGGAAGATCACCAACGTCGCCCGCGTCACCAGCAACGCCCTCTACATGATCAACCGCCTCGACCAGGCTCGCCGCCGCACGCCCTGATCCTGTGGCCGGCGAGTACGAACTACTCCAACTGCTCTGCCAACTACCTCTAGTTTGTGTTTTGCTTCCTTTTTTTGTTTTTTTTTTTTTTTTTTTTTTTTTGAGTTTTCTCAAGCTGTATCTACGAACTACGATGTTGTTACTGTTTTCAGATTAATGATATAAATATAAATGTAGACATATATACATATAGATGTATAAGATACAACTGCTTTTGGCTGCAAATTAAACAATTTTAATTGAGATTAATTTGGAAGTTGGAGGGTAAAGTGGGGATTTTAAATATTTTAAAAATAAAATGAGAATAACCTTAAAATTGCGTGATTGACATTTAACATTTGTTTGGTTGGTAGTGTTGAGTTAAAATATTTGGTGTGAGGTATTTCATTTTTAAAAATTAGTTTAAAAACTTATTAAATTTTCAGAAAACAATAAAAATAAATAGAAATGTTTTTATATGCACGAATTTAATTGAGATTAATTTGGAAGTTGGAGGGTAAAGTGGGGATCTTAAATAAAAATAAATAGAAATGTATTTTTAGGTACGAATTTAATTGAGATTAATTTGGAAGTTAGAGGGTAAAGTGGGGATTTTAAACATTTTAAGAATAAAGTGAGAATAACCTTAAAATTAAGATACGTTACTGAGATTCGACATTAAGCATGCCTTTGGTTGATAGAGTTTAGTTAAAAATATTCGGACTGGAATTGCTTGATTTTTAAAAAATTAATTAAAAAATTTGTTGACTTTTTATTAAAATACAAAAATGAATTGAAATATTTTAGTTTGAAATTGTTTATTAAACGAGGGTTATTTTCATAATTTATTAAATTTGATGAAGCGGCGAAGAGTTTTCTATATTCAATGGTTGGTACAAAAAATTGGACTGAAGTACAAACTTATTTGAAGGCAAAAGCTAAAATTTAGAATGAGGAAAGACGCATCATGTCACATATATAAGAACGTTTTCGTTAAACTTTTAAAGTATTTTACTAAACTCGGAGGTAAATTCTCATAATAAAAAGGTCATAGTGTAATTTGTCAAATATTTACTAAAAGTTTACACGATAATATATATATATGTATATTTAAAGAGAATTATGGTAGGAATGGGTTAAATTTTTTACAGCAATATTTTTGGGGGCAAGCATTGGAAGAGGAAGAATGGGTTAAATTTTTGCCAAAAACCAAAATGAACTGGGATGCGATCCGTGACCATTTGTACTGCGGGTAAATGGCTGAACAACTCCATGTGCCTCTGCTATGCCAGCTTCTGAACGAGTCAGAACTGCCCAATTGGGCTTCACACCACACCACATGCTAATCTAATCTCTCTTTCTCTCTCTCAATTTTTAGGTTTTTTTCTTTTTTCTTTCTCTTATTATATGCTCAGCATGCATTTGAACATAGGTTGAGAAGTAATTTTTAAGTTAAAGTTGATTAACTTTTAAAAGCTCGTTATATTTTTGTTACTAAAGATAAAAACTGAGATAAAAAACCTTAGGTTGACACTAAGAACCAAACACCAATCAATCTTACATTGGTTATTGAAATACCTATTCTTTTTTTTTTTTTTTTTTATCATGCAAATAGCCTGTAAGTTGGTGTTTCATAAAAAAAAAAACTAAACTAAATTTAATACGTTCAGATATGTGAGCTTTAAATAAAGTTAAAATCGTAATTAGATGTTTCTGAAATAAAATTGTACCTCTAAAATATGTATGATGACGTTATATATATTTGACAAAAGTAGTTTACTTTTAAAATATATCTGATTAAGGTACAATTTTTTTTATATAAAAATATTTAATTATGATTTTGTCTATGAATAAAACTTACGTGATCATAACGTTTTCATTTACGACTTTGATCAGAACTTGTTCACTTTTAAATATTGATAGAGGGATTTTTAGTGTTATAATAGAAAAGTTGAAGGGAGTATAATGTATAAAAACAAAATTTCAAATTCATATGGCAAACACAAATGTCTCTAAATTTTAACCGTTTGAAACATGTATTTTATTTTATTTTATTTGAATTTGAAACCTGCATTTAGTGCCAAGTGAAGTTTTCTGTCACAAACCCCAAAGAATTCGTGGGCCTTAGTGTTACCAATTAAACGTCTTTAGAAGGAGACAACAAAATGTGTCATGTCCACATCCAACATGAATTGCTGTCGACAAATCTATACTTTAAATCACTGTTTCATGTTTGTATTAGGCCTGTACCATCGTTAAGTCTTCGCTTAGTATTTTAATTTAATTCTAATTAAGTTATATATTTTTTATATTAATTTTTTTTTAATTAATAAAAAATTATAATTAATTTTTAAAAAATTAATCAATTTTAATTTAAAATTCAATTTTCACTTGACAAATCAAACTAAGTTATACCATAATAAATATATTTGACTTTTGGGGATTATCCCATTCCCCGACAAAGGGCATGCGCAAAAGAAAATATGATGTCATGCAGCATTATGCATGGGAGGACGAAGTACTATTTCGTTTTTGTTTTTTTGTTAGGGTTAATAACAATAGACGATAACATATTCAGATAATCTCATACGAAAAAAAAACCCGTTTCGTAATATATAAATCATTTTCGAAGTGGATTGTCCATATTACTTGACTACTGCAATAGTGATGATTTGAATCCAAAATCTCTAGTCAAGAGAACAAGCGTATTACCACCTTACCTAATTACTCGATGGTTCTTAGACTCCATTTGGTTTGCATATTGGTTGCTATTTTGAAGTTTTTTATTCGATAAGAAAATATGAATAAAAACATTTGAATTGTCATTCAAATTGATGTGGTATGAATAAAAATAAATTCTAATTTAAAGGAAATAAAATTTGAATATGTGTTTTTAATATAGGGCTGAAAATAATTATAACAAATTTTATAAAATCTCAAAGAACATGACAGATTTTAATGAGTTATATGCATGACAGATTTTGAAAAATATTTTTAATACAAATATTTTTGGAGACAAAAATGATATTTACATATTTCTCCCAAGGTTTAAAAAAGGACCAAAACTACTAAAAGAGTGAACGTGCTCTTTCATCCAAGGTCCAGTAGTCGTCATGTGGTTGTTTCAATTCCCGTCATGTGACTTTTTTTTTTATCTACTCCGCACGCACTTCGCGTGTTACTTGTTTTGCTTGTTTATTATACATGTATTATCTTATTTGTGTCCTCATTTCTGCCCCTCCAATAAAAGTATGATACATGTGTAAGTAAAACAATTTTTTAATTGATTAGATATGATATATAATTAAATATAATATTAAATTAATTGTCAGATATTATTAAAGGGAAGCAAACTAAATAAGGGGATAAAAGAGTTGGAATCCAAAAAAGCCAAAGAAAATTGCTATGGCCACGTAGACAGGTTGCTTATAATGGGCTAGTAACGGCCCAAAATCAAAGCCCAAGTACGTCGGTACTTGAAACTATCCGAACCGAAACCGTTTCTTTCATGACGATCCGAACCGTTTCGTAAACTCCTCTTCCCTTCTCTCCAGTCCATAAACCCTAGCTACACCCTAGCTCCTCTGCAACGCGTAACGGCTACTGAGTCAAGTCTCACCATGGAAGGCATTGAAATGGAGGACGGCCTCACGCGCCACCTCGACGACACGGCCAACGACGGCGACTTCTGCAACTCGATCCTCTCCCGGTTCGGCGACTCCACGCGCGCCGACCACCAGCACCTCTGCGCCGTCCTCGGCGCCATGTCGCAGGAGCTCAAGGACCAGAGCATGCCGTCCACTCCCGTCGCCTACTTCGGCGCCGCCTGGTCCTCCCTCGACCGCCTCCTGTCGGAGCCCGAGCCGGCCGGCCACGTCATCGAGGCTCTCCTCACCATCCTCTCGCTCCTCCTTCCCAGCATCCCCGCCGCAATCCTGAGGAAAAAGGGGGATTCGCTCTCGGGACTCGCCGTTCGTGTCCTCCAATCGTCGTCGGCGACGACCGGTGCCGCGATTTCAGGATTGAAGTGTATCTCGCATCTTCTGATCGTCAGAGACGCCTCCAATTGGTCCGAGGTTTCTCAGTTGTACGGAATTTTGTTAGGCTTTATCACCGATTCGCGCCCTAAGGTGATTTCTTTTTTCTTTTCTGTAATTCATGATTATTTCCTTTTTCTTCTTACGATTATAGTCGACAAAATGTAGAATTTATAATTTGTTTGAGAAAAGAAGAGATTAAAGGGAGAAAATTTCTGTTATTGTGTTTGGTTTGGTATGATTTTCGCCTCTAATTCCTTAAAATTGGGTTGTTCCAAAGATTTGAAATTTTACTCGTCTGTTTCCTGCTATTTTCCCGCCTACTAAACAACCACAGGTCTTGAAATCCTTTTACTGATCCTCTCGTCACTGTTCTTTCTTTCGCTTTTCCCTCCTACCAAACAAGCTCATAGTGAATTTTGTTTTGTTTTGTTAACTTTTTGTGTATGTTTGCTGCCATATGAAATTTTTGCAAATTGGGTTCTGAACAGGTGAGAAGGCAAGCCCAGTTGTGTCTTCGTAGCGTTTTAGAGAAATTTCAGAAGACGTCTTTGGTGGGACCTGCAAGTGAAGGGCTTACAAACACATTCGAAAGGTTTCTTTTGCTTGCTGGGGGATCAAATGCCGATAGCAATGAAGGACCCAAGGGAGCCCAGGAGGTCCTTCACGTTCTTGACGCTTTGAAAGACTGTCTTCCACTTATGTCAACGAAGTATACAACGGTTATACTCAAGTACTACAAGACTCTGCTCGAGCTGCGCCAACCCGTCATTGCGAGGCGCGTCACCGATAGTTTGCTTTTGCTCTGCCTTAAGCCAGATGCTGTGGTTTCGTCCGAAACATTGCTTGATATATTGTGCTCACTAGCAATTTCTGTCGGCATGAACGAGACATCTGTGGATGCCATGACCTTCACTGCTCGGTTGCTTGATGTTGGAATGGTCAAAGTGTATTCGCTCAATAGACAACTTTGCGTGGTTAAACTCCCTGTAGTGTTCAATGCCCTCAAAGGTCTGTCTCACAGTTTTAGTCCTGTTCTTTTCAAACTTTTGGACTGATTGCCATTAGGTTTTAATCCTTGTACATTAAACAATGTGTGGGAAATTATTTTTTGAAATGAATGTCGTGGCAGATATATTGGCGTCTGAACATGAAGAGGCGATACATTCAGCTGTGAACACGTTGAAGGGTTTGATACTTGCTTGTCTTGATGAAAGCTTGATAAAAGAGGAGTGGAAGAGATTAAAAAAGTGAATTTAAATATGGATTCCAGAAAGTCTGGGCCGACCGTCATTGAAAAAGTGTGTGCAACCGTGGAGAGCTTAGTTGGTTATCACTACACTGCTGTTTTGGACCTCTCGTTTCAAGTTATTTCATCAATGTTTGATAAATTAGGTACATTATTGCTGTTCCTGGTACTTATGCTTTTTTCAGCAATGTAGTACAATTTTAGTTGCGTTGGTTCTTCTGTGAACCCCATTTATGGATAAACCCTTCGACGTACTTTCTTGTGCAGGACCTGATTCTTCTTATCTAATGAGAGGAACCCTTAAGACGTTGGCAGATATGCAGAAGTTGCCGGATGAAGATTTCCCTTTCAGAAAACAGGTATCTTTTTCATTAGTGATCTCATTGTGAAAGATACTGTTGATTCAATGTACAACACGTGTTATTTTCCCTCGTCTCTGCAACTTCTTTGACATACTTCAACATGCAGCTGCATGAGTGCCTTGGATCAGCTCTTGGCACAATGGGACCTCAAACTTTCTTGGGTCTTCTTCCTTTCAATTTGGAAGCTGACGACCTAACAGAGGTGAACGTTTGGCTCTTTCCAATTCTGAAGCAGTATACCATTGGTGCCCATTTAAGCTTCTTTATGGAGATTTTGGATATTGTTAGACAGATGAAGAGGAAATCTGAACAGGTATGAAACTCTTTGTATCCCGAGAACGCTCATTTGTTTGTCCATTCGTTTATCCTTAATGGAGTTTCTGATTTGGGACAGCTTGAGCAACAAGGACGGGTTTATGCTTCTAGGAGTGTGGATTCACTAGTATACTCTTTGTGGTCCTTGTTACCTTCATTTTGCAACTATCCCTTGGATACTGCTGAAAGTTTCAAGGATTTGCAGAAAGATTTATGCAATGCCCTTCGTGAAGAGCCTGATATCCGTGGAATAATATGCTCCAGTTTGCAGATTCTAATTCAACAGAATAAGAAAATTTGCGAAAGTAATAATGATACATCTGATCTGGATGATTCTGAAGTGGGTATTGCCAGACAACGAGTGATGGCTTATTATACACCACAGGTTGCAAAAGCTAACTTGGGTGCATTGACTGAATCGGCTCGTGAGTTATTGACTGTGTTGTCAACTGTTTTCCTTAAATCTGGAAAAGATGATGGAGGTTCTATGCAGGTACTCCGATCAGATGATGCATTTGATACACTCATTTTATTTTTTTAATAAAAATTGGTACTTCTGTTTACAGCAGATTTTTTCTTGTTCTTGATATTGCCACTATCATGTAGTGGAATTTTCATTAAATACTCAGCTGGCTCACTATATTTGGTGTGTTGAGAATATAGATGAGAAAGGATTATCATGCGGACTTTTTTCGTGTAAAAGCAATCTTTAAGAAGTGAATCAGCTTGTCGCAATATTTACTATCACATTTTATTTTTTAGAATTTGACTAACTACGTTTATTTCAATTACAGTCTGCTATAGCTGAGTTCGCTTCAATAGCAGATAAACAAGTTGTATCAAGGTTATTTACAAGGACGATGAATAAGCTTTTGAATGCCACACTAAAAGCTAGAGAAACAGACAATTCCAAGAAATCTAATGCTATGTCAATTGATGAGCCATCTGATGAAAGTTCACTTTCAGTTGTAAGGTTGTTTTCATTCCCTTTATCAGGATTCCTTTTTTCTCATCTTGTACTAGTTCCTCACTGTGTTGTATATATCATTCACTTTTGTTTTCTCAACTAGTTCCTTATGAACGTATTTGGGCGTTCAATTTATTCCTTGAGTTAGTCTAGTAACTTGTGTATCTTAATTAACTGCAGGGGACAGCTACTTGACTTGGCTGTTTCACTCTTACCCGGTTTGAATTCCAAAGAGATCAGCACTTTATTCACCGCAATAAAGCCTTTGTTACAGGTTTGCTGTTATATCTGTATCATCTAATGGTCTAATTTGGTATTATAGAGGGTGATCCTGTTAAGATTTTGCATTGAAAAGGCTGCAGTAACTCAACTATTCATGACTGCAGGATGTTGAAGGTTTGTTACAAAAGAAGGCTTACAAAGTCTTATCACTTATTCTCAAGGTATGCAAAAGCTTTTGAGTTATATGCAGTAATGTGTGTCCTTTTCCGTACAATATATATATATATATATATTGGGATGGTTGGAATAAGAGTAATTATGCACTAATATCCATCAAGAACCGTTCTTTGCATGACGCTTCTCTTCCGTTAGAAATAGTATGTAAGGTATTTTTTGTTGACCTTTTATTTTTCAAGGGGAACATGTTACGTATTAAGAACCTGCAGCAAAGTGTTACTCGGACCATGGTTTACGGGAAATTTTTGTAATTAATCCTTTTCTTTTCAGGTTTTTACTTTTTATCAAGAGGAATACCAAAGATGCATTCATTTGCTTTTAGTCAATATTCTGGTCGCATATTGCTCTTTTTATCAATCATTTTTAATTTATTGACTAATATGCCTTCTAACTTATGGATATTGTTCGACTCTTTATGTGCTCAGATCAGTGATAAGTTCCTGCCAGAAGAAAAGAATCTCGATGAATCACTTCAACTTATGATTGAAGTGCTGCCTTTGTGCCATTTTTCTGCGAAAAGACACAGGCTTGATTGTCTGTACTTCCTAATAGTTCATGTTTCCAAGGTAAATTTAAACTCTTTTTTTTTTTTTTTTGATAACTTAAGATGCAGTTTTACAACATGAAATTGTTAACTAATGTGTTGATTTAGGTTCCCATTTGATTTATTATCTGTCTTTAGGTTAATATTGAGCAGCGAAGGCAGGACATCATAGGTTCTTTCCTGACGGAAATAATACTTGCACTTAAAGAGGTAATATTTTCACTCCCAGAACTTGTTTGTTTCTTACTTTCTACAATTGCTGTACGTATTTAAAAACTGAATTACTTCTGCAGGCTAATAAGAAAACGAGAAACAGAGCTTATGAAATTATTGTCGAAATTGGTCATGCTTGTGGAGATGAGGAGAAAGGAGGAAAAAGGGAAAACTTGTATAAATTTTTTAACATGGTACTGCCTTTGAATCTTTTTACCGCATTGAAATATATATTGTGCAGTCTCGCCTTTAGGTAACAATACTATACTGATTTCGAAATCCCTTTTAATACAATGTAGTAATTTCATGGTCACAGGTAGCTGGAGGGCTGGCTGGCGAAACTCCTCATATGATCAGTGCCGCAGTGAAAGGCTTGGCTCGTTTGGTTTATGAGTTCACTGATCTTGTTTCAACTGCTTGCAATTTGCTTCCGTCCACATTTCTACTACTTCGGAGAAAGAACAGAGAAATTGTCAAAGTTTGTTCATTTTCTTCCTGATTAGCGTTTCAATCACATTTTAGTTAGATGGAATAGAATCGTAATCATTATGCTTGTTTATCTTTCTCTTCATTTATCCATTATTTGTAATTCATCAACTAATTATCTCTTCATTTCTTTTTAATGCAGGCTAATTTAGGTTTACTGAAGGTACTAGTGGCCAAATCAAAAGCCGATGGCCTGCAATTACATTTGAGGAGCATGGTCGAAGGCTTGCTGATGTGGCAAGATGATACCAAATCGCACTTCAAAGCTAAGGTTGGCTTTTATTCAGAATGTTCTTGGTGACGTCTGGTTGTGTTTTACTGCCCTCATGGTTCAAATTGTTGATGATTGAGCGTTTTTGGTCAATTTTAAATTTTTCCAGATTAAGCTTCTACTGGAAATGCTCGTCAAAAAATGTGGACTGGATGCTGTCAAGGCTGTGATGCCCGAAGAGCACATGAAACTCCTTACCAATATCCGAAAGGTATGTTTAAATGCATAATGTTAGGATGAGATTTCATATGGGCGCTTTTGTGAAAGATATTCATGAAGAGGCTAATGCTTGTTATTACTTATTATTACTCGAGTGCAGATCAAGGAACGAAAAGAGAGGAAACTGGCTGCTCCATCTGAGGAAGCTAAATCTCAAGTTTCAAGAGCTACTACATCCAGGTAAGGACCAAGTTTCCACCAAAGCCTCCACTACTATTCCCTGTTAAAAACCTTGAATTAGGGTTTCTGCCTTGTTATGAAGTGCGTGATACACGCAGCTTTCTCGAAACGTTCCTTGGTTTTCAATTCTCGAAGAGCAATTGTGGTCAAAACTATCACGGTACCACCTTTCCTCTGACCAAAAAAAGAGTGCTTGGATTAAATACCTGGGAAGGGAAGTATTATGTGAAGGGTAGGATTTTCTGACTCTTGCTGTTGGAACGCAAAGAAGAAAATCTAAGAACCATTCTCCTTTTCCAGTCAAAAAAAAAAAGAACGGTCGCCTTGGTAGTGGTGAACTATAGAAGTAGTTAAATGCATTTTTCATTCTCTAAAACTAGCTAAATAGTGAAAATTGTTGTTGTGGAGTTGTTCTGGGACACAAGCCTCAAAGCTTACTTCTATTTTTTGAGTTTCTCACACTAGTGACATAGAGAGATGTTTCTGAACTTTGAAAGTTCGCATCCCAGGAAAGCGATGGAATTTTGTTTAGAGGCTTATTTTATGAATAGCCAGTCTAATGGTTGTCTCTTATGTCATTTGGAGATTAGTTCAGCTTCGCTTATGCTAATATTTATTAGTCCAGCTTCGCTTATGTTGATTTTTTCTTTCCAGGCTAAGCAGATGGAACCATACAAAAATATTTTCTGATTTTGCTGATGAAGAAACAGAGTACAGTGATGAAGACTACATGGACACCCAGACAGTCACTGGTGGCAGGCGGAGCAAGGCTTCCTCACAGTTAAAATCAAAAGCATCTTCGTTGCGGTTAGTTGTGTTTCGGTGTTTTTAATCTTGGCTGTATACATTTTTATTATTTCGGTTGGTTACAGCAAAGGATAATGTTATTGTTTTGTTAAATAGAATATTTTGCTGCTTGTTAACGCTTGACTTAAAGCACGATAATTTTAATTCTTGAGGTCCAGGACCAGAGTGGCCAAGAACTTGCCCGAGCACTTGTTTGACCAAGTAGAAGATGAAGAGCCACTTGACCTGCTTGATCGACAAAGAACAAGATCAGCGCTCCGATCAGTGAACTTAAAACGTAAAAGCGCATCAGACATCGAGCCAGAGTTCGACTCGGAGGGGCGACTGATAATAACCGAAGAAGGAAAGATGAAGATGGAAAAACAGTTACACCCCGAGATGGATAAAATGAGTGAAGCTGATACTAATCTGTCCATGAAGTCCAAGAAAACTCAGAAGCGGCAAAAAACATCAGATTCTGGGTGGGCTTACACGGGCAGCGAGTACGTTAACAAGAAGGCCAGTGGTGACGTGAGGAAGAAGGACAAGCTTGAACCGTATGCATATTGGCCACTCGATCGCAAGATGATGAGTCGTAGACCAGAGCATCGGGCGGCTGCAAAGAAGGGGATGGCCAGTGTGGTAAATATGGCAAAGAAGCTTGAAGGTAAGAGTGCCTCAGGTTTTCTCGCTGCTGGGGGCTCGAAGTTTAAAAGGAGCCATAAGAAAACCAACAGGAAGAAAAGCAGATAGATATGGCTCAGAGTGCGTCTTATCATATATAGTTGGGAGTGTCCTTTTTGTTGTTTGTAATCTTAATTCCCTTTCTAATTCTTTGATTTGATTAGTACTGAAGAGTACCGAGTGGGTATTCCAATTTTTGACAGTGGTGCATCAAATGGGTGTCTATAATATATATATTTTCAGTTCTTCTTGGGGTAGCATGTAATTATTATAATGCGGAAACATGCTATGAAATTTGCGATTTGTGCGCCGAATATTACTTTTGCAATTAGGTACACAACAGCCTTTGTGGGGAAAAAAGCCCTATACAAGTTCTCGTTCCCTCGTATATGTGTGCATATATATATATATATATATGCATATTTTAAGTACCAACTTTTAAGTCCCTAGTGTTTACCAATGAAAATATATATTACGGTTTTAGCCATTTTAGAGGATTTATTCTTTGAGAATTTCTACTATTGGTAGGTTTAATTATAAAGGTTTTAGCCATTTAAATTAATTTTTCCCTATGAACAGACTGTTAAATTGATTAGACGTCCAAGTTTTTCGATAATCAACAATGGAGTCAATATATTGTTTCCATAAGAGCGTGTTTCCAACACAAGGTGACTTGTATAGTGATAATTAATTTTTAATAGGACAATGAGAAAAATGTAAAATTTTAAAAAGTAAAATAAAAAATCACTGAGGGCGGAAGCCCTCACTTTGCAAGTTTTGGCTAGTGTAAGAAAAAAAAAAATCCCATCTAGTTATTTGCAAGAAAAAAACCAAGTCAAATAAAGACGTGGAAGAAAATAGTCTTTTTAAGAGCATTTAAGGCAACTTGACGAGGAAAATAGTGAAAGAGGAAACTCTTTCTTTCTTTTTTTTTTTTTTTTCTTTCAATCCTTTCGAGCAAAATTGATGTCAATATGATCAGCCTGTCTACTACTGTGTGTGAAAACAGAAACCAAAAATAAAAACCAGAATTGTATTAACAGGTCCGACATAAATAGGCTAATATGGATTAGATCTAAAAGAGACTTTGTGTGGCTACTTCTATGAAAATAGGAAACTTTTTCAGACAACAATAGAAATAAAACAGAATGTTCCAATTGATAAAACCATTTGTATGGGGCTCTGAATGTTTTTTTTCTTTTTCTCATTTTCATCCGGGAGGAGGGTTGTCTTTCGATACTTTTTCCCTAGTGATCATCGGACCAACCAACATCGATTTGCATGCCAGTATGCTCTCTCCGAACCAAAGACCAGACCCAATACAAAGGCGTCTTAAGATTTCCCTAGTAACTGCAAACACATAGTCAAGCTACCGTCAAAATCCACTGGCCGGCGAAAAGCTGAAAATCTTTTACCTCTTATTGCTCTCATGCCTACGATTTCGGAAATTGAACATAAAAATCACTAACATGCAGCTTACTAGTTACAAGTAAAGCCTCTTCCACTCCGTAGTTTTGGTGTTTTTCTCTTTTTTTTTTTTTTGGGTCTCTCTTTTTTTCTTGTATTTGACGAATCAATCAAGGTCCTTTACCAAAGAAAAGTTGAGAGAGTTAAAAGCATATTTACCTTAAGCGTCGTTACATCGAGGTAGGAGTAGCCCATTGTCTGTTTCATTGGTAAGGGGAAAACAGGATTGAGGAGTTGTGGCCACCAAAACCAAACGAATTTGACAGCGCCACTTTAACTTTCAGTCTCTCTTTCGTCAACCCCACAAGCAGACTCTTGTCCTGTAACGCTGGAAGAATTAGATACTCCCAAAGCTACATTCCGCATATTTGTATTTTTTTGGCAAGCATGTCCTTTAACTTTTATATAACTTTGCAAATAAAATTTAAATTAAAAAAAAAATTTACATGCCGAGTAGGGGTGACAATACGGGTCGTGACACGATGACACGACTCGAAAACGACACGAATTTCGCGGGTTCGAATTGGGAAAAATAGGGGGCAGGTCGTGTTTCGGGTTGGGAAAAATTGACACGAAAAAAAAAAAAAAGAAACACACAAAAAACGGGTCGTGCTCGGGATGAACCTTTTTTTTTTTTTTTTTTCCGTGTCAAGTTCGTGTCGCGTGTCAATTTCGGGTCAAATTTCGTGTCAATTTCATGTTGCGGGTCAATTTCGTGTCGCATGTCAATTTCGGTTCGTGTCGTGTCAACCCATGACGGGTTCGTGTCGTGTTCGTGTCACGGGTCGTGTTCGGGTCGGGAAAGAAAAAAAAATCGATACGGCTCTAACCCGACACGTGACACGAATTGCTACCCCTAATGCAGAGTAAATCTCTAAACTTCACCAAATTTTTGTTTAGGGCCAGTGAACAAAGTAGAATATAGCAAACATCACATCGAACCAAAGCTGTATAAAGCCACATACCACGCCGTCATCTGGGTTTTCCAAGTTGATATTTGGATGAACCCATCCTGTTCGTATTGCCTGTACGAAGAAACAGAAATTAAACATGTCAAACATTCCACAACCAAATCCAAAATTGACCTTGCATTTGTCCACAGAGAATCAACAATTAAAAACCATCATTTTTCCAAGTTAACATTAATAATTAAATAACACCTGCACTGTCGCAACAGCTTCCACAGCACCAGCTGCACCAAGAAGATGACCGATCATGGACTTTGTCGAGTTTAACCGTAACTACAAAAGGTAGAGATTCATTTATGGTCGTGTTGGAAAATCAAAGATCGTAGATTTCATAATTGCAGTGAAGTTACCTCAGGATTCTGGCCAAAACAATGAACTAAAGCTTTATACTCTTTAATGTCTCCAGCTGGCGTGGACGTAGCATGTGCGTTGATGTAATTTACGTCGTCCTTGGATACCCCAGCCTGAGCTAAAGCCTTCTCTATGCAGAGTTTAACACCAGCACCTAAAGTGAAAAGTAGAGAACATTACCAGAAGATTGTCATATTTATCAGATACATGGCAAACAAGTAAAGAAGTGAGATCTCCAGCAAGTTGTCTCCTATAGAAACACCATGAAAATTCTCATGACAATATAGTAGAAGGTGTCTTTCCGCACACATATGAATGCTCAAAAGTCATCACGAAAGAGAGTGGTAATTTTTGAAGACAGCAAATTAGTTACCATCAGGATGTGGCTCAGTCATGTGATAAGCATCACATGTGAAGCTTCCGCCAAGAAATTCCGCGTAGATAGTTGCACCTCTCTTCTGCAAATCAGAAACCATGCGTGACTTCAAAGACATAAAACTATAGAAAAAGGTACTCGTGAGACCAATAGGTGTAGCAGCAACTGAATAAAATATAACAAATGATCCCAATCAAAATCAACCAACATTCCGCCATAAATGGATGTTAACAATCCAGCAGGAAAAAAAATTCCACAGGATGGTGTATGTACTCGAGGTCAGACTACCGACCATTGACATGTGTTTATTTTGTTGAACTGAAAGTACCTTGGCATGCTCTAATTCTTCTAGAAGCAAAACCCCAGCTCCTTCCCCCATAACGAATCCATCACGGTTCTGTTCAACAACAATCCACACATATCATGAGGAACAAAGAAAAAGCAAAAAGAAAGATCAGTAGAAGCATTTCTGTCCCCAGTTAGCATAGTTTTCTACAAATTGAAAAAAGGTATATCAACTGAGGAAACTCAGATGTCAAGATTCATTAGTACTGCTTTATAATTTCTTTTTCAAAATAACCGTGATAACAACCCTATGGCGTCAGTTTTTCCTATCAAACTTATAGAACAGATAGACTTCACGATGCCTAATTGCAGCTAGATTCCTGAAAATACCTATTGACTAACTTATTTCGCAAAAAAGCCAAAATTTCAAGTTTGTTACATACTAAATATTAATTTTGCTCATCTCACTTACAGACATTCAAATAACTCTAATCCGCAGGTAATGCTAAAAAATAAAGATAAATAAAATTTAAAAAGGAAAATGCTAAAGTAGAAAGGTTATTGATAACATTACAATGTCCCAAGGACGTGAAGCTTTAGTTGGATCTTCATTGTGCTGTGAAAGTGCTCGGCAAGCCACAAATCCACCCAAGCCTGCACCAGTTATTATTATTAAAAAGTGAACATAATAACAATAATAGGAAGTTCCATTTGTTTGGTGTACCATGCTTAATTGAGCCAATCCAAATGCAATGCAAGGGAAAGAACGAAGAAGTTACCAATAGGTATGATTGCTGCATCTGAGCCACCACAGAGCATCACGTTCTGCATGAAATTTTGAAAATTATATTTTCTGTATTCAAACGAAGTACTTCATAAACTTGTATGAATCAAAATTTCAGCAAAGATATGGGACACAACCTTATGATGGTTTTCGATAAAACTAGAGTGAAAGCGAAGCACTTACAGCTTCACCTCTAATGATGTGGTTTGCTGCATTCATAATACAGAAGTTGCTTGTAGCACAAGCAGTAGAGATCGAATAATTTGGGCCCATCCACCCCTGCAGTTTAATGAGTACAAGACGGCAATTTAATCCAAGTATTAAATTTTGATACCCATCTGGGTATAGCAAGATAACGCAGCAATGTCAAAGTTTAAGCTGACCAGATCCATTGCAAGCATGGCAGAACCCATATTTGTAGTTGCAAAAGGCACACAGAAAGGATTCATTTTCCTATATGAAATCCTCAAAGCTTCAATAGCATCATTGAAAACCTGTTCAAAACACACGCGCACACACAAAATGAATCAAATAGCAGATCAGTTTGGCAAATTAAAAAGGAAGAAACTGCATCCTCGTCCTTTTTGCAGGTAAGTAGGCTCAGAGTGGGCCTTAATATTGTCAGAGTACTTTTCGAAGATAGTTTCTTAGATGGTCCTGTTTTAATTAAAACAGAGAAATATGTCGTTATCTCACAAGCAAAATTCAATACTGAAATTGGAGCAAAATCGGTGATTATTTTTTTGGATTGCACATTTTCGAACATTTTCATACCAACAGACAGCATACCGGACATGGTCTTGCAGATTAAACGATTCTCTTGTTGCACATCAGTTTAGAGATTAAACAGCAGATGCTGTTATTGACTCAATCTAATTCTTCATTTTCATTGTGTTATCGTAAAACATCAGAGTTGATCAAGTTACCTTCATGCCACCCATAGCTGAGCCAATCAAAACTCCGCATTTAGTTCTATCTAATTCGTTCATTACATCCTCTGTAATTCCACCATCAGCCAAGGCTTTCTTGCCAGCAGTAAGCATGTAGAGCATGAATTTATCCATCCTCTTGGATAGCTTCGGAGCAACCCACCCATCCGTCGAGAAAGACTTGATCTCTCCTGCAATTCTCTGAAGAAAACAAAACAGAATCAGAACAAATCATAGAGCAAAGCAAGCACTAACTAAAGAAAAATATGTGCATGGTGCAATTTACCGTCGGGAACTGGGCACAATCAAAAGTCTCTATCTCACTTATGCCACTAACACCCTCAAGCAAGTTATTGTAGAAGACATCTGGATCATGCCCGAGCGGCGTCACCACACCCATTCCCGTCACAACTACTCGCCTTTGCGTCATCAATGGTTTCTTCTTCTTTGTCACTTCCTCGGCAGGTTGCACAGCTACAGCAACGGTCTCCCCTGAAACCAGAGGGTGAGAAAGAAAAAACAGAGACAACCAAACGTGTCAGCTTCTGCGTAGTCACTAGTTAGTTACAATGATTATCTTAAGGCACTAAAAAACATCGGCATGTCAAGCAAACCACGGTAGTTGTCAACAAAGCTTGATTAGATTATTAATGAATCCAGCTCAATACGTATTGCATCATTACAACATGAAAAAAAAATAATGGTCATTTCATTTGAAATGTTGTTTAATAATAATACATATATATATGTATCTCTTTACAATCCTGACAAAAATATACAATCCCATGTTCTCGTTAATCAAAAATTTGGATTCCTGAGAATATTTTTTCCTATAACCGACAAAAATAAGTAAACAAATAATCCAAGTAAATGTTTCCATGTTCCCAACTGTATGAAAAAATTCAAATACGATTTTCACTAGGCCAAGGGTTGTTATATCCGGATTTCTTTCTAGAATATTCCACTTCGCAAAAAATTCTTACATTTTCACCATTTCTCTATGCAAAACCAACTGGAGTCAAGTTGCAGACCACATATCATACCAATTATTGGGTGGTGGTGTTGGGGGTGGGGTGGGGTGGGGAGGAATAATGCTATAAACGCAGCTTCAATATAATATAAGTGACTCTGTAATAAAAACCCAGAAACAAACAGCCTGAAAACTCTTAAATGTCAGAGAACCCACAAACAAAAGGACAAACAAAAAACTGGAAAATAAAAAATAAAAACTCATAACAGTTGAAAAAGATTACCTGCAGAAAACCCAATAAACAAAAAAAGAAAAAGAGAGAAAAAAAAAAAGAATTAAATTTACCGGAATGGTTAGCTCGATTAATCCGCCTCTGCCTGCGATTGGAGGAGCCCGGCTGCTTGGATCTGAAGAGCGCCGAGAATCCATGGCAGCCCAAGGAGGAGAGTCCATTGGAGTTGTAGTACTCATTACAGGGCTCGAACGCCAAGCAAGAGCTCATCAGACCCTGAAACTTCGATCCACACAGCGAAGTAATCAGCCCCGCCGACGTCGTCGTCGTGAATTCGCCACCGAGGGTCCGGCATTTGGCAGCGACTCTTCGGCGCCGGGCCCACCTGTTGAGCCTCTGGGAGGAGAAGAAGAGAGACGGCGCCGGCGACGGCGAGTGGTCGCCGCCGCACGTGACCGACATGCAAGCGGCCACGAGCCACGTGCAGAGCGGCGATGCAACTGAGGAGGCCGCCATGGAAGGAGAAGAGCAAGAAGAACAAGAAAAGGGGGTGGGAAAAGAACGAAATAGGAGACGACCCAGATGGGAAAAACGCAACCAAAAAAAAAAAAAAGAAGGTGGATTCAGAATCGGAATCTGTAGAGGACAATGCGGGAGAGAAGCTGGGAATGGAGAAATGGGTTTGGAAAGCGAGTGAAGAAAAAGGAGAAGAAGAGGAGGAGGAGGAGAGAGGTGAGGAAGGGAATGGAAGAAGGTGGTCGCAT
The DNA here is from genome assembly GCA_025413025.1 of Ficus hispida. NCBI lineage: Eukaryota > Viridiplantae > Streptophyta > Magnoliopsida > Rosales > Moraceae > Ficus > Ficus hispida. The sequence continues at coordinate 6,245,958 of CM046369.1, read as the reverse complement.
TCGATCTCTAGCGATGGTGTGTATATATGTGTTGGGAGTTTTGGATTTGAAACCGTTCAAGTCGCCAAGTTTTGGGCAATCCCGAATCGTCTCCAGAAGTGAACGCCAGGTGCTCTCCCTCAGTCTTTTCTTCTGCCACACCACACACACACTATACATCTGTGTGTATATATATATATATGTATTATATTACAAGCCAATATGTGTAACTAAATACCAAAGAACTGTGACCAGAATAATTAATTTTTTTTATTTATTACATATTGCGCAAAAAAAAATATTATCATCTATATCACTTAATTTTACATCATTCTTATTTTATCTATTAAATTTTAAATTTAATCTCAATTAATTATTTTTTTATCAAGATTCTAGTTAAAAGCAAATTGAAAAAAAAAAAAAAAAGTGAGTTAAATTTTAGGAAGACTTATTCACTTTATTTTCTCAATGGGTAAAGTGAAATTAATAAATTCAAAATTTATGAGGTAAAATAAGAAATTTTAAAATTTAAGTAACAAATTGAAAATGACTTTAAAATTCAATAGGTATAAATAAGAATAACCCTGAATATGAATATTAAAAAAAGAACTTGGTTTTGTAGTATTAAAATTTGATAAAATATAGATGTAAACTTAACTTTTAAAAAAAAAAACAAACAAACAAACATACGAGAACATGTCAAGAACATTTATTACTAAAGTACCCCTAAGGTCCAGAAAAATGTTATGCATAATAAATAAATAAATAAGTAAACCTCAGATTGAGCCACAATATTGAAAAGACTAGTTTGGTTGAGATTGGGCATGAGCAAACAGTACTGTCCTTAGCCCCACACTTTCAAACAATAAAATTAATTTAATTAATGGAGTGTTGGTGTTGCCCTTATTCAGTGGCCATGTCTAAGGAAGAACATAAAAACTATAAACAAACAAATATTATATATATATATATATATATGACTGCTGCCCTTAGGTTTAGCAGCAGCCAGAGTTCAAAGGAAGAAAATAACCCATTTGTAGTTGTTGGTAATTTAGCAAAATCTTGCACTTGAAAAGACTGAAATACCCATGCTTTTGTCTTTAAGAGTGGTAAAAAATCACATGCACTGTATATTAATGTGGTGTTTACAAATATGGAGAACTCGTAATTATATTATACCTATTTCATCCTCCCCTTTCAATTGCTTTAAACGCCAAGCATTATATATATGCAACAAAGTATATTTACTTCGTATAAAGGTTGTAAGTATATTCCAAAGTTAAATTGCAATTTTAGCCTCTTGCTTTATTATTCTCGTCCTTTGCTAATGAATTTGTTTACAGCAAGGCAACTAAGTAAAGCAGTCTATGTTTGGGATAAAAGGATAATGCATGTGTATAGTGGCTCAGATTTTTTTCAAATTCCATTAATGTTTCATACTTATATTTAATCCGGGGATATAAATATGATGCGATACTGTAGTTTAGAACTGTACCTTATTAATGAGTTTTTTTTCATATCCTATCACATAATTTTTTAAAAAAATAATGTTATTAACAAGAAGTTGAAAAAAAATATTAAATACTAGTAAATAAAAATGTCTTTTCAAAATTAGTTATAGATGGCTTATTATTACAAAAATTTGCTAGGATATTTTGTGAATAAAAAACTATTGATAGTTAACAGCACATTTAAACTAAGCAAATAAATTTATATCATATTAGACCCAATAACTGACATGAAAGGGAAAAATTTTAACTGTAGATCTTCAAACATATTTGAGAATAACATGTCCTGAATTATAATTACAAGCATAATCTAACAATAATTCTCTACCTAACTTCACCTTAATATATAAAATTTGAATATTTCCATCCTAAATATATATAGATATATATATATATATCCTAATTCTGGTTAGGAAATTATGTTAGATGTCATCTTTTTTCTTTTTCAACTTAAACTTTACATTTTGTAATGATAATCAATTTAAAAGAAAGGTTAAATTACACATACAATCACTTTTTTCTTAATTTATAAAGAAAATATGCCTCATTGTCATTTAATAATATATATATATATGTACCTAATTGTCTTCAACACTCTTCAACATATGAATATATAGATTACCTACATCACCCAATCCTCTAATATACTCGCTAGGATTACTGAATTGCCCTTATTTATTATATGCTTATCAGTTGATAAACTAATATTTTGAAAAAGTACTTATACATCCCACGATATCAAATTTCAGCTACTCCATCGAATCATTGCTTTCTATTTTCCTCTCTCTCTCTCTCTCTCTCTCTCTCTCTCTCTCTCTCTCTCGTAAAACCATTGAAATAGGCTTTTATTAAATTTTCTTTTAATAAATTACGTTCAACTAAAATTTTTCATATCAATTTTTATCTTTTTTTAAAAAATCAACAAAAATTATAACTAATTTTTAAAAATTCAACCAACTCAAATTTAAAAATTTCAACTCAAACTATAACATCAAATGGAATTATTTTGAATCGCTATATATCGGATAGCAATAATTAAATTCCCTTTTTTAACAGAAAAAATATTTTCTTTTAAATTAAATTTGAACGATTATAACTTGTGCATGATATGCCCGGAAAATTAGAACCACATAAATTTATAGCACCAAACAACCAACATTGTTTTTTCAGAATTACCGGGATATCTCGTCCCTTTTTTTAATTATTATTCTCCTTCATTTGTGATATTCTAGAAGACAAATAAGGCAAATAATGATTTGTAACGTATGAAAATGAATGGAATCCAACCAAGTTCTACAGGAGTAGGAATGTTTTTTTTTTTTTTTTTTTTTCCTTCTTCTTCACACAAATTTTGTTTTATTAATTTGGTGGTGTCGTGCGGGACTAGATTTCGGTATGACGACATGGGATTCACACAACATTTTTGCCTTTAACAGAGAGAGATGCAATTTCATATTTTGTATCACTTTTGCCCTCACACGCAATGCATATCCATGACTAAATTAAAAAAACAAAAAAACAAAAAACAAAAAAACAAAAAAAGAAAAAACTTTTATTTATTTGATATTTCCTAGCTACTTCCACGCAGCCATGCACTTTTTGACTTGCCATGTGCGTAAATATTACTCTTGAAAACAATAATGCTTTATTCCGTATTCAAGTTTAATTATAATTAAATTATATTTTTTTTATTTTAAATTTTTTAAATAAATAAAATTTATAATTAATTTTTGAAAAATCAATTAATTATGAATTAAAAAATTTTATTTCTAACTGACGAATCAAACGTAAGTTAAGCTTATTTTATTTCATCCAGTTTTAATAGTGCCTTAACGTTTTGTGTTGCTGTTTATTATACGGTGAATTATGTGGAGGGATATAAATTTTTTTTTCATACATTTCAATATTTTAATAAGCAGATTATATCATAATGATATCGTATTGTAAAAAGTTAATGAAAGAAATGATAATTTAACCAAATTTGATTTTCAAAATTGGCTATTAAAAAACGTATCTTATCGGTAGGGTTTTTTGTTGTTATAAAAGAAAATACGCTAATTTATGAAGAAATGGACTGAAGTAATCACGTATATACCACTGTACGAAGGAGATAACGTGACAAAACTATCTCCATTTGTTTCAACTATTTCTTAATGTTTTAAATGTTTTCATTTCCCCAAATTTGAAATAGACGTTTGAGAAACAACATTTGAAATAGTATAAAATGTTACAAAAAACTGACATTTGTAACTTTTTCTTTTTAAATATAAATGTTAGGGGGGTAACATTTTAACATTTTGACCATTTAAATGTTTTTTTACAATGCTTAATGTTTTCATTCAAATCATTTTAATATTTTGACCATTGAATTTTTTTTTATAATACTAAATGTTTTCATCTAAATATTTCCATTCTAAATATTTAGATTCAAATTTTCTGTCTTAAATGATCTTGCCTATAGAGCAATATAATTTTTCACGATACCTAATAAGGGCCTATGATTCTATTTTTGTCTTGAGCTCAAATTTAAATAAAATTTTTTTGGGTTATATACAAGATTGTCATAAATTTGAAATCTCTTTATATTTACATTCACCATAATATTGAAGTTGATAATTTTATCATTTTATAATAATAAAATTATCAGTTTTACTGTTAAAATTATAAGGAAGTCCTCGAAACATAGCTATCTATCTAATTTCCACAAAAATTTTATGTTTGGCTAAAATGAACATTTTAAGAAGTATATATTGATTGTAGCCCCTTGCTTGTCTTGACAGATTGTCGAGCTTATCGAATTGTTTCAAACCTTGGACAAAATGTCAATGTTTTTAAATTAGGCACCGTACGGGACATAGACTTTTTAAATGTGTATTATTCTAGTTTCCGGATCAAGCTATAAAATGTATGTTAGATATATAAATACATATATTTGACAAATATGTGCCAAGTTCAAGCAAAATACCAAACTGACTCGAATTTGTATCAAAATGAATGCCCCAAATGACTCCTTTGCTGTTCGCCTTTCTTTTTTGCTAGACATTTATAGACAATATTACTTAAAACCTACTGATCTCTATTCATATATATATATATATAAATCCCTCAAATATATACATATATATATATAATACCGTTGTTCACAGTGAGCATAATATAACATTACATTTATTCAATGTAATGTTGAGTTTTGAAAATATGTTATACTAAAATATTTATTTATCTCGTAGTAATAATAATATTAATCATAAATATTTTTCTAATATCATTGTTACGTTAAATATATTATATATCATGTTACAACTTTTACTCTTTGAAGTTACCGAGAAGGACGGCTCTTCGTAAACAAATCTAACATGTACGGCATATCATTACTGTTATTTTCCAACTTCGTATTTAATGCAAAGAACAAAACATCACAGAACCAAAAACTGAGATTTGGTATATAAGTTGTGTTTGAATTGAATTGAGATTTTTAAGTTTAAATAGAATTTTTGTTGATTTTTCAAAAATATAAAAAAAATTCAAAAAAAAAAAAAAATATAAAAAAAATATAATTTAATTTAAAATGAACTAATATATCAAACAAATCTGAGAAAGCAAAATAAAAAAGGGTGCTCTGCAGCAATTATGAATTGGGATTTAACCGTTCAGAAGCACGTGATCATGTACCCTGGAATAATTGGGATTCAATTATTCATGTATTGTGACCACATTAATCTGCATTCCAAATTAAAAAAAAAAAAAAAAAAAAAACCTCATTGGATTAAGTGCGACCTGATTTGAAAAATTAAGCTCAAACTCAACAGATAATCATGAAAAATATTTGAATTAATCTTAAAGGAATCTAGACATAAAGTAAGCTCCATGATCAACCCCACAAAATCCGAGTATCAAACTATCAAAAGATAAACCCAAAATTGCGAATTTAAGTTTGAACAAAAATTAATTAATTTGGACTTTTTCATGTCTCAAATTCGAATCTCATGTGACATGATGTATATATATATATATATATATATAAATAAAACATATTAGAACTCCAAACCAAATTCTACAAAAATTGAATTAAAAATCCTAACAAAAACACTTCTTAACATTTAAGAGTTTCTATGGTTCTATTATTAATATTGTTGCTCGTCCTTCTAGGCACTTTTCACTTAATGAAAAAATAGAAAGAAATTCAACATTTAAAAAAAGAACAAAATTAATTTACCTAAAAAAAAAAAATTCATTTGGTTTCAAAAGTAGTACCATGAATTTTTATTTTTATCTTTTTGGGTGAGCATATCATAAAAACCAATTCCTACCTAATACATTTTAGAGCCACAAGCCAACAACAGCAAACGACCACTTCACTAGGACAATGATATCTAGCGTACGGATTTCACTGGCTTAAGGAAGAACTATTCCAACTGTCTGAACTGCATAAATTAATAATCCATTTACATCGTTAATTAATTGAAGTTAAAATTTTTAAATTAAAATTAATTAATTTTTTAAAAATTAATTATAATTTTTATTAATTTTTTAAAAATAATAAAAATCTAAATATATATATATAATTTAGATATAATCAAACAAATGTCAAACAAATCTGTACAAAAAAATAATAAATAATAAATAAATGAACTATTCCAAGTGTCTGGGTAAATGTGCCCTGTGTCCAGACCATGTCATTACTTCATTTATTTTTTTCAGGCTATTTGTACCCGAACCAGTCTTCTTTGTCTACATTATTCAAGGACGTCAAATCTAACATTAATATAGGTAACAATTAGGGTTTTAAAATATATATGATATGTCGGGAATCCATTTAATTTTAAATTAAAATATATTTTTTAATTTTAATTTTATTTTAATTTTTTAAAATTTTATTTTTTTAAATTTAATAAAAAAATTTAATTTAATTTAAAATTTTTAAATTCACCTTATTTATCAAATGAATCCGTAAATTTGATAATATATATATATATATATATACACATATGCATGTTGATTTTCATGCCACGCTACATTATTCTTATTTTAAATATTAAATTTTATCATATGAAATAAAAATAAAAATAATACAATCATAATTTAAAATTATACTAAAGCTGAAAGAAAAACAGCTCGGAGATTAACAAAGATTATGGAATCTGACCCTCCGAGACATCAAAGGGCTGGCCATATGTACCTTGGGAGACCCGACCCATCGGAAGTGGAACGGGATGGCGAAACTACATGAGAGAAAGAACCTCTTGGTTAAGTCCCGTGGAGCAGTGGTGCAGTTAAGAGGACCCAGTGGCGGTTACAGTCCTCATTGAGAAATATTTTCCTTTTAAATTTACCTTAAAAATTTTATAATTTTTATAATTTACCTCAATTAAAAATAAAAGAATTATCATATAATCTATATTTTACCCATATTAAAAATAAATAACTCTCACATAATCTCTATTAAAATTAATTATATATTAACAATTTTACTACTATACCTATACTAAAATTAAAATTAAAAATTCTCACGTAGTCCCACTAAAATTTATTTTATTTTTAAAAAAATAATTTTAATATATATCCTAACTGAAATATGTTTCTGGCTTCTCCCCGTCTCGGAGGACATAATAGCACTGTTATATACTTTTAGGGGGAGTTCGGTATAATCATCCAAACTCCCCAACTCAATTTTTTTTTTATATTTTTCCCAAAAAGTTTTTTGTCTTTTCTGAAAATTAAAAAAAAATTCAAAAAAATTTACTATTTAAACTTAAAAATCTCACCTCAAACTACTACACCAAACACCCACTTAACCAAAAAGGGAAAAAACAATAATTATAGTTGAAAAGGCAGGAAATATTAGGTGCAAATCTTTTGTCTACATCCAAAACATATGAATTATAAACTTCCGATTATCTATTTAAATTTAGCAAAATAGGATTACAAGCATATATTCCTGGAGTTAGTATCAATTTATTTTTCTTTTTTTTTTTTTTCAATATTATAATAATCTCAAAAAGTCTATATAAATAGTTGATTTTGAGATGGGCCAGTGAGGAATTAATATGTGAGAAAAAACGAGAAAAATATTTTTTTATACTGAATTGTCATGTTGTGCTTTAATACAGGAAAAAAACATGCAACTTATTTATAAGTGGGTGGATCGCCAAACATCCAATTTTGCACAATTTATAATTGTTTTAATGCTCTCTTAATCTTCTGTTAATCCACAAAAAAAAAAAAAAACAACATGTCAACACTGTCGAATAGACGTAATTTACATCGCTTGAAATTAAATTTCGTCTCGGAAATCCATTTGTTAATAAAAAATTAATCATAATACGTAATTTACCAACTTGACTTGCATGATCACTTCAGACGAATTCATAGGTTAATCTAAGACAAAGCTAATTTATTGGGTAGTTGAAAAGGCCCCACCGGAACTTAGGAGGAGAAGGAGAAGAAGTCAAAAGGATTAAGGAAATTTGATGGATAGGGTACAACGTTATTATCGTTTCTTGATGATAATCACACCAAATTCTCTCTTTGCAATTTCTGTTCAACTCTATCTCCTGATGTGTTTGTGCTTACTTATGTAAAAAAAAAAAAAAACTGGTAGCCACTGAGGCGAGTCTCATGTTAACGGGAAGTGAAGACTTTGAGTGGTATCACAAAAGAGGGAAAACAAAAACGTGAGCAAAATTCAGTGAGAAGTCAAGATTGGTAAGCCAACCCTCCCATCCACTCAACCAAAAAATTCCACAATTTGTTATTCACACAAAAAGCCCACACTTAGCTCACACAAACAACCCCCATCCCCCTCTCCCAAAAAAAAAAAAAAAAAAAAAAATGTTTAATAAGAGAAACTTTACCAAAAGAGAACGACAGGTAACTACCTCTCCTCTCTCACTCAACTTCGTATTCTTAACCATTTTTGGAACTTTGAGATTGGAGATTTTCGTTAGCGGATGTTTGGCATTTACATTTAACTCAAACAAAACTGTATTTTTTTCATAATATTTTTTGTATTTTTCTGAAAAATTTTTTTGTCTTCTCTGAAAAAGTCAACAAAAATTACTATTCAAATTTAAAAATCTCAACTCAACTCATTCACTAAACACACCTGATCAAATTAATATTATTTATCCCATCCCAACAAAAACCGTACGAAGAACTCATTGAATAAGTGAACTAACAATATAAAGTAAAAAAAAAAAAAAAAGGCATTTCTTCGGAAGAGTTTTTTGCGATAAAATACCAGACTTTTTTCTCCTTACCATTAGTACATGTTTATGTTTATGAACATTAAATCAATTTAAAATTACACCTAAAATAAAAAGGTATACAAAACTGACATACCTGATACAAATTCGACAGTTAAAAACAGAGTCCTATTAATTGGGTGTCATAGAATTTGCTTTATTATGAGGAGATTTCTGTAAGAGGTATTTAAAGCGTTTCATTATTTTACTTTGATATGACAATTGTGTTTACCAGATCGAACGGCTATAAAATATAGTCTGCACGTACGGGCACTTGGAGACCACATTGTCCCTTTCATGTGGCTCACTGACAAAGTTCGAATATGGATCACCAATGGGTTTTGTCCGCGACATTGGCTAGGTGTGAACATGAGTGGACAAGAAATTTCAGGCTAAAAATGTGGATTATAGGACCACTTCTTTTTATCCTAAATACAAGAACAGCCATTTTCTCTTGGTCCTAAATCATGTGTAGCTCTAGAACTTAGAAGAAGTCCAACACAAGGGACTTTACAAGCCCATATGTAGATTGTAGTGGGTGTTTTTGCCGTTAAGTAGGGAAAGTAGTGTTTTCTTGTAAAGCGACTTGTGTGAGACCACAACCACAAAATGAGTCCTCGACCGACCATTCGTATGCAAATAATGCTAGTGATCTTTACTTTTTAATAACGGGACACAAGAGGTATCCTTTAAAAAAATATGCGTAAATCACTACTTGAAATTGCATCAATCGATAAAAAGATAAAACCTCACCTACCACCATGTACACCGGTATAATTTTTCATGGATAAAACTTGGGATCCCTTGGTAGCATTGTTGTGTTAAGTTGAAATGAACACAAACAAGCATATCGGGTGTAGTGAACGAAAGTAGTGAACAATCACCATCTCATAGCGCCACTGAGTGTAGTGACCTATCTGTAACGGATTATTGGTGATGATCTATGGTCAAAGATTTGAGTAACGGGTCTTAAAAGTGAAGGTTTCTTCTTCCTAGCCTAGTACTTGATTCAACGTGCATGTGACCATGCCCCAATGAATCCTAACCGCTATCATATTCGGTGATACTGAGGTGATGAGCTCCTTGTTCGAGGAGTAGAACTTGTCATTAGGGCCTTAAGCTAATATTCCTGTTAGCGTTTGCAAGCCCCTTCAGTGGAAGCACATAAATGACAAAACTACAAAATTTACATGCATTAATTTCTATATTCCCAAATGATAGCATACAAGAACATCAATGACCACACAAGAGACTTGATGGAGAATCAGTCCAACACAACCCAAGACCAATAGGTGGGAACAAATTACACTCAACACGAATCAACAAACAATGTTTGCAAGTTTTAAGTCGTACTTCAACGCCTGTTTAAATCCACTAACTTCATCGTTCATTCCCTATGTTCTGGTGTCTGAGGGTGTTGCTCCTCAATTAAACTTTGAACTCTCTGTAGTAAACATTAGATTAGACACATGTCTAAAGTTAAAATAAGTTGAGAAAGAGTCCGAAAGTGACTTTCTACCTTGACAGAAGTTCCAACCTCCTCTAGCTTTTGCAGTAGAATTAGATCCGCCGGATGAGAAAACGAATCGTGCCTCGCAGATTTTGATGGAGATACCTGCAGCTGAGAAGGGTAAAAGAACATAAAATATAATCCAAAAGAGAGAAGCGGCAATGAGATCAAAACAAAAAACCAGATCTCAGTAATGCTAGTTCGGGAAACATACAGAGGACCCGTTTGGGGTGCTAGTTCCAGATGGTATTTTACCATATAGATTTCAAAATCTCAACTCTACATCAAACTCTCTCTCTCCACCATTTTCAAAAAACTCAAACTTTAAAAGTCCATAACTTTCTCATTTCAAATCGAAATGAGATGATTTTTATGTCAAAATACTCATACCGACGAGACGAATAAGACAAGATCCATTTTGCATATTTTTTTCCCAAACACATTTTAAATATTTGCACTATTTTTTATATCACATAACTTTTTTAAAAGTTTTCCCCCCAAACAAATATTTCCAACTCAACCTTCAAAACACCATCTCTAGATGTCCCCCAAATGGACCCTGAGACTTGGATATAATTTCAAGGGTATGTAAATGACCATACCCTAAAATTTGGGACATCTTCAAGAGCGGAAACTTGTCTAAAGCAAGCCTCATTCTTCATATTTGAAAGACGCATGAGAACAGCCTGAAAGAAGGGACCAAGGGAGATGAAGTAAGTAAGTCATGTTTTTGAAATTTGAACTCCTAAATGAATATGACTTGATACGTTAAAGTACCTTCCGGAAAGCACTCGGGTTTGCAATTCCCTGGATTTGAACATCATCACTTGGTGGCCGTCTTACACCAACATTCTCTATTCTGAGTGAGTAAACTCCGAACAAAGACTGCAAATATCCTGTTTATACAAGGTCGTCAAAAGATTAGCAAAATGAAAGGTAGTGACTGACTCCATGCTGAGATGTCACAAGGAGAGAGGTGGGTAGCTTATGTTTCCCATGTTTGGAATCCTAGAGGGTTAAAGTTGATAGATAGAGAGGCAGAAGATGATGAAGTTTAGACCCTTTCGCTTATGCGCTTTTTTAGTTTGTGCAACTAATCGGACAAACTTGAAAACTGCTCAAATAAAAGAAACTTTTGACTGTTACTGGGCACAACCTTCCCGGTTCTAATCATTATTTTTGCATGATATGTTCGACGAACAACCAAGTTTAACTAAATCCAGCATACAACAACAACTAGATCATAATCAACAAAATCAAGTGATCAAATGAGACAATTGTAACAAACAAGATTTTGTTGCGCCCACAATGGAATGCTTGTACTCAAGTTTCGGGAGGAAAAACAATACGTAAAAACTTTAACAATTTGGTTCAGTCCACGAGAAAACCTTTTACCTTGTTCAATTACTATGTCGGCCACTGATGGTAAGAGAATGTGCTTCTCTTTCTTCAACACGCCGAAACACGGAAATGGCACTGGCCTAGTAACCTGAACTACACAAACATCGCCTCACTAAGCAGTAACTACAGATGAATGATTTGATCAATAAAATCGTTCCCGTATATTGTTTTCACGAATTTAGAACAAACTTGGATGGGAATTGAAGATTTACTTTGTAGACAATGGAATTCGGGGTAAGATAGAGCTTTTTTGATCGAATATCCTTGCGCAGTATATATCTCCGAACGGGCAAATAAAGCAGCATGAACAAGCCAATTCCCCAGGCCAACACTAAAAGCAACGAGTAAAGAACCCACTGAGCTGTTTGGTACTTGAGAAAATTGTCTTCCATCTCTTGGAATGACGCTGCGTACAAAACTGTATCATCTTCAGCTCCGTTTTCGCCCTGCGAACCGGCTCCCGCTAATAGACCCCTCTCTAAGCTGTCAATTTCAACCACCTCATCAAGAGTTCCCATCTAATAATACCACCACCAAAAAGACAAACCAAAATTTACTATGAATAATTATTCTTTAAAAAAAAAAAATTACAATGAATCAACTCAACAAACTTTCACATTCCCACCAAAAAAAAAAAAAAAAAAAGATCAAAAACAAAATTAACTTTAAAAATAGTTATCAGACAAATAAACAAACAAACTTTCACAACAATAATTCCCCCAAAAAAATTATAAGTTTCTTAATACAAAATGAAATGATAGAAATCTACTTACTTCGAACTACGGAAAGAATTTAAATGATTAAACAAGCTTATCTAAACCAAAAAAAAATGGGTAAAGTTAACTTTTTCTGCCCAAATCACGAAATGAAATGAAAAGAAATTTCCTAATTTCCAAGTACGGAAAGAATTTAAATGATGAAACAAGCTGATATAAAAGCGAAAAATCGGTAAAGTTCACTAAGATCACTTTTTTCCCAAATTAACAAATGCGAAACCCTAATCGAATCACAGGATTAGAAAACTGACTGAAGATAAAGCTTGTATGAGCAAGGAAAGCTCACAGATTCGATTAACGTCTTGGTGAAGAAGGTTCACCTAACGGTCATAACCAGAGGAGAATGACGAGTTGAAAGAGAAGACCGTGCTAACGTGCGCCGATCGGGGGTGGGGGGATGAAATGGGCTGGTCGTCCGGCGGAGGAAGTGGCTGGGCCAGACAAGATATGTGCCGGAGTGGCCTTTTTGTAATGGGCTGGACTAAGACTACATCCTAATCCATTTGACGTCATCAACATGTCGTTTTTGTTTTATATTTTTTGTTTTATTTGTTTTATTTGTTTTTTGTTTTTTTTTTTTGTTTTTTGTTTTGCTAAATGCATGTCTTCTTCTTGTTCATTTGGTATACCAGAGCTGTTTGAGATGGTATTTTTGACAAATATCAACTTAATTGGGATGTATTAAGTCTGTTTATTAAAAAAAGAAAAAAGGAATCATTAAAAAAATTGACAACGACAAACAAACTTCCCGTCGTGGGAGTGATTAATGACGAAGTAGGTACTGAAAACGACATCTATTTTGAGCAAAAACGACAGCAAACTGTTTCGGTGAATAAAATGATGTGTTGTTCGTGGATAAAAATTGTGTCCGTCGTATGCCCTCCAATGCATAGAAGGCATCAGGAGTAAATATTCAAAAACGACATGTCACTAACTGAAATAAACAATAACTATGCTGAAACGACGTGTAACTTGTTAAAAATAAAAACGAAAACCCTCGAGGATAGACAGTATGTCGTTTTGCAGAATGTAGAGGCAAACTGAGGGCTTTTGAATTTGAACGAAAAATTTTATGTCGTTTTTTGAAATAAATGACGATGACCTTCCAAACAAACGACTTATCGCTTTCAATATAAACAATTTTCCTATTCAATAAAAAAAAAAAAATCAAACGGAAATTCATTATTTCTATCTACGATAGCGGATAATGCGAGGGTTGCAATGTTACTTGTCAAACTTTGAAATTACGTTATTGTAAATAAATAAATAAATAATTTTCTCCCTTAAAAAAATTATTTCTTTGTTCATTAGTAAAATATATATTCTTAGAAATTTATTTTATCAATTAAAAAAAACAATTAACAATTTATTTATCACATTTATTAAATTTACATAAATTCCTATCTTATTCGAGTCAATTAGCATAGGGAAAGTACCTTAATAACATAAATTTAATAATTATTATATCAACATGATATAAAAAAGTAATATTAGATCAATATGACACAAAATTAAATTAAAATTTATGTTATGTAGATCAAGATTAAGGAATTTGTGTTATATTAGTTAATAAATTAAAAAAATATGATTATTTAAGTAATTTTCTCTTAGCACCATAATAGTTCAAACACTTTTTTTATTAAATAATCTTTCAAAACTTTTATTAGCAAAATGATTTCGGAACAATCAGTTTTTGAAAACTTGTTTCCATGTCAAAATAAATAAGGTTAATTTACTAATTTTAATTTTTAATGTCGTTATTTTGCCAATATTCATTTTTCTTCTTCACACAAATATGTTATTAGCTAGTTTTCCAATACTCTTTTGAACATTTCATTTTATTTTCCCTACTTTTTTTATAATTAAAAAAAAGTGATTATAAATATAGTCTAATGATAATATCATGCTGATTTAATTTAAAAGTATAGAGTTCGAATATACTATTTTATAATAGACTGAATCTCTTATTCAAGTTAAAAAAAAAAAAAAAAAAAAAAAAAAAAAAAAACGACGAATCGACGCACTTGCGTCCGAATTTGAAACGACATCGCGTTTCACGAATAGAAAGGAGCTACCCAAGTTCAAAAAAAAAAAAAAGAAAACAAACAAACAGACGAAATGAAATGAAACGATGCTGCACTTGAGTCCGAATTTGAAACGACATCGCGTTTCACAAATAGAAAGGAGCGAACCCTTTTCGAGTTTTCGTGCTTTAGAGTAGGAACGTAGCAGAAAACTCCGGAGGCAGTAGAAGAAGGAAGCCATTGAAGGAGGAAGAGGACCAAAACCCAAAGCTCTGCAGCTATGGCGGTCAGGAGAAGCGACAAACCACCCACCAAAACAGACGACGACACAACAAACAAGACCACCAAAAACGACATCTTCGCCTCTTGCTCTTTCTCCAGCCTCGGCCTTGACCCCACCTTATGCGACCAGCTTCGAGGTTTCTCTCTCTCTCTGTCTTTTTCTCTTTGAAAAATCAGTTTAGGACTTCCCATGGCTTTCAAAAATCGACCAAATTCTGAAAAAAAAGGAAGCTTTTTGTATTGTATATACAAAATACAAATAAATATTGAGTAATTTATGTCCATAAGCTTCGAATTTGCTAATTTCTGTTTGGATTATTGTTGTGGAAAATAGAAAGAATGGGATTTGAAGTCCCTACGCAAGTACAGGCTCAAGCCATTCCGGTTATTCTCTCCGGTCGTCATGTGTATCCTTGTGTTTCTCTATTGCTACTGTTATATATATATATATATATAATTTATTTTCCTATTTGGTATTGTCTTTTTGGTGTTCTTTAATGGGTGAAATTCCAGACTTGTTAATGCCTCTACGGGCTCTGGAAAAACAGTAGCATATTTAGCTCCAGTTATCCACCATTTGCAAAGCTACAATCCTCGAGTTCAGCGCTCCAGTGGAACTTTTGGTAAGTGTTTTTTTTTTTTGGTTGGAATAATAAAATTTTCAACACTTTGTTTTTTGGACTTTGGAGTAATGGGTGTCTGTTTTTTTGCCCTTACAATTAGTATAGAAAAATAAAACACATTGTTCTACAAATGCAAATCGTTAGAATATGACAAGTCTATGATCTTAATTAATATTTGGTCATAGCGTTGGTTCTTGTACCGACGCGGGAGCTATGCTTTCAGGTGCACGATATTCTGCAGAAGTTACTGCACCGGTTTCATTGGATCGTGCCGGGGTATGTAATGGGTGGTGAAAACAGGTCGAAAGAGAAAGCCCGGCTGCGTAAAGGTTAGGATATGCATCAATGTTCATTCCTTGGTTTTCATATTTGGTTGGAGGAAATGTTATGCATTCTAGATATCATGTATATGATGAAAATTGCTTAATCCATTGGTCGTTATGTTATGATCTCTATTTTAATGTTTCTCTTTGCATATCCTACGTGGCTGGCAATTTCGTGGCTCAATATTTTAGTCCCTGTGGGTCCTCTTTTAAGTTTATCAATGTCTCACACATTCATATGTTTCTTGTTTTTTTTATTTTCTTCAAAAATGTTTATCTTAAATGAAAAATAATAATAAAATCCTAAGTTGTTGATTCGCTTATGTCAAAATGGATGTTCATTCTCATGTGGTCCTCGTCAGGTATATCCATTCTAGTTGCAACTCCGGGACGACTCTTGGATCATCTAAAGAATACATCATCGTTTGTTCACTCAAATTTACGTTGGATAATATTTGACGAAGCAGATAGGTATGGCATACCACCAAATTTGCTTTCTAGATACCAACAAAAGTTGTTTAATTCGTTCTCATTTCCTGCAAATTCCTTGGCAGGATTTTGGAATTAGGATTTGGAAAAGAAATAGAGGAAATACTAGACCTTTTGGGTTCAAGGGAACAAGGTTCCATGAGCAAGGACACTGCGCTCTCAAAGACACATGAATTTGAGAGGCAGAATTTGCTTTTATCAGCTACCTTAAATGACAAAGTAAATCATCTGGCTAAAATTAGCTTAGATAATCCAGTTATGATTGGTCTGGATGACAAAAGGAGTCAGCTTACTTCTTCGCCTGAACACTTGGGATCTCTTGGATCTGACAGGGATGATGCAGATTATCCATTGAAAATAACAGGTCCTTCTGTTGGAGATTATAATCTTCCAACTCAACTAAATCAAAGATATGTAAAAGGTTTGTGCCAGTTGAGATTCTGTTTTTATGGAACTTCAATTGATATCATGATGTGCCTGTTCGAATTTTTTATTTTTTATTTTTATTTTTTTGTAGTGCCATGTAATGCACGGCTTTCAGTTCTTCTTTCTATTCTGAAGCATCTTTTTGAGAGAGAAACATCCCAAAAGGTGAATCTGACTGTCTGTCTTGGTCATTGCTCCATATTAAGTATATTTCACTTAAGTAGTTGTTTGACACAAGAAAACAGTTATCGTATTAGTATGGTCTACTTATCATCTTATATAGCTCGCTCACATGCTTTTACAGATTGTGGTATTCTTTTCAACACGTGATGCAGTAGATTTTCACTACTCATTGTTATGTGATTTCCAATACTCACCTTACTTGCAACCAGAAGCAGAACTCAAACAGTTGTTTCTTAGATGCAAGACTTTCCGTTTACATGGTAGTATGGGGCAGGAGGATAGGAAAACCACCGTTCGGGCCTTCAAAACAGAGAAATTGGCTCTTCTTTTGTCTACTGATGTTGCTGCTAGAGGATTAGATTTCCCAAAAGTTAGATGTATTGTACAGTATGATTCTCCTGGTGAGGCTACTGATTATGTACATAGGTATTATTTCTTTTTCCCACCTTGCAATCTCCTCTCTTGCTTTCCTTGCTTGTGCATTTGTGTTTTTGGCAACACACTTGGCAAAGTTCTGATGATGACTTGACATTTTCGTTAATTCACGTTATTTCATGTCCATGACGGCTTGACCTCATATTTGCTCTTTTTCCTATTGAGATTCACTAAAGAGAGCTCTACATTGAGTTACCATTCTTTGCATCTTTAATTGGTTTATTACATGGTTTAACGGTAAATGGACTTACTCCTGAGGACTGCTTAGTTTACGATATTTTACTAAGGCCTGGAGCTTATGTTTTGTTCATGGTGCTACCCTATTCTTTGTCTATCAATTGTTCATAGAGCCGCAGTGTCTCTATTGAGATTAGAGGCACCACAGAAGCTTGATGTTAGATTTATTCACTATGCAGGGTTGGCAGAACTGCTCGGCTTGGGGAAAAAGGAGATGCGTTTTTGTTTTTGCAGCCGGTTGAAATGGATTATTTACACGATTTGGAGAAACATGGTGTCTCACTGACAGAGTACCCCCTCTCCAAAGTGTTAGACAGTTTCCCATTATCTGGTGAAAAGCATAATGTGAAGAATAAGAAGTTTATTTCCACAGAGTCACATCCCTGGGTGGTATCTTTGCAAAAGGCACTTGAAGCATATATCGCAGCTCGGGTATGATATTTTCATGTTGATCTTCTGCCTTATCTCGAATTTGTCGATTAGGTTGAACTTTTTTCCCTCTGCATTTCATCAATTGGATGGCTTTATCTTGGACGTTGTTGATCCTAATTGATTCTATAAAACATCTTTAGTTTCGAAAAATAGTTTATTGACATTTGAATGGTTGGACGAAGCTTTTATTCTTGACTATATATGTGGTATTGGGAGATTCTGATTGGTAATGATGCAGATTTTTAATTCTTTTGCTTTCGTTAATGTGCTGCTCTTAATATGTTTTCTCAGCCAAATATGAAGCAGCTGGCCCAGAAGGGTTTCTGCTCTTGGGTTCGTGCATACACAGCCCACCGCGGCGAGCTAAAAAACATATTTATGGTGAAGAAACTTCACTTGGGGCACGTTGCGAAAAGCTTTGCATTGAAAGAACAACCATCATTGGTCAGCAAAACGATGCAGAGACAAACGATGAAGCGGAAGAGAAATGAAAAGCAAAAGGGGCAGACAAAGAGGAGGAAGGTTGCCAGAAAAGCTTGATGGGAAATGAATTGGTGAGTCAAAGAGATACAGATGGTGAACCATGTTATGGCGGGCCATTCTTTCCTATTCGACGTGACAAAACCGCCACTGTCGTTTGTCATCCAAACCAGACACAACTTCACCTTTTCCCACAGTAAAAAGGGCAGTCATCGGTAAAATCTCGAGCAAGTGGAAGCTGACGATGAATCAATCACCTGCCTGGATAATGGCCTTGTGCGTTTCTCATCAATGAGAAATCACTGTTGCATATTTAAAAGGGTCCTACATTTCTCTTAAAAGTCCATAATCTTTTAAGATAAAGAGAACTTCCATAACCATTCGTGTAACAAAAAAAATTTTCGACGAGCAATGCTACAAATACCAACTTTTTTTCTTACTATCAACACATCATTTGAATTGGAAGTATTGAAATCTCATTCCGTACGTCTCAACATGCTTTGTTTCTGCATGGACAGTTTCTGCTAACTTGACCCAAAAATGTATTAAATTAGCTGGATTTTGGGCCACTAGTTCAATGATGCAAGATCAATGTTTTGGCGAGCTCGGGATTTCTTCTATAGACGATGGGAACGAGGGACGGGTTGGCATTTTGTATCTGATCTAAACCGAGACAAGTGCATGTGCTTGGTGTACAAAGTCCTAAAATTTCTTTAAAAACACACATAATAATAATAACATATATATATATATATATATATATATTTTCAATGGCTTAAAAATTAAGAGCACTTGAGGTCCACCTAATATATAGTGTCTCTTCATGATGTGGCGTGCTAGCAGATTATGGATTGGTTAATAATGAAGGTTCTTTCTGGTTTCTCTGCCAATTCTAACAAAATGCACCGAATTCTAGAACATCTGATTTTATCCATGTTCATCTTACATAAAGGAAAAAGAAAAGGCCTTTTTTAGTTTCTTCTCTCACTCTACACTTGGTGGTTTTTGGCAATGATGGGTGGTTATAGGATGACCCACGAAAAGGATAAAAATGACTTTTTGGCCTGGAGTGATTACCAAGAGGAGGAAAAAAAAAAAAAACAAAAAAACAAAAAACAAACGTCAATGTGCTCTTTCCAAGATTTTTTTTCCTTGATAATTTTGATGAAAATAATGTTACAGCCTCATTTAAAGGAGTTTTTTTACATGACATGATAAAATAAAATAAAATAAAAATGACGGCAAAGCTTTATTTTTCAATGGTAAGATATGTATTAGAAAATATTTGTTACGTTTATTTTAATTTTAGAAACGTATATTATTAATATGAATGCCTACTTGAAAAGATTGTTTAAATTCATAGTAAAAAATATATAGTTTTCATTGTAAATGCTTTTATGAAGTGAGCGGAAATAAGTATAGGCAAAAGAAAACGCTCATTCAAACATATCATTTGGTGATACTTGAAGTAGAATAGAAAGATCAACATATTTAGGTTTGAATCTTGTAAGGAGCATTGATAGGGTATAGAGGTCCTAAAAAATAGTCTCAAGATCAGGTTCAGTTCTTAAATTTTTTTCCCCATTGAAGGAGATTCTTTATTGGGTAATTTTATAACAAGATCTCTAACTTTGTATTATTAATATAAACTATTTTTTAAACTGTTGGATTAAAGTTCAACAGTCTAATCTAAGTTTCCATCTTAAAAATACGCCGTGTGTGAAAAAAGAACTACTCCAGTCATAAATCGAACAATTGAAAATTTAATCTATGACTAATACAACAGTTCTTATCAGTAATGTAAAATATAAGGTTCTACTAGGGGTACATGAAAAAACCACTAAACTGCCATGTCCGTTCTTTTTGTGTCATGTCATCCCACCAAACCGCTCACCCTGCCATGTATAATGGGTGGTCTTGATTTGGGGTTTTACTAAACCACCCTTTTACAAAACCAAACCACTCTACGTGCCTTAAACCGTCTCACTCGCCATGCATTACTTCTTTATCCTATTGTTCTTTATCCTATTGTTTATGTATCATGATTTTTACTCAATAAATGATGTTTGCAATTTGATGATCTTTCTTTTTTTTATTATTTTAAAGGAAGTTAATAAAACTAAACATATTAAAAACATCGCCACAAAATTATCTTTTAAGTATTTCTCATCTCTTTCTATTAAAACTCAATTATGCCCCAAACTGCTTGAATAGCACCCAATGTCAAACCGTCTCCTCTGTCATGTACAACGGGTGGTTTCGATTTGAGTTTTTTTCAAATCGACATTTTACAAAACCAAACAGTCCAGCTAACAAACTGTCAAATCGCTTATGTGCATCCCTAATTTCTACCGTAGAAATTTCCTTATTTATTGGGTCGTTTGCTAACTGTAAGTGTACGATTTTGGAGTCATTGCAGGAAACATATGAACTATGCAGGCATAGATTCTTTCAATCTTTTTTTTACCCCAAACTGTCAGTCATATCAAAATGAAAACGTGAATCGTGACCGAATTGAGAGATACAATGAACTGATGCTCTATATAACTGCAAAATCATTGGCTTAGTGGTACTGTTTTTTGTGTATTTATATATTTATTTATTGTACTTGTTCTTGGGTTGGCTGGCTTGTCTACCATGGTGAAATTTCTGAACCCAAAATGTTTAAAAGGACAATTGGGCACATGCCCTCAACCAGTCAAACATACTGTTTGTGCAAAAAAACCGAAACTCAAGAGTCAGAATCACATGGAGAAGGAAAAAGAATGGGAAAAAATGCTTTGGGTATCAATGGAGACAGGAGAGAATTTAACGACGGAATCAATCTACTTTTCAAGAGACATATGTTAAAAATAAAATTTACGAAATAAGATAAATGTAAAGTTTTTTAAAGATTAAAAAAACAAAAGAAATTATTGAACGCGGAAGTCCCCACTTGCTCATGGGTGACTCCGATACGAATGACTCTAATCCTGTAGAGATTGGATAATATCATGAGCTCATGTTCTAAAATCCATTTTTTATTAGTGTATGGTGTTATACCATATAGAGATTAAATGACTTCGTTATGAATGACTCTGACCCTATAAAGATTGAATGATTCGTTATGAATATCTAACCTTGTAGAGATTGGATAATATCATGAGCTCATGTTCTAAATCCATTTTTATTAGTGTATGATGTTATACACCAAAAAAAAAAAAAAAAAAAAGTGGGACCCACACAAAACATGATCCACAATGCGTTGACGAGTGGAGGACCTTAGGCACCACGGTGAGGTGGCCATATCCCCACGTCAGGGTTTTAGCAATCTTTGTTGGGTTCTCTTTAGGCCCACTCGTACACCTAATCGCAAGACAAGGTGGGCCTACTTCATTTACCTCCGGGCCCATCCACTCGTGACTTGGCCCACCTGACGTCCTTCCTGTCTAAAAGAAGAATAAATAAATAAATAAATAATACTTATTTTTTGACATCCCATTTCATTTTTCTCCTCTTGAATTGAAAAAACTCAAACGTATACCAACTTGGTCAATAGTAGACTGAGAATTTAGAAGACTGTATGTATTCACAAATATCAACTACCAAATTTTTTTGGTCATAGGATTGATGGTAAAAAAATCCTCTTGAAATTAAATTGGGAGATTTTTTACAGTAGGACTCGAAAAAAAAAATTCATTATTGATAGGCCTTTGTTTTTTTAGCCGTCAGATTGATATAAAAAAAAAACTATCTACTATGTGTTTTTTTTTTTTAATATCAAATATAACAATCAGAAACATGTATAATTACCGGTACGAGGCCGGTTAAATTAATGATCTAACATTAGTGCAGATTCTCTACTCTAATCTAAGTTATTATGACCAATGATTTGAAGAAACAATGTAAACCACTCAAAGAGACAAGGTTTGGCTTGAAGTTATTATTGAGAACTTGACCCAATTAGTTGTTTGGTTGCTGTCCACCATTAGTTGTTATGGTGTTAAATCAAACTTTCACATCACCATTTTCATTCATTGCCTCCAACGACCAATGGCCGTTCGCTCCTAGTACTTCTTATTTGCTAGTCTTCCCTTTGCAAATATAAAATCTTAAACACTCCTATTTAAACAATTAAAAAAAAAAAAGTGATAGAATTTAGAATTTATATAATTTAAAATATATATAGAGATCCTATTAGTCTTCTAGTACAATTAATTAACAAATTAATGATGATTAAAGTACATTTTAGTGGACCTATAATTAAACGCATGCAGAAGGAAACATATTTAATCATAAGCTTTGGGAGCTAAATGAAATATATATATATATATGTATATATATTTAGTTTGAAATTTGATAGAAGTATTAGCTATGTCATCTGAAATTTGATTACCGGCGTCTGTCCATAAAGGCTTGCACATGCTGAGCCAACCAATCAATGCTAATATATATATGCATACATTGTATATCTATATATATACATATATATATATAATTCAATTCTAATAATTGATGATATACATATAGCCTCGTTGCGGCAACCACTTGTTTAATTTGAGTGGCAACATGCATGATGATGATGAAATAATGTGTGTTCTATAGGTAGATAGGTACACATGGTTCTGATTAAGATTGCATATGCATATACATATATTAATATTAATATTTACATATATGTGTGTATGTATATGTATACGAGACATTCTTTGGTGTTGATATCCATTTAATGCAGTTTGTTTGGTTTCATTTTGCAACCTACTCTTTTTAATGCTTAGAAACATATAGATAACGATGAGACATAAACTACGATATTGACTTGATGAAAACATTGAATTATTAGCTGAAACTCAACTAGGATATTGATAATAATGCCGCAAAAATTATTAACTGGTCATTAAATTGTTAATTACGCCAGAAATTTGGGCTTGCGTTTCATTAATTAATTAGATGAATTATATATATGAAGTATTATTTGGTTTCATTAAAGTAATTACAACCAAAAGTTGGGCTTTTGCTTCTCTAATTAAGTATTAGCATATACATTACTCTCTTGATTATTAAACTAAATCATACGAGTTGGCTTGCTCTTTTAGGACAATTAGGCGATATTTATATCATATAAGTCCTCAAGATATGTTCCTTTTCTTTATTTATTTATTTATTTTTAGATGGGATGCTATGGGTTTTTTTTTTTTTTATTGATTAGATATTTCCATCAACTGTAAAGGGATTTATTAAAGAGTCATGTGTATGCTTGATATTTGGTATTTTTTTTGGCCGTCTTTCATTTGAGAAATCTGATATACATTCTCTTCTTGTATGTCATTCAAATTTACTGATGAATATAAATTAATATTTATTGGTGTCAGTTTTCAGTAATAATAAGAGACTTTACGTTGACTTGATTATTATATTACTTTTCATGCTTTGAAAATCTTTTCCCTTAAAAAAAAAAAACTATGTTTGATTAATAATAACAGCACCAAGATCACATTTAGCTGACAAACTAGATTAATAACTTGGATCATTACCCCAATTAGCATATGTATATGTGTCATTATCAACACATTTCTGTTAAGAATTAACAAACTAATTCTATACCACCAAAAGTAATAAAAATCGCAGAAGAAAATAAATAATCACAAAAAACTTATTTTTATACATGTAAGTTTCGATTTTTTTTTCCTATCTAATTATATCTCTAATAACCCTAATGATGGTGACGATGTCTTTATTTATAAAAAAAAAACTAAAATAAATAAAATTATAAATGTGAAATATCTAAAATATACTTAATAAATAACTTGTTTTCCAATCCCATGACGATTTCATTGCAAAAATTGATCTGCATACCATCTCTATGTAACGTTTCTTTTTTATTTTGCGTATTTGCATGTGTACTTACTGACCGTACCGATCGTCACTTCTTGTTTACACGGATACATCGTAAATATTCATATACATATATGTACTTTTTTATTAATTAGTTTTTTTTTTTTGGCCTTTTCTTTTTCTTTTTGGGGTCTATATATAAGCTTCTTTCCGGTGATTAATTGTTGAGCTAATGATGCCCTTAGCCTGCAAACGCGTCAGAAGAATAATAGCAAATAATTCAACAATTCTCAGAAGAAAAAGGGCAAAAAGAAAGAAAGAAATAATAAATTGCAAAACTCCAGTAATAATAACTCCCCACGTGACTGACAATAATAGCCTTCGATATATTATTAGTGATGTGGAGCCAAAAGCAAATCGTCAAATTTTCACGACATATAAATATATTCATGATAATTCTCGTATATATACGCATGAAAAAGTACCCTAAATATATAATTTTAAACTGTTAAATTTTTACAAAATTTAAATAAAAATTATAAACAATTAGATTTTTATCAAATTTAAAATCTTTTATCAATATTGATAAAATTTAATATTTAAAAAACATACCGTATCAATCAAAATACATATATTTATGATACGTTTAGTAAAACAGTTTGAGTTTAAATTTTTAAATTTAAATTAATTAACTTTTAAAAAATTAATTATAATTTTTTATTACTTTTCAAAAAAAACAAAAACTGTTTTGAAAAATATGAGTTTAAGATAATTTACTAAACATCCACTTAGAAAATTCCTACGCATAATAACACTATTTATGTATACATATAATATATGTTGTACACTACTACACTGCGTTATTTTTTTAGGCTTGTCTGCGTTACAATAAATTATCATTAATATATATAGCTATATATAGATATGAGCCGACCTTGATGTTAGTGTTTTTTTTTTAATTAATTATTCTGAAAAGGGAAGAAGCGGGAATCAGAGATTTTTATAAACGAGGGGGTGTTGAGAATATGGGAGAAAGGGTAGCGTGGAGGTGTGGCAAATGGAGTTGACAAAAGGAGCAAATGATGATATTTTTTTTTAATATTACTGATCATATATATATATATATGTAGATATATATCTGTGTATATATATAAATATATTACTTTGATATATCCTTAATTTTTACAATTTGTGGGGGCAGTACTTTTCAAACGAACCTTCCCCTTCCAACAGTCATTTTGATGCCGTGAATCTCGCTACTTTGCTTGCTCTTTGGGGTTTTCATGTTTGAGTTTGTACTCAATACATATATCTATATCTATACATATATCCTATATCATATATCATATTTGTGTGTTATATTATGCTCTTTCACTGTTTCCGATATAAAAAATTTCTATATATGCATGAGATTTTGTTATTTTGGCTTGTCTGGCTTTGCTCTATGTATTTGACATAATGAGGGGCTATATAGCTAGCTAGAGTGCTGTGACATGCTAAATTTTCTATTAATATTATTGCTTGGCCTTTTCACTTTTTTTTTTTTTTTTTTTTTGGGTGAGTCTTGGCCTGTTCATTTATTCCTAACTTAAAACTACAGTTGCATAGATCATCGAGTATGTTGATCTAGCGGCAAAAAATAATTGTGATGGATAAACAGTCAACTGTTACAGTATTAAGTGGTTCTTTTGATAATCTTAAATTTAAATTCTTGTTTTATATTAATATAGTATTCGAGTTAGTTGAATATCTAGAATCATACTGTTACGTATTCTTATCGTTAATATATAAGATGACACATTCTTAATCAGTGGTAAGCATCTGGGGAGCCCTTGAAACGGTCAATATGAGTATGTTAATGACCAACTTCTTTCCAACCTTTTTCTTTATTAAAAAAAAGAAAAAACTTAAATTGCAGAGAAGTAATACTTCTAGTACTGCTTGTGCTTTATCTGGGCTTTTAATTATTTTTTTTCCCCCAACCCTTTATAAAGGGAAGACATTTTATTATGAGCAGTCATAGATATATAATATGCGCAATATTATAAAATGATGGTATTTTTTTAATTAAATTTATTATTATTATTATTTTTTTTTAAAAAAGAGTCTTTTATAAATTTTTCTAGCAAAAACTTGCTAATCCAACAATACTATGAGAGGCCAGAGGGGGTGATGGTAAAAGTAGTCAATTTATGATATATATCTATATATATATATATATATATTCTTGGTTAGCTGTCAGAAAAGGGACAATGGGGTCTTTGATTAGAAAGAAAACAAGTTTTATTTGAGCAAAGATTGAGAATACACCCAAGTTTAATCCAAGTAATTAAAAAAAAAAAAAAAAAAACTAGCCCAATTCTCTAATTAGGCAGCCGTGTGTGTACCTTTCCCAAAGATTCTGATGCTGATATATATACATATCAATCATATATGCTCTTGATCTGATCTTCTTTCAAAGTATACCTATCTTTTTACTAATATGATAGAACCATTTTTTTTTTCAATCAATAAATACTGTTATTTTAGTTTTAGATTAACTTTTAATCAATAATATAATTTGTAAATATTTATATTAAAAATTTACAGTGCGTATCATATAATTGTTTTCAAATTAATTTAATTATTAAAATAATAATATTTATTAATAAGATAAAAATACAGTTCGTATTATAACTTTTGCTATCTAACCTTGTGTTCCCCGTATATATACATACATACATACACACGCACGCACCCTCTGATATATACCATAACCTTTCCTAACCCTTGTGTTCCTCAAAGGACAATATACATATAGTAGTTGTTCGTTTTACAAAAACTTCCTCAAAACAAAGTAATTTGGTTGTGAAAGGAAACAATTCAGTAAAATAAAACATCAATCGGTTGTTTGAACAACCAAACTTGTTCAATATCAAGGGGGTTGCTTTGATTTGAACAGCTCAAAGAGGAAAAAAAAAAAAAAAAACGCGTTTGGCTACATCTATATTGATTGCACACACATATATATATATTTATATATATTTTATATATGATTTGGAAGGAGTTATAGATCGATCACATTGCATTGCTTGCTTCCAAAAAACCAATCTTTATCCTCAAGTTGGAAGACAAGGGAATGGAAGTTGATTGATTTGAACCCCACTAATTTATATTTATTTTATTAAATTTTTTTTTTTATAATATAGTGCAATTAAGATGCCCTACTTTGAAAATGGCCCCACATGAGAAGGAAAAAAAAATAATAAAAGAAAGAAAAAGGAAAAATTAATAAAAGTAATCATAAAAATAATTTTGTGGCTACTCTTTTCTGAGTGGATATAATCCAAATGAACTCTCAGACCCTCCCTTTAGAGATATCGTTGAATCACCTGGATGGTGACCTTAGTGGCTCATTTATCAACATCAACTCTCTCTCTCTCTCTCTCTCTAGTTTACTACACAAACCCAAAACTAAAGTCTTGCGTAAGCCAGCAAATTTAACCAGCCTGTTCAGGACGAAAAACCTGAATTACTGTACTGTTATTATATATATATATATATAT
Source organism: Ficus hispida (assembly GCA_025413025.1). Classification (NCBI taxonomy): domain Eukaryota; kingdom Viridiplantae; phylum Streptophyta; class Magnoliopsida; order Rosales; family Moraceae; genus Ficus; species Ficus hispida. Next base: position 6,218,247 of record CM046369.1, on the reverse strand, counting down.
ATATCATGTATACATATTTATACAATAATAACCAACCATGAAAATCAAGAGTTACAAAGGCGCCTATAATATACATATAAAACGCACACACATATATACATATATATATATATACACATACATACATACATATGTATATAAATTTCAATATTAGCGGGATGTATACGGAACCATGCAGGACTCGTGTTTAACAGTGAGTGGTTCTCTATCAAAGAGATATGCATAATGCATGTCATGTCTCTGTCTCTGCTAACATCTCATATATTTTGCATATATAAGAATTCCATTGGGACTTTCAATTTCTTTCTTTATTTTTTATTTTTTATTTTGAGGAATCGTACCACATGTATGTGAATATAAATATATATATATTTTTACGTGTTTGTTTGTGGAAAGAAAATCCTATGATTTGGTTAATCAAAAGCTTTCTTTAGTAATAATGACAAAGGACAACCCTGCAAAATGAGTTTGTTCTTCACAACCTTGTCGGTTAATTTTAATTTTAATTTTAATTTTTTTCCTTTGAATTATGTTTTATATATATATATATACATATATATCATAATTAGCAAAAGCCTTGTGAGAAAACTTTTTTATAATTAGCATGAGGAAGAGAATTTCCCAAGTCTAACGCCAAGGGCAACGGAAATAGTATTGATAAAAAAGGAATCATTCGGTTTGTCTGCCTCTCCATGCCTTGATTGAGAACTTCATACTTATATATATATATGTCTAATGCGTTAGATTTGAAACTTTAAAAAAAAGAAACATCTATATTAATATGAAACCCTAATGATGATCGTGTGTATAATATTATATGAAAAGCAGTAAATTTGTGAATTCTAACTTTTTATCTTGATTATATAGTGATAACATGTAGTTAAAAGATGGCGTAATCCTCATATATATTAAACGACGTGTTCTTGTTTTTTCTTTTCTTCTTTAATACATAATTAAGATATCTAATTATTAAACAAAGATATTTAAATATGTACGTTTTTTTTTATTTGTGCCCATGTTCATACACAAAAAAATATATATATATATATGTATGTATGTATACCAATGCATGCATGGTTTCGTTGAATTATTAACATCATAGGACTAAAGCGCTTAGTTATGTCTTGTCTCCTTTTATTTGGTCTCATGTGTTGTAAATTCATCTCTCAACTTTATGGTATTCATAATATTTCGCATCATGTGTCATTCCCTGTTGTATTCTGAGATAACAGCCCACAAAAATATGTTTGTGTTTTATGTAAAACCAACAAGACCTTACCGTCACACCCCCTATATATATATATATACACATATATTCTAAATTTGACTTTAATTTCTATGCCCTTTGCTTTAGTTGAGAGACCAATAATCGCATTTATGACTTTTTGTGCACACACATATATATATAGGGGTGACACACTCTAGCCAGCCAGCTAGTCTATAGATGCCCATTATCCACATGCCACAACTTGAACACCATATTCTTATTATAAAAAAAAAAAAATAAATAATTGAACACTTCTTCCCAATCTTGTCATAATTCACCTACATATAACAACTACCAATGCATGTGAATGTACACAACCAATTTTATACGAATAAATAAATTTATCGATAGATTATATCTGTAATTATATATATTAAATTTTAATTAAATGTTAATTTGTATGAATAGGATTGAAAATGTATACACATGCATGATATTCCATCAATCTTAATTACACATTTATAAATTCGGTAAACAATCTTTTCCCATATTGAAGAGCATATTGTCAGTGCATGAATTTGGTTCTAAAATGAGAACAACTAATTTCCACTTCCTAAATAGTTATATGAAGAAAGCACTACTGTTACAATGTTCAGAATAAGTTTGGCATACATCGCAGTGAACCCAATATAAAATTAAACTAAAAAATTAGTAAGGAAAATATTTAAAGAATATGGGACAATATATATTTAAAAAAAAAAAGTTTAAAAAAGTCATAAGTGTCCGTACAATAAGAGGAGGGTCAGAGAGGAGAGCGAGGTAAATGGGAAGGGAATCGATAATAGCCACAAAAGGAGATTAATAAGGCAAAAAATAAAAAATAAAAAAATAAAAAAATAAAAAATTATTAGACTCCGGTCGGGTTTGGAGGTTGTTGGCCCGACAAAAGCTGCAGCTTTTCACATGCACGGCTGGGGTTTCTCTTCAATATTTTCTCATCTCTGGCTAATTTCTCTTCTTACTACTTGCATGTCTCAAATACTTCTCCTTTCTCAATTATTTAAGCTTCTTTCGAGTGTCTTCTATATCAGTGTGTGTGTATATATATATATATATCAATATTATAATTATTATATATTCACAAAAACCTTGGGCTCTCTTGACCATGTCTGCGTGCTCTGAGATTTCTGAATCAAAGTAGCACAACATGTTCGAGATCATTCCATTTAGACTATAGATTCGAACTTATAATTCAAAGCAAAGAAAATCTTTTTAAGTATTTTCATTTCTTGACCGGTCTCTAATCTTTTTTTTTTTTTTTAATATGTCTCCTTTCGAATATATTATTAGGACCTATTTGGGATAATATCTGAATATGATATTTTGGAGGTTGAGTTAGAAATATATATTTATGGTAAAATTTTTGAAAAAATTCTGTGATATAGATAATATTGTAAAAATTTGAAACGTGTTTAGAAAAAAATATGCAAAAATGGATATTGTCTTTATCGTTTCGTTATTATAAACATTTTGACATAAAAATCATCTTATTCTGATTTGAAATGAGAAAGTTACGAATTTTTAAAATTTGAATTTTTTTAAAATGGAATAGAGAGAAAATTTGATTTAGAGTTGAAAATTTAAAATTCATATGATAAAATATCATATGGAGATGTTACCTAGCCACCCACTTATTTAATCTAGTTTTAATTGTTAAGATAATTGAAAATGGTATTTCCTTATTCTTGTTTTAGGATCCTTTATCTTTACCTTGAATCGTAAACTCAGATTTTTATAATAGAAAATAATTTTAAAAAATTTAAAAAGTGAATTTAAAAATATGAATTGTCAAACGGGAGCTGAATCTTAAAAATAAGATAAGGTGAGATTTTTTATCAAAATCATTTTCTTGAGATAATTAATACTGCTACAATAAAGATAAAATTATAAGGTTGAAAACTCTATTATCACTTTATTACACATCGAAAATTTCGTTGTAGTTTCAGTCCGAATTCCAGTTTTTGAAAGAGGATGAAATACCTGTCAGCTATAAAGTTTTTCCCACTAAAATTTCAGTTGAAACATCAAATATCAAATTATCAATTATTACAAAGTGTAATTTGTACTAAATTTCATGAAAATTTAGAGAAATTTTTAGAGAAATGTCCGTGACATCAGAAATATAAAAAAATTTCAGCTATTTAAGTACTTTTATCTATTTTTATTCTCTTAATGTTTTTGACATAAATAAATGATTTTTGTCCCCTAGTTATATATTTCTTCGGCAAGAATCCAAGCTCTTCCTTAAAAACAAAAGAGAAATAAAGTGTAAAAAAAAACACAAAGAATAAGTTCAAATGGCATATACTATATATGCTTGAATCAAGATGGAAGCACAATTTTATTTGAGCCTTAGAAAACTTCTTTTTGTATTGAGATAGTAATATTTATTAAGTTTTTCATGTAAAACTTGTTAACTTTTAATGTTTAGTTTATCCTAAAATCTCATAGATATGTATTAAAATTAAAGCAAATTTCCACAATTTCCTCATATAAAACTTGTTATTCAAGTAACTAATCCTAAAATATCGTAAATATATATTAAAGTAAATTTCTATAATTTCTTCGATATTCTTCTTCTTCTTCTTTGGGTAAAATTGGAGTCTATGTATTTTTACTGAGACCGATATTTCATTATTGCTTACTGATAGTTGTATTCAGTTCTTATATATGTTTATTTTCTATTAATACTTAAAAAACAATTCATATTTGTTGGCATTTTAATTATTAAAAAATACATACATTGCACAAATTACGTAAAAAAAAAAAAAAAGCACATACATAAAAACTAAATATATGTAAATGTTTGTACGTCTTAAATGGAAACTTTGCTTCAATTTTCAACTTTAAAAACAAATAGAATTACCTAAAAGCCCAATTGCAAATTTCAACTATTGTCCTGGTGAATTTATTGTTTTAGCTTAAATTTTGTGACTTCTGTCTTTTGTCAATTAATATAAAGAACTATAAATTATATAAAAAGGAATGTAAAGCACAAGTGCAACTTTTTTTTTTGGGGTCAAAATTCAAAAAGAATTCAAGTAAAGAGAAATAAGAGAAATAAAAACATGATAATATGAAAACTCAAAAATAAAAAAGACAATTTGAATAGTGATTAATAAATAGGGAATTAGGAACAACATAAGAAAATTTAAAAAATGTAAAGGCTATAATTAAATTTTAAAGAAAGTAGCAATCCATAGAGGTAATATAATGAAATTTCTAAAATGTTTATGTTGTTTTCTTTGATCTTGAAATAAGTGAGTGAGGGCATGTGACCATATTGAACCTAGATGGATTCGTCTATATAATAGAAATAAATCATAAACTAATTGGTTATGATATTAATATAAGTAACTGAGAGACTTAAAACAAGGAAAATCTACACGAAACACCTTTTTTTATCTAGTCAAAATATCATTTTTGGTCCCTCTTATTATTCAGATGCGTAACAAGCAAATTCATTCGTGTATGTAAAATATTTCTCAAAATACCTGTTAAATCCTATCTGTATTGATCATGTTGGATAAAAATACTATTACACCAAACTTTATACCTTAATGTTCAATTTATAAGTAGCTATATATATATATATATATATATATATATACTTGGTTTAGAAATAATGTTGCAGTCAGACAACCTCATGGAAAAATTCAAAAAACCAAAAAAAAAAAAAAACAACAAAAACAACAACCTCATGAAAACAACAAACCCTCTCTTGCGCACTCAGTGCGTGGATCATAAGATGGAAGTCATGGTCGACGAAAAGGGCACGAGCACCTATCTTTGACAAAATTTTAAGAGATTTTGACGGATTTTATACAACTCTTCGTGACAGTGATAAAATCATGAATTATATTATAAGAGAGGCTAGTTATAACAAAGATTTAATTAATAAGTATCACAATCTAAGACATTAATTTGTTGATGACAACAAGATCAATTCATAAGATTATTTCTCGCTTGATTGCTAATGACATTGTTATATTTAACTGGAAAACAAAAAAAAAAAAAAAAAAAAAAAAAAAAAAAAAAAAAAAAGCTTATTGGACGATGTTCTACGTGTTTGTGATTGGGGCTATACGTAAATTTGTATATATAATATTTGTGAGGGCTGAAAAAAAAAAAAAAAGGAACGAAAAAGTTGAGGTTGAGGGCGGCTTAAGCCACTCTTTGACTCCGTCCCTACTTCACAGTACCTAACCTAATTAAATTAAAAAAACCAGTTAAAATAATCCACCCTATCTTTAGTGTTCTTCAAAGCCTCCTTTCAAACTATAGCTTTACTTGATCCTTAAAATAATCTTTGCAACAGGCCTCTTTTCATAGCTCCCAGTTCAAATTTTAGGAATAGGGTTTTCTATCCCTTTTATATATTACTTTAGTACTACGAGATGAAGGGACAAAGTTGGTGTTTGGCAATTGGGGTAATGGAGCCCCTCTTTGGGATTGTCTATATGTGCGTAAGAGTGTTTGTTAGAGTTTGATGACCCGAATTCTGTTTGGCTCTGTCCGAAAAGCTCGCGGTGTGACGTTGTGTTAGAGATTTAATTATGAGAATTTTTTGAGGCTCTGTGGTAATAACGGAAGGATCGGGCTGATAGGACCAGACCCATTTGATGTTTTTAGGTTTTAGTATATATATGATGTAATTCTAGAGTTTCATTATTATGCTCGTTTACGATAGCTACTCTCTCTTATACCAATATTTGATTTAGTGGATTTGCTTCTCCTTTGTCAATTGTTTTTTCCTATCTGGTTTTTCACATAAATCTGTGTGTTCTTATTTTGCGATTTTCTTGTTATCTATTCTCATTCATAATTTCGTAACAGTACTTTTGCCATTTTTCAAATTATTGATAACATGGACAACGGAAAATCAGGTACAAGATTATTTTATGATTGATTTTACTAAGACAAAGGATACGCACTAAGAAGGGCAAAACTGATATTTTAACTTAACATAAGAAGTGTTCTGAATATTTTTCCTTTAAAACCAGTAATCCAGTAATGATTGGTTGTTATTAGGTTATTTCTCGTTTTTATCCTTTTGAAAAACTTTATATTAAGGAAAGGCTTTATTGGTATATCTCTTTATTCACACGTTAAATTGTATATAAAAAGAAAAAGAAATTAAAATTGTTATAAAATGGAGATGATTTGGTATAAAGTTGTAAATTTAAGACGTAAATTGTTAAAATAAAAAATGTCAAACATAAATGGTAATTGTGCAATAAGTTTTAATGTGAAAACAATGTCAAAATATCAAAAACTCATAATAAGTGGACGAATTAAGTACTTACGTTTCATTTCGCTGTAGGTGGATAAAACTAATCAAAACTATACTTTGATCCCACAACATTTTTGTTCAAGAGTATGGGTGTCGAGAATCCATTAATTGGCTTCAGTACGGATACTTTTTTTTTTTTTTTTTTTTTTTAAATAAATGATTTGGCTTCCGTAATATTGCAACATGTAAAACTGAATATACATATACATATATAGAAGTGTACACTATATATATATATATATGTATATGTATATGAGACTGTAACACCATAGTAGCTTTTTTGTATACACCATGTATCTTCCCCTTCGCAGGGATGTTCAGAAGTCCTAAAAATAACTTCTAGCTTTTCATTACTTGCAAAAAAAAAAAATATATATATATATATAAATATGACTCGTTTCTTTTTATTTTTATTTTATTTTTTTGCTGGAAAAAAAAAAAAACTTGTGGCCGCTACATGCTACTGTATCTTTGTCTCCTGTAATTACTCTCCAACTTTCGGCTTAGAAATTAATCGGGCTAGTGGTCCTGCTCCTTGTATTATTGTGGTCCTCTCTATAAATGAAAAATATCAAAAGCTCTATATATATATATATATATTAACAAATTCATTTTATATACATATATATTAAATGATATATCATGAAACAAAAAAATAGCTTGTTAAGAGTAAAAAAAAAAAAATTTGATAAAACAGTAATTTTAGTTTTTATAAAATATATAGAATTTAGATATTTGATCATTTATGATATTGATGATAATTTGTAACATAATTAATATATTAAAGGTTTTATCTACGATCCTTTTGACATGAACATCCTTTCCCACAACATATAAAAAATAAGAAGTGTAAATGAGCTCGCTTCAAATATAACATGAAAAAATTTAGTTATCAAACACTCTTATTATTCATTTTCAATACCAAAATTACTTTAAATACTTATATATTATGAGAAAGGACGGTAATTAATGTATCGTACATACGATTGCTATCCTAAAGTTAGATATTTTATTATTCTTTGAAAAAGAAAACATGAATTAGAAAAGGAAAAATTTTTTTTTTTGTTGCAATCAAGTGATGAAAATACATAGAATGTGATGATCACTTTTTTTTTTTTTTTTATCAAATTATTCTTTTTTGTAATTTTATAAAGGCGAGGTTGGGGGAAAGAGGGTGCCGTTTTTCTGGGGAGATCATGAGGAACATAATAAGGTAAAGTTGGGAGGTCCCTACAACTTTTTTGGACGCTCAAAATCAGGGTCTTCATATTTTGTTCACATTAATTAATTGTCACACCCACTACCTCACTCAAGTATATAATTAATTTTTATTAAAAAGTGACGATTTTAGAATTTTTAGACCAAAAATATCGTTTAAAATATTTTTGGCTTAAACTTTAGATGAGTATGAATTATAGTTATATTCAAAAGTAGGATTCACCGGATTTATATGTGTGTGACATGTGAAGATCCCCAGCTTTTGCGGCTAGTGACCTTTTTTTTCTTGCCCTTGTATAAAAATTCCTCCTTTCCTTTTCATCCCTTTATTTTATCTTCATTGAAATACTTTTTTTAGGGTCAAGAATCAAATAATAATTTAATATAAAGCAATCAAATAATAATTTACACATACAAAAGGGCAAAAAAGGTCTTTTTTGAAAAAAAAAAAAAAAAAAAAAGAAAAGCATTTTTGGGCTCATTCAAGTTTTACCAGAGAAACAAATTAACAGCCACCTTTTGACCCCCAATTCCCACCACCAATCTTTGTCAAACGTTAAGGTGGTCTTTACAATGATTACAACTCAAATCCATTTTTGAAATACTAAATTTGTAGGAAATATATATATATATATATATGTATATATATATATGGTTCACCTTACGTAGTAAACAAAATTTTAGTACGCACGTAATCACGAAAATTTGAGAATATTTTGGAATACCTGATTTGAAGAAATATTGTAGAAAAAAGAAATTGAATTATGAGTTTAAAACGGTGATTTAAATATTAGATTAATATTATGGTGATTAAAACAGAATTGGTATTTACAAATCGAATAATTATTAATTAATTATTTATTAAATGGTATATTAGATTATGTCAATTATTTATTAAACAGTATATCATATGATTACGAATCACTTAATAGTTCCTTGTTGATTTAACCTTCAAATAAAGTAAATGCTTTCTTCTCCGTTTTTAATGGAGATATAATACAAAAATTACAAGAAATTGTCATGCGTAAACAACAAAACAAATGTATATTTGTATATTTCTCTTGATTAATATGTACGAACCAACAGATGGATTGCATGACAAGCATATTGATATGATTTGCATCAAGTTGAAGTATAGTTAAACAAGATTCAAAAAAAAAAAAAAACTATTTCTTAATTATAATGTTTTTTTTTTCTGCTGATGAAGGTAAATAATTCGCATGAAAAGAGATTTTTCTTAAATTGTTCAAGAACTAAATAGTTCAGACAAACGTATCTATGTTTAGATCTTATGATACGTCGTGTTCAACCTTGTAAAGTATAGAACTTCATATATGTGTGTGTGTGTATATATATATATGTATATGTATAAACAGTTAAGAATCTTCAATAGTGGTGATCCCCACATCAGCAAGCATAAAAATAGGTTTATCTTTAACCACAAACAAACAGAGATCAAACTTACATGATAAGAAATATTTCGTACGCCTTAAACTTTCATCCTCCGTTTGGTATTTAAGTTTAACTCCAACTAAACTGTATTTTTTCATATCAATTTTTGTCTTTTTCTGAAAAGTCAATAAAATTTATAACTAATTTTTGAACAATCAATCAATTCTAATTTTAAAATTTCATTCTCAACTAACTTACCAATCGGAGGCTTAATTTCGTTATATTTCAAGTTTCTATCGTTATTATAATTATTGTTTTATTTAGTCATTATTAATTTTTTACATATCAGTTAAGATATAAAACTTCTGAAAGAATAAGCAACCTATCACTTACAACTGCTTGTTTAGAATATGAAATATATAAACTCTTCTCCCGTTTTATATGTTATGTTTTAATACATTTACTTGAACTGAACCTTAAAGAAAAATAAGTTAATAAAAAAAACTTAAACTTAAACTTCAACTTTACACCACTGTTGTTAGAGTAGTGAATGCTATAGATAGTCGCTTTCATTTTTCTTATTAAATAAAGAGTAGATTGTGCTTTTTTTTTTTTTTTTTTTAAGAAACACTTTTTTTTTCTTTCTTTTTATGAACTTTGGAGTTAGAAAATTTAAATTACCTTATGATAGATTCAGGTATAAAATTATTGTTAAGTCATATATGTAATTATGAAAATATTTTTCCACTTAATGCATCCTAAAAAAATTACTATTTTCCTAGTTTTAATTAGTAGAAACCACTAGCTAGCTAGTGCTACATTAAATAAGTGTAAAAAATTCATCCATGTTTCTATCACAAGGAAATCTCAAGTGAGTTGGCAGGGTACTTATATGAGACTAGATCAGGTAAGTTTTCTAAGAGGACATATGTTAACTCAGAATTTTAAATCAAACTAGTAGGGACATAATTAAAAAAACCATATATATATTTTTCTTTTACTATTTATCTCTTTGTATTTCTTTTTTTTTTTTTTTTTTGTTAATATATATCTTTTATTGTTTCTTCTTTGATATACGGCACACCATTTTTGCTGGACATGAACGGCAGCTCATTTTTGGCCATTGGATGCAAAAATGGAGGGAGGTTATAAGAGGAAAAGTGATAAAGAAAGAGAGAAGCTGGGATACAACCTAGAGAGAGAGAGACTTGCCGGAGAAAGAGTCATCGGAAGAGAGAGAGAGTTGCAGGAGAAAGCTCTCACCGGAGACAGAGCCACTGCCACCGGAGAGCTGTCGAGCACGGGCTGTGCCAAGCCACAAGCTCGATCTCCATACGTGAGCTTTCCTATAATAATAAACCTAAATTTTTAATTCATTACTTTTTAACAAATTCGTATCAAACTCAATTTCCTCTATCTTGAACACATATTAATTTAGATTTTTAATTTGAATCCAAATTATTCAGTTCAAATATATGATCTAAACGAACATTAAAGTTAAAAGTAATAAATACAAATCAAGAAACTGAAATAATAATTAAAAAATACATTAGAATTAAACAATATATAAATTTAATATAATCTAATAAAAAATTTAACTGCTAAAACAGAAACTAACTCTAATTATCATTATTATAATTCTTTTAGAGTTTTAGGTTCGAGGCATGAAAAGAGAGGCAAGCACATTGATACACATGAGGATGGACACCATCATTATCTCACAAAATGCGAAAAAAGCCCAAATGCGAATTTCAGAGGAATCTGAGGTGAATTTGGACGGAATTTCATGACAAATAAAAATAATAAAAAACAAAAAATAAAAATAATATTATAATATTATAATATATTATATTAGCCATATTAAAAAAGACCAAATGTAGTGGGAATCTTGTCTGCGTAGAGCATAACAGACTGTTGTACATCAAATAATCAAATAATAAATCACCTGTATTAAACTAAACCTCCTTTTTTGTTTAATGTTTAATTAATTTTAATAAAAATTATGTGAAACCAAAAAAAAAAAAAAAAAAAAAAAAGAGAGAGAGAGAGAGAGAGAGAGACTGCTCCGCTTAGGTTGGGTTTGAGTCGAGTCTATTTCATGTCGGCTTGTACATTCACACGTTAATTATGGAAAATTGAAAAAAATTGTTAGAAAAAGGAAAAAGAAAGAAAAAAGCTGTCTGAGCTTCGCAAGTCGACCTCTGATTTCTCGGCGACAAGTCAGTCTCTTCCCTGCTTGATCCCTTCGACAACTCGCTGTTCACGAATCCACAAAACCCAGAAACAAAAATAATAATAATTAACAAAGTAGAATTCCTCTCACTGTCTCTTCATTTTCATTTTTTTAGTTTTTGTTTTTGCCATTTTTGGGTTATCATCTGTACTTCCGGGTTTTCCAAATTTCGGTTCTTCTGGCCCGGCAACAGCTTCTTTCTGGTGGGTTTTGGTGTTTTCGGAAGTGGGTTTCGATTGGAAAGTGGAATCCACGATGAAAAAGATTCCAATTCACTTTCTTGTTGTTGGCTCGAATGTTTCTGTTCAAAAGTTGTGATTTTTCTTTTGGGTTGGTTTTTTTTTAATTTCTTTTTGAGTTGATGGGAAAAGTTCCATTTCTGCAATTTGAAGGAACTGAGAAGTGTAAGCGACTTCTTAGCTGTAGTGGTCGTGAATTCTCGAAGACTAAAGTCGAAGATTCTCGAGTTTTGAGTAGAAATTATAGCTCATGAATAAGTGGTACTTGAGTTTTTAAGAGATGGGTAGGAGTTAAAAAAGAGGAAAAAAAAATATAAAAAAAAAGTGTGGAGATTGGGTTGTGTTTATCAGAGTTTGTGAAAATCGTGGTTTTTGTCAGCAATGAAGGTTCCTCCAAATGGGTTTTTGGCAACTTCTGGAGAAGGTGAGAGGATTTCTCAGACTTTACTGTTTGATTTCTTTGAGTCTTCGTCCCAAGTTTTTGACATTTTGATTCAAACTTGTTATGATAGTTTGATTGAGAAAATATTCCCAGTCTCACTTCCCTAATGATTTCTAGTATTTTTTTCTTTCTGTCTCTCTCTCCTATCGGTTTTTTTTTTTTTTTTTCATTTTTTTAAGGGGCTGGTTTAATATTTTCTGTTATTGCTGAATTTAGATTTATCTGATTTGTGTATCATTTTTTTGTGTATACTGGTCACAATTCTCCGCAGAAATCTAGTTCTTCTGTTCATTAGTGTCTTGCTGATGTTATATATATATATGTGTATATATATATATGTTTATATCCAGTTTTATATGTACGTGTGTGTGTATATATATAAATATATGTCCTTATAATACATGATAACTGCAGAAAATTTTCTGCACGACGTAGTAGCTCTTTGTCTTTCTTCATTTCCATTCTTCCCTTCGCTCTTTCTGTTCCAGAAGGTGGTTTATTTATTTATGTTTTTTTTTTTGGGGCTCAATCATGTTTTCTTGTCTCTTTGTTTCAACTTGTTTGAAACTTTATGAGGTAATATTCTAAATGGTAAAACAATTACTTAGGTAAAATTGGGGACTTGTAGATTGAGATGGTGCGTTATTTCCAATTTCTTGCGTTTTCGTTTGCTAATAATCGTGTCCTATACATCTAGAACACCAGATTAGCAAATGGAGACTTGACATCAATTATTGTATGTTGACATGAAAGATAACATTTGGTTTTGGAAACAGGAGAGAGGAAGAACATTAATTCGGAGTTATGGCATGCCTGTGCCGGTCCGCTGGTTTCTTTGCCTCCAGTTGGAACCCTTGTGGTTTACTTCCCTCAAGGGCACAGCGAACAAGTATGTTGTTTCATCTAGGACCTAAGCAGGCGTATTTTCTTGATGCTTGTTTTCTAACAGACTTTCTTTTCTCTTCTTTTTTATTTTTGTGGTAAAATCTTGCAGGTTGCCGCTTCAATGCAGAAGGAGGCTGATTTCGTACCTAACTACCCCAACCTTCCTTCGAAGCTGATTTGCATGCTTCACAATGTCACATTGCATGTACGGGAGTTCTGCACACCAATTTTTAGCTTCTATTCTTATGAAGAGAAAGTGTTATCTTGTTGACTGAACTGTTATTGACTCGAGGAACAAAGAGGCAAAATGAACTATTATTGATCTATACCAGTAGATTATCTTTGCACCAACATTTTAGGATGCCAATATCAATGTGTTCAATTTAGCCAGCCTTTTTCTTTTCGCTGTGTTCAGTCAATATCTGTGGATTAATGCTTTGCGGGCTCTCCCACCCGTGGCAAGTTTAACGGCTAGTGGTCATGGACGTCATTGAAAGACGGTGAATGAATATTTGCAACATTTTTTTGAGGTGGATTACTTATTCATTTATGTGGTTGCGTTTTTGTGAAACAGGCCGATCCAGAGACAGATGAGGTTTATGCACAAATGACACTCCAGCCAGTAAATAAAGTAGGTCAGCCATTCATTTTAATAATTAAGCAATGCATAGCTCAGAACACTCTCTTTTTCACATGTAGTCAAGAGTATCAAAAATACTCTTTTTACAGCATGACAGGGATGCGTTACTAGCATCTGACATGGGCCTCAAGCAAAACAAGCAACCTTCTGAGTTCTTCTGCAAAACGCTTACAGCAAGTGACACGAGTACTCATGGTGGATTTTCCGTACCTCGACGTGCAGCTGAGAAGATCTTTCCACCTCTGGTGTGTCCAATAATTTAAGTTTTTTTTTTTTTTTTTTTTTTTTTAATTTCAGACTGATTATATGTAGTTTAATTTGTACAACCTTTTCCTTTGGTCACTGAACTGAAATGTTCTGTAGGATTTCTCAATGCAACCTCCTGCTCAGGAACTAGGTGCCCGAGATTTGCATGATAATTCATGGACATTCAGGCATATCTATCGTGGTATTTGCACACTTTGTTGTGTATTTACTTCTTCTTCTTTGTTTAGATTTCGGAAGATGTTATATGGTTTTTCAGCAAAACAAAAAGAAGTGTGTATTAGATGTCTCAGAATATGTTGGAAACAATTTTAAGTACGGTTATTCGTTTCAGGCCAACCAAAGAGGCATCTGCTGACTACAGGGTGGAGTGTCTTTGTTAGCACCAAACGACTCTTTGCTGGAGATTCTGTTCTTTTTATAAGGTATGAAGCATTTATCCAATAAACTTGAATTTATACGTCGACATTATGATTGAAACATTCTTGCCGTTTATAGAGATGAAAAATCCCAGCTTCTCTTGGGTATAAGACGTGCTACTAGACAACAGCCAGCTCTGTCTTCATCAGTAATTTCCAGTGACAGCATGCATATTGGTATTCTTGCCGCTGCAGCTCATGCTGCTGCAAATAACAGCCCATTTACTATATTTTACAACCCCAGGTACCACTGATGGTTTTGATGCATTATGGTCATTTCAGTTGGCATATGCCGTGTAGGAAATTTTCTGAGATGAATTTGTTTGATTTTAATAGGGCAAGCCCTTCTGAGTTTGTTATACCCTTGGCAAAGTACAACAAAGCAATGTATACCCAAGTTTCGCTTGGCATGCGATTCCGGATGATGTTTGAGACTGAGGAATCTGGAGTACGCAGATACATGGGTACCATCACTGGTATAAGTGATTTGGATCCTCTTCGATGGAAAAATTCACAATGGAGAAATCTTCAGGTACCTTTAATTCATTTATATATCTCTTGATGTTTTGGCGAATTCATCGTTTAGGAAGCTCTACCAAATAGGCCCTAGATAACTTTTGGTTTTACATATGCTAATGATTCTTTGAAAACCCCGTCCAAGTGCATATCCTACTAAATGAGTTTTGGTACAAAGTTTTTTGGTTAAATTCCATATTATTTTATTGCCACTTCACAATTGTGCTTTTGATAGGTTGGATGGGATGAATCAACAGCTGGTGAACGTCCTAGCAGAGTTTCAATTTGGGAAATTGAACCTGTTGTAACTCCTTTCTATATATGTCCGCCTCCGTTTTTCAGACCCAAGTTTCTCAAACAGCCAGGGATGCCAGGTAAACCAAGTCTCAAAAATTAAGCTAGATTCCCTAGGAGTTTAATATGTCCAAAGAATAAAAGATATCAGTTTCGCTTGCACCGGCGGTAGATTTCCGTTTATAGAATTTATTACCCTTCCAAATTCCAATTTGTCCACTATAGTGATTTTTGAGAAACGTATTTGCAGATGATGAGTCTGAAATAGAGAATGCTTTCAAGAGAGCCATGCCTTGGCTGGGAGACGACTTTGGAATGAAGGATCCTGCAAGCACGATTTTTCCTGGTTTGAGTTTGGTGCAATGGATGAACATGCAACAAAATAATCAGTTTTCAGCTTCGCAGTCGGGATTTTTCCCATCGATGGTTTCTCCAACTGCCATGCACAACAACCTCGGTGCTGACGACCCATCCAAGTTGCTGAATTTTCAATCCCCCGTCGTGTCTTCGCCGAGTGCCCAATTGAATAAGGCAACTCCTCCAAACCAAGGCAATCAAGTCCAACAGCCGAATGTGGCCTGGCCTCAACAACAACAGTTGCATCAATTGTTGCAGAATCCCACGAACCAACAACAGCAGAGTCAGCAGCAGTTATTACAGACGACTCCACCGAACCAACAATTGCAGAATCACCCTCAACAACAGCAGCAGCAGCTGCCACAACAGCGGCCGCAGCAGCAACAGCACCAGGAACCTCCACAGCTGCAGCAGCATCAGCAACCACAACACCAACAGCAACATCAGCAACAACAGCAGATCTGTCAACCTCCTCTAGTAAATAACGGTGTAGTCACTCCAAATCAGATCCCAAGTCAAAATTTGCAGCAGCCAGTTATGTTTTCCCAGCATCAACAGCAGCAATTAGTTGCAGGGAATACCCAATCCCAGCAAAGTGTACACTCTAGCAAGAATTCCATTCAGTTGACCCCATTACCAATGGACTCACAGTTTCAGCAGCAAATGGAGATGCAACCGAGTCTCTTACAGAAGCAGCAACAGCAGCAGCCAGTGCACTTGCAACAAAACCCGCTGCAGTTTTTGCAGCAAAACCTGCCTCAGAGAGCCCAACAGCAGCCACAATCTCAAACATTGTCACACCAGGGACTTTCCGAACAACTTCAGTTGCAGATGTTACAAAAATTGCAGCAGCAGCAGCAACATCAATTGCTCAGTCCACCAAGTTCGCTTTTGCAGCCTCAACTGCTGCAGCAACAACAACAAGGAAACCAGCAAAATCAGCAATTACAATCATCGCCTCTCTCGCAACATCAACAACCATTGAACAGCAACAGCTTCTCGACAGAGAAGCTTCTCAATGTCCACAACTTCTCAACTTCAGGACTGACACAATCACAACACGTATCCACTAGCCAACCGCAGAGCCAGCACAAGCCGCTTGTGCCAATCAGAGCCAGCTCTGGTATTACCGACGGAGATGCTCCATCATGTTCAACCTCCCCTTCCACTAACAACTGTCAGATCTCCCCATCAAACCTACTGAACAGAAACCAGCAAGGACCACCCATGTTTGTTGGGGACACAGTTATGGAGCCTCCAAGTAATTTGGTTCAAGACCTTCAGGGAAAGTCCGACATTCGGATCAAACCTGAGGTGCCCACCTCAAAAGGAGCAGACCAGCTTAAATATAAAGGAACCATTACTGATCAGTTGGAAGCATCTTCTTCTGGGACTTCATATCTTGATGCAAGCACAATCCAGCAGAGTTTCCCTCTCCCCACCTTCTGTTTGGATGGTGATGCCCAATCGAATCCTCGGAACAATCTTCCTTTTGCAGCTAACATTGATGGGTTAACACCCGACACTATGTTGTCTAGAGGATACGACTCGCAGAAAGATCTTCAAAACTTGCTCGCTAATTGTGGTGGTGCTCCAAGAGATATCGAAACCGAGTTGTCCACTGCTGCACTCAGCTCTCAGTCATTTGGGGTGCCAAACATGCCTTTCAAGCCCGGTTGCTCAAGTGATGTTGCCCTCAACGATGCTGGGGTTTTGGGCAATGGACTTTGGGGTAACCAGACTCAACGAATGAGAACATATACAAAGGTATGATGTTGTTTCTCGGCATTTTTCCTTATTCGTACCTTTTGAAATTGAATAACGATACATAAGCTTCCTTTTCTCTTCCATTATACTGTTGTAGGTTCAAAAGCGTGGCTCTGTGGGAAGATGTATTGATGTGACCCGCTATAAGGGCTATGACGAGCTCAGGCATGATTTGGCACGCATGTTTGGGATTGAAGGGCAACTAGAAGATCCACAGAGGACTGACTGGAAGCTTGTCTACGTAGACCATGAAAACGACATACTTCTTGTTGGCGACGATCCATGGCAGTAAGTGGAGAACCCCCATGTTTCGATAGCAGCAACTTGACTTTTCTTCTTCTCTAATGATTAATTCTAAGAAATTGTTTTCTCGAATTCGCTCTCAGGGAGTTCGTAAGCTGTGTTCAGAGCATAAAGATACTATCATCTGCAGAGGTACAGCAAATGAGCTTGGATGGAGATCTGGGACAGGTCCCAGTTCCAAACCAAGCTTCTAGTGGAACTGACAGTGGAAATGCATGGAGAGGACAGTATGATGATAACTCAGCTGCCTCATTTAACCGTTGAAAGGATTTATAATACGAACCATTTGTCTTCTCACAGTTTGGCATCTTGCGGTGAAAGACATGGACAAATAGCCCTTCATACTACTTATACACAAGCAGAATATTGTTTAGAAGGACGTTCTGAACCTCGTCCTGAGCATGCAGTCCTGGTTCCACCGGCAACAATTCGAGCTCCACTTACTGCGTCGGTAACAAGTAGGTGGACTTTACCGAGTGCAAACCTGTGCGAACGGAAAAAAGGGTGGGACTTTTGGCAGATGCGTGGCGGAAGGTGGCAGATGTACAATATAAATCCCTTTTAACTTATTATTTTTTTCCTCCTTGGACTGATATGAACAACCCCTTTTATCTGTAAATGCTGTGATAGAAAACAATCACGGGTCCAAAATATATGTTGTAAAATTTAGGAACTACTCTTTGTGATATATATGGCACTTTTTTCTTTGCCATCTCTTGGACGTTTCAACTTTGGTCACTTCCAAGTCCTTTCCCAATCGGATTAAATTCTGAATACAGATTAGCTTTGTTGTAACAGTGCTTTTGTTAATGCGACTTTAAGAATCACATCTTCTCGTTTAATTTATTCGAGAATGAACCAATCACATTACCTGTCTTCTAACTATTTCCGAATTGTGATATTTGAAGTGTGAAAACATGAACCATATTTAGATTTTGATGAATAATATGAATCTTATTTTATTATTCTCGTCGTTACGAATGTTTGGGGAAAAAAAAAATAAATATTTTGATGAATAATATGAATCTTATTTTATTATTCTCGTCATTACGAATGTTTGGGGAAAAAAAAAAAAAAGAATCATCTAATTTTGAGTTTAAATAATAAAAAAGAATCATCTAATTTTATTCAGTTTCGTTAAAATTAAACAAAGAAAAAGGAGAGCTGGATTTGTAGTTGGGTTCGGTTAACCATTTGAGGTTTAAAAATCAACCTTAAAAAAGTGAAAGTGATGTTGGAGATGGACAACCAAAATGAAACCTAAATATGCAAATCCATTTGGTTGAACATGGAACTAAAATTTAGAATGCCACTTGGTAATCTGCAAATTCAAATTAGAAACGGATAGTACTCCCAAGAGGCACAAAATGTCTAAAACTCAACAATTATATTCCAAAAAGGTTATATATTTCTGCTACATTTGAAACAATTTGCCTTGAACAAACTCCGCAACAAAATTCAGGGACCACAGATTGAGCACATCCAATCGTGCAACTACGAGAGCACAGCTATGACATCCGAAGCCCTCAAAGCTATGTAGTCCCCATCTTTGCCCTTGAAGTCGTTCCCTGCATATTTAGAGTACAGGACTGTGTTCCCGGAGTTGATGGATATCGGTTTCCTGTTCCCTACCTCATCTAGAGGACCAGGTCCAACTGCAATTACCTGTCATAACAACAATTTTTTCCTTGATCAATCGCATACTTGACGGCAGTAGGGTCAAATTTCAATAATTTCATTCCACGCTTGAAAGAATGAAAACCTATCCGTCACTCACCGTGCCAACCGAGGGTTTCTCCTTGTTTGCCTCAGTCAGCAGCAGGCCACCTGCAGTCTTCTCCTCAGCCTCAGCAACCTGTGAACATAGTGAAAAGGTATCGTTACCACCACAGTCTACAAAGTAGAACAATGCACCAGACTTGAG
Source organism: Ficus hispida (assembly GCA_025413025.1). Classification (NCBI taxonomy): domain Eukaryota; kingdom Viridiplantae; phylum Streptophyta; class Magnoliopsida; order Rosales; family Moraceae; genus Ficus; species Ficus hispida. The sequence continues at coordinate 6,198,794 of CM046369.1, read as the reverse complement.
CACAACACATCCAGAAAATAGTAACTGCACCTTGCATAATTATACATAAAAACTACCCACTTCATGATACAACGTTAGTCTTAAGGATTAAAACTATTATATATCTTATGTTTATTTCTCCACTACAATAATTGACTCCTTTCATTAGTATATGCTCGAGTTCTAAGATAAGATGACAAACCTTGATTAAAACTCTATCATTAAGGGGCTTGAGATCTTTTACATCATCAGTTTCAAGAATACCAACGATGTCATCGTCCTTCAATATAAGATGCTTCGAGCCATTGAACTCCAGCTCTGTCCCGGCATACTTAGAATAAACAACTTGGGCGCCAGCCTACTCATGAAAAAACATTCAGTTGGCAGGGCAATTTTGATAACGATAAAACAATCAATGCCTCATCCATTTATAAGAAGGAAAAAGCACCTTTACACTGACATCCACTTTCGATTTCCCAACTGTCTTGCCCTCTCCAACAGCAACCACCTCACCTCCTTGAGGCTTTGTTTGAGCAGTGGTTGGAAGCAAAATTCCACCCTCAGTTTTCTCTTCTGCAGATTTGATCTTCAAGAGCACTCGGTCACCCAACGGCTTGATGTTAGTGTACTGAGAACAGGAGTCGGATTATCACCATGTCAGATATCACAAAAGTAGCATCTAAACAAGTAACTCTAAAAAAACCCGCAATCCCCTAGTTCACCACATTTTTTGGTATAAGTTTCAACTAGCAAGTTCTGAAACAAACACCCAATATCTAGCAAAAGAAATTCAAAACAGTGAGAAAAAAAGTGCCTATAATAACTTCAGCACATGTATAGTGCTTTCATATATAACATGTAGTGTGAATCAATCGAACATTTGCCAAAGAATATCTGCTAACACGCACATATATGTGTGTGTGTGTGTGTGTGTGTGTTACAAGCACATTCAAGAACAGGCTCAGCTCACACTAAAGAAAGACGGACAATAGAATTCATAAACTTTTAATAATTCTCACAAGACACAAACTTTACAGGAAATCGTCGAGAGAAAACTCCAATTGCTCAATCAAAATTCAAAGCTAGCCCATTTTAGGAATCGGAAAAACAGGAATAACACACACAAAAAAAATCCTAGTAACAAGCAACGATAATCAGGGCAAGAATTACCTTGGGAGCAACAACGGTGGCGGCTTTAACGACTAGACCTCTGAAGGACCGGTGGTTGATTCCGGCCAACTTCACCTGCCCCACCGACGCGAACTTCGCCGCCGACGGCCTCAGACCTTCGAACGTCGGCAAAGTCCTGGCGGAAATCGAAGATGCAGTGAGCTGAGCACTTGCCATTTCCAACAAGAAAAACCTGCTCTTCGAATTCAATCACCACAAAATCAATTCCGTCAACAAAGAAAAAAAAAACCGAAAAATTAGTGAAAAATTGTTGTGAGAGAAACGGAAGAAATGAAGAAAATACCTTGACTGCAGAGAGAGAAAGGAAGAGGAAGTGGAGGAGTGAGAAAGGAAGGATTTTGTAGAGAGAGAGAGAGGATAAAACCCTTGCTTTTTGCCCTAGAGAAGCGAAGAGAAGAATAAGGAAGAGTGGAGGTTTTATGAGACGATAAAAGAGGTTTCTAGAATAACATATATAGGCATTTGAGAGACACGCGCGCCTTTTCCACTTGCTTCCTTCACTGCCTCAAGTTGCCCAAATCCCATGCATAATCCTATTTTTGCTCACCGTCTTGACAAATTTTTTTTTTTTTTTTTAATTTCCCTTTCATTTTCTTAATCTATGTTACGAAAGTATTAATATTTACAAGTATTAACGAAGTTAGAATTTTTCTTCAAATTGATGGTAGAGAAATTTTTTCAAATTGTTTATCAAGCTGACAAACCACGTACGCCTCTTAGGAGGATGGAGTTTAAGGTTCAATATATGATCCGTTTGATGATTTAATTCAAATTTAAATTTTTCATATCAGTTTTTATCTTTTTTTTTTTTTGAAAAATCAAGAAAAATTATAATTAATTTTTAAAAAATCAATCAATTTTAACTTAAGAATGTTAACTCCAATCGTAATATCAAACGGAGGCATAGTATTATGATTCATGAGTTTTTTTTATTTAAGAATTATAATTTAATGGAATTTATTTATAAGTCTATTAGGTTTCTTTTTCCCAAAAGTTCTTATAATCAAACTGTCTAACAGGTTTTGTTGTGCTTGCTTGGTGTATATACCGAAGAAGAAGAAGAAGGTAAAAAAAAAAAAAAAAAAAAACATAATGATAATGAAGCTGGTTAGTTCACTAACAACACTGAGGATGATTCCAGACTATGGACGGGCCTTTGTACAAGTGCAAAACCAAACTGGGCTTGTAAATCCCGTTTCTGTGCTGGACCTTAATATGTGGTGAGCCCAACATGTTTATCCTCATAAATTTCAACAAACACGTTTTAAAAAAATATATATATATATATATATTTAGGTAAATTACTCATTTAGTCCCTAAACTCATAATATTATGCAACTTTCATTCCAAGTAGCTGTAATATCTCTAAACTTTTAAAATATTATTACAATAGTCCATTCCGTTAATTTTTTAATGAAATTTGTTAGTAATTTGATCAAAAAATAAAGCTAACTTCGGATTCCGTGAAAAAATTAACTAAAAAGACTAATGTAGCAACATTTTTAATAGTTTCTGATCATTCCAACTATGAAAGGGAATGCTTTTTTCTCTATTTTTTTTTAAGAATACCGAGTCGGGCTCACTAAATTATTGAAATGCTGCTATAATAGTCTTTTTTGTTAATTTTTAAACGGAATCTGTTAGTAATTTGGTCAAAAAGTAATGTTAACTAACGGATTCCATCCAAAAATTAATGTAAAGAACTATTGTAGCAATATTTTAAAAGTTTAGGGTCTTTTTAGCTACAAAAAAAAGTTCAGGGATCAAAGTTACACAAAATTAAAAATTCAGAGACCAACCTAACAATTTACCCAAAATATTTATATATTTATTTCAAATAATTTTAAAACATACCATTTATTCTAATTTTTTAAGAAAATGATCATTTATCTATTTGAAAGAATAATATATACATGTTTTGTTTTTAATTAAGGGAATATGAACATGAATTTGTTGTAGAAAGGTGGGGAAAATTTTGTTATGAGAACCAATAATTTATACGTGTAGGTTTTGAGGAAAATGGATTAGACTTTTCGTTTTTTGTTTTTAAACGATATCTATACATCTATAAGATATTATAGAAAGGAGAATGATGTGAAAATTTTTTTGTCCTTCGACCTAAAATCCAAGGGTTAAGAATTTATGCTAATGGCTTATAATGATCCACATGCCATATCTTTTTACTCACATCTTAACTTTGAGTTTTATATGTATAGCTTCAAGAAATTTGAGAAACCCACGACAAGCCAGTACTCCACTTTTAAAGACCTCATCACTATTTCATTAATTTCGACCTTTTATCGTTTTTTTAACCGAGGTATATGCGAACGCTTCAGGGCAAATTAATATGATAAAATTTTCAAAAGTCGGTAGTTTCTTTTAGCCCTAACTTAATATATTTTGAAACCTATAACTAAACCCTAAATTTCACTCAAAAATATAGTAAGCGGTTTTTAATTTTTTAACCTGCTCAAATATATTAAGAGGATGACGTCTCTACTAAATGCAATAACATTCTTCAATTATTTATACCTTATTAACGTACACACGTCATGAATTCAAGAATTTTGACAAGTTGTGAATTCTAATATGTACGCTACAAAGCTAATGGAAATGTTTCAGTCTGATATATATTGTAGTTTAACACTTCTTATAACACGTTAATATATTCACGTAGCGCATCTTAAAATCTGGTTGTTGGATGAAATTGGACGGTTTAGATTGCTCATCATTTTCGTGGTCGAGACATGTAGAACCTGCCACCTGTGTTTGTATTCTCGTTTGATTCGATGGACAATAGAAGGGTTTATATATATATACATATATATATATATAGTCTCATGTGAAAATTGGTCTTCATCTTCAAAGGTATTGTCGTTAGTCCTTCCACCATAGTCGCTTTCCTACATTTAATAATCGATGAGGACTTGTTGTAACCTAATGTTTCTTTTTAGACTTCTCAACCTAAAACAATTTTTTTTGGAGTAATGTACAGCTAGCATGTCGCACTTAAATTTGGACGTAGACAACAAAAGTCAACGGAAAATCAAATTCAGCAGCCAGTATTAACGTAGAAACACAGACACACGCAAGTATATATATAACACATGAACACACATATATTTATATATAAACATGTAAATACACTGGACATATGGAAATCAATCCAGTCAAAATCCGGTGGCTTTCTGATGCAAAATTTTCTTATGACTTGTGGGCAAACCATGAAAAACGAAGAAAACATGTGTGTGACATTTTTGATGGAGCCGCAAGATTTTACCCACATAATGCCTTCCTCGGCAACGATAACAAAATTTATACGTAATTATAAATTCAATCTTACTGTCACGAAAATGTTTATTTTTCGGGCCTGTTCATATGGCACCTACCATATGATATTAAAGCTAAGCAGTTCTATGAAATTAGTCTGAATTCATATCTCCCCCGTTCAACTAAGATCACGATATCTTAATTCCTTCTCGAATCAAGATCGAGAGAAGGAAATTTTTTTAATCGTTAACTCGTAAATAGATCAAACTGCAACTAAATGATTAATTAATAGATTAATAGACCACTAAACATGTATTATTTAGAGTGGTCATTAATTAACAGTAAATTGGTGTTAAAATAGGACCACGAAAATTAAATTACTACGCATATTGCTGCAAAAAATATTTTGGTAATATTAGACAATATTTAGACAAAAAGACCAAATATATATGATTTTGTCCCTATGAGCATCCACCTATATTTTATGTACTGATAAGTTAGTTTTAGACTAATTAATTGGGTACTTTTAACTTATTATTTTGTTGGTTTTCAATTTGTTTCTAGGTTCCTTCACTCGTTTTATTCTCTTTTATAGGATTTAGGTAAAAAAGTGGATTCGTTGTTTTTCAGCGTGATTGAAGCTAAAATGGAGCATTTGGGATGCTTTGGTATGAAGATTGTATTTTGAAGAGTATTGGGCGCCTACGCATCAATTTTATGGGGCCTAGGTACTTGAATTGAGCTTTTCAGTACAAAAACCCGAGAGCCTAGGGCCTAGGCGTTGTTTCAGTAGCGCCTAGGCGCCAAAAGAGATTTCCGTCTAACAGTTTAAGGCCTAGGCGCAAAAAAAAGAGGGCCTAGGCACAAATTGTGGATCTCAGTTTACGGCCTAAGTGCAAAAAAAAAGGGCCTAGGCGCCAATGCGGGATTACGCAAGATTCGTTTTGATTCTCCAAATTTGAAATTCAAAAATCAAATCTTTCGATCCATGGTTATAAATAGAATCTTTTTAGGATTCCAAAGGGGATATTTTAAGGAGAAAAAGAGAGGAGTGAAAGAGAGGAAAGAATTGGTGACTTGGAGAAGAAGAGTAGCAATTCCGGAGACGGATCGCAACAATTCCGATTCATAAATCAATTCTTTTTCTTTTCTCATCATGTTTAGAATATTATTTAGGATTTTCTTTAGTTTCATTATGAACTAAATTTCTTTTTCTAGGGCTACGATGTAGCCGGATTATGATTGTTCAAATTCATTATTGTTTAATTCAATTTTGATGTTTATTCATATCTGTGCTGAGTGTTTTATCTATTCTTAATACTTGTGAAAGTGTGCGCGCCCTTTCCCATTGATTTGTGATCTAATTTGAGACTGAAAAGTAATGGTTGGATTAGACTTTGATTAAATACCATGAGATTGTTGTAGGATGGAAATATTTATGAGGCTTGTGTGATACTATGCATTCCTTGTTCTTAATAAATCACAATAGGTTTGGAGTTTGAGACCGAGAGGTGAAAACTGACTTGTTGTGGCAGTTTCCTAATGCTTGAGAAAGATTAGTGAATACATTAGGGAAGTTTGTCATCAGTATAGGAATAAGCAGATGTTGATTAAATTTGGTGTTTTGAGCAGGATTAATCCGGTGAAATCGGAAACCCTAGATATCCTAATATATTGAATTTCTCTTTGCTGAATTCGTGCATTGTGTTTATTTTAATTTATTGCATCTCACAAATTTATTATTCAAATAAAATTGGGATTAAACTAATTTAGTAATTAGTAATATATAGTTCTCGTTGGGAACGATATCTTTTCATCACTTTATTACTTGAACCGGTTCGCACACTTGTAAAAATAAACCTATCATGTACACCTTCTAAATTCTAATTAGGACATGGGAAAACCTAAGGCATGGTATGTAGTAGAATAAGCCGTTTGTGATCAGTTGACTTTGCAATATTCCCTGTTGATTTGGATACATGTATACGTACGTATACATATATATAAATACTTATATAAAATATGTTTAGACCACGTACGCATGCATGCGTAGGCATAAGTTGGTGGACCGGAAAGTGATCGGAACCGCGAAAGAGACGGGGCAGTGATCGTCGTTTACTTTTCTAATTTCCCATGGCTAGACAGTACGCGTTGCTTTGAATGTCCTTGCGCCGACGCTAACGTCCTTTTAAAAATTTGGTCTAGAAATGTAAAACACATGAGGTCCCCATCCTGGTGTCTGATGCTTATGTGTGTGATGACGCACTTGCGCTTCACTTTCTTAAGTAATTAATTAAGCTACTAATCTTTTTTTTCACTTAACTTATTTTCTTGTAAGTACTACCAAAATCTACTTTTTGGAGGGCAAAAGAAAGAACCTTGCAACTTCGATTACTAGATATAATTCAACTAGTAGGATAAATTAGTATTAAATTAATTCACATCTTTGAAACGTGACATAGAGTTTAATTATGTTTCTTTTCATTTTTTTTTTTTTTGAATGTTTCCTTTCTCTTTCTCGTCATGGGTGTATATACCACATAGTCAAAGAATGCTTGCATGCCCCGTTGAATATACGTGTGTTTTTGCTTGGGTATATCAAAAAAAATTGATAGCCACATGTCTCACATCAACCGAGAGTGAAGACTTTAAATGATATATAAATATCCATAATTTTTCTTATAGTCAGTAATTATCTAGAAGTTCTAATATAGTGGAATACGCTTATGAATCCACTTGAATTATTCCTCCTTCTTAATTAAGACCCTTGTGGTTAATTTGCTCTATGGAAAATATGTGGTGTTCTTGTTTGTTTATAAAAGAAATGCCAACCTAAATAGTGTCTTATATAGACATTAAGCTTTTGTTTGAAACACCATTCTAAATTAAACTTCTAATTTTTTTTCCCTAAAAAGTCAAATAACTTCAATACAATCGATGAAACAAATACAAGCTAAATATTGAACTAGGATGTATAGATCTAGCTAATTGGTTGACATCAGAAAATTTTCTTTCAACTTTTATGAATTTTTCCTTATATATAAACACCATTAACCTATTGTTTAGAACATTTTTTTATTTTATTTTAGTAGATGCCAATGATAACGTAGTGGATCTTGTCATTTTATACAAAACTTTAGAGATAACAAGACCACGTACGGATTACCTGATACGAACCACGCCAATTTGTGACGAAACCTGTAATCTAAGAAGTCTCCAAGATCGTCTCTAGCACAGGTTCGATTGGGATGAAAACCGCAACCCGTTGTTTGAATCGTGACACGAACCTTAGTATAGAAGACCGCGACCCAATGCCAACCCGCAAACAAGAACCTTGGTATTGTCGTAGACGCCACAAACGGTGGTGGAGAACCGTTTGATAAGTCAGATTTGAACGCCACAAGACAAAGTCTTGATAAGTTCGATTAGTTCAACAAAAACTGAGAGATAAATCACAAGAGTGAATAGAATGCTAAAAAGTTTTTTTATTGATCTAAACATAAGGCCTATTTATAGGCTGAGAATTACAATAATATTCCTAGAATATGCTAAGCTAAAGAAAAGGAAACTATTCTAATAATTTTAGCCTAAAAAAAAAACTTACTTAATTGTTTGGTTTTATTTTTCAGTCAGTTACACCCATTATAAATAAAGGGAAACTAACTAATTCTTGACCAATTAACCCAAAAACATGGTCAACTAAATATCTTGACCAATTAACCCAAAAACATGGACAACTAAAAAGGGAATCAAACAACTTGGTTCAAACTAAACAAATCCTCCAAAAAGCACGACCATTTGCATGGATTTCATGGCTGACGTGGCTTCTTCAATTACATAGCTGAACTTGAATTAAATTGACTATTTGAGCTCCATTTGTTGATTCCATGCATGTAGACTTGCTATACTCTATCACAACGTATTGTGCTAAAGTATTTAAAGCCTCCTTGAACCTTTTTGCCCGTGCTCTTGTAACTGGACTAACAAGAACTAGAACCGAATCCTTGGCTTTATCATTACCTACCATTGAAATTTTCTTATTAAGACAGTTTTTTTTTTTAGGGAGTTATCAAGACCATGTTTTATGGCCAGCGATGAATGAAATTATAAATAATGTTAGATACATCAATTTTAATAATAATATTTGAGTGTCAATTTATATGGTACATGATGTCATTTTATAAATGACAGGTCTTTAAACAGTAATCATGTCAATTAAAATTAAAATATTGCATCCAGTCAATGAAAAAATGACATTTAATAGCACATAAATTGATATTTAAAAATTAGAATCAGATTTAATATTCTTAACATTAAAAATAAATTAAATATCGTGAGGCCATTCAGAAAGAGTAAATCCGACTTTTCAAACAAAGTTGTGTTTATTTGTGTTTCATTTGAAAAAAAAAAAAAAAAACTCAAATTTTTTTGAAAGAAACTAAGGATGACAATGGGCCAAGGATCTCAATAACGGAGCTAATCTATTGTGTCAGTAGGGATGAACACTGAAGGATAAAGTTTTAATGGTATTTATATAAGGATAATCAATTTTTAGTAGTGTAAAATGAGAAAAATATAAAGTTTTTAAAGGCAAAATTGTTTTTAGAAAAGTTCACGAGACGGAAACTCTCACTCAGCCATGGCTGACTCCACCCTTAAGCGGATGACCTTCTCGCTAACTCACCTCACGAAAAACACTCTTTATCCTGACCCCCCGTGTAATTTGACGAGTGAATTTGGGGTACTTGCGGGGTATCTTGTTTATATGATTAGTTATTTTATCAAATAAAATGTAAAAATAAATAAGAAAAAAATGTATACATATACAATTTAAGTTAAAAAGAAAATCATAGTTTTTAATTTTTCATATATCAAATAAGTTAAAGTTTAATTTTCAAAAATAAATTATAAAAACTCATGTACATTTAATTTAAAAAGAATATGTTATTAAATGAAGACTTCACCCAATCTTCATCCCATAATTCATGACGAGATAAACTTTTAACCTGCTTAGAACACAAATATGTTTGAAGTCCACGCGGATTAATGAATAAACTTACAAAATTATAATTTCTATTTGAAACTACACACTACTAGCACATCGCAACTAGATGAAAAAGATCAATAGGAATTTGGAAAAGGAACAATAAAGAAAACACTTAACTCCACATATTTCAGCACATGGTAGAAATAATTCATCTAAGGAACATTCCAGAGAGACCTCACTCCACATATTTCCGCACATGCTATAAATAATTCATCTCATTTTCTACTATTCATCAACAAAATTTAAAAAAGAAAAATAAAAAACAAAAAACAAAAGAGCCAAATTCCGCAGTCTAATCATGAAAAGTGTAATTAAAAAAAAAACGAGGAAAATATATACCTAGCCACTAGGTCCATGTAATAATAATGTACTTAAAAAAATAAAAATAAAAATAAAAACTTAAAAAAAAAATAAAGAACTGAGAAGAGTGAAAAATCCCACATGGAATTTCATCACGATGAGAGAGAGAAAAAACACACGTGCATCAAATCCCATCATTTATTGCCTTCTCCTGTCCCTCCCGCGTGACTCCACATCCGCCACGTGTCACTAGTTTTTTTTGTCGCTTTGCGGCTTTCCCTCGTTCTTCTATCCAAAACGCGCATACTCATAGTTTGACCCGACGGTCAATGTCAAAGCCTCACTTTGTTATCTCAAGCACACTTATCACACCCACACATCTCTTGTGTATATAAACTTCCTCAGCCGCAAAAACTCCCAAATCCAGATCTCCAACAAACAACTGACTCAAAAACACCAAACGCAAAAATATATTTTAACAAAAACATACAAAAAGAAAAAGGAAAAGGAAAAAGAAAAAAAAAAAAAAAAAGCTATAACTTGATCAAAAAAAATGGTGAAACAGACGAGTTCCGATAAGCCCACGGCGGAGGAGAGGAATGATTGCAAGTACAAGGGTGTCCGCAAGAGGAAGTGGGGGAAATGGGTCTCCGAGATCCGCCTACCCAACAGCCGCGAGCGGATCTGGTTGGGCTCCTACGACACAGCCGAGAAGGCGGCGCGTGCCTTCGACGCGGCGCTCTTCTGCCTCCGCGGCGGCACTGCCAAGTTCAACTTCCCGGATAACCCGCCGGACATCGCCGGCGGTCGGTCTCTCTCGCCGCCCGAGATCCAGACCGCCGCGGCGAGGTTCGCCAACTCCGAAGACGAGGCGAATCCCCGATCGGGTCGACCCGTGCCCGAAATGCGGGTGGAGTTTTTGTCTCCGGCTCCGTCGACCCCGTCGGTGTCCGAAGGAAGCGTGACGGTCCAGTTAGACAGTGACATGACGACCGAGGGGTCGTTCATGGACATGATCACGAATCTCGGGTCGGGTAATTTTGATTCGGATTTCGGGCTGTTTCCGGGGTTCGATGATTTAGCCGGTGATTTTTTTATGCCGCCACCGCCGCCTCCAACGGTCGACTTCGGAGAAGAGAATTACAGCTTTGATGGGGTTATACCACAGGAGTCTTTCCTTTGGAATTTCTGAAGCACAGATTTGGTACAAGTTTTTACGGGTCAAGGTTCGGGTTAATTATAAGCTTTTTTAACCCGAGCTTATTGACCACTTTTGCTTATGGACGGACCAATTTTAGTACGGGCCATCCTTAAAAACTTTAAGGACTTCCACAAAAACATTAGCGTTTTCATATCAGTATTAGATTTATTTTTTGGTAAAAACATATATATTTATTTATTTAATTGTATCTTGAAGAGAACTTCATTCATTTCTGTTTATCTCGACAATGTAAAGAGGCATGCATTTTGTAAACCCATTCAAGTGAAATTATTGAACACCAAATAGCGGCACATTCTTTATAACTCGACTTGTTGATGGAGATGAGACATCTGATGAGACACATTTTATTTGGACCAGTTGTGGAGTGGACCAATTATGACAGTTTCCATAAAAAGATTATGTATTGTCCCAAAAGAGAACTTAATGATTATTCGATTCACCGGAATTAAAAGTTCAAATTTTGATGGATAGAGATACCATACAAACTTCTTTGGAGATATGGGTCAAAGTTGGTCATTTCTCTCGAGAACAATAGCTAAGGGCTGACACTGCCACTTGGATATGGAACCTGTAAGCTAATGTTTACAATTTCGATTGCCAAACAAACAAGTGATTTAGAAGAGATCTCTTGAAAAATATTTAGTACTTATTTCGGTTGACTCTCCATTATCTTTCTTTGGCTGAGTGGTATGTATTTCCACTGTGCTCATTTTCCCACATTTTCCCAATTAGGAAGCATGGCTAAACAACTCTACACACATTGGACCAAATGCCCAAGTGGCTTGGTGGGTCAAGAAATATTGAATAGTGAAACTTTTTTTTCTTTTTTTTCTTTATTTTACCCGTAAACACCAGGTTTGGGTGATATTGGAGGGGGGTTTTTTTTCATAATAACAACAACAATAATAATAATAATAGAGGCTAAAATGTCTCTTTTTAATCATTGTTAATTAGATAAGACTCATTTTCATCATGCAAAGTACGCTTTACTATTTTTTAAGCAAAATATATATAGCTTTACTGTTCATTTTGGTTCTCTTGTGAAGATTATCTTTATCATTAATGCATATTTATAAATGTTTGATCTGATTAAAATTATATCAAAATGAAAATATTATCTTTATAAAACTTGTAGTATTTGTATTACCCTTGTCGTAGAGCCAATCAATTATAGTAGAATTCTGCAACTTACTCCCCAAAAATGTCAGCTTTTTTTTTTTTATTAATTGGTGCATGAAATAATAATTAAAAAAAAACTAAATAGCAATTTGTGAAAAATTTTATATTAGGTCATTTTATTTTAGATTATCGATAGTAATTGTCGTCTTACCTATTAAACTTTCATGCAATAAATTTTTGTTTTGATTTTTGGGTAAATTATTAGGTTGGTAATTGAACTTTTAATTCTGTGTAATTTTGGTCCATGATTTTTTTCTTCGTAGTTAAAATACCCATAAACTATTAAAATATTGATATAATAGTCATTTACGTTAATTTTTAACGGAATCCTTTAGCTAGCACAACTTTTTGACAAAATTACTAACGGATTCGGTTCAAAAAATTAATGAAAAATGATTATTGTAGCAATGCTTTAATAGTTTATGGACATTTTAGTTAACAAAAAAAAAAAAAACAGAGATTAGTGACAAAAGTTGTACCATGTTAAAATTTAGGAACTAAATAAGAAATGTACCATTGGTTCTTTTTTAAATTGAAAATAAGTATTCAAACACTTCACGTTTTGATAGAATCATGTGCGTAATTACTACTAAAATAAACTTACAATCACGCAAAAAATTTAAGATGAATACTTATATTTTGTACCGTTAACAACTACTTTAACGATTAAAAAGCTATAAAAAAAAATAAAAAAAAATAGGTTAATTTGAAAAAACAATTCCAACAGATAATAGATAATCAAAGGACCTATCACAATTCACAAAATTCCATACACAACATCCCTTTCTTTGGGGGCAAACTCTTGAAAGCCGTAGACCGTAACGGAACTTCTAGAAACAAGTCAGATGTGTCCCACTGATCAAACACCCTAAACTCGTAGCGCGTAAGCTGACCTTCTAGAAGCAAGTCAAATATATCACTTTCCCATTTTGGCAATCCATTTTAGCAAAACCCTATCTTACACGTGCGCGAGCCCAACAAATAGCCTGAAAAACTTTCCCACCACGACTTGTACGGTCAAAAACAGCCGTCGTCCCAAATCCAACTGTCCACGGCCGCCCCCCCCACCCTCCCCCCACCCCAATTTCCCTATCCAAACCAACAGAAACCAGCCCACATCCCACGTGCTTCACCATTGCTGACGTGGGGCTCTGTGTAATCTCCCGGCGAATGCGCCGGAGATCCCCTCGGGCGGGGACTTGTCTCCGTCGGGGATTCAGGAGGCCGCTTGCAGGCACGCTCACAAGTTCCCGGCCGAGGCCGACGGCGCTAAGCCGGAAATTCCGGAGGAGATGAAGTGCCCGGCGGAGCATCCGGAAGGTTACAATTTGGCTATGGCGGCGGTAAGGGTCCACGACGGCGACGATGGTCTTACGTGTAACGCGCACCACTATCAGTCGTCTCGTTTGTGGACATTCTAGAGCTTTTTTATTTTTTATTTTTGTTGTTATTCTTCTCCTCCTCCTTATTTTTATATATCCTCTCGATAAAGTTTATTTTATAAACCGTTATATTTTAACGGTTGATATTTTAATCATGTATTATTACTGTTGCGCACATTAACTTATAATATCATAACTATAAAATTAAAAAATCAAAATCAAAATAACCTCAACTCTTCCATCGACGACTCCTATGGTAGCGACTTCCACTTCTGATAACAGAAAAATTATACCCCCACCAACAGCAACCCAGACCCGTGACCCCCTCCCCACCACCCACATGTAAAATTGCTAGACTCATGGTAAACTCCCCCCCCCCCCCTTCCCGAGCCCCCAATCGGCGGTCGCCCCCTTCTTGCCCACGAAATGGCCGAACGGCAAAATCCACCCACCCTCCCTCTCCGAAGCCCCCATCGAACGTCGCCCCTTCCCCCCCCCCCCAAAATCCCCCCGAGCCCCCATCGGACGTCATCCCCACCCCTCCCCTGGTGAAATCCCCCCATCCTCCCATCAGTCATCGTCCTTCCCCCCGCCGAGAATTGCCAAGTGGCAAACCCCCCCCCCCCCCGGTCGACCTTCCATCGGTGACCTTGATTATAGATAAATTTTTATTTTTATTTTTGAATATTATTTTTAATTAAAAAATTAATAAAAATAAGGAATTCGATTTTTTATTTTTTAGTAACATGCATATAGATCAGTGTTTATTTTAGTTTACATATATCCTTTAAATTTTATCTATTTGATTAAATTTTAATGGTCTTAGATGGAGCTTTACGGTATGGTGTATAAAAGGGGTTTTACCATAGATTCTCCCTTTATTTTTACTTTATTTTATTTATTTATTTACTTTAACTTTCTAGGTTGTATTATCTTGTTTGTTATGATCCTTTGGTTTTCTTTCCATTCACTAGTCTAAAGCATGTGCTATGTACATGTTAGATGCATTTGAAAATTTTTATCTACATATAATTTAATATAAATTTAAAAAATAGACAAAAAAAAAAGACCAAAAAATAAAAAAAGAGAGGCATGAAGAAAATAGATAGAAGAACTAAAATGAAAAAAATTGATCAAAACAGAAAATGATTAAATTGTAAAAAATAAAAAAGTTGGCCAAAATAAAAAAGAAAATCGAAGGACTAAATTGGGAAAAACAATATAAAAAATTGGGTCAAAATTAAAAAAATAAAGAGTTAAAAAGTAAATACAAAACATTTTTGTCTAAAACGACGAAAATGCTATGCATAGTAAGCACATTATGTTTTCTGTATATAGTTATAGATTATCTAATTTATGCAGTTGGTTCCTTCCCTTTAAGATCTTTTTCTTTACAAGTTGATATTTTGTAAAGAAAGATCTGAAAAATGAGACCTATTTGCTTGATTGTGTTAAAAAATAAAAAACAAAAAAAAAACAAAGACAACAACAATTGGCTTGATTTTAACAGGAAAAAATGCTAATTATTTGGAACGTGGAAGTGTTGAAAGGGAACAGTTTTTTTAGTACCTAGAACATTGGAGGAGCGTTTTTTTTTTTTTTTTTCCTTTTTTTTTTTTAATGAACTGAATTTCCTCGAACAAAAGTAATAAAAGTGTTTGCGTGTTTGATTTCAAAAGTATGACAATGGTCCCTCAAAAAAAAAAAAAAAAAAAGGTTAGACAATGAAATGGATATGGCATTGCTCTGATAATGATTACTGTATTTGAGTTATATCACTGCAATTTGTGCATCATTCTTATTTTTCACGAATCAAGTAGATGTTCCTCTTGATGACCACCTGCAATGTTGGTCATCATGGATTAACCAAATGGGATGATAAAACGCTTGTTTTCTCGATTAAATATTTTAAGTTTAAGTCATTATCATTCTTACCGTCACTATCAAATAAGATTCACGTATATCTTAGTGGGAGCACATGTTCTCATTAAATTTGTTAAAGTATTTTTATTCCCAGATAATTCGTGTCCCCCATAACTCAGATATCATTTTTTTCACAGGAATTATTTCTCTCTCCCTGGATATCGTGCCCCGCAAGCACAGAGTTTCCTCTTTTTCATTTATTTGTTTATTTATTTTTGGATAAATTGCTCATTTAATTGCTAAATTTTTAATATTGTACAACTTTGTCCCTAAACTTTTTTTTTTTTTGTAGCTGGAATGTCTCTAAACTTTAATTATAATAGTCATTTTTGTTAATTTTTTTTATATGAAATTGTTAGTAATTTGGTCAAAAAATGGTGTTAACTACAGATTTCGTCTAAAAATTAATATAAATGACTACTGTAGTAATGTTTTTAATAGGTCATGATCATTCTTGCTATGAAAAAAAGAACAGAGGATACTCCTAAGCTATTAAAATGTTACTACAATAGTTTTTCTGTTAATTTTTGAACGGAATCCGTTAGTAATTTAGTAAAAATGTGATACTAACTAACAGATTTCATTTAAAAATTAACGTAAAAAACTAATGTAGTAATATTTTAAAAGTTTAAGGGTATTCTAGCTACGAAAAAAAGTTTAGGGTTCAAAATTACACAAAGTTTAAAGTTTAAAGACCAACATAACAATTTACAACCTAATAATTTAGGGATCAAAATTACACAAAATTAAAAATTTAAAAACCAACATAACAATTTACAACCTTTTTGTATATAAAGTAAATTCTATAATTTTGCATTTACACGTTTCTTTCCTCTCATGTTTTTCCATTTTTAATCTTTTTTTTTTTCTTCCTTTCCTTGAAACTTTTCAACATTTTGAATATATATATATATATATATATATATATATATAAGTTAACTCCTAAACATTTATCTCCCTCCCTCCCTCTTTTCAATAGTTTTTTTTTTTAATTATTATTATGCATAAGCGATTATAAAAGCAGAAACAGAAACTCTTTAATTGGTTTTGGACTTTGGTTCCTTTCCTTCTCTCAATTCCTTCCTTCTCAAGAAGCACTTTATTTTTATTTTTTAGTATATTCTCCAATTATTAGCTTCACTATTTTGGTTTTCAATCCTTTTTTTTTTTTTAAGATAATTTTTAACTTTGTTTTAATAGTATTAATATGAGCTTATTATGCAACGGTGTTAAAATCAAAACTTAAGTTGACAACAACTGACTATCACAATATGTTATTTTATTAAACAGGTTTACTTGTTTTTAATATTTTTAATTCATTGAAATTTTTTTTTTAGTATTTGTGTCCGCACTGAACTTAAATCTTGTATCTCATGATAATCATTATATATAGACAATAATATTCAAGAGAAATTTATATATCACACGAAAAATTCTTCTGCTTCTAGAGTTATCTGATTACGTTATCATCTATCACGTAACCATCCTTTTTTTCGGGAGGAAAAAAAATGCGATGTCGATCCATCCACTTTACTAGCTTTCCGCACGTCAGGTCTGAAGGCTTGAGGGCCACTAACTTGTCCATGGGCCTTTCTCCTAAACATTAGAAGACAAATAATTTTTGAATTACAAGTCAAATTACATATTAATTTCATTTTTTTTTTCAAATAGAGATCTTAGAAGCTTAGTTTAGAATTAGTTGATAATGGAACTAATGAATATTTCTTTTTTTTTTTTTTTTTCCAAATAGAAATCTTAGAAGCTTAGTTTAGAATTAGTAGGTAATGGAATTATTTCATTAATTAAAAAATGATAAACAAGAGTAGGTGAACATAAAAGAGCAGTCCATTACATTAACAGGTTAAAATTTTTACAGCATCTTCTTTCCTTTTTATGCTTTTGTGGTAAGTTGGTAATAGTATAACATCTTTATTATTCTAAGTTGTCAAGTAAGAGTTCTTTATTAGAGTTGATCATTATTGGTGGTCGGAATCACTCACTGATTTTTTATTAGTCATCCCTTAGTAGTCTCCAAAACCCTCGATCTCAGAGAACGGTGAAAGATTGTGAGTTTAGATATGTTATCCATTTTCATGTCTCAAAGGATGTCTCATCAGTAATGTTTTGACAATTCATCAATTTACTCAATAATTTTTAATATTTAATATTTTGTTTTGCAACTAAATTCTTAAATTCAAATAACATGATATTATATTATTGAGAGAACAACAAATAAGACAGGAAAGGGACAAAAGATCTCCACTCCAAAGATGATAGAAGAGAGAATGGTTGGGAATGTTTTTAAATTTTTGATATTTTTATTCACATTCACGTGTAAATTTAAACAAGAGGGGCAGATATATATATATATATATATATATATGTATGTATGTATATCGTTTGAAAGAGGCGTGGAAATGTAATTTTTTCAAATTAGCTTGGTATTTCTAGCTCTAAAGGATTACCTGGAATGGATCTTAGCTTATACAATGTAACAGGTGGAGATGGATTGTCGGAATAATACAAGAGAGCCATGCAATAAATAAGAAATATTCATCTGATAACTTGATATAAAATTTTTAAATTGGAGTTGATTGACTTTTTAAAAATTTGCTATAAATTTTGTTGACTTAAAAAAAAAGACAAAAATTAAAATGAAAAGTATAATTTAATTGGAGTTGAACTTTAATACCAAATAAAGCATAAAAGTTTTAAAGAAGCAATAAATCATCTTCAATGTTTGTAATTCCAAAAAAAAAAAAAAAAAAAAAACCGTAAGTTGATTCCACCATGTGACACTAAATAGAAAAGAGGATTGATTGTGTATGTGGATCAAACACTTTTATTTATTTTGAGAGGGTTATAATCTGTTTCTCAAGTTTTAAAAAACACTTTAAAAAGAATTATAAGGAAAACTGAGACCTACGTCAAGTGTCACCTCAAGAATACTAGGTTTTAAAAAAAATGAGATTATGGAGCATTATTTAAGTCGATGTGGAGTTTTTTTTTTTTTTTTTGGGTTGGGGGGGGGGGGGGGGGGGGTGAACTCAACTTAGAAATTAGGACCAATCATAAAAGAAGCACATGTGTAGGAAAAAAAAAAAGGGAAAAAAGATGTTCAGTTCATTCATAAAAAAGATATATGTGTGGTTCAGTCAGATATTGATATGTAGAATTCAATTCCCACCTATTTTACAAGGAAAAAAAAAAAAGAAAAAAAAAAGATAGAGGTTTTGGTTACACATATATTGGCATAACTTTTGTATATTCGAGGGTCCTAGACAAAAGGTAAAAGACTCAAACGAGGAAATTAGACGACAACATGATTACCTGCCTTTATGATCCAATTTTTAAAATTGGGTACTTAACGAAAAAAAATATATTTAAAATTAGTTAAATTCTGTCAGTTTTGTGTATATATATATATATATATATATAAGGCCTCTTGTATCCAGTACACCATTTTTATTGGACGCGAATGACTCCCTCCCCTTTCTCTCTCTCTCGACTCTCAAGGATTTCATCGAAAATCATGACATTTGTCGTCTGAGCAGTGAGCTCTTCAACAATAGGGGTTTGATGGTGAGAGCTCTTTGACTCTCTCTCTCTCCATCTCTCTTCCGGGTTATAACGCTCTCTTCTTTGAATTATACCACTCTCTTTTACGGATTGTACTGCCGGATTGAACGACTGTCAGACGGGAGAGTTTTCTTAAATCTGTATATATTTTGCGGTTATAATAAATGATATTCTTATCACATATAATGAAACATACATTGTTGCCAAGTATCTCAACGGTAGGAAACTCTTTTTTTTTTTTTTTTTCGCCCTCCTTCCTTTTCCCCTCATCGACTTTATTATCACTTTTCTTTTTCTCTATGTTTCTTTGTTTCTTTCTCCTCTTTTTTGGCTTTCCTTTTATTTTTTTTTTTCTACTTTATAAAGAAAAATATTAGTTGTTCTTCAAGATTATTTACTTGTATAAAAATTTATGCGTAATGATTAAATATTCTAAAGATCTATTGATTTTTTCTTCCCTAGGAGATTAACTTTTTTATTTATATTGGTACTTTTTAGAAAAATGATATCAGTATTGAAATATGCATATAATAAAGAGTTATAGAAGTTTAAATTTTATCTTTCAATTATCTATGTTGTAGAGGTCCTTAAAACAAAACTGATTTTTAAATAGATTAAGTGATTATATGTATAATTTAACAGTAATTTCATATCTGACTTCATTACAAGGTGAAGAGTTCAAATCTTCATAATCAAGTTCAATATATATATATATATATATATGTTCACGACCCGTTTTGTGAGAAATATATAACGCTTTTTTTATTATTATTAAATTAAGCTATATATTGAAAAGAGATTTATAATTTTACCCGAATTTAAAAAGCTTAATGTATAAGGTTTTTTGTTAAAAAAAAATAATAATAATCACACATGAAATCAATCTTGGATCCGTTGACAGGTGTTTTTCCAACTTTCCCAAGCACTATATGAAGAGCAATATTCTATATTCTATCTCCACATCTTATTGATTTCCCACCATGTTAAGTAGATCAAAATGGGCCATAATAAACAATTAAAATCATTACAGATGTCCCACGGGAGCTTTTGGAAATGATGCCAGAACATCATATATGCAATCTGCAGATACTCTGATATTATAACTTTAGAAAGCATATGTTATGTGAGAATTATATATACAGCAAGATCAGGTAGCTCGGCCATTTTATGTGATTACAAATACAGTATAATTAAAATTTTATACCTGACTCTATTATAAGATATAAAATTTGAATCCCCATCTCAGGTTAAAAAAAAAAACTCGGCAATTTCGCTTATTTATAGTTCTAGCCTTCCTTACTTTCGTGAACGCAAATTTGATTCTTGGAGCTTGATACTTGGATTCACTTCTAATATTAGGCCTTGTTATTTTTTTGAACATATCGAGCCATTTTAATCTATGAGTTATTTAGCTTTTTGATATTTTGCATTTTAATTTAATTTAGAAAGTACATTGCGTATTTCGAAATTCAATATTTTGATATTATCATATTAATCCTTACTTTTTTTTCTCGGTCACTGTTTTGATTTGACCTAAAAAATATCCTTCAAATAAAAATAATCAAGAAATTATAATTTAAACTAAAAATATTATCCTTCTTATGTCTTGCATTTTGCTTTTATTCAGAGATTATACTTGCATTTTTATACTATCATAGTAAATTTAACACACAATCTGCACATTTCTTGGTTAACATTTGGTTTTGACCTTAAAAATACTCAAGATATACTTAAGAAAAATTCCCAAAGTACCTTAATAAAGAAAAATACAAAAGAGAAAAGAGAAAAAAAAAACAAAAACTAGTAAATTTCTCAACAAAAAATTTACACTTTCCACCACCCCATCGCCACCCAACTCCTTTCCACCCCACCCTTGCCGCCACCCACCTTCTATCCATCCTGCCTCAACCGACCCTTATACCTAATCATGTACCTTTCTTCTTCGCCTAGCGAGAGCATCATAGATTTTTAAGGACAACAGATTGGAAACGGGGGTGGGGGTGGGGGTGGGGGTGGGGGTGGGGACGGGATTGAGTTTGTGCATCTTTGTCGACAATCGTGTAAGGACAACACTTGTCGGAGTTTGGTTCACGATACACGCCTAGGGATGGCACTTGGACGGCTCTAGGTTCGCAAGGTGAAACCCACGGTGGGTTTCTTTATATGTGTTGTATTTGATTTATTGTGGTTGATTTGTTTGATTTGGCATGTAAAATGTCGCAAATGTTGTTAGGATTTGAGTAAAATTGGGATCAAGCGGATGGAGTGAGACGATATAAGACATTCTAATAAAATTTTGAATTTGTTATAAAAAAAATAATGTTTTATGAGTCCTTGTACTTGTGTGTGATTTATTTGCTTACATATATTTGTAAAACATTCTCAGATATTGTCAGGGCAGGAACAGAGATAGGGTTCAGGGTTAGGGAGAGGCAAGGATGTGCCAACGGTGAGTTGAGGTAGGGAGGCGTGAAGGTTAGGCCGAGATAAGCAATCAAGGTTTTGTACCCAAAAAAATGATTAGGATAATATTGAATAGTTTTTTTAGAATAATGTTTTTTATTTTTCGGGTTTAAAGGTATTTTAACCATTTTTTATGGTCAAAATCAAGTGTTGATAAAAAATATATATATGAATTTATGTATTAAATGTAATATGATGTTATAAAAATGGATTTCAAAATGCTAGATATACTTTCTTAATGGAAATATTTAAAAAAAAAAAACATGAAATAAAAAAAAGTAATTAATGAATAATCGTTTTAATTTTTTTTAGGGGTATTTTGGGTTTTTTAGACCAAAATTAAGTTTGACCTAGTAGTGCTTTTTTTTTTTTTTTTTTTTTTTTTTTAAATTAGACTTTTCTATAAATCGCAGGATTGAATCTGTGAATTTTTTTTTTAATTTAAACTCCATCCCAACACTATCCACTCTTTGACCTAGTTATCATTGGCTTGTAGCAGTGTGTACTATAGAATATATTATAAATACATATATGTGACTTGTTTATTGTTCTTCAAATTAATGTGATATAGAAAGGAAAAGCTTAATGTGAAATTTAATTAATGCGATGCTGACATTTTAAGAATTTAACACTAAGAAATATAATTATCGTAAATTATCATTACACTCTTCTAACCTCAATGTTCTTTCTTTAACAAAAATAAATAAATAAAACTTTAATATTACATTGAATGCTGTGCTTTTAAATTATATATATATATATATATATATATCATATCATTAAGAGTACGATACTCAAAAAGACCATTTCAAAAGTTATTTTATAATATATGTTTTGTGCGTATGGATTTTTATTTTGTGTTTATGTTATTACGTATGGCTTTGGGATTTTTTTTTTTTTTTTTTTGGAGGAATTTGGGATTTTTTTTTTAAGATGCAAAAATTTTTTTTATGCCAGATGCAAATAATTTTAAATGAGGAATATAAAATAATATTATCAAGTACTACTTAAGGGGGTGTTTATTGACACCCCTCAATTTAATCTTCCCACCAAGTTTTTTTAATTACTTTATTAAATTTTAAATGTCAACTATCTACTTCTCACACCCCTTTTAATTATTCCAAAAAATTTCCTATATTTGAGTTCTTTTTATTTTTTTTCACCCACCAATTAATAAATAATCCTCAACTTTTCTAAACATTCATTTTCTTATAAATTTTGTTGCTTTTCTTCATTAACTTCTCTCTCTTTTTTTTTTGGTGCAATTTTTTTTTTTTGTTTTGTAGAATTTTATTCTTTTTTTTTAGATGTACAAACTTTCCTCTCTTTTTTTTTTTTTTTCGTGTGGCTAATATCCATATTTTACTTTAAATAAGATTTAGTGAGGCTAGTAAAATATATAGTTTTAGATGTATATTTTTTATGATGTAATTTTTTTTTTCACAAAAATCAAAATCTTAAATTTCTTTTTCTAAAAAATGAGAAAACCTTCTTGATTTATTTTTTTTAAAGAGGTTATTAAAATTAAAAACTTTATATGGGTTTCTATCCTCTATGTCACGATCAACTACTTTCAACAATAACTAAAATGAAAATTATGAATTCCAGTATATATATATGTATATGTGTAGACATTACTTCATGAAATGGATACAAATAAAACTATGATTTTATTGGATTTCAAGTAAAATAGGTTATTAAAAAAAATACTAAGAATAGTTGGATTAAAAAAAAAAAAGCGGCGAAAATGATTAAGAAAAAGATTTGTTTTTAAAAAAGGAGGGTTATTTATTAGTTAGTGGGTGAAAAAAAAAAAAGATAACTATTGTAATTAATTGTAGAGACTATTTTGAAATAATAAAATGGGTGCAACAAATAATAATTGACACTTAAAATTTAATTAGTGGATAATTTAGGAGATGGGTGAAAAAAAAAATTTTAACAATGGAGTATCAATAGACGCTCCACTAATTAATCATCATCATTGTGCTCTCTTCAAAATAAATTAGTATTAATTTTAATAACAAAAACTGACCATTAAATTTTATAAAGAAAGCAAAATGACGATCCCGAGAAAGAAATATTGTTGAAGTTGCTTTCATCATGGATTTCTTCGGATTTTGGTTGCTTAAAATAGTGCAAGATATTAATTAATTATCAAGGAAGAAAAGGTCAATTTGATAGATAACTTCGACATAGAGTAGTTGAATTCCAAACTTGCAATAATACTTAAAAATGCCTCAAATCGAAAGAATACAGACAGAATTTACGTATATATATATATAGTAAAGATTTTTTTTTATTTTTTATTTTATGTTCCATATGAACCTCAACTGGAAATAATAATTTATTACGATTTTTTTTCATTGTAAACATCAAATGGGCCCTAGATGAATAAGAAATTCCCATTATTCATGACTGAGAAAAATAAATACATAATTAAATAAACAACAAAGAATGGACTCAATGCGAACAAAATTAAGTGGACCAAACTGCCTATTGTTTTGAGTGGTAATAGTCAAGCATCAAGTTTGAATCATCTTATTTAAAAAAAAAAAAAAGTTTTCGAATAATTAAAAAAAAATCTAATACCTACAAAGTATATTATTGAATAAGGACAGTTTGTTTTTTTTTTTTTTTTGTTTTTGCTTTTTGTTTTTGTTTTTGTTTTTTTTTTTTTTTTTTGGCTCAAACTTGAACAAGGACAGCTTGTGTACAGAATACTAAATCTTTAGCAGTGACGAAACTATAACTTTTCATGGGAAAATTAATAACTACAAGTTTTTAATTTTCAGAAGAATAAAATGAAGTTTTTAATTTTATAAAAAGGGAGGGTTATGGGTCAAATGTGTATATATATATATATATATATATATATATATTATAAAAAACTGTTTTTTTTTTTTTTTTTTGAAAATAGGAAGTTCAGTTTTTACTCAAACGTTTTTAAGTTTTCATGGCAAAACTAAATTGAGGCCACAAAATGCCCACTTCAATTATTTATTTAATTTTTAAACGTAATTTTTTAATCTTTTGGAAGAGGATCAAAAATGTAATTATTATTTGATAACTTCACGTAAATGGTGCGCAACACTATTCTGATCATTCACCTTCATGGAAAACGACAGGCTGTACAAAACTACAAACTAAAGTTACAAGTGATGATAATGGTTGGACTTTTTGTTTCATTTGGCATATTCAATAGGGTTATTTTTCTAAGCACTAATTTAAAAAGAAAAAGTATATGAAGAATAAACTAGTGATATTTAAAAAAAAAAAAAGAATAATAGTTTATTTTCTTTTAGTTAAAAAGAAAAAAGAAAAGGTATTTTTACTTTGTGTCACTGTAAATCACATTCTTTTAATAATTTTAGTAATGATCAACAATCCTAATAGTGCATTATATAATTTTTATAATAACTACTTGTGCTTATTATTGATATAATATAGACGGAGATGTAAAAGAAATTAATCAAAACCAGTACTACTATTAACTATAAATATTTTATGATTAATTCTACAAGGCAAAAATCATTTTATTCAACTTGCATTTGAGAAAAAAGAAAAAGTTACCAACCACTAGGAAGGGAGAAATTCAACACGTAAAATCAAGATGAAGCAAGAAAAGACTATCGACCAAAAAAAAAAAAAAAAAAAGAAGAAGAACTGTCTTCTTTTTTCAAGTGCAAAATCGTTTTCTTTTTACTAGTAGTAAAGAAAAAAGAAAAGAACCAAAATTACTTTAAACACAATAGGAAAAAGATAAAGGAAAAAGGCAAAATACTTTTAAAAGTTATGGAATTAAATTAGAAACAACATTTT
Source organism: Ficus hispida (assembly GCA_025413025.1). Taxonomy (NCBI): domain Eukaryota; kingdom Viridiplantae; phylum Streptophyta; class Magnoliopsida; order Rosales; family Moraceae; genus Ficus; species Ficus hispida. Next base: position 6,173,437 of record CM046369.1, on the reverse strand, counting down.
CTTTGGCTGAGGTGGGGGTGTGGCCCCAAGAAGAAATTATAGATTAACCAAATGAAAACATTGATTTTTTTATTTTTTTCTAATGAAAATGAGGCTAATGAAAATGAGGCATTGATTAGCTTACTAGCCTTGCAAAGTACATCCAAAGACAAAAGTGGGGTCGTTTTCAAACATTAAAATGGTAGAAAAATTTGAAGGACACGTCAACATCTTTGACACCTCAAAATTGGGATTAATTAAATACAGTAGGGGGGGTAACCAAAAAAGAAAAATAAAAAACAAAAAAATAAAAACCAAATAATTGAAGGTTATCGATTTCTCCATGACTTCCCCTCTAGACAGGCTAGATAGGCTGGCCCACCTATTATTAATTATTTTTATCTATAATTTTAAATTTTAAGATCACTTTTATTATTATTTTTATTTAAATTGTATTTTGAATTTTTGAAATTTTTACTTTATTTGATGAATTTTGAATTTAATGTATTTTATAATTACTATCAAAATTCAATAAAAAAATTTAAACAAATAAATAAAATTCAGTCTTATAGTTTTTTTTAGTTTACTTTTAGTTAAAATCTTAACAGAATAAATTTAATAAGATAAATTCTTTTTTTTTTTTTTAATTGAAATTTTAATAAAAAAATACTAAAATGAGATTAAATTTTAAATCTATGAGATCAAGTGAGATAAAATAAAAGTGATTTTAAAATTTAGGAATATAAATAAAAAGGATAATTCAAATAAAAAAAAGAGGACTACAAGGTCATTTTCAGTTGACGAAGTCTTTTGGTTCGGCCCAATTCGACTTCACGTGCTAAAAAAAAGTTCACCAGTGGTATTATTACACTTGTACGAACTGCACGTGACTTGGGCCCCACATTGCCTCGTCTTTTGGTGGTAACCTAAACCCGGGGTCCCCGTTTTTATGTCACTTTTATGAGCGAAAATCATTCTCTGGACCGGCACACAATATGACACAAATACCCCCAACCAACCACATCATAAGTGGTCTTTAGAAAAGGAAAATAAATAAATAAATAAATAAATAAAAGAATAAAAATAATAAAAGAAATCATGGTCATTTGATTTATGAGATTATGATCGTGATCTTATTGGTTTACTTTTGATTTTTCTTTATACGTATATTGAATTCTTTAGAAACCAAATAAGGAGAAAGAAATTAATAATTTCTTATCAAATAAATAATCTTTTAAGTGATCGTAGTGATCATAGTTGATTGAAAAAAAATCAACAATAGTCTTCTTTGCCTATAGAATTTAAGATAAGTTGATGCTCCAAAGAAAATACTTATCAGAAGGTATTATCCCTACTTTATTCCAAGATGCTCCACTAAAGGGCAAAAAAAAAAAAAAAAGTTAAAAAGTAATCTAAATCATGAAAGAAGAAAAGACATATACATATATATATATATATATGTATGTATGTATGTATGTATGAAATTGAAACTGAAAGTAGAATATTAGATCGGAACAAGTGAGCAAGAAAAAGTGAATCATTTATAATAATAAAAAATAAAAATAAAAATAAAAAGGAAAATTGAACTTAAGTGAAAGTTGAGAAATTTTTTTGGGGGCACATTATTACAAACCAAATAAGTAGAGGTCATAATTAAATTTTTTTGATAGCCTCCTCATCCTTGCTATCTTCATTGGGCTGTCATTATTTGATGTGAAAGCATATGCCCATACTACTAATGAATCGAACCTACGGTGGTGAGTTGGAAGAATTTTTTATACCCACAATTACTAATCCATTAATTGAGTCTCCCTTTAAAAACTTGCTTACAATTGTTGGAATTTCGTGAATATTTCCATATTTAGAATATCTATTTAATTGAAATGAGATTGTGTTTCCTTATATAGTTTGCTAATTAGTTTCATAATGTCTCAATTATTAGTTTTCTGATTTTCTTGAAATAATTAGTTTTCTAAGATAGTTTAGTTTATGTTCCTATAAATATATCTTCTATTGATATGAATAATAAGAAAAAGAAAAAAAAAATGTAAAGATATCTTCTTTTTTGTTAAGAGGGTATTAGAGTCAGTACTGAAACTCCGTTATCCCTTTGAATCCTTCCGCCATCCATTGAAGAGACATTCTTTGAAGTCTCCATTTTTATTTTCTCGAATCAAATACCCAAATACCATATCACTACAAAGTCCGCACCATTGCAAGTCTCGAGTCGCCGGCCTCCCAAGCCGCCGTGTTCTTTCTTTCCCGTGGCCTCTAAAACACTGAGGCCAGAGGAGCCGCCCGAGTGCTTAGAGGATGATTTCCTTAGAGTAAATATCGTTTCTTGTGGATTTTTTGTCTATTAGAAGATTCTATTATTATTATTGAAAAAAAAAAAAACAAAAGAAGAGGGAAAAAAAGGAAACAGAAAAAAGAAAAACAAAAAAAAAAAGAGAGTTAAAAAACCAAATCCTTTTTTTTTTTAATTTCTTATTTGAGCCTCATGTGGATTTGAGCCTGGTATGTAAAGCTTCTAAAATTGAAGCCTATACTTTGAAGCTCATGTGAATATTGAGTCTAACATGTGAAGCTTATAGAAATCAATCTACTGTGAAACTCATATGAACTTAAGTCTGGTTTGTGAGATTTTCAAAGTTGTTCTCAAAATTATGAAGGCAAGTTGATAGGCACCAACTTGAGGGGAGTGTGTTGGAATTTGGTGAATATTTCCAGAATTAGAAGATTTATTTGATTGAAATGAGATTGTGTTTCCAAGATAGTTTACTAATTAGTTTCTTAATTTCCCAATTATTAGTTTCTTGATTTTCTTGTAATAATTAGTTTCCTAAGATAGTTTAGTTTGTGTTCTTATAAATTATATCTTTTATTGATATGAATAATAATAAGGAAAAAAAATGACTTTATCTTCTTTTTTGTTAAGACTAATAAGAGGGGAACAAGAGTGGTAAGCTTACTAATAATTTCAATCTTAATTTACGTGTAACTCTTTAGCTGGTAATGTATATATAGCCATCAAGTAATTAAAATTAAATCAATTGAAATTCTTACTAAACTTTGTATTTTGTTTACATAACGCACAACGACCCTTTTTTTTTTTTTTTTTTTTCCAAATGAAAAACAAAACTAGCATAGGAATCCAACATTCAGAAATGACTATGAATCTACCGGCAGAGTTTTCTAGAAACTCCTCTTAGGTTCCAGAGTCCATAAAGCTATTACAAAATTTTGAGATCATTTTGATTTTATAATTTTTTAAAAAAATATAGTTTTTTAAATATTTAATGAAAAATCATAATTTTTATTTCTCTAAATTTTATTAATTAAAAATAAAAATAAAAATTCTATAAAATATATATTTGATGCACGAATTTAAATAATTAAAGTTAAAAAATATAAAAATTAGTATATATTCAAAAAAAATATATATCAATAAAATTATATATAATTAAAAAAATCATCATATTTAAATTTATATATTTTTATATATGAATATTTAAAATTTAAATTATAAAATTATAATAATAAACTGTAAATAGTTAAAATCATAAAAAAATTATATTTAAATACAACCCGTGTAAGGCTAAATAGATCCAATGAATATGGAAAAGGGTGCTTTGGTCATTTCAATAAAAAAAACCCGTACGACAAGTTAGAGACCCACAGATAAGGGGGGGTAGGGCCAAGTCGCAATCAAACCTAAGAAAAGTGGGGCCCTCCCGGGTTTCAGTGGGCTTTCAGTTTCACTCCCCCCCATACTCCCCTCAGTGGTTTTAGCAATAATTGCTATTAATACCACCCTTCCTTTAGATGATTGCCACGCACCCTTGGTCCAACGGTTCAAAATTCCTAAAGGGAATCTTTTATGTCCTCCGATCATGACCCCTGGTGGGCCAGATCCCGAGGCTGGGTCCCAATCATTGCTAATGGACAAAAGTTTTTTTTCCATGTGGACCCCGCTTGACAAGTGACATTTTATAAAACCTTCTTGGAATCCGTTTTTTATTATTAAATTTTTTCATAAAATTTAAAAAAAAATACATTTTTTATTAAAAAAAAAAAAAAGAAACTAAATGATTAATTGGTCTTCCTTTAAAAATCATCACCCATATGATTCCAAACCAAACCATGGGCTAAGTCCACCCACTCCCCCAACTCCCCATCATAAAAACCTCTTTTGTGTGGAGAATTTTATATCACACATCTTTTATTCTTCTCCCCTTTCTTCACTTCACAACTTGACATAGATTTTTTTTTTTTTTTTTTTTTTTTTTTTTTTGTAAATGGTAAACTTGAGCAAGAAAGCCGGGCCAATGATCGGAAAACTCTCCGAATTGTTGGTCTCCGGCCACCGAGGGGGCGGGTTTCGCGACGTGGGCACGAGCCCGAGAGGCCCATTGGACCTCAAGATGCAATCCCCTAGGGGTCTCAAGAACTATGACCTTGGTGGGGTTGGGTTGGGAATAGTTGCAGCCTTGGACAAGTCCGGGGGTGACTATGGGAGAGATTTCCTACCAAAGTATGCAATTTGCGGCTCAAATCACACCCGATCGACTCCGATTCCCGTGAATTATGCCACCGGCGACCGATTTAGTGCCGCCTCAAGGGGCTGTGATCAAGAATTTGAGGATGATAGTTGCGAGGATTATACTTATGTGACATGTCACGGACCGAACAACAAGTCCTTCACTAAGGTGTACTATGGTGGAGGTGATAATTATAATGCGAGATCAAGAAGAAGTAACCAAACAAACGATTTCGGCATTTTTAATCTCCCAACAACGACAACATCAACAACAAGATGCCCGGATGAATTTTCCACGTTTCCCACCTCGGATTTCCTCAGTTGTTGCCATTTGTGCCGGAAAAAACTCGACGGAAAGGACATATACATGTACAGGTAACAACAAATTACTAGTCTTCTTTTCACCCTTCGTTTTTCAATTGTTAAAAAAAACTAAATTAGTATTCTGTTTACCTTAATTGATTTACATTAATTTTTTTTTTTTTCTTTTTTACAGAGGGGAAAAGGGGTTTTGTAGCTCGGAGTGTCGATCGAGCCAAATTATGATCGACGAGCGAAAAGAACAACAGTGCAGATCAGAGGCATCAAGATCTGTGGATGTTATTTCGAGCTCACCTTATTCTAGAGGCCAAATTTTCTTCTCCACTGGGATTGTTGCCATTTAGCGGTACAAGGAGACCAAGTGAAACAAATATTACTCTATATATATATATATATATAGAGGCCTTGTATATGCGTATATACTATTATTATATACATGAGAGCCGATCAGCCTTTGTGCTGCTAACCAAACCGAGGAAACCAGGGAAAGAAAAAAAAATATTTTAAATTAAAAAAAAAAGGAAAGAAAATTTTGCTCCAATCTAAGGATTGATCAGCCTTATATTTTTGTAATGAGGGTCACAACGGATATGGTTTTATTTTTATTTTTATTTTTATTTTTTTTTTATTTTGGGTGAATAATGAAGGGAAGGATATGAGATTTGATATGGAATTGGAATTTCAAATATTATATTATGTATATGGTGCATGGATGATTCATGAACAGAATCAGATAAAATGATGGTCTGGCTTCAACGGTTTAGTTTATGTCAGGGTGCTGAATTACCCAAAAATATTTATTGTGTCAGGATGCCGAATTACCCAAAAATATACCGAATTACCCAAAAATATATATTGTATGTGTGTGTTGAATTACCCAAAAATATACATTGTGTTAGGATGCTGAATTACCCAAAAATATATATTGTATGTGTGTGTTGAATTACCCAAAAATATATATTGTGTTAGGATGCTGAATTACCCAAAAATATATACTGTGTGTGTATAAAAATTTGGTGATTTACTTTATAATTAATCAGTGATTGATTATAATCAAACACTGATAAATCAAATTAATTATATTATTTAGTTAATATCTAATTGATTATTTAAAAAAAAGATATTTTAATTAATTTTTAAAAACTTTGATTATTTGTTAAAAAACTTTTTTTTTAAAAAAAAAAAGGTTATTTAACTATAATTTCCTTAAATTATTTGTGCTGATTGATAAGATGTGATTGGATTTCCCAATGGAACCAGTTCCTCTGCATTAACCTCTAAAAATAGTTTAAATTGGCTGCCTATTTGAGTGTTGGTTTTTCATTTTAATTACGACAAAAACTTAATACGAATAAGATCAAATTTTTTTTATGCGTAGTGGGGGCTATATGCATATTCATTCATGTAATGAGATATACCAATTTTGTGTATAAATTATTTAAACAAATATTAGTTGATTTAAACCCCCCACTAGGCTATGGCTTTTTGCCTGGGCAAAACAACTCCTTGACTGCAATAAAAGCGCGTAATGAGAATTTATAATGAGACATGAAAACAATATACTGATATTATGTTATTTTCAACCCTTAGTTTACATTAGAATTATCAATTAAAATATATTAAAAATAAAATTTTGATAGAAATCAAATTATCGACAATTATGTCATCCTGATTTTGGTTTTGATTTTTTTTAATTTAATTATTATTATTATTATTATTATTTATATAGATACCTACAGCAGAATTCTCCGAGACGTTAACAGTCTAGTTTAACAAGTATCCACTAGTTCATTATAAAACGATAGACAGTAACAAAAGGCCCATCTGCATTGACTTCTCCAATGTCTACAAATTTTGACACTACCATTCATAACATTCATTGTTGAATAACAACACGGTTCTTAACCTTAAAAAACACATCAAATTCATATTAGATTAAAGAAAAGTATGACAATTAAATGAAATTTGAAGAAAATTTAATGATCCAGAATTATGCTTTAATTTAAGAAAAATATGATAATTTAAAATCGTGCCTACCAATAATTTTCTTTTTCAGCTTATCTCTTTACTATCATATATATATATATATATATATATATAGGTTTTAATCAGTGAAATATTTAAAATTGCTAAATTCTAATAAATTTTTTTGGAGGATGATCACCATTTCATTACATAAAGGAGTAGAGGAGAAAAGCAAGAAGGGTAATTCAAAATATCTGCCCGTAGTTGTAACCAAATGATGAGATTTGGGACTCTCGAGATTGATTAAGAATCAAAGCCCTAGTAGAGCATATTCTCATATGGTGATGCCTAGTCAAGTCTTGAAATATTATTTACCGAAACATTTCCCATGCTCTTACTTTCAAAAAAGAAGAACAAGACGGGGAGTTATTTGATATCACTTGAGCTTTATTGCATTTGAATGACCTGTTCATACATGTGCTCGTTGAACTCAATTGGAACTGGAGTCTCCAAGTAAGGTCTTTGTTCTTAAATAGAAAAAAGTCTCATTCATATATATATATATATATATATATTTGGTCTTTTCATATATCTACTTCTAAACGTATTTCTAAATGTTTTTCTTTAAATATTATGTTCGGAATGTTAACATCCTAACGCCAGTTCAAACGATAGCTCAAATATTTCCTTTCAAATGTTTTCATACCAAAATTTTTCATTTGCATGCTTCCCCAAACATACCCTTATATTGTTTAAATTTAAATAATCATTCTAATGGATATTAATTTATCAAATGGAGGTGTATTCAAATAAAATATACGAAAAAACTAAATAATTTAATATATTATTCTGAAATTGAAATTGAATGATCGATCCAAACGAAACAATAATTCAATATGCCGTGCATCATCCATTCTCGAAAGTCCAAATCATTTAATCGAAGTTTTAAATATTAACTTATGCCCGTGTGAACTGTAATTTTTTTACTTGTAAATATTCAAAAGATTATCACCTCAATTTATTACATCTATCAGTGAAAAAAAACAAACTTCCCAACAAAACAAGAAAACTGATATTAAAATATTAAAATTAGAAAGGATATTCCCAGCACTACTTGTCTATTAATTACCCATATCGGACCACAATTATAACCAATTTTCAAATCAAGGATCACTTCCCAATATTGAAAGATAGGAGATTCACGTAGCCAAACACAGAAAAACATTCAAAGACAAATATTGAAGAGGACTAATTTTTAAATGTCTACCCCCACCGATTAAGCAAATCATGCTTGGTTAATATCCAATATTCAAGTATTTTTTTTTTTTAATTCTTAAGCATAAATAATATCCCCTAAAAAAAAAAGAAGAAAAGATATCCATAATATGGTATCGCACGTGCAAAGCACGTACGCTCACACTAGTATGATAGGAGTACAGCAATCTAATAACCAAAAAAAAAAAAAAAAAAAAAAAAAAGAGGGGGTAAAATCAACACATCCTACAATTTTAGTTTAAATAACTTATTCGCCAAACCACACTATAACATGGTTTTCCAACTAATAAATTACTGGTAGTACATAAGATGCTGGGTGGTCGCAACCCCAGGAAACGCGCCATCATATATAGCCTGACCAGCTCCGGCAGCACCCATTCCCATGGCCGCCTTGAGAGCATGCTGACCTTGTGGATGCATCAGAGCTTGGTGGCCGCCCATTTTGCTTAACGCCATTTGTCGTTCGTAGACTGCAAAGTCGGCAGCCGAAAAACCTGGCATGTTTGGAGCAGCTGGCGGTGGAAGAGGGGTTGAGCTTGTTCCTGGAGGGGTGGGCTTGCTGCCCCATGAGCACTGCAAAAGTAGAGATTTGGTTATTCCCCTTTCATTTAAAAACTTAAAACTTTCTGCCTAAGAACAAATTAGGTTAATCCCGTAAATGTCCAGTGTCCCACTGAGGCCCTTCCTCCGGAACGCCTATGTGCTTGTTATGTGGGATTTATTTGGGGTAAATAAGTAAAATGTAGAATTACCAACCCCAATCTTGATCACCATCTTTCCCACAATTTCACCCAAACCTCCATTCTCTGAAGACTTTCATCAAACACCTTCTCCACCCTACCACAACGTTGAAGTTCTCTTGCTTGTTAATGGATTCAGTTTTAGAGTTGGGGATTTCCCCACACATGAAGGTTACGAAGGTTATGCGATGTTTTGCCGTTTATATTTTAACAATATCTCACAACAAGGCTATTTGTGAGTTATTGGAACAAGTCTTAGGGGTGTAAAATGTAAAAACCAAATGTCAGGACTCGGGAACCATTTTGGACCCAAAAAATTATTTAATCCCCAAATAGAAATTCTTAATCCAACCAAAAAGTCCCCACCAAAATAAAGAAAAAATCTCCATCAAGAACATTTCTAACATACCTTAACTTGTTTGCCATAAAGCATCCGAGCATTCCCCATCTGAATGGCCCGAGCTGCCTCAGCATGAGAACTAAATCTCACAAATCCAAAGCCTTTGTCACGTTGCACTCGAACATCTTCGATGGCTCCAACAGCAAGGGCATGGAAATGACGATGGAGGTCAGCCGAAGTAACCTACAAATTGTCGCAACTAAGATTTAGAACTGCAAAAAATTTAATTGGTGAACTGAGAGACAGAATTTCACATCATTAACATTGTCACGAGACATATAGAGGAAAACCCCGTAGCCCGTAATCAATCCAACTTTCAGTTAAAGGAAAAAGAAAGGGTAGCATCTAATTCGAGCAACCTTGAAACCTATGCTGTTTAAGAATAAATGGCCCATGCAGACTTTGACCCATCATCCGAATACCGAAGAAATCCATTGTAATGTATAGATATATAGAATAAAAAACAAAAACAACAACCGCAAAACTAACTCTTCTTTGTTTCAACGAAGATGAACATTCACCACTGAAACCCACCCCAAAACAAAAAAATAAAAAGAAGATAAACTAAAAATGGTTTTAACAAAGATCAATTCGCACCTCTGGAGCAAGATTTCCAACATAAACAGTGGTATATTGAGGATTGTTTTCTGGTGCGTCCTCGTTAGTCTTGTCTTGACCATCATCTGAGCAAAGGGAAAATATGATTATTGTATAACTAACACAATTGAAAGGAAAATGTTCATAATTGCACAGTGACTACATGATAGTACAAATTCAAGTACAAACAAACCAAAAGAAAACCAAGTTAAAAGAAACAACACAAAAAAGAATGCAATTCACATGTGCCATATGGCTTAAAAAAGAGTTCAATGACCACCAAAGGTCTCAAGCCAGCCCAATTTCTGAAGATTATTCAGCAACAAGCACGTATGGCTATGATCTTGGAAGGGATTAAAACCTTAAATTGCCACATGAAACAATCGTGGATGCTTCATCAGTATCGAAAACAGGGGAAGAAGTGACTCAACTATCAACCCAAGAGTACAAACCCATAGGAAAGCATTTAAGACCACGCTAATATGCCGTTTTAGAAGGCACGCTCACCTGATGCTCCACTTGTCAGTTCTACAACGCTTTTAGAATCAGAGCTCTGCTTGTCATCATTGGAACTACCCCCTTTTGTCGCCCAGTTACATCGAATCTGTCGACTTCCAAGCCACTTCCCTGTAATTAATGTCAACAAATAAACAAAAAGTTCGAACAAATAATGAATCAATAACAAAATAAAAGAGAAGGTAATACAAAGTATATTAATTTATGAAAGTGGAAAAAAAAAATTTCTTTCCATGCCATTTTCCTCCAGCTGCAACTCTTAATAAATGCAAGGAACAATTTGATAGAATCCTAAAAAAATAGAAGAGTGCAGCAGCATATCCCCAAGTTCCAAAAAATTCCTAGTGAAATCAAAGGAAAAGACGATACAGAAGTATGGTCCATCCCCCAAAAAGGTACATTATCCTATCTAAAAACGTACACTTATCATACCATTTAAGTCATTTATTGCAGTTTGGGCATCCTGCCAAAAATAAAAGGTAAAAACATAAACCAGAGAAAAAAAATCAGCATTCAACAACTAAAAACAAAGATAAGCAGGAATTTGAAAAAAGCAAAATAAATATTTTACGTAGGTTCAAGTGTTTAGCTACCTGCTGGTTCCGGAAGGAAACAAAACCAAAACCCCTTGACCGCCCAGTTTTCTGATCCCACATGACCTTTGCATCTCTGAAATGGGCATACAGATCAAATTACTTGCATGTTAAAAAAATGCAGAGTACATGTAAATTTTCTGAACCACAATAATAGAAAAATCAGAGAATAACAGCAGAAAACGGTGCTTACGAACAACTCGAATAAACAGAAAAGCAAGCGAACAGTGTAGCATCAGTAACCTCAGGACTAAGATCACCAACGAAGACATTAAAATGACCTGTATGCAATAAATTTTACACCAAAAAAAGTCATGATAAGCTTCAAAAATGTTGAAAGAAGCTTAAACGAAAATTAACAAGAAGAAAAGTCCTATTGCATTTGAACCTGATGTATCCTCTCTTTGACTACTTGCGTATGCCCAATTAACTTTAATAGGCTGGCCGTACCTGTAAACAACAAGTTTAAACTTGCAACGGAAAAGTGAAAAAAAGTGAAACCCAAATACAGTAAAGACATGTCCTTACAGATGCCTTCCATTTAGAGTTATAATAGCAAGTGCAGCCGATCTACGGTCGAAGTAGTCAACAAAACCATAGGATGACTGCAAAAGTAGAAATATTCTCAACGCGTTAAAGAGCAAATTTAACAGCCTTTTCGTAACACCCTCTAAAGAGGAGGATAACAAAAATACAGAAAGTTATGCAGTAAAAAATTATCCAAGGCATTAATAGCTTCTAGATATTCTTCTCAAATTCAAGCATACTTGTTCCATTCACCGTCATTACTTGACCAACCAGAGCAAAAAATATAAACAAAAGAAAAACCCACCTTCTCTTTCCTGATAAGTTTGCATCCTTCAAGGGGACCGGCATTTAAGAATACTTGCTGAAGATCAGTATCAGTAACTTGTGGGTGAATGTTACCAACGTACCTGCATCTCTCATAAATTTAGAACCAAACCTTAAAAGACGCAGCATAAAACCACGTCTTGCGAACACAAAAAATCTAAATTGAGTCAAAAGCTAAAGATATTAATAATGGGTATGTATCAAATTTTAAAATATGCTCTCGAGCACGCAAATGTGGAAGACTATCAATTTTAGGCACTAAAATATAAGTGTTTTCTTATCTAGAGAAACTAATAGATTTTCATTGAAAAGAAGACCCAAGTAACACCCAGTTCACAAGCATCCTAAATGAAAAATTGAAAAAAGACAATAAAATATAAAAATAAAAAAAGAGAAAAGAAAAAGGAAAATCTATACGACACTCACACACTGCGGCAAGTACTTGAATCAAACCCTGGAGGCAGATTTCCACTCAAGATAGGCTCTATCTGCAAAAATAAAAAAGTAAAAAAAAAAAAAAAAAGGAGCAAAAAAGAACCAAAAAAGAAAGAGAGAGAGAGAGAAAAAGCGAAAATTTCCTAAACTCCTCACAAACACTTCCAGGGATATCCGATCAAAATCGACAAACCAAATTACACCCAAAATCATCCAACGGCAAAAAGACCACCCGAAAAAACCACCCCCAAAATAAAACTAAAAACTAAAAAATAAAATAAAAAATCAATCATTCTTAAGGCATAGTTTTCCTCTATTGAAAAAACGCAGAAATCAATTCGGACAAAAAACATTCCCATCAAGCAAATCACGAGCAAAGATTTATCCTAAATTTCAGATCAACAGAAACCTTAGATCATTTAATTCTTAAAAAAAAATAACTTTCCAAAAAAAAAAAAAGAAAGAAAATCGCAAAAAAAAAAAAAGAGAAAGAAACCTGCGGAGCAGCTAAGACAGCGGGGTGGTGGTAGAGCGACTGCTGCATCATGGCCTGGTGTTTGAGCCTCTGGTGCTGCATCTTCCACACAACGATGGAGGCGATTCGAGTTATTCGAGTTCTAGGGTTACGGTAGAAAGATTTTTTGAAAAAGGGGAAAAATTAAAATTGAAAAAACAAAAAATAAAGTACAGAAATTGAAGAACAGAAAAGGGGGGGAAAAAAAGGAAAAAGAAAAAGAAAAAAAGAGGAAAAAGAAAAAAAAAAGAAAAGAAAAAAAGAAAACCCTCGAAACAGAGAGGGCGAGATGAGAAAGAAGAACAAGAGGATATGGGTTTGAGGACACAGAAAAAATGGGGTCGTGGGTCGTACTTCGGTTTTTATATGAAAAGGACTCGCTTCTCGACTTTCGTGATTTGTGAAACGCGCCGCGCGTCGTCTTCTGTTAGGTTCAAATAATAATTATAAATAAATAAATACCTTTTGGTTTGTTCAAAAATTTTGTTGAGAAAGTAAAATTAGTTGGAAATTTAACGGTTAAAACTGAGATTATATTTAGCATATATTTGATATTAAAATTTAAATTATTTATATATTTATTGATGCATTTAAATTATTTGAGTTATAACTTGAAATGTAATTAAAAAATATTAATATGAAATTTGTTTTATTGTTTTAAATTTTATATAATTTAAAAAATCATCTCATTTGGATTTATATATATAAAGTTATTAATTTTTAAATTTTAATTATAAAATTATGTAAATAATAAGCTGATAAAAAAAATAAAAATAATAAAATTGAATTGTGTATCCAAATGCATGCTTAGATCATATGCATACTTAATGTTAATATTAAATATCATATTATGATCATAAGACGTAGAATTTAAATTTCCTAACTTCAATTTCTTTTTAAAAAAAAGTGTAAGATAATTTAGGTAAATAAATAATTTTTAAGCTTTTATTTTGAATATAAATTATAGAGTTTTAGAAGTCATATTTTTTTTATTATTTTATTGCTAAAGTAAAAGGGTTATAGGAAATTGTCCATATACTTCAATCAATACGACGATGACGACTTGAATTCAAGCATTCAACGAGAAGAACGAGTACCTTACCAACCCACCTATGTAAAAGATGTTGGTTTATGATTTTGATTATAAGCTCTATTTTAATGCATTATTCAAATGCTTTTAAAGAAATTCATTGGCAAATTATTATATATTTAAAAGATGCAATTTTTTACTGTTCCTACATAGTGATCTACAGTGACTTTTGGGTTTTTTTTTCATTTTTTCTGTTTTGCTACAGTAACCTACAGTGAGCTACAGTAATCTACAGTATCAAACAGTAAAATGACGCTTTTGCATTCAAATCCTTTGCATTTTCCCTTTCTGCACAGTGAGTTACCGTATTTACCTCTTCTATACAGTAATTTACTACTGCCCTTACAGTAGAATGACCGTTTTACCCCTTTTTTTAGTTACTTTTCCCCTTCCACAGTGGGTTTCCGATTTTACCCCTATTTAGAGTAGAAAGACTATTTTGCCCTTCGGAATTACACTCTGGTGTGTAATTGTGCAGTGTTTGGACTCTTTTACCCTCATAACCCTACAATGTCTTTTCTCTCTCTCTTTCTCTATCTTTGCTGACTTTTCATTTGAGATTTTTCTTTCTCTCTAGCTCTTTCTCTCCACTATTCATCTTCTATTTCTTCACAATTCCTTTTCTTCGCTTCTTCCTCTACTGTGCATGCTCATTTTTTTCTAATGCAAATATGTTTTTAGTTTTTTTATTTAGTTTAAAGCATTTTTGCTTGGATTTTTTTCCCTCTTCCTAATCTGTGTTTTGTATTTTTTTTTTCCCCTTAATATTGTTTTTGGTTTTTTTTTTATTTTGATTTTGCATCTTCAAGATTGGAGAGATTTTGGGGAGAAATGAAGATTTCGATCTATTGTTGTATTGTGTTTTTGCATACTTTATCTTTTTTTTTAACAATTTTTACTTTAAATTTTTGATATTCATTTCGATTACGCTACAGTAATGTATAGTAAAATGATGTTTTTATCTTCAAATCCTTTACACTTTCCCTGGCTGCATAGTGAGTTATCGATTTTGCCCTTTTGACATTGTCTGGTCATTAGAGAGAGAGAGAGAAAGAGAAAGAGAAAAACAAATAGAGATAGAGAGGAAAGTAAAAGATATTATATCTACATTAAAATAAATTTTAAAAAAATAAAGATAAAAAAAGAAAAACCATAAGATAAAAAATTATATTTTATTAAATTATTTCCAATTATAAAAAATAAAATTATATACGTTAAATAAATAACATGTGAAATTTTTAAATTATTGAATTAATAAAAATTTAACAAAAAAAAAGAATAATACATTTAAAGAAGAAATTAATATAATTAAATTATAATATTTAAAATAAACAAACAAACTAAAAAATTTGAAACTATATAATAATTTATAGAAATTCCAAAATATAAAAAGGTCTATAAAATTACAATAAAATTAAAAATCAATAAATAATTTTTCTACTGTAATGAAACTTAATTATCAAAAATGTATATTTATAATTATTATAACTAAATTATCATTTATGTCATATATTAATATTATTATTTAAAATTAATTTTAAGAAAATATTTAATTTATTTCTAGGTTTATTTATTGATTTCATTAATTTTGTTTAAATTTAATAAATTTACTTAAGTTATTAAAATTTTTTGACTATTTAGTTTAAAAGTTTTTAATTTTATTTATTCTTTCTGATTTTTTAATAACAATATATTATTATATTTTATTCTATTAACAACAATTCTTACACTTAATATTTTATTTTAATATTTGATATTATCATTTTTTTATTCTTTGACTGCTTTTATTTTTTTTCTTCTTTTTTTTAAACAAAATGTTCAATAAATTATATTTATATCTATAATCTTAGAAATAAATTTTTTAAAATTTCTATTCATTTTTACGTTTATTTTTAATTTAATTGGTTTTTATTTTATTAAATTTACCCCGTAACTTTGTTATCCCTTTGATTTTTCAAATTTTTTTGAATTTTATTTATTATTTGTACTTTTTTATTTCAAGAAAATTATGTTTAGAAATATGAATGTATGTACTTTAATATTATAATAATAAATACTAAAAAAATATACTAACTGTAATTATAATCTATATCTTAATTAACTGCTTTTATTATATAATACTCAATTTTTTTATTTTTGTTTTTTCTTCCTTCCCCGTGTAATGCACGGGTATTAAACTCGTAGACCACTAAATCATAATAAAAGCTCAAACTCTTAATAACAAAAATAAAAAACTACTAGTAAAGAAGGAAAAAAAATATGTAACCTATCTATGTATCTCCAAGGCCTCTCTCAGTTTCATACACATCGTTCAGGCCTAAAGAATTTTATTTTTTTTTTTTATGTAAACACCCCATATGTATCCCTCATTTAACTAACTTATTATTAATTTTTTACGCTGGTCAAAGATCAAAACTTGAACTTATAGTTCTTTTAAGTCCCAAACCCCCTTCCCTCGTCATGGGGCTAGGCCAATGGCTTGTTCCTAACCCTTACAAATACCTTAAACAATGGGAACAAAGTACAATGACCAGCTTCGCTAGCCAAAAACCAAATAAATAAATAAATAAATAAATGCAAGGACGAAATCAAAGACCCATGTTCCTAAACACAACAACAAAAACATCCAAAACAGCAGAAACATCACAGAAAAACATTAGAGAATTCTGCACGTTTGTAATAACTAAATAAATAAATTGTTCCATTGGTGCATATTTCTTTCAAGCATTCTACCAAGTATTGGTTTCTAAGGTGATATTGGGAAGTCATGACGGAGTAATGAATTATTTTATTAGAGGCTAATTATATTAAGTATTTAATTTTAAATACTACGATGATCTTATAGGTCAAAATGGAGAAATTAATAGATATATATATTATTTTTCCAATAAATCCAAACACTATTTGCCACCTAAAACGAACAAAATATAACAACGATATTTAAAGAGATTGGGTGCATGAGTGTGTGCTTTTGTTGTAATTCAAGATTCGAATCAAGGACTTTTCATATTTTAATAGTAATAAAATTTTAAAAAATGTGTATAATATAACAAATTAAAATAAAAAGAATAAAAGGTTATATAACAATCATGTTTGGATCAAAGATTTGTAATTAAGATGCTTTGGTGTTTCTATCTAAAAAAACATTTTGATGCATAAGTTTGGCCTCCTATATAAAGAATCAAAACAAACACTTTCTTCTTCTTCTTTTTTTTTTTTTTTTTTTTTAAGAAAGGATATACAATTTCTTCTCTTTTTTTTTTTTTAAGTAGATATGTACACTAATGAGAAAAAAAAAATACTGAAAAATAAAATATAAATTTAATCGAACAAACAATCCAAGTCATTTATTATCCATGAAAATTATCTCCACAAAACCATGCTCACTTTTATTTACCATAAAAAGTTCAAACAAACATGTTATATTTGAATCATACTCAAGTGCTTAGCGATTTGAGTTAACCTTTTAGTTTAAAGTGAATTTTTCCTCTAATCATTTACGGGGCTATATGTATATCCATAATGTCAAATTTATGATTTGTTATACCGCAACATATTTACTATCAAATTTAGCATTTGTCAAATTTGACATTCTATTGTTATTGGTTGATTCCTTGATTTCATTTAGTAACTACATCATAGTTATTTTCTAAATTATTTAAAAAATTAAATAGTTAATTTTTTGTACATTTCAAAACTTAATAATGATCATGTAGTATAAAATATAATATTAGAAATTATATTATCTATTGGATTATAAAATAACATAACATCTGAAATATATATATTATTTTCAATCTATTTTTTTAAACAATAAATTAGCATAAATACCCTCTAAATCCAAATTATGGATTTGGTGGCAAGAGCCCTATAATTTACACAAGATGGGTGGACCAACTGAGCCCACTCTGAGAATCAAGGGTTGGGTACACATTGGGCCCCAAATGTTATTGGGTGCGAATAGGGCTAGGAACTCATCACCAAGCCCATAACATGATTTTCAGTACGGATTATCATTGGTTAACTAAAAAGTATATCACGCGTTTGGTTTCGTAGATTTGGGATTGAATTTTTCAATTGAATCAGACCTGCTCCTAAACCTACGTTCTACGAAAGAAATCAATAATGCGTTTGGTACGTCGGTCTACTGGTTTGAAATGAAATTTTTAGGTTGATTTTTCAGAAATAGTTATAATTTTTGTTGACTTTATAGAAAATAGATAAAAATTAAAATGAAATTTTTGGATTGGAACCTCGAAACCAAACACACATTAAATTTAAGACTATATTCAGATTGAAAAATCTAGTTTAAACCCCAAAATCTCGATCATGTAGAAGGCTTAGAACTCGTTAATAACTTATAACAGTTAGACAAGACTAGAACAAAATTTTCATTACATTTCTTTAAAAAGAAGGAAAAAAAGAAAAAAAATTATCACTTATGTTGTTCTCGTAGTGATTGCGAATGCTCACTAAATCACAATTTATCGCTGTTTAACTAAACCATGTGTTTGATTTGTAGGTTCATATCGAACTTTTCAATTTGAAATAGGCCAGATGTCTAAAACTGCATTTTACAAAAGAATTTAACACTTTGTTTGGATATGGTATCCATGTTCTGAAATAGAAAAATTTTTGCAAGATAGTGTTTTTCCCAACTTTTTCCATCTTTTTTCTCATTTTGAAAAAGAAAAGTTCTCTCATTTTCAAACATACTTTGTACAGTATTATTTTGGAAAAAGAAAATGAATATTTTTGAAATCTTCTCACAATGCATTATTACCAACACAATTTTTCTCATTCCAAATAACATTTTATTTTCAAAAAGAAATTTTTTTTTTTTATATATCTAAACACCATCGTATTATCAAAATGAAAAGATTTTTTTCATTTAAAACAAAAAATCTTCTATTTCAAAAACGGACACGCGATCCAAATGGACACTCGGTTTTGCCGCACAACCCCCCCCCCCCCCAACCACAAATTTGGTGATTTACTCAATGCAACATACTATGTTAATCAAAGTTAGGTTAGCCATCAGAAGGGAAAGAGAGACTTGAAACCGAAGCTCTTGGATATTTTATTCCCCAAGTATCTTTCCATCCTCACCTACATGCACTTGAGGGGCAATAGAAGAATAGAAAAAATATAATTAAAAAATGTCACACTCACTAATCAACTAAAAACATCCCTTGAGAGTTGGCAAAAGTCAAACGAAATGACTTATGAAGCTTATTCCATCACATGTAATTAAAACCTAAAATCAACCAAAACGCAGGACCACCCACCCACTTATTGAGATGAGAATTGGGTGCCTTAAAGCCATGGGCAAAATATGGCCCACTTTAAAAAAAAAAAGGGATTAATATTTATATTTTTAGCTTAATTTATATTATAATTTGTAAATGGATACAACTATACAAAGTAACAACTTTACGAATTATAATATAGTTGTATACCAATAGACACACACACATGTATATATATATATATATTTAAACTCATTTTGGGATTAAAAAAAAAAAAGAAAAAAGTGGGCAAGCAAACGCGTGCGAACATCAACACACTTTTTTTTTTTTTTTTTTTGGGATTAGTAAACATTGACACATTTTTCTCCGTACTGACCAAGTTTTAATAATATTCTACCAAAAACAGTAGTTTTTATTAATGACATTACTATATACTATCTGTATTTATTGATTTTAAAAATATAAAAAAATTATCTAAATAATTATTTTTTAATCAAATTAATTAATATGACATTATTTTTTTATTATTAATTAATAAATTTATATTATATTATATTATTTTAATATTAATTTTTTATATCATATTAATATAATAATTTTAAATTTGTGTCTTTAAATATCTTATTCTTATTTTTCTCTTCTTTTCTCTTCTCTTCTCTTCTTTTTTAAGAAGGAAGAATGGGTCAAAGCAAAAAGCCCGGCCCCTACGACAATCAACGTGGCATGTATTATCAATTAATTAAAATTTGCAATACTTATCCGCCACCGGTTGTTGTGCCCCCTTTTTTTTTTTTTTTTTTTTGTCAAAGAAAATTAAAATCTCGAGGTTCCGACGTGAAGAACGTGATTAAATTAAATTTAATATGGTAAATTGAATAAGATATTTTTCTCCATTCAAAGTCTAGTTTAGTTAAATAATAATAATAATGCTCGAACCACTCGAACCAGTACACGTAATTTTCCCAGCTTGAATAACTTGCTCTGCATGTGGACCTTTCTAGAGGAGATGTCTGCCATTTATATTATGATTAGTTTTTTAGTATATGGTCAATAGTGCATGCTTTATAATATTCTCTCTTTTGGAGCTGCCTTGAACAAAGCAACTACTCATTTCTTCCTTAAATTAAAAAAAAAATAAATAAGTCGCATGTGTATGTATATGCATGTGCATATAATGTGTAAAGAAAAAGAAATTAAAAAAAAAAAAACCAATTCAGTGCTTTTTTTTTTTAGAGTAATAATTCAGTGTTCAAACTATCAAAACGCGTGCAAGATATTAAATAAATATAATTTGATTTAATTAATACCCAATTAAGAAAAAGTATCGGAGGCTTTGGGAGATAGTGGGAAGTCAAGGTCAATTTTTTGGTTCAGCTCTTGTTTATTTTTATTTTTTAAACTTATACATGGGAGGATTCAAACTTTATAAATTTTAACAAAATAAAATGTAAAATTATACTATTCCTGTGACCACATCTCTTGTCAGATAATTAGAATATCAAAGAATTTACAAATGGACATTGTGTGAACAATATATATATATATATTTCAGTTTATTTTGACCGTTTGATTATATTAACTTTTTTAATGAATGTATCTAGTGCGCAATTAATTAAAAGGATAAACTTGGTAATATAATTAGATGGTGTTGTTGTTAATCACGTCAATAATGGTGGGAGTGGTTGAAGTGGTATAATCCACAAGTTAAACTTTTTTTCTTCTTTTTGAATAAAAAGGATTTAGTGTGATCCGATTATTTTGTGAGATAAATTCTTATAACCGTTTCTCCCAACCATCTAATTTAGGACTCATATTATTATTATCAAACCATGCTTTAACAGTTGAGTAAGAACAATGAAACCAGGTGAACGACAAGAAGAAGCACGTGAGTGTAATTCACAAGTTAAACTTCATACCTTCTATTGAAGGAGTCAAACCGCCCCCCTTTTTTCTCACTTAAAAATAGTTAAAAGCAAAAGGAATATCAAGTTCTTCTAAGGTAATGATCTGTAATTTCAATTATTGAATTAATTTTTCAACCATAAAACTACAGCTTTTACTGGAAGTGAAATTGCGCAATTCCTATCATAAATCCGACAAAGGAGAGAGACGAAAAAAGAAAATACACTGAAATATTTGATTGTTAAACACAAATTTCAAGCTCAAGCTTTCTTCCTCCAGAAGGGAGTTACATTCACTCGGAAAGAATTAACACTTCTATAATTAATCAATGCATTGAAAGCTAACCAGTAACTAAAATTCTTGGATTATAATTTAATTACAGACTCTAAAGATTTAATCAAGAGTTAGATTTAAGGCAGGCTCGAGTGAGAGCCAAGCCTAAAAAGTAGAGGAAAAAGAACAGGCCTAAACCCCACAAAATCGGAAAGATATAATTGCTTAATTAACTGTGAAACCCTAATAATTCATACAATTTTTTTTATTATCAAACTACTGCGTGGCTTGGGCAGCCAGGCCTAGCCATGGCTCGCCTTCAACCGGCTTTGTTGGTGCTACTTCCGCGCTGCCGGTCGGGTATGGCGCTCTGGCACTGATTCTGTAAAATTAAAAATGGAAAGTCATTAAGTCTTTTGATCCAGAAAAATGTCTAAAGTTTCTCATTAAGGAACTTGAAATGATAGAAGCAAATATTTTTCCGACGTCTAAGAAGATCCGTTTCGATTCCTACCTGTCCTTTCTCTTCTCCAAGAATCGATGAAGCGAAGCTTTCCTAGCAATTGGTAGATCTGCAATAAGGAAAGACGACAACCGATCAGAAACACATAACACGTCGCGCTTTATTAACACGGACAAACATCTAACCAATCAAAAGAAATGTACCGCAAACGATAGGTCTTGACGGTGGTTGAACGGACTCCTGAATCACTTTGCTGCCGAAATTGGGAACAACAGTGGGGCTTTGGGGAACTGAACTGCTGGACTCCATTGGGCTCCTCGGGACATGGGTTGGGAAGGCGTTGGCGTTGTTGCTCTTCGCCTGGTTAGAAGAGCCAAAAGCGGCGGCAGCAACGGCGGCGGCGGCGGCGGTGGGGTTCTGGCCGCGAGAGCTTTCCTGGCTTGCCAAAGCCATGATCTCTTTCGCCTTGTCCGCCGGAAAGTCATTGACGACGATAACTTGTCCGCCGTAGAAGATGGTCATTTGCGCCCTTTCAGGCTCTACCGGGGCCGGCTTGTTCAGACTGTTACACAAGTTGAACCAACTTTAATCAGAATACAAACAAACATTCCATTCCATTTCAGTTCCAAATTTCCAATTCAGAACCCAAAAAAAAAAAAAAAAAAAGGGCTCCAAAACCTAGAACTTCCTAGTTCTCTAGATGAAACAAAATTAACTGTTCATAAGACAAAATCTGAAGCATATATTGCTCCATCTATCAGCAACCTAACATACAAAGTACAAAAATAATTATAAAAAAAAAACTTTAAAAAAAATTACCTATAATCAGCCATCTTGGGAGCTTCAGCTTCCGGGAGAGACGAACCGAAACCAGATTGTTGAGGGAACAAGTTCATGAATTTGAGGTCTCTTGATTTTTCCACAACTGGGAACAAATTCATTGTCGTCCCTGTTGGACGGTACATCTCAGAGGTCCCTGTGAAATTCACAAACACAAAAATCATTCAGATCCACAATTTGGAACCAAAAAAAAAACAGAAAAACTTTCCAAAATTAACACATAAATATATGTAGAAAGCAACTCTTAGTACACCTCAGGTGATTCTTGGCGTGATGAAATTTAAGATAATTTATAGCAGGAGAATAATTTTTCAAAATTTCCAAATATGAAAAGTATGAATTTGAACAAAGCAACTAAAAGGGGAAAAAAAAAAAAGGAACGAATTTTAAATAAATCCAAAAAAAGAAAAACCCCAAATTTCTAGCAGCATTTAAAAGGTTTAAACCTAAATTTTCACTCCTTCAGAAAAGGGGGAAAAAAAATCACTTTCTCATCTACTTAGCTTCTCGGAACGAGAAAACATTGACTCGAACAACCGAAAATGAATTTCATGTTTGAAAAAAAAAAAAAAAAGAAAGGAAAAAAAAAAAAAAAAAAAAGCTTACCGTTCGGCTCAACAATGCATGTCATGCCGAGGCTGAGATCTCCGAAGCTGCCTCTCTCCTTCAGGTACTGGCTCAGCATACTGCACTTCTGAGAGAAGCTCGGCTTCTCCGAGAACCTCCCCAATTTCTGACCGGAAACATCTGCACTTTCCGACAACGCCGACATGTCTGCGACCAAATCCTTAACCGAATTGAGAAAACAAAAAGGCAAATATCACCAGCTCAAATAAACCTCCGAATCGAGAAGAGAAGAGAGGAGGAAAAACGTTGTCTGTCTTCGTTGTTAAATGAAACTCTTTATCTTATCAACTCTGTGTGTGTCAATATGCTGTATATCTCTCCGTCTAATATGCCTCCATTTTCAACCCCTGTTGTCTATATATATTTCTCTCTCCCTGTCTCTGAATTTCTTTTTTTATATTTTTTTAATCGTAAAGGGCTCGAGTTAAAGCACGAGGAATATATGTGATTTTTTTTTTTTTTTTTTTAAGGCGTGGTTCCGTTCCGTGCAGTTTCCCATGCCTATTAAAATACTATTTTTAAATCTGTCCCTCTCTCTCTCTGTCTCTCTCTGGGTTTGGTATTTCAAACACGTGTTCTTTGGTCTAGGTAGCAAATTTGCATTACTTGACGGCGAGGCGACTTCTGTTTGTTTTCGAATTCGGTCCCTGGATTTTGTTCTATTTGTTGTTCTGTCCCCACGGGTCGTTTGCTTTGCTTGTTTTGTCTCAAATCCCCAATTTATTGATGTGGAAACGATCTTTCTCTCCTCAAGTCGATTTTGTTTCTGTTAGGCTTTTTTGCATCGTTATATCATAAACTTATGGTAAAATTATAATTATAATATGAATCTGTAATTTTGATAATTTATATTCTGAATTTATAAATATATAGTAATTTATACCTCATTGATAATAATATTAATTTTTTGAATGAAATTGATATGCGATTTGTATTTATATTAATTAATGACGTAAATAATTATTTTTATCTTTGTTAATTAATAATCTCTATGTAAGTGGAGTATCAATTTTCATTAAAAAATCAATATTGTTTATCAATGGGGTGTAAAATGTTACAGATTTATAAGTTTAGTGTGCAAATTATCAAATTAAAAATTCAATGTGTAAATTATAACTTTATAATAACTTTAAGGTGCACCAATACAAAAATACCTTTCTGGTATGAAAATATTGATACATATTTATCACCACTAGGTTAAACCACATGTTGGTTGCATTTGAACATAAAAGAACACGAGTTTTATCTCACATTACATAAAAGAAAATAATAATAAAATATGTACTTTTTATCCGTTCTAGTCAGAAATATGTACCAAAACTAATACGATCGATAATTTTTTTTATGTGGGAGTCACATTTGAGGACTAAGGGTTGTAAATTGTAGTACCATTTTCTGTATCGTATTTATGAAATTGAGCTACTAATGTCAAATGCTTTCAACATCAAGTGGAATGTAGTAATTATGGGACCAATAGCACGTTGTTGAAATGGTCACACTTGAGCCAAAAAAGAAAATGTTGAAATGGTCATAGAAACGATCTGCACGAGATTTAAATGTTGTATATAGATAGACATTGTCTATAAGATTAAGGTAACTATAAATCGATAGATGGTTTCTATTAATAATATTCTTAACAATAACACTTGAGCTACCAGCCGTTCTTCTTCTTCTTCTTCTTTGTAACTTTATTTCAATGGCGTCGATCATATTCAAAGGGTCAAAAATTTCAAACCAACAATAAATTAATGCATAATAAATTAATTTATTTGGGCATAACAAGTAGTGATGCACTGCATTTTAAATATATCGATACCTATCAATTGTGGCAAGGTTCCAAGATGATTGGCAACTTCCATTGATGGAATGTTTGCCACAGTGACAAACCTTAAAAATTTAAGTTCGTGAAAAATCTTCTTATCGACTAAAAAACCAATCGTCCTCGATCGTTTTGAATTCATTTTGTAAATAAAGATTTTTAAAAGATTATTTAGCATATAAAAGAAAGAGATTGAATTATTTTGCTAATTGATTCTTTATTCACACTGCATTAACTATTCCTATCAAAACATAATTTAAGTGTATCTTTGAAAAAAAAAAATCAAATTTTGATAAGATAAAACACTGTAAATTACAAATATTGACATGTTATTTCAATATGAACCAAATAACATATAAATAATGTGATTTTCCTTTTTGGGTTAAAAAAAAAAGAGGGGGAGGTAGCACCTGAATGACACAAATTTACAAATCATTACACAAACATGATGCAAAATACTAACACCTGACCAATATGACACAAAATAGGACTAAAGTTAACTAAAATTTGTGTCACGTTGGTTAAGAGTAGAGAAATTGTATTATATTAGTTAATAGATGAAATTTAGAAATCATTGCACAAACATGACATACAAAAACTAACACTAAACCAATATGACACAAAATTAAACTAAAATTAATTAAAATTTGTGTTATGTTAATTAAGAGTGGATAATTTGTGTCATATTGATTAATAAATAAATAAAACTTTTATTGATAAATAATAAAAAAAATGATTATTTAGGTAATTTTTTTAAAGTTATTATTATTATTATTTTGCTGAAAAAATAGGTTATAAAGGTAGATGTTGGTATGTCCAGATAATCCAAGGGAGGTGGATGACTCCCTGCGTGATATATGGATCCTCACGAAGTGAATTACCTATATATTTTGATCAATACGATGGTGATGAATCAAATCAAATTATTTAGTGAGGAGAATGAGTGCCTACTAACCCATTTAAGATGTTGACTTAAAAGTTATTGATTTGATGTGTGCTCTACATTTCTCTTTGATCTTTGGACATGCTACCACTGTGGTACTATCTTATATCAACTACCTAAAATTTATCCTACAAGTTTCAGTTCTAAAGAAAGTGAATAAAATACTAAGCCAAAAACGGAGAGGGGGAAAAAAAAAAAAAAAAAAACATGAAATGGAATTGGAGACCTTTCTTGACGGGTGGAACACGTCCATATTATCCCATTTGCCAAACTCAAGATGAGTCGTGACTAACTTGAACAAACCAAAAATTTCCCAAAAGAACAAAAAAAAAAAAACACTTGAACAAACCAGGGATGGGCAAAAGTGGTAATTCCCAAAAAGGCTAAAACGTAAAGCATAAGGTTGAGGGTCAGTTGGGTAATTTATGAGTTTCCATCGTTTTAGACGGCGTTAGATAACTGTGAGATTTCTTCTACTAAACTACGTGCCGACCTGCGGGTGAGCAACGCGACAGAAGTGGGGCCCACACTTTCTCTCTCTCACCTCTTTTTCTATTTATATATTTATATATTTATTATATTATTATTAAAAAAATGCAAAGCGGCAAATGCACGTTCTCTCAACCAACCATTTGTCAACACGTGGGATCCTTCGCAAGTTGGCAGTGCCTCGTGGGGGAGGTTAATCGTTTCCCATTCCCCACAAAAGAGAGAGAGAGAGAAGGGCAAGTTGGAAAACGAAAGGTGAAAAGAAAAGAATCTGGTGTATTTCCCTCCACATGTAGGTGTTGCACTTCATTTATGTCAATTTGTTACAGCAATTGGCAAATTTTGAGTGACTCATTTTTTCCCCCATTTTTTGCACCCAACAAACTCTTCCAACAAAAAGACAAGTTAAAACTTATGTTACGTTCCATAAATTAATTTAAATTTAAATTTATCATTTAAATTTTATATTTTTTTAAAAAATTAATAAAATTTATAATTAATTTTTAAAAAATAAATCAATTCCAACTTAAAAATTTTAACTCCAACCGTAATACTAAACGAAGATTTAACCTAATATTATTTTTTTTTTTCGAGTGATCAAGATTTTTTTTCTAAAACCTGTCATTATAAGATTTTTTTAGGGAAAGTCATTATAATAAATGACGTATCATTAAATAACGTGCTATTTTTTTTTGTTACCTAGTCGTTTCATTAATAATAAATATCATTTTTTTAAATTAAAAAAATTACATATAAAATTATTATTATATTACAATTGTAATTAAAAAAAATATGGTTTTCGACTCAAAATTAATATCCTATTTCAAGCATTTACAAAAGTAAAAAATAAAAATAAAAAAAATGATGGGTTAGTTGGTTAGTTTTTAGTTTTTAGTTTTTTTTTTTTTTTTTTTGTGTGTGGAGAAAATTGAGATTATTTTGACTGAGCGAATCAACCTAGAGATTCAATAGCCAAAGAAAAACAAGAGTGGAGATAAAAAAAAATGTTGCAAAAAAAGGGGAAAAGAGGGGATTAGATGGAATGAGGACAGGTTTCAAATCCGCGTGGGAAACGCGGAAAGAAAAGCGTTGTGCAGTGCACAAGTGGACAATGCACCACACAACGCCTGTATGACACGTGGCGGAATCACAGAGGGTTGATGGGAGTGCGGACATTTTCCCCGTGATGTAACGTGGTGGGACCCACCCGTCCCATGTAAAAAATAAAAAATAAAAAAAAAAAGAAAAAAAGAATTTAAAAGAGAGAGAGAAAAAAGAGGGGTTAGTTGGGTCCCGCATGTGTGTGAGCAGTGAGTACCAAATGCGGTTTGAATTTTATAGCAATCCTCATTAAATTACTATTATTTATTTATTATAATTAATTTTATTATTTATGGGTGGTGTTTTTTTTTTTTTCACAAAATGACTTTAGGAGGTCACGGGCGAGCCCACCGACGTGGTTCTCTTTTCAAAAACTTTTTAATTTGTTTTCACCACGTGATCCGCGTGTCTATACCCTAGTCTACGTAACCGTCCTACTTGGTGCTCCTCACCATACCCCTTTCTTTTTCAACAATTTACAAAACTTACCCTACCCAACAGTCTTCCTATTTTCCGGGTTTTTTTTTTTTTCGTTTACAATATGATAATTTATATCCAAACTCATCTTTTTCACTTGTCGTACTGATCCCAGTGGTGATGAACTTGAAACCTTATCTTAGTCGGTTTAACATTGCTTGGAAGTTATTTTTAGATTATTGAAGAATCTACATCAGATATTAGGGGTGTTTGTTTAGTAGATTATAAAAATATTGTAATATAACCGAATTTGATAAATATGTCATGTGTTGTTTTTACACAATTATTTCTGTTGTTATTTTACAATTTTGTTAAAATATTCTTAACAATAAATAATAATTCTAATCTATCCACTTTATTTATCTCCATATCAAATAATAAAATTATTTGTTTGAAGTTTATATATTATTTTTCTCTTGAAAATAATTTCAATTTTTTTTATAAAATGAAATAATTTCCAACAGTAAATTATAATTTATACATTATTTTACTATCTTTTAATAAAAAAAAAATACAAATTTTTTTTTAATGTTATGTGTATTTGAAGATGATAGCAAATTTCATTTAAGAGAAAGTAGTGCTTCGAGTTTGATGAGTGCAAGAAAATGATAATTTAAAGATTAAATGTCTTCCAATTAAAGGAGACACACACTAAGGGGTGCTTGAGGGCTTCTCCAACATCTTTCCAAATGTTATTTTATTTTATTTTTTTTTTTCAATTCAAAATTATTTTTTACTATTTATATCTCCAAATTTATGTAGTAAACTCAAACTTTAAAAGTTCTTAATTTTGTTATTTTAAGTATAAATGAGATGATTTTTTTCTTTTAAATTACATAAAATTTTGAGAGTAACAGACCAAGATCCATATTGATATATATTTTTTAACACATTTCAATTTTACACTTTTAACTTTAAACAATTTTTTTTTCAAACCTATCTTAACTTCAATACAAATATATCCAAAACTCTACATTCAAAACGTCCCCAAACCCCTTACTCAAGTAACACAAAGAGATTAATTCTAATCGCTAATCGATTTCACCGATAAGGTATAATGAAATGCATAATGAAAAAAAAAAATGTGTAGTAAGGCAAAAACTTTTCATTAGAAATTAATGTTACGATTAATTTGACTATTTAAAAAGGAGGCAATAATGTTAGAGAAAAAAAAATTATCTAATGATTGCAGGCAATAAATAATGGATAATTTATACCTACTCTATCATAAAATATAGAATTTTAATCTCATATCATAGTCTTAAATAATAATGATAATGGTATTAATAAAATAAATAAATAAGTAAATGCAATAGTGTAATATTCATTCTATTAAAATCAATAATAATGTAATATTGATTATGTGATTGAGTGCATTCTTAAACATTTTCTATGATTGTATAATTGTATTATAGGGTTCCAACTTCAAATAAGGTTTATTTTATATACGAGTATGTGAGATGCATTATAATTATGTAATATTTCTTTAAATTTTCATACTAAATAAAACGTTTAAAAACGTGTGGTATTGATAACTGTTTTATGGGTTTAATACTGTATCATAGAGAAGTCGTGGTGTTTCCAAAAATCAGACGGATATAGAAAAACGTGTATCCGTATTAAAGACCATTCTATATAATTAATTTTCGACAATTTACTGTTCACCTGTGAGTGTCCGAGAATATATATTTTATTCGAAAATATATATTCAGTCTCTCGCTGCCTCCCTTGACTCTTTGCTTTACACTTCCTCCGACATCTTGCCGGTGGGACCAAAAACACTATTTTGATCTTTATAACAAAGTTCAAATTAGGCGAATCCCAATCACTGTGCTAGCATAATGTATTGAGTTCAACAACCACATTAGCATTTTCATTGTGTTTGTTGATTCCTAATATGAAAAATATTAAAAATACAAATTCTAATCATAACATTTGATTAGTACCTAAGTGATCTCCCCCCCTTTCTCCCTCCCTTTTGCAACCCCACCGACACAAACCCAGGTCTGAGTTGCATTGCCTCCCCTTTCTTTCTCTCCCCCTCCCTCTTGCAAACCCAGATTGGAGTCAAATCCCAGACCCCACGAACCCCAGCCCCCATTCCCCCGTTGTCGCTAAGCTCGGCCTCAAAACCCAGACACCGAATTGGGTCCCCCCCAACACCCGCTGCCGTCTGAGTACTCCGATCTGGGTTTCCTTTCATCGGATGTTGCTGAGCTTAGGCCCCGACCCCCCCAAACCACCCCGCCGTCGTTGAGCTCGGCCTCAAAACACAGACCTCACAACTCCAACCCCCATTCCTCCCACCATCGCTAAGCTTGGCCTTAAAACCCAGACACAGAACTGGGTCCCCCCCCATACCACTGCCGCCCCTGCACTCTAATCTGGGTTTGCTCCCCTCGGCCGCCGCTAAGCTCAGGAGAGAGAAAGAGAGTGAATTTTTTTAATTTTTATTAAATTAATTATTAGTAAATTATTAAAATACCATTTGATTATGTTAGAAATTAACGGAATGGAGAGAGAGAGAGGGGGGAGGGGGGAGAAAAGAGAGAAAAATAGTGAATTTTTTAAATTTTTATTAAATTAATTATTAATAAATTATTAAAATACTCTCTTATTATGTTAGAAATTAACGGAATTGAATGGAAAGAATTATAACGATCAATATTTTAAAAGTTCAGGGGCCTCGGCCAAAAAAAAAAAAAGGGAATAAACCGTCACATTCAAAAGAATTTATAGACTATCTAGGTCAATTACTGTTATTAATATTTAATGTTATGATCTATATATGACAACAATATATATTGTGTCGTGCTCAATAAGTTTTTAACATGAATAAAGTATATTAGATAGTTAAAAATTTTATTTAATAGCTAAAATTGCAATTTCTTATAATAGTGAAGAGGGATTGTTCTTACCGTAGAAACTTCTTAAAAAAGAACATTTCATGCCATAAAATATAGCATTGTTTGACATAATTTATGGATAAATCTACACAAGACTACCATAAGATATAGAGTTTAGTAACCACCTCTCATTCTTAGTCCTAAAAAGGAAAAAAGAACGTAACTACAGCTTTGATCTAATATTATAAAATATGATTCTTTTTTTATTTAACTTAAGAGTAAAGGAATTCGAACTCTGTATCATTTAATGTAATTGAGAGTGATATTATTATTAGATTACATTTTCGAACATGATTGACTGTAAGTTTGTAATTAAAGCTCAACAAAAACATAATTTTTCATTCTATATATTCCAATCTTGTTCGGCTTTGAGCAGCATAACATTCCAAAATTTCACCCCAAAATTTTTTTTAAATGAATAAATAAATAAATATATAAAAATAAAATAAAAAATGAAACTGTTGAGGACCACGTTGACATGTTAATTAGGCAAGAAAAAAAGACCAGAATTGCTGGGAGATATATTGGATGCATGCTTGTATATGGTATAGCTATATTATTGGTTTTGATACGGACTGGTCAAATTGAAAAACACCACACTGGTAGATACCAAAAATGTGAAATCAAATTTTTTTTTTTTTAAATCGTACATAGGAGCAATATTGTTGAAATATACTATTGTGCAAGTACCGTCACATGCCATGTTTCTTCAGATATTAATGGTACGGTGAATGAGGCCAATATTATTGGTAAACATATTATTATTATTATTATTCGAAAAAATTTTAAAAGAGGAGAAACAGTTGTTAAAAAAAGATATTTCAAAGTTTTTAGAAAAAATGAAATTTATTTGGTCCCTTTACATGGACCAACCATGACGCTAGTCCTTCAAGAATATCATATGTAACTAGTTTCACGTGAATCATAAGTGGTTTTGGTTCATTGCGTATAAATTGTGGGAGCCATTTGCGAACCACTAATTGTATTCTATTGAACATTAATCATTACCCATTAATGGTGGATATCTTATTTACATAGACATATACATATATATTATATATTATATACATCTCTAAATATGATAATAAAAGAAAAGGTGGTCAAAAACGAAATTGATAATAGAAGAACTCATTTGTCAGATTAATATTAGATTTTTAAGAAAAATATGTACGATAATTAAATAGAATCTGATGAGCCTTCTACGTACGATAATAACTGTTAGAAAACTATGTTCTCAACAAAATTCTACTTGAGGGATGATGTACAGTAATTTTTTGTTTAAGCTAAATAACATGGCAAATAAAATGCATTATGATATTTTTAAAAAATTACCAAATACATTACGAGAATTTTATGGCAGGATATGAAAAAATATTCTATCGATAGGATCATATTTTGAACCATCAACTCTATATAAAAGATGTTTGCTTGAAATGCCTTTTTATTTGATTAGTTTTTTTTTTTTTTTTTTTTACTAGATCTAACATTCGAAAACGTGCACTACTAATAATATTCCTTAAATAAAATGCTTTCATAAATATATATCAGCAAGAAATCATGAAACATATTTTTATAGTAAGTAAAAAGAGTAAAATTAACTACGTTAGGTCTTTAATATTGGCATTTGTGGCAATTTAGGAAAAACCAAAAACTATTTAGGAATTTAAGTACAGGTTGTATTGTAAAATATTACAACAATTGTGTTACAGATTAAAACACATCGTGACTTGAAGACTATTGGAAATTTGACTCAAATGGGAATGACGTGATGAATTTAGTTTGAATGTGATCTAGAGAGATAATTAAGGAATGAAAATGCTGCATAATTATAAACAAAGGAAATCTTGTGGATTTGTTTTAAAAAGGAAAATCTAGTTTAAATAGGATCTCCTAATCCTATTTAAATTAGGATTTCAAAAAATCCAAGATTTATTCTTAAATAGATGCGATTTCAAGGGAGATTATTATAGAGAGGATTTTGGAGATTGATGTGCAATATATTGAGAAAATACTCGAATAATGATATAAATATATGTTTTCTAAAATAAATAGATTTGGAATTTGAATTTTAGGATGGTTACAGAATATATTTCAATATTATCTATAACAAGTTCAAAATTTGAATGAAATCCCAATTTCGAAGTATTGATCCGAAATTTGATTTGGAATTATGTGTAGCATATTTATAAGTCTCAAAAATAGTTTGCAAAGTGTAGAGCACATAGTTATTCAGTGGATCTTGAGACTTTGAAGTTTTAGTGTTCTATTATTTTTCGGGGAGGAGACGTTATTGTAGTTCGGGAAAACAACTTGAAGCTTTCGGGAGAAGGCGTTTCAATTGAAAGGAGTTAAATGACAAGACAAGTGGTACTTGTCGAATAGATCTAGCTAATAGGTTCAAGACGACCGACGACAATAAGAAAATTGAATATTTAGTTTGTTTAAGTTCGAGAGTGTTTATAATTATTTAATATTAGTGAATTGTTTGATAGCAAAGTGTGGTCCCGAGAAGTAGGTGTGATAGAACCTCGTAAATATTGTTTATATCTTTTATTTATTTATGCTTTAAATAATTTAATTAATTTGATAATTTAATTAAATCTGGTAAGTGATAAAAACAGATTTAACAAACTGTATAAAAGTAGGGAAAAAAAATAAAAAAGAACAAAGTTTGGTAGGGGCTTAGGCATATAAAAAAAAAACACTAAATTTGAGAGAGGAAGAAAATAATTTTTTAAGGACTCAATTTAATTTAATTTTTTTAAAAAAATCGGTAGGTGTGTCTTGTCTCCACTCGGCCCTTCATAACTCCACCCTTAATCATCATGAGTTATTTATTAGTATTCTATACTAAAGAACTACTGCTCAAAATAAGTCTTGGAAGTTTCAACAATAAGGTATTTATATTAACACATTTTTTTAATGTTATAATTGATTAAATCGCATGTAAAATTACTAAAATCTAGTATATGTCTAACAATTTAAACCAAAACTCTGTTGACATGATCTCTTCAGATATTAATGGTACGGTGAATGAGGCCAATATTATTGGTAAACACATTATTATTATTATTATTCGAAAAAATTTTAAAAGAGGAGGACCAGCTGTTAAAAAAAAGATATTTCAAAGTTTTTAGAAAAATGAAATTTATTTGGTCCCTTTACATGGACCAACCATGACGCTAGTCCTTCAAGAATATCATACGTAACTAGTTTCACGTGAATCATAAGTGGTTTTTGTTCATTGCGTATAAATTGTGGGAGCCATTTGCGAACCACTAATTGTATTATATTGAACATTAATCATTACCCATTAATGGTGGATATCTTATTTACATATACATATACATATATAATATATATTATATACATCTCTAAATATGATAATAAAAGAAAAGGTGGTCAAAAACGAAATTGATAATAGAAGAACTCATTTGTCAGATTAGTATTAGATTTTTAAGAAAAATATGTACGATAATTAAATAGAATCTGATGAGCCTTCTACGTACGATAATAACTGTTAGAAAACTATGTTCTCAACAAAATTCTACTTGAGGGATGATGTACAGTAATTTTTTGTTTAAGCTAAATAACATGGCAAATAAAATGCATTATGATATTTTTAAAAAATTACCAAATACATTACGAGAATTTTATGGCAGGATATGAAAAAATATTCTATCGATAGGATCATATTTTGAACCATCAACTCTATATAAAAGATGTTTGCTTGAAATGCCTTTTTATTTGATTAGTTTTTTTTTTTTTTTTTACTAGATCTAACATTCGAAAACGTGCACTACTAATAATATTCCTTAAATAAAATGCTTTCATAAATATATATCAGCAAGAAATCATGAAACATATTTTTATAGTAAGTAAAAAGAGTAAAATTAACTACGTTAGGTCTTTAATATTGGCATTTGTGGCAATTTAGGAAAAACCAAAAACTATTTAGGAATTTAAGTACAGGTTGTATTGTAAAATATTACAACAATTGTGTTACAGATTAAAACACATCGTGACTTGAAGACTATTGGAAATTTGACTCAAATGGGAATGACGTGATGAATTTAGTTTGAATGTGATCTGGAGAGATAATTAAGGAATGAAAATGCTGCATAATTATAAACAAAGGAAATCTTGTGGATTTGTTTTAAAAAGGAAAATCTAGTTTAAATAGGATCTCCTAATCCTATTTAAATTAGGATTTCAAAAAATCCAAGATTTATTCTTAAATAGATGCGATTTCAAGGGAGATTATTATAGAGAGGATTTTGGAGATTGATGTGCAATATATTGAGAAAATACTCGAATAATGATATAAATATATGTTTTCTAAAATAAATAGATTTGGAATTTGAATTTTAGGATGGTTACAGAATATATTTCAATATTATCTATAACAAGTTCAAAATTTGAATGAAATCCGAATTTCGAAGTATTGATCCGAAATTTGATTTGGAATTATGTGTAGCATATTTATAAGTCTCAAAAATAGTTTGCAAAGTGTAGAGCACATAGTTATTCAGTGGATCTTGAGACTTTGAAGTTTTAGTGTTCTATCATTTTTCGGGGAGGAGACGTTATTGTAGTTCGGGAAAACAACTTGAAGCTTTCGGGAGAAGGCGTTTCAATTGAAAGGAGTTAAATGACAAGACAAGTGGTGCTTGTCGAATAGATCTAGCTAATAGGTTCAAGACGACCGACGACAATAAGAAAATTGAATATTTAGTTTGTTTAAGTTCGAGAGTGTTTATAATTATTTAATATTAGTGAATTGTTTGATAGCAAAGTGTGGTCCCGAGAAGTAGGTGTGATAGAACCTCTTAAATATTGTTTATATCTTTTATTTATTTATGCTTTAAATAATTTAATTAATTTGATAATTTAATTAAATCTGGTAAGTGATAAAAACAGATTTAACAAACTGTATAAAAGTAGGGAAAAAAAATAAAAAAGAACAAAGTTTGGTAGGGGCTTAGGCATATAAAAAAAAAACACTAAATTTGAGAGAGGAAGAAAATAATTTTTTAAGGACTCAATTTAATTTAATTTTTTTAAAAAAATCGGTAGGTGTGTCTTGTCTCCACTCGGCCCTTCATAACTCCACCCTTAATCATCATGAGTTATTTATTAGTATTCTATACTAAAGAACTACTGCTCAAAATAAGTCTTGGAAGTTTCAACAATAAGGTATTTATATTAACACATTTTTTTAATGTTATAATTGATTAAATCGCATGTAAAATTACTAAAATCTAGTATATGTCTAACAATTTAAACCAAAACTCTGTTGACATGATCTCTTCAGATATTAATGGTACGGTGAATGAGGCCAATATTATTGGTAAACACATTATTATTATTATTATTCGAAAAAATTTTAAAAGAGGAGGACCAGCTGTTAAAAAAAAGATATTTCAAAGTTTTTAGAAAAAATGAAATTTATTTGGTCCCTTTACATGGACCAACCATGACGCTAGTCCTTCAAGAATATCGTACGTAACTAGTTTCACGTGAATCATAAGTGGTTTTTGTTCATTGCGTATAAATTGTGGGAGCCATTTGCGAACCACTAATTGTATTCTATTGAACATTAATCATTACCCATTAATGGTGGATATCTTATTTACATATACATATACATATATAATATATATTATATACATCTCTAAATATGATAATAAAAGAAAAGGTGGTCAAAAACGAAATTGATAATAGAAGAACTCATTTGTCAGATTAATATTAGATTTTTAAGAAAATATGTACGATAATTAAATAGAATCTGATAAGACTTCTCTGTAAGATAATAACTGGTAGAAAACTATGTTCTCAACAAAGTCAACCTTCTACTTGAGGGATGATGTACAATAATTTTTTGTTTAAGCTAAATAACATGGCAAATAAAAGCATTATGATATTTTTAAAAAATTACCAAATACATTACGAGAATTTTATGCCAGGATACAAAAAAATATTCTATCGATAGGATCATATTTTGAACCATCAACTCTATATAAAAGAAGTTTGCTTGAAATGCCTTTTTATTTGATTAGTTTTATTTTTTACTAGATCTAACATTCAAAAACGTGCACTACTAATAATATACCTTAAATAAAAAGCTTTCATAAATATATATCAGCAAGAAATCATGAAACGTATTTTTATAGTAAGTAAAAAGAGTAAAATTAACTACGTTAGGTCTTTAATATTGGCATTTGTGGTAATTTAGGTAAAACCAAAAACTGTTTAGGAATTTAAGTGCAGGTTGTGTTGCAAAATATTACAACAACTGTGTTACAGGTTAAAACAGATAGTGACTTGAAGACTATTGGAAATTTGACTCAAATGGGAATGACGTGATGAATTTAGTTTGAATGTGATCTGGAGAGATAATTAAGGAATGAATAATACTGCAGAATTATAAAAAAGGAAATATTGTGGATTTGTTTTAAAAAGGAAAATATAGTTTAAATAGGATCTCCTAATCCTATTTAAATTAGGATTTTCAAAAAATCCAAGATTTATTCTTAAATAGATGCGATTTCAAGGGAGATTATTATAGAGAGGATTTTGGAGATTGATGTGTAATATATTGAGAAAATACTCGAATAATGATAGAAAAATATGTTTTCTAAAATAAACAGATTTGAAATTTGAATTTTGGGGTTGTTACAGAATATATTTTAATATTATCTGTAACAAGTTCAAAATTTGAATGAAATCTGAATTTTGAAGTATTGATCCGAAATTTGATTTGGAATTATGTGTAGCATATTTATAAGTCTCAAAAATAGTTTACAAAGTGTAGAGTACATAGTTATTCACGTGGATCTTGAGACTTTGAAGTTTTAGTATTCTATCATTTTTCGAGGAAGAGACGTTATTGTTCTTCAGGAGAACAACTTGAAGCTTTTGGGAGAAGCTGTTGTCAATTGAAAGGAGTTAAACGACAAGACAAGTGGTACTCGCCGAATAGATTTGACTAATAGGTTCAAGACGACCGACGACAATAAGAAGATTGAATATTTGGGTTGTATAAGTCCGAGAGTGTTTATAATTATTTGATATTAGTGAATTGTTTGATAGCAAAGTATGGTCCCGAGAAGTAGGTGTGATAGAACCTCGTAAATATTGTTTGTATCTTTTATTTATTTATGCTTTCGATAATTTAATTAATTTGATAATTTAATTAAATCCGGTAAGTGATAAAAATAGATTTAACAAACTATATAAAAGTAAAGGGGAAAAAAAAAAAGGAATAAAGTTTGGTGGGGGCTTAGGCATATATATAAAAAAAAAAAAAAAAACACTAGATCTCAGAGAGGAAGAAGTTAATAATTTTTGAAGGACTCAATTTAATTTAATTTTTTTAAAAAAATCGGTAGGTGTGTCTGGTCTCCACTCGGCCCTTCATAACTCCACCCTTAATCATCAGGGGTTATTTTTTAGTATTCTATACCAAAGAACTGCTGCTCAAAATAAGTTTTGGGAGTTTCAACAATAAGTTATTTATATTAACACATTTTTTTAATGTTATAATTGATTAAATCGCATGTAAAATTACTAAAATCTAATATATGTCTAACAATTTAAACCAAAACTCTGTTGACCTTTCTATTGTAGAATTTTCGATAAGTATTGTTGGGGACCAATTTTTGCATTCAGCAGCCTATAACGGAAGAGTCTTTCTTTGTCCAAATTGTCGAATAGTTTATAATGGACAAAACGATTTAGTATCTGCAAGTTAACAAATCCTGCCTAACCTCCATACCATTTTGTCATCTTATTAGCTTTAGAGAAAGCAGTGGTATCAACATTATTATTTAACACGTTTTATACTTTTTGTCATAAATTTCTGTTTAGAGGCTTCTAGACTGAGTGTCATATACCTATACACACACACACACACATATATATATGTGTGTGTGTGTGTGTGTGTGTGTGTACAATGAACTATAGCTTCTACCTCCATTTTGTGGACCCAAAAGCTTACTATCAATGAGTTGGGTATTTGGGATAATCAGTATATATATGTTCATGTACGTGTATGTATATATATATATATATATATATGTGTGTGTGTGTGTGTATCGAAGGCAATAATTGTCAAGATTTAATGCGAAAGAGATGCCACTCTTAATTCTATCAATCATTCTTTGTTGTAATGATCGAAAACGAATTTTACCAAACAAGTTTTCTGTATATATATCTCATTATTTCTCATATAATATCACAGACAAACAAAACGGATCTACTTATTCTTTTGTCATAATTAGTTCTGTGCAGCTGGCCCATGCAAATGTTAATTAGTACGAGTAAATCAATTAATTAATTAATTAATAGATTTATTAAATATTGTTCTACAACTCTATCGATCCATGACTATATATGAACTGAGAAGTGAGAATGTTCTTTTTTTTTTTTTTTTTTTAATTAATAGGAAAATTATTAATAAGTGACAAATGTTGTAGTGCGTATTACCTATTTTTTGACAATGAATAAACTCCATTATTGACTTTGTTGCGACTATGAATGAAGATTCTATCCTACCACGCGTTCTATGATGTGAAATGGGGGGGGGGCAACAAATTAAATTACATTCACACCAATAAACATTAAAAAAATTGAGTCGTTTTAGTAACAGTAACTAGGGATTCAGGACTAATAATTGACTAAAATGCCGAGGAGCTAAAGCAAAACTGAAATCGTGTCTCGTTAGACGAAATAACTCAATAATGGAATTAAAGAGGAAGAAGATACGTGTGGGGCCATGATTAAGAAGGAAGGATGAACGGTCAAGATTGAAGAATTTTAAACCTTATTGTGCATTGGAAACACTATAGATAGCAGTTAAACACATGAGAGTTGTATGATTGAGCTCGAGAATTGGAGAATTCAGAATTGGATTTTCTTGACTCAAACTTTGTATTTTTTTTGTTTGTCGTTTGATAAGGTTTCGACATAGACAACGCTACAAAAGACGTTCACTTCTTGATCAAAGTTTTAACTCTTAACGTCCATACTTGATCTTTTAAGACATAGAATTACGTAATATAAAATCCAATTATTATTATTATATATTTTTACCAATGTGACTATTGTTTTTCTTTGAACTAAAAATTCTATTGTGACAATTTTACTAAATCTGCTCATCCATAATTTTGTTTTCTTATGATCTTATAAAGTCAGCTTGTTGCTTATTTAAAAGAAAGCAAACACAATTAAGAGAAAGAAAACACAAATGTTATAAGGGGTATATATGTATATATATATTGTATACATAATCAAAATGCTACTTCTGTGGCCGCCCTTGGCGATTCATTGAAAGGACGGTTCGTGGGACGGTGCTGATGATTGCTTTGTACTAATTTTGTGACCACAAAAGACTTCTTGGTCTAGTTTTGTGACTCCCACAATTCCACTCTCATGCTAAGGCTTCTAACAAGTAATTATACCACCCAGGTTTACATATCCACTTGACGTCTGCAAAAATCCAAATAATATCTCTCATCTTTCCATCATAGCGTTCTTATTCATCCCGAGTAAGTTGGGTGCACCATCCCTCTAATCTTGAGTCGGGATCCAAACGAGATTTATCATCTCTTTAGGGGGGTGTTTAGTGGAGTAGTTAGAGTTGAGATTTTTAAGTTTAATAGTAAATTTTTTTGAATTTTCAGAAAAGACAAAAAACTTTTGGGAAAAAGATAAAAAAAAATTGAGTTAAATGATTGAGTTGCCCAACCAAACAAGCCATTAGTTTCGGGTCATCCCGACTAGATATGAATAAGGTTTTCCTTTTCATTAGTGCTTGTAGACCACCCATAATCCGTATTAGAAGTCAGTAAAGTACTGTCTTTCTTTCCTTTAGCTCGAATGGAGGTAATTTGGTTAGATCAATAAACGTATTTTTCTGGAGTCCGGCCAACCTTCTATGAGACAAGCAATGACAAATTTTTTTTTTAAAATTTAATATAAATAAAAGAATCTAAAGTAGAGTATCGTTTTGAATCCTGTATTTTTTTGCTAGTTTATAATATCTTACATTTTTTTTTAATTTTGATATGATTTTAATTAAAATTTAACATTCAAAACTGATAGACCTCCTAATCATAGAAAAAAACGGGTAAAATTAATATTGGACAATCTTTATTAGACATCAATGAATGGATGTTCCTTTTCTTGAGATCACAAGTAATCCACATTTTGATTGACCAAATAAAAAAGATATCGATTTTTATTTATTTATTTTTATTTATTTATATTTTTGTCATATCTAAAAACATGAACAATGTACACCACAAAGGCTAAGCCACGGGATCATGGATTTTGTTCTTGTTAATTGCTTGCCTTGCTGGTTTGGTGAAGAATGAACATATATTTATCTTTGGAAAATGACATCTCAAGCTCCAAGAACGAATTTTCTGCAAATACTATTTTGGTCATAAAAGATCACATGCGTTCAGAATATAGATGCGGTCCAAATGTATTTCACATTCAGCAACTAAACAAATAAATAAAAATGATTCACCACAAAAAAAAAAAAAAGGTCACATTGGAATTCATAATGAAGCTGCCGAATTAAAGTTTTACTTTTATATTTGGTCCAGTCCACTTGACTGGGCTGGTTTCTATTCAATTTGTACCATCCACCAATATGTTAGGTGACGACTATGTTACTTTTATATTTACTTCTGGTCTCAAATTTTTCTTTTTAAAAGCTTATTTGTCGGTAACATGCAATTGTATGTTATAACAATAATTTTATATTATTTGATTTTATTATAAATACTTGGTTATGTAATAGCATGAAGATTTCAAGAAATTTCAAGTAAATGAAACTTAAAAAAAAAAAAAAAAACACACACACACACAAAAAAGATTTAGTCTTTCCCACATCAAGCGTTACATTTTTTTTTTTATTTTTTTAAAATTTGTTGTTGGAACATCCAGCATTACATTCCTATCATTTTCGGGTATAACAAGTTACTCGTTAGATTTAAATTAGTGTCGTGAATCTCACCCCTAATTCATTGAATCATTGGTTGGGCTTGGAATAAGGATTATTTTTTTTAAAAAAAAATCTGAAATAAACAAAAGAAGGAATTAAAATTAAGACGAAAAATGTTAAACAATTGTTCAAAGTTCGAACTCCAAACACTGAAATTGAATGCGCATCCAAACACTGCCTCCAAGGATGAGTGTAGGGACGGAGCGAGCTAGGACCTAGAAAGTTTAAGCGGTCAATGGTGTGTTAATCTGTTTCGTTGTTGGTTAAACAATTGTCAAACCCTATTGGGATTCTGTTTGATTGTTGTATTTATAGAGCACCATTGCTTCAATCAGACAATTGTTTGGGTCTAACAATAGGAAATACAAGAAATCATTTCTATTCGTCTTTCTTTTTTCTCTAGGAAAACATTTGTGTCGAAGATTTATTAACATCAAAAAAAATATATATTAGAACAATAAAAGTTTAGTTTATATTTGTATTTTTTATTTGAGTTTTGAACGGTTGAACTCATAACTCAATACCGTGGAAATAACTCACAAAAATTGAGATTTCTTCAAACGTTCTCCATTTTCTGAGTCCCACATGGCGAAATAGAGAAGAGATGGGCAAAACCCAGCAATTCCTCTCCTTGGTTATTTATCAAAATAATTATCCTCCTTAGTTATCGGTTAGTTGTATAAAAGCACTATAAAACTTGGTGTCCATTTTTTTTTTTTTTTCCCATTCTTTTAATACTTAAATCTGTCATTTAAAAAACTATAAAATGAAGTCAAGAAAAGAGAAAAACATTAAAAATAGTTAAATCACAAGAAAATGAAAGATAATAAAGAGTAATGTCTTAAAAGAAACAAAAAGCGTCTATTGAGTTGATCTATCTCAATTATTTATATTTATATATAAACTGTACATATAATATTTACATTTAAATGGCTTGTAACATGCTAGTTTAATTTAATTGTATAATTCTATCATAGATAATAATAACTTTTTTACTATGTAGATCTTATCTAGCTTCATAATAAGGTTGAGATCATACAATATGT
The DNA here is from genome assembly GCA_025413025.1 of Ficus hispida. Taxonomy (NCBI): domain Eukaryota; kingdom Viridiplantae; phylum Streptophyta; class Magnoliopsida; order Rosales; family Moraceae; genus Ficus; species Ficus hispida. The sequence continues at coordinate 6,130,471 of CM046369.1, read as the reverse complement.
AAAATAATATGTAAAATTTGATCATCTACATAGTTATGTAAATAATATGCAAAATTTGATCATCTAAATAAGTTTGATTTTGTTATATATTCATCATATCAAAGTGATTTTTCTAGTGATTTAGAAAAATAAGGCATACCATTTGACATTGGTGAAAAAATTGTCTATTAGGTTAATGCAAATTTGTTTATTAGGCTAATCAAATATTGTTATAATAGTTCTTCTAAACACGATGAAGGGTACAAAACCAAAAAAAAAAAAAAAAAAGAAACAATGAAAATTTTTCCAAAAATTGTTCTCATTACTAGAATCACCACCAACTTGAGAACAAAGGTTTCTAATATCATAAACAACAACACTAACAAGAAGAAAACAACAATAATTGTGAATGCACTGTCATTATTACGATCACTCTTAGTAAACTTAGGAGACAGACCAGTTTCCGCAGCAAATGCAAGACGATCCAAGCTAGACAAGAGCTCACTAGTAACAATATCAAATGAGCCTGCAACAAATTTAGTCGTGGCACCAAGGACATGACCTTAAGGTCATGAATGACAACTCCGATCCCCGGTAGACCCGATGTTTGGGATCATAACCGCGTCCACGTTAAGCTTAAGAGACCAAAAATCAGGAGGTCTCCACCAATTAGGCTAAATCCAATGGGGCAAGGGAAAGGGTGAGCACTTTGGCTTGTGGACAACGGCGGAACCAGCCTCTAATTTTAGAGGAGGAAAGCAAACAATAAAAGAATAAAGTATATGAAAGGACTTATATAAGAATAATCAATTTTTAGTGGAAAAAATGATAAAAATATAAATTTTTAGAGGTAGAATCGATAAAAATAAAAAATAAATATTTACTAGGGGCTTCCCGCACTCGTTTATGAGTGACTCCGCCCCCCCTGCTTGCAGAGACATGAACTCCTGAAGATAATTTCAAGCTTTTGAGAAGAGAACATTAGCTTCACAACCTCTCTTATTTTACAGCCGTAGGTTTCTATGGGTACCAAATCTGCAAAAGAATCATAGAGAAAAGCTCAAGATCATCCTTGGTTGAAATTGGTCCAAATTAGGTCAACCAAAGTCTGTAAACAGGGGTTTTGACCACGCACGATATTAGCCACCAGATACAAGAGAAGGGCATGAATGACGTCGTTTCAATTATCTTGACAAAGACGATATATCTAGATATAAGATTGATTATAAAAACTCCCCCTGAATTAAGTACAACATAGAAAAAAGATATAGGATTTTGTTCACTCTCTTCAGGTTTTTTGTTTTTTTTTTTTCACCATTAATGGAACAAAGCTGATGAAAACACCGAAAATGGGAGAGAAATTGTAGGTGAGATAATACATCATATGAGAAAAAACCCCAAGTATTCATTCTACTAGGGGTAAAATAGCAATTGCATAATTAATGCTTAACAACCGACCTTAATTGAATGACACATGTAATCTGTAAAAAAACCTAACAAAAAGGATTAAAGGAACTTAGTTCAGAGAACGCTATTATGCTTTGAAATTTAAGGTGTAAAGTGTGTAAGGGATATAGTTCGGGGGGGATTTTTGTAATCCAAATTTTGCTTGGTACCTTGAGATTCTATTAAAAGTGTCACAGTGACGAAAAGAAGCGTGAATGAAGGGTAATTTGGTAAAATAAATATTTGATGGTTGATTGAGTGGGTGCATTGAATGAAACTCTAATCATAATTTTAGATCAGTTTAGTAGCATTAATCCGATTCAATTCATCCATATATTTAATCACTCAACATTTATTTTTATCAAATTACCTTTCGCTCACCCATCACAGGAGCCTTGTGTTTTTATTCCGTAATTTTTTTTATATTTCTATTACAAAGGTTCGGATGCCAATAGTTTAACATTCTATATTCTAAAGATGTGAAATAAGACTATATATTTTTCTATGGCTATGATTAAAATTAATCCTAATTCTTTAGAATATAAACGGCTGGTGGTTTGTAGTAGCTTTCAACTTAGGGAATACAATAAAGATCATGTTGACACACTTTAGTGCTTAATAATTTTCTTTCATTCAAAATGTTCTTTTGACCACATTTTCTGTCCGACAAAATGAAACAAAATTTGTGAAGATTGGATGGTATCTTATTTAAGGAACAAAAGTAGTGCATTGTCAACCGAAAAAACGAACATAATCTAATGATAATTTTATACTTTAACTCTAATATAAAGTGGAGAATTTAAATCCTCCACCTCAAGTTAAAGGGAAAAAACAAAAAACATTTTCACGTATTGTATATTACTTTTGAAAAAAGCTATATACATCATATTAGAAAAAAAATTTGAAAAACGAAGTGAGAAAATACTCAACTCACAATGACATCAAAATCAACTGCTCTAACTGCATCCGGCACGGTTGCCAAATGCATATGTCGAGTTCTTATGAGAACCCTCACGTCTTCTCAGAAATCATAATCTATATCAGTCGCGTTCTGTAAAGCAGAGTGCTTAACCAAGTGTTCTTGCTCATCGTACCTATCAAGATTCTCACAAGGGGCCGGGAAGACGGTCCCTATTACCCGACCTTCCACAAACGCACATTGGAAGATATGCTTCTTCTTGTACGTTATCCCCACCGACATGTCCCGGAAAGTCACGTTCCTCACCGGGATATCTTCGCTGCCATGGATACGGACAGGGACTCGGACTCCCTGTCCATGGATGCTTGTGAAGCTTATGTCCTTGAGGATTGGAAGGGCCTTCCTGTCATAGCCCTCGTCAGGGTGTTCGTTGTAGTCTGTCTTGATAACAATGCCGACACGGACACCGTCAAATGTTAGGTTTCGGTAGGTTATGTGGCGGACATATCCGCCTCTTCCGGGGGCGGTCTTGATCCGGACAGCACGCCTTGAGCTCCAAACTAGGAGGTTCTCAACGGTGATGTTTGAAACCCCACCAGACATCTCACTGCCTATAGATACTCCAGCACTGTTTCATTTCAACCAAGGTGGACATGGATCAGCATTACTCTTGATTTCTTGTTATAGAAATGAAACTAGCACATACTGAAGCAATGGTAACAAACTAACAGTAGTCACTCTCTCCTATGTTTTAAGACTTTAGCGCAAAAAAAAAAAAAAGGGTTACCGAAGATAAATATTGGTTTCCGCTTAAAGTTGCCAAAAGGAATTCAAGGGAAAAATGCCTAATACTGTTCTACACAAGATTGATGAAGTGGGTGGTCGTTCTTCACATATTTTTACACAACCTAATGACTCCCTCAGATATTTTCATAAACAACAGTTGACCAGAGATAAGGAACGGGGCGTGTGTAAGATTCACCTGACCATAGAGCGGACGACAAGATTCCTGATGAGGATATTTGTTGAAGGTCGTCCATAAGCAATTCCATACTGATCCCAACCACTCTTAATAGCAATCGCATCATCTCCAACACTAATGTAACAGTCCTCGATCACCATATCCTCGCAAGAATCTGTTTTCCATGTAAAGTTGAAGCTAATTAGTTCTCCTGTGTAATGGATATTTATCCGCTTAATGCTCACAAAAATTTGGATAACTTCGAAGAAACTAGCTTACCAGGATCAATTCCATCAGTATTTGGAGCTTTGAATACGGGAGCCAAAATAGTGACATTTCTGATGGTTACGTTCTTGCAGTCATAAGGATGAAGTGTCCAAAAAGGAGAATCACGCAAAGTTATATTGGTGATCACAATGTCACTTGACCACATGATCTGGACTAGCGGGCCCCTAGTGTAGTTGAGAAGCTTCTGGCGATACTTCTTCCACCATGTTTGACCCTGCCCATTTATGGTACCATTATGCCCTGTTGGTCAGTGAATACGTAAGTATAATCAGAAGAACTCACAAATCAAAGTGTCACAGTGAAGACAAAATGGTCAACTTAGATTCTAACCATGAATATGCCTCTGGAATACACAATAGAAAAAGAATTTTACAGGTATGATGACTAGTTGCTTAGGAAATGTAAACGGCAGAAGGGCGACAAGACATAAGGTATACTGTATGCCTCTGGAATACACAATCGAAAGATGGAAACTGTTGTTATTCCTCTTCCTCGTGATGGCATTGAAATTTCAGGCTGAGGGGGGGGGGGGGGAGACAGAGCAAAAAAGTTTGGACACATTATTTTCATAACCTCTTCACTAGTTTTCAGTGAACCACACATGACTTCACCCGTGGGGGAGTTCTGACATCAAGGCAAAGCGGCTGTAAGTGATTCCTATCTATGTTGTTTTTTTGAAATTACTATTTTATACCTTTTCAGTCTCCTTTGTCTTCAGAGTAAATATTTTCAAAATTACACCTTACACAGAAGAATCTATGGAAAATTTCTCAGCAAGCCTGAAAACCAAGCATTAGTTTCCCTCAGGCATGGGATTATGGCATCACGAGTCATTAGAGCAGGTAATTGCCACAAATTAATCTTAATAGTGATCTTGTGCAAGATCCAATTGTTGCACCTACTCCCAAATACAAACTAGTTTGCCGAAATTGGAATTCCAAAAGCTACAACTTCCATGGTTAAGGGTTATCTATACTCACAAAATAACATCTATTGACACAAACGGTAACTTCCGCATAAAAAAATAAAAAACAACCACACGCACACATCAGACACAAAAGAACACCACAAAATCCCCGATGTGAGGAACTAATTTACACTCAACATAAATATGACGAGTTTATATTACCTGTGATAACAAGGTCTTTAAGATTTTGGCCATGAATCAAACTCCCATACCGAGGCCCAGGACGCTCTCTCCCATACCCATATGAAGGCAATGGAGGCATTAATGTCCAATACTTCTCATCCTGTCACGTATCATATAACAGAACATTTAGATTATGCAATAACAAATCAAGTACTAGACTTGAGAGATAGAGAGAGAGAACGGTATCAGAAATGAAGAAACTACATATTAGCAACTATAAATCTACGATATGAGACGAAAATATTGACGCAACCGTGCATCCTAACTTGCGGGTATCGATGTAATCTTGACAAAAAGCATGTTAAGGAGTAATTAAATCACAACTTCGCATATAACAACCCACAGGAATGTCAGATGTCATACAGTTTTACCTTCTTTCCCACAATTGTTTTGACTCTTCAAACAAGGGAAATCGGGGAATGATTTACAAGTTGGAAACTCGACTCCTAGTAGGTCAGGTAATGGATAATGATCACCAAAACCATTATATCTCTATAGAGTGTCGATACTATATAAACTTATTTCCCGCTAGGCTAGGTCGGCCGGTGGGAGGAAATAGCTCCATATCGTATTGGGGACCCAAAAAAAAAAAAAAAAAGGTACAGAAACTTCTTCCATTCGTGCAAATTTTAGTGTTCACTGCCATTAATTTAACCTCCAGTTTGCCACTGATTAAATGAGTCAAAAAACCATTTCTTCAATGATCTCTACTTCTAGAACACAACCGATGTCATAGTGTATAATAGAACCGAACACGAATGAACAAACATAGTAAAGCAAAACCCAACTAGACAGAACAGAAGAAGAAAAACCCACCTGAATAGCAAGAATTTCAGCGTCCTCGGCAAGGAAAAGCGTCATGTGGCTGGTGAGATTGAAAGGTCCGGTGAGCCAACGACCGGAAGGGACATTGAGCTGGGCACCACCTCGCTTGCCAAGCTTGGAAATGGCCAAAACCGCCCTCTCAAAGGCCTTCGTGTTGACCGTAACCCCGTCGCCGACCGCCCCAAAATCCGTCAAATTGAAGGCAATGGGCCTCGTCCTGGGCAAGGGCTTGGAGGGCAGAGACCGAGCGGCGCCGCCGAAGAAGGAAAACCCATGAATTATATTCCTCTGCCAGACGAAAACCGAGAAGAAGGCGGCGACCCAGAGCGCGGCGAAGAGGGTGCGGTGCGAGGAGACGAAGGCCGGGACACAGCGCCAGACGTCGAGCCTCTGGCGGTAGTGGTGGAACCGCCCCGCCGCCGGCGCAGCCGGTGAGGTCTCCACCATGGTTGGGAGAGGGGAAATGGTTTCGGATCTCGTGTAGTGGGGGGATCTATTCCTTTGGTGGGATCGAGAGGGTTGTTAATGGTGGAAATGGAGTTTTAGACAGAGAAAAAGAGAGAGAGAGAGAGAGTGGGTGAGATGTTAGAGATCGGAGTCAGGTGGACATGGTTAGTGACGAAATTGAGTGCATTTTAAGGTAAGGCTCTTCTTCTTTAACTCTTCTATTCTCTCCAAGGTTGAAAACGAGAGAGAGAGAGAGAGAGAGAGAGAGAGAGAGTTGTGATTCTGGAACGGAGAATGTGGAATACCAGCCCACATCTGATCTTAGGAGTCGAGTTTGCATCTACATGTTCTGTCCACATCATGCCCTTTTTCTTCCCCCTATGAAACGTTGATATTTAATTAAAAAAAATTATCACTTTTAATAAATTTTCAAACAAAGTAAGTAATTAGTTTTCATTTTACCAATAAGTTTGGATCACTAATTTAGATCTACATTCTCATTATTCCTATTATCAAAATAATAATAATAATAATAATTTGTAAATTGGAATTCTCCAAATATTTTTTTATATATATATCAAAAGTAAACAAATCTCGTTATTTACGGTCCAAAAAAAAAATCTCACTATTCACATTTTCATATCTCTTTTAAAATTTAAAACTTTAAAATTTTAAAAATTTTTTATTTCAAATCAAAATAAATTGATTTTTTTTTTTTTACATAAAATGATGAGAAAACGAAACAAAGTCTCATTTGCTATCCTTTTCCAAACACATTTCAAGTTTTTTAAGGCCGCTGGAGGGGGAGGGGTAGTGGGGACTTTTAAACATAAAGTTTTGAAGATCGGTTTGAAAATGTGTATTTGGTTGAAATTTGAAATGGAAATGAACTATGATATAGAAAATAATACAAAAATTTAAAATGCATTCAGAAGAAAAGATGCAACATGGAGTTTATTTCGTTCATATTTTCGTTGTAAGTATTTAAACATAATAATCATCTCATTTTGATTTATAATAAGAAAGTTATGAATTTTTAAAATTCAAAATTTTTTTCCCTTAAAAAAAGTTTAAGTTTCTTTTTTCTTTTTTCTTTTTTTTTTTTAATGGAAGAAGAGAAAGTAAGTTATAGATTTTTGAGAGTTTTATAGTTAAGATGACAAAATACTGTCTTAAGATATTATTCCAAACGGGCTTTTATACTCTTTAATTTTAAATAATTCAGTTTCAATCAAACGCATAAGAACATTTTCAAAACTCTAACTAAAGTATATGCTCCAAATGTCCTCTTAATTTTTTTTAATTTAACTTAAACTCAAACTCAAATCCAAATATAAATTTTTACTTTTTAAAATCCTTACATACTCATTTTTTTCTCCCACAAACATACATTTAGATTCATATGTTCAATTTAGATGTAAAAAGCTACAATAAGAAAACAAAATACTCTAAAGTAAAGCATAATTTTAAAAGGTAAATCGCTTCAAAATCATATTGTATTTGAAAAAAAAAAATTTAATAGAATTCGATGAGATTGTAATGCTTTGGAGATGTGTCATATCCATAAGGTATTTCTCATTCCTTCAAAATAATTACAAAAAAAAGTATATACTCTCTCTCTCTCATACGTATTTGATAAAGTTGTGTTTTTCTTAGGCCTGTTTAGTTGGTGAGTTTAAACTCACAACCATCAACTTAATTTTTATCTTTTTTTCTAAAAGTTTTTTGTCTTTTATGAAAAAGTCAACCAAAATCACTATTTAAACTTACAAATCTTAACTCAAACTCAAACACCAAATACCCTATTAATTCTCTCTCTCTAAACTATATTTGATAAAGTTGTGTTTTTCTTAATTACTTGTACGTATCTCTCTCTCTCTCGATAGAATATGAAATCTACTATATTTGATAAAGTTTTGTTTTTCTTAATTAAATACAGTATAGAATACGAAATATACTATATTTGATAAAGTTGTGTTTTTCTTTATTATTTGTTTGTATCTCTCTCTCTCTCGATAGAATATGAAATCTATTATATTTGATAAATATGTGTTTTTCTTAATTACATAATGGTTTGTTTGATTCTTAGATGTGAATCTAAAGTTTCATCTCAGTTTTTAATTTTTGATTTTTCTAAAAAATCAACAAAAATTATAAATAGTTTTTAAAAAATCAACCAATTTCAATATAAAAATTACATATCAAATCTGTGTTCCAAACGCATGCTTAGGTTAAGTTTGGAACTTAGGTTCAAACCTAAGTTTTTCATCTCATTTTTTTAATCTTTTTTTTTTCTAAAAATCAACAAAAATTATAACTAATTTTTGAAAAGTCAACCAACTTCAACTTAAAAATTACATCTCAAACCTTCGATTGAAACGCAAGCTTATTTTAGAAGACTTTAACAATTTTTACCTATTCTATCGTTTTATTATAATTTTAATCTGGTGTAATTTTCAGAACGCGTGCAGTATGCTAATAAGGCCATAATGTAGAATTTGAATACTCAAGGGAGGATATGGACATATAACTTGTAAAATTATATATACAAATTTAAGATAACTTTTTGGATAATAAAGTTAAGATCACTAGTGAAGAAGGGTCGCACCAAGTCATGAGGTGCTGAAGTTATAGAAGACATATCATTGACTTTGGAGCCTGTTTTCGATGTTGATTGCGTTTCAGAATGCTTAATTTTAAACTTTGATCTGAAACTCCTCTATTTTCCACTTTCCTAACAGTAGCTTTGTTAATTTTAGCCATTTTCCTGGAAAATGAAGTGGACAAGTATCAATTTGGCCTCATATTGCTTTAAAACGAACTCTTTTGTACTAATTCAAGTGATTTTATTGTATAGAGTGCTTTACGTTTCACTGATAGAGTTTTTTCTAATTTGTTTCACATGTTTATTTTCGAAAAGGGAGAAAAAATAACAAAAGAATATTTTTCCTAAATTTTTATATCATTCTTCTGAAAAAAAGTATATTATTTTTAAAATTATTTTGTATAATATTTTTTCTAATAATTTTGGAATCTTTTGAACATCTTCATTGAATGAACTATTTTCAACATTATTTATTTTCATTATAAATAATTTTTTTGTTTTCAATAAGAATTTTTTTTTTACACATTTTAATACTATTTATTCTTAAAATAAAAAAATATTCTCATTTTAAATAAGAATTTTTTTTTTGAAAATAAATACGTGATCCAAACAGGACTAAACTCCATTTTAAAGGGAATTCATGGTCCCAAACCTACGAGATCTTTCGAGCATGACTGGACTACCCCTCATTAAAAGACGTCTTAAACTCGATATCGATGCAGTTGCTTTTTCAATATAAGGTTGCGTATTGATTTTGACGATCTTTTAATTGTACTCTTTTTATTAGTTTCAAAGATTTAAATGAATTCTAAATTATCCTTCTACAGTATTTATTACTGTTTATTTTTATGAACGTGGTACTTCACTGCAAACATTCAAAGCGATAAAATACTGAAGGAAGGGGAAAAAAAAAAAAAAAAAAAAGAAATAAAACATCTTTGTTTCGGTCAGTTTAATCATTATTGAGACGCCAAAGATCCAAGTACAATGAAAAGTTAACTTAAGAAACAAGACACAAGACTACTTAATGATTTGGAAAAAGATACGAAAAATTGAAAAAAAAAAAAAAAAAAAAAAGCCTGCAATATGGAACAAAGTTTGCATCTTTGCCCCACTCGACAGATATAATTAAACAAAATCTAACGCAGTTTTGGGACGCCTGGTTTACTATAATAATGAATAATGATTCGGAATATGTTAAGACTTAGTCCTATGTTTGGTGAAATGGAAAAAGAAAAGGAAATGAAATTGCTGGACCAATATTAGAGAGGAAAAATAGAATCGTTACTTGTTTGGTACTGTGGAAAATAAAAAATAAGAAAGTTATAAATCATGAGACCCACAATATTTTAATCTTTTTTATATTGAAAATAAAAGAAGAGAGAGAGTTAATAAAAAGTGATTAGGCTTCTTTTTTTTTTTTTTTCCCCTCTTCTACTAGATAGCACGAAAAAAAAAAACTCTCTCTCATTTCTTTTTATTTCCGTCACTTTAAGTATTTTATTTTTCATTCTTTTTAATGGATTAGTTATATTATTACTAACGACAGAAATATTATACAATATAATATATCTAATAAGGTTGTTTTGCGGCAGAAAGAAGTAATACCACAGAGGAGAAGACATGACGTAGGAAAACCGGTAAGGTGTTACAATCTGAGAATATAATATATATATATATATATATATATAGTCACTGTGAGAAAGCAGTGGATTAGCTACACCCCCACCTAACTCATGTCTTTGAACGCCCTAAACCAATGAATTAGAGACAGGGTCTTAAACTCATTTTAATAGTCAGAAACGGAGCCACTTCATATCAATAGTTTTTGTTTTCGAATCCTTCCAAGTTACTCCCTTAAAGTTTTTCTCTCTCTTTTTTTCCTTACAATTTTCTTACAATTTGCCTTTGATGATGTTTGCTTGATTGTATTTCGTACCTAGATTTTTTTTTAATAAAACTTCTATTATTTATTAAATTTTAACTTTTAAGTATACTAATTTGAAACGTAAAAATGAAACAAAGTCAACTACATTTCTATAGAAATTTACTTTTTTTGTAGACTCTAGTCCTCGTTTAACATACCGTCTTGGATTGAAAATTTTGTATTTGAATTAAAAATCTAAAATGAACTGATGCTTGGAAGTAAGAAAAATGAGTGTAATACAGGTTTTGCAAATTAAAATAAAAAAGAATTAAAATTTTTTTTTGAATTTGAGATGATGTGTAAACACACACTTAAGGATTAATTAAACTTGATTATAAACTGAAGAAGACAATAAAAGATACAATACATAGAATGAGATAAAACGTAAAGAAGGGTTTAAAAAAAAATAGTTGCACTATTGATTTAGAATTGAATTTTAACTTAATTCAAGCCCCTAAGAAAAAAAAAATTGTGATTGTAAACATAGTTTAACAGTAATTACATATTTGATTTCACTATAAGGTGAATAATTCAAACCCTCATTTCCTAATTAAAAAAAAAGAAGAAAAGAAAAAAACCACCATTCAAAGCGGTTCGACCCACGCTACGGGCGGTAGGAGTCGGGTCGAAAAGCCATGTAAGACTACAAGAAAAATTTCCAAGCATAAGACATCATCTGTTCTTGGTTCCTTTTCGTGCCACGTCACATCACACCCTATCGTGAACTATCCATTTTCCAGGGAGTAGATAAACCGTTAAAAACCAATCCAAGAAAAAAGCCTTTTTGTATGAAAAGCTTTTACATTTTGCAAGAATATTAAATCATTGCTCCCAACAAATATAAAATGGCCTTGTCCATCGCCTCCACTGCACTTTCTAGCATCCCAAACAGGTTTGTCCACTGTTTTTATTTTTACTTTTTATTTATTTATTTTTATTTTTTGCTCTATAGTACTGCATTTACTTCTTTTAACATCCAGTAGTTTAGTCACAAACTGCTTAACATAGTTTCTGTTTTTGTCAATTACAGAGAATTGCCATTGATCAAGCTTTCATCGGGACAAATCTCGCAATTTTCGTCGTTGGGCAAACGTCGGGTTAATGCGACGAAAAGCGGAATTTCAAGTGTCTGTGAGCCTCTGCCTGCGGATAGACCTCTGTGGTTCCCTGGTAGCTCACCTCCTGAATGGCTTGATGGCAGGTCACAATTCTCCATTTGCCTCTATTCCTGACATTGTTTCCTTAATTATCAGTATTTTTTTCTTGACTTCTTCTTTCTTGTTGGTTTTTAGCCTCCCGGGGGACTTTGGTTTTGACCCGCTTGGATTAGGTATGCAGTAACGATACACTCTCAATTTATTACATTTCGAGTATTACGTGATAAGATGATTGATTTGTTAAGTTACGACGGTAAATGATATAAGAGATAGTTATGTATTTCTTGTTTAATCAATTCAATATTGACAAGCGTGTTGTATTCAAATTTGATAAACAATTTGGTACGTCGAAACATAACTCCCGCGTTTAATTGTCTTTTAGATCATACTAAGAAAAAAAGTTCTTGCAAGAAATGGTTAGAACATTTTTTTGTATGTGCAGGGTCTGACCCGGAGTCGCTAAAATGGTTTGCGCAAGCTGAGCTGATGCACGCTAGATGGGCAATGCTGGCGGTATCGGGGATTCTGATACCGGAGTGGCTTGAGAGACTAGGATTCATGCAGGACTTCAATTGGTATGATGCCGGAGCTAGAGAGTACTTTGCAGACCACACAACCTTGTTTGTGGTTCAATTGGCACTAATGGGCTGGGTCGAGGGTCGACGGTGGGCTGACATGATCAACCCTGGGTGCGTGGACATCGAGCCCAAATTGCCCCACAAGACAAACCCTAAGCCCGATGTGGGGTACCCGGGCGGGCTGTGGTTCGACCCGTTTATGTGGGGAAGAGGGTCTCCGGAACCCGTGATGGTGTTGAGGACAAAGGAGATCAAGAATGGCCGTCTTGCAATGCTGGCTTTTGTGGGGTTTTGGTTCCAAGCTATTTACACTGGGAAAGACCCCATTGATAATCTATTTGCTCACATTGCAGATCCCGGTCACTGCAACATATTTTCGGTAAGGCTATGCACCCGACATTTTGGTTTTCTAAACATTGTGCGCTCGTAAACATAAAGGCTTAACGTGCTACGAACGTATTAGTACATGTTTCTGAATGTTAAATCATATGTCTAATACATAAATTCATTATTCATATGCAGGCTTTTACTTCACAGTAAATGTTGTCGACTTCGAAATTGGATATTAGAGGACTTTCAAATTGTTGTCACACCAAAGCATTCCCGCCTCTATGTATGTTCTTTATGTAATTAGTTTATGTCCGTTCTTTTTAATCAAAGCAGAGCAATTGTAAATACCAAGAAGCCAAGGTAACTCTCTTTATTACCTTATTTTCTTTCCTTTAATTTCAAATTCTAATTGTGATAAACAGAAGACATCATCAAAGGAACCAACAAAATGAAATCAGTTTCATTCTCTCATATGCCTTGTATTGAATTTGAATCTTGTGTGGGAAATCACATGTTAAATGAGAGCACTCCTATGGGTCTTGTAAGTTTTGAGTAGAAATTATTGTCATTTGCGAATCGAACAATATTAAAGACCTATCATTTTTTTAACACCCCCTTTAAAGAAAAATGTGGAAATAACTTTTAGATAGACATGTTTATATTTTTTGGTCTCTTATTTAGTTTTTTGATCCTCTATATTTATCTAATTAAAACAAAAAAAAAAAAAAAATTTAAGGACAATCCTAAATATGTATTTTTTAAGGACAATCCTACAAATTACTCGTAACTTTTTTACCTTTTTTAATTTTTAAGCAGCGTCACCATTTTAAGCTTTGATAAACAAAAGCATGGTCAATATTATATATTTTTTTTATATACATTTAGCCGAAAATCCATTCACGACACATAATACCAAAAGTTGACAAAAAAAAATTTGTTGATTTACGAGGAATGGAAGAGAAAAGAGTAGTCACTTAAATTTCTTAACATCCTCTGTTTAATTAAGTTTCATGTCCCATAAAATTACACAAGCCAAACTTCGAAAAGTTTGATGTGGTTAACAGATCTCTACATGAATACTTGGCTTACTCTACTTCGCCACCCAATGGTCCCAGCCACGTGAGTCCGTAACTCTGCCGACTCCGACTTGTGACCATCTACTTTTCCCGCATCCAATTTCTTTTCTTCCTCTCTTTTCTATGCTACCAAACATACCATTATAGCACGCCCTTTATATTAATGTCACTTGATTTAGCACAAATCACGATATACATATATACATACGAATTATGTTAAATGATAATCTTAACTGTCAAAAACCTGCACTCTCAATCCTTAAAATGCTTTTATATTGATTTGGATGCTTCTTAGTGGGTAATGGGAGCATTATTTTTAGATGTAATATTATCGATTCAACTCATTCTCAAAATCTAATAGTGTGTTTGGAACACTGATTTGAGTTGAAATTTTTATATTACAATTAGTTGATTTTTTAAAAATTAATTAAAAAATTTATAACCTTATAAAAAAAAGATAAAAATTGAGTTAGAATTTTAAGGATAAAACCTAAATACGAAACGAAACATAAATTTTACTTTTCAAATGTGTCATCCTTATTTTTACCTCTCAAATATATATATATATATATATATAACATTCAATTTTTATACCACCCCGAAAATGCAGTATATTTTTGCCACCAGCCCATAAACGGGAGGAGCCAAGACTTGGTCAGCGAAAGAGTAGTATCCCATGCGCACCTCTCTTTAATTCTCTCTCTCCAAATTTAGACAATCTCCATGCAAATCACACACACACAAATTTCCCCACCACCATATTACACACACAAAACAATTACACAACACCCCTCCCAGAATTAAACAGCACCCAAAAAAATGTTAATCCACAAAATTAGCAAAAAAAGCAAATTCCCAAACCACACAAATTTCCACAATCTCTGCGAACCGCGGCTCGTTTCTATCCGGACCCATTTCTCGTTACTTCCGGCCCAGCAATGGCCGCTGTTCGTCCCCATCTGCAACATCATCACCATCTTCATCGTCATCGTCATCGTCATCCTCACCGTCACCGTCAGCGTCATCGTCATCGTCATCTCCTCTCTTTCTCTCTCTTCCTCTCTTTCTCTCTCCTCTTCCCGTTCTCTCTCTCCGTCTCGGAGGCGGACGCTCTCCTGAAGCTGAAGAACTCCTTCAACCAATCCGACAATGCCCTCTCCTCCTGGGTCCCAAACTCCTCCCCCTGCCTCTCCCGCTGGGCGGGAGTCATGTGCTTCGACGGCATCATCACCGGCCTCCACCTCACCAACATGGGCCTCTCCGGCTCCATCGACATCGACGCCCTCTCCCAGATCCGCGGCCTCCGCACCATCAGCCTCATGAACAACAACTTCTCCGGCCCCATGCCGCAGTTCAGCAAGCTCGGCGTCCTCAAAGCCCTTCTCCTCAGCGGCAACTCCTTTTCCGGCGAGATCCCGGCCGATTTCTTCTCCCATCTGAACTCCTTGAAGAAGGTTTGGCTCAACGAGAACAATTTCACCGGTAATATACCTGTCTCTCTGGCTCTGGTGAAACCCTTGATAGAACTTCACCTTGAGAACAACCAGTTCACCGGAACGGTCCCGAACTTCCAACAGCCGATACTATCGTCGTTTGATTTGTCGAACAACAAGCTGGAAGGGCAGATCCCGGAGGTTCTGGCGAAGTATAATGCGACGTCGTTTTCGGGAAACGACGGCCTCTGCGGTCCGCCGCTGGAGAAGACTTGTACTGCTGCCCCAACGGGGTCGCAGAGTTCGTCGTCTAGCGAAGGGAATGCGAACAGCACGAAGCTAGTGGTCGGAGGAGTCCTAGCCACAATGGTCATCGTTTTGCTCTACGCGCTTCTGAGCTCGAAGGGCGGGCGGCGCGAGGACGACTTCAGCCAGCTGGGGAAGGAGCACGTGAACGAGGACGTCGACGTCGACGTCGACGTCGTGGAGGGGCACGTGACGAGCACGCACAAGAGGTCGGGGTCCGATTCGATGAATCGGAGGGGAACAGCATCGGCGACCACCGCGACGGCGGCTGTAGGGTCGACGTCGCAGCACGGGAGGAGCGGGTCGATGACGGACCTGGTGATGGTGAACGAGGAGAAGGGGAGCTTTGGGATGGCGGACCTGATGAAGGCGGCGGCGGAGGTGCTGGGGAGCGGTGGGCTGGGGTCGGCGTACATGGCGGTGATGACGACGGGGCTGTCGGTGGCGGTGAAGAGGATGAGGGAGGTGAATAGGCTGGGGAGGGACGGCTTTGACGCCGAGATGAGGAGGTTTGGAAGGTTGAGGCACAATAATATTTTGACGCCTTTGGCTTACCATTACCGGAGGGAGGAGAAACTTCTTGTGTCCGAGTACATTTCTAAAGGCAGCTTGTTGTACGTTTTGCATGGTAAGTATATTTATTGGTTGTTATTTATACATGAATTCTTGATCAAAGTTATATTGTATAATTTTGTCATATATATACACACACACACTACTACATTAACTATTTATGAACGGTTTTGTTTAAAAAAAAAAAAAAATAAGCCCTCTTTAATAACAACTCCTCCCAAACGAAGTTATAATTTCTCAATTACAAAACTTTTAAATCGAAGCCTCCATTTCGAACACGGATTTGAGATGAGATTCTATGTTAAAATTGATTGATTTTTCAAAAATTAATAATAATTTTTGTTTATTTTTCAAAAAAAAATTGCAATGAAAAACTTAAGTTCATACCTGCAATCCAAACGAAGGCTAAAACTTTTTTATTTTAACTTTTTTTAAAATTACATAAATTTTTAATATATTTCAAATTTTCATATTATTTTCTATATCACAATTCATCTACAGTTAACAATTCACCAAAATACATATTTACAAATCAACCTTCAAAACTCCATTTCCAATTATCAACCCAAGCGACCCTAATTATGCATATTTGTTTGCAGTTTACACAATGGAAAATGTTCATTGCATCATCCTCAACATGTTAATAAGTTTAAACAAAATTTATTCCATATCCCTTTCATTAAAATTTATCCCACAATTTAAACCAATTTTGTTGTTAATGACAAATCTTCATTAATTAGTAAGAATGAAACATGTTCTTTCTTAAATTTAGATAAGAACTCTCATCTTCTAAATCAACTAATATTTTCAATAGTTTTTATGTAAGATTTTACACAATTAACTACATATTTTATACACGCATGACTTATATATGCACATATACATATATATGTATATATATATATATATTCTGCAGGCGATCGGGGAAGTTCTCACGCGGAGCTGAACTGGCCAACCCGTCTGAAAATAATCCAAGGAATCGCCCGAGGACTGGGGTTCCTGTACACCGAATTCTCCTCGTACGACCTCCCCCACGGCAATCTCAAGTCCAGCAACGTCCTGCTGACGGAGGACCACGAGCCGGTCCTCAGCGACTACGCCTTCCAACCGCTGATGAACCAGGCCAACGCCTCCCAAGCCATGTTCGCCTACAAGACCCCAGACTACATCGAGTACCAGCGCGTCTCGCAGAAGACCGACGTCTACTGCCTCGGCATCATCATCCTCGAGATCCTCACCGGAAAGTTCCCTTCCCAATACCTCACCAGCGGCAAGGGAGGTATTGACGTCGTCCAGTGGGTGTTGTCCGCCTGCAATGACAAGGACCGGGAGAGGGAGCTTCTCGACCCCGAAATCGCCTCCCACGCCGACGTTGTCGACGACATTCTGCAGCTCCTCCATGTCGGAGCCGCCTGCGTCGAGAGTAATCCGCAGCTGCGGATTGACATGAGGGAGGCCATAAGAAGGATACATGAAGTGCAACTTTGATCATTTTATATACATTTATATACACATATATATACGTCATCTACGTATATTTATGTGCATATATATATATGGTTCGGATAGTGCACGTTAAATTTGCAGGTGAGGAGGAGAAATTATATTTTCTTTGCAGGGTAGGAAAAGATATATATATATATATATGCATGTATGTATGTATGTATAAAATCAGGTATAACATACTATTTGTCAGCGTCTCGAGGGTTGACGTCGCCCAGGGGCTTGGATTTTTGCTTTGTCGTATGGCGGACTCTCAACTTGAGTCATATTTGAGGGTGTATTTTGCTGGTGAAAGTCAATTAGTGGGTAGGAACTTAATATTTTTATATATACAGTATGAAAATTTGAAAATGGTTGGTCAAGAAGGCTACATATATATATATGTTCAGTATCTGTATTGTTCTTGATCATAGGTTTAGTAGAATCTATGGGCTACATTTTTCCCTTTTAGCATTTCTGTAAATTCATGTACGTTTAATTGATCAATTTGTTAGTGAAATTTTTTTTTTTCTCTTAAAAGAAAATGCTAGAATAGCTTCATTTTTTTTTTTTTTTGTCCTTCGTTTTTGAGGGGGAAAAAAATGTTGGTAGCTGTTTCCGTAGTAGAAGATGAAGCATTTCGCTTGGCTTGATTATCCTTCAAACAGAAGTAAAGCAATAAATGTATCAGCATTAATTTGATCAAGTCTATTAGGTATGCACTATCGGTATCCGCATCAGTATCCTTACTTTACCGAGCCTTACAAAAGCTTAAAATGTTAGGAGTAGACTAACAATAGTTCTATATTTTAATACTATTCAATTGCATCGTGGTTGAACGATTCATAACATATTGAGTCACAGCTACAATTGTGACGCGTGCGTTTTCTTTAAATTTAGCAACTCCTTATATGCTGCTTGAGAAAAATCTATGTCCTGTGCACGGCCACTTTCACTCTTGACGTGCGGCTCATGACCTTTCAACAACGCCCTGGCTCTACAATATCCGAAAGACCGGATCGGATGCGAATTTCATGATGGAGCAGCTCTTCTTGCAATTCGACTATCTGATGACGGAGCTGATCATCATTTTTCCTCTTTCTTTCCATTTCAGCTCAAAGAGAAATTCTAGTAAATTTACCGAACACTAAGCTAATGAAATGAGCGGATGTTATCAAATTGACTATACATGCAACTAATTTTGATAATGGATGATAAAGAGGGACAAGATGGTTTTCATTTTCTGACGATACTCGTGACAACAGGTTTTTAGAACTACGGCCTACAACATTTTCTTTTAGCGTACGTGTAAACTTCACATGTTGTACGCCAATTTGTTGGGGAAACAATTCTCCAAGACTTTTTTTTTTTTTTTTTTTTTTTTTTTTTTTTTCAGGACTAATGGCCCGTGCAAAAGAGTTTGGTTAATTAAAAACATAACACACAAGATAAAACAAGCAATTCAATAATAATCAATAAAAATCAAGAGCAAGAGCAAGAGCAAATAAATTCAAACTACAAGTTGAGTTTTAATTGCAATCCTAGAAAATAAAAGTTAATTCATAGACAAAAATAAATTTCCACCAAAGAAAGTTCAAGCATTCTTAAACTACAAAAATAAAAAGATAAGAAAATAAGAAGAAAAATTTATGAAGGTGTCACAAATCTTCAAGAGTTTTCTCTCAAATCTTCTTCTCCTCCTTTTGATACTTTTAATTAATGCAATCTCCTAAAATTTTATAGAAAAGTAGATCTAAATCTTAATAATTACGAGCAAAAAACTTGGAAGATTTATCAAAACTATATAGACGTGTACAAAATTCCACGTCTATATCAGAATAACGAGCCATCTCACATTGATCTAACTTATTCATCTCACTGATCTAACTTAAAAGGACATCTTTCTCTTCTTCCTTTGAAGGCCTTCTATTGAAAGCATATTTACAGTAAAATGTAACGGCGGCAAAACCTCGAGAGTTTAATCTTGATCGTTTCTCTATGAAAACGAAACGGTCCGACTTCCTCTACCTAATTCCTTTTGTTTCTTTTTCTTCCCTTTAATTGCTTCTCTAAACTTTTAAGCCTCTGACTAATGACTGAAGACGAAGATATTCTTCGGTCTGTAAACTTTGATGATTGAGCAGGTGATGAGGTATTCTCCTGTGTCACTGCCGCCGTAGATTGTTTCAATCCTGAAAATAAAGATTGAAAGCTAGGCTGTTGAGCTGTACTCGGCTGTGTGACTGGAATTTCAGGAATTCCAAGAAACTTCTTTACCCCAGGTTTTTTTAGCGCTGCGAAAAAATTACACAAACAGAAACGTGTGAGGGGACAAGGGAATACCACATCAGGTAAGATCAAGTGAAGACGATTACTTAAGTTTGAGATTTGAAATTAGTTCCTTCGCTGCGAGGAAGGTGTGAAATAATAATTTCCCCCCAACTATTAAAAAACAAAACAATGAAGATAACAGACTTGTCGCTCAAAATTTTGGATTTGAGAGGACTTACCAAGTCCATACACGAGTGAAAACAGGTTGGATGTTACCCAGTAACAAAATATAGCCTGCATTTTTCATATCATAAGTAAAACTTAAGTTCATTGAGAAGAAAAATGAAATGATAATAATAACTTTAATCAGGTCACTGAAAATTAAGTTCATTGAGAAGATAAATCCAGTGAGAGAGAGAGAGAGAGATGAAGCAAACAAAAATGTAGGAGACTACAGTCATATAGTGGCTTTGTTTTGTAAATTTCTCGAGAGATTGAAAGTCACTTGCCCCTTGGGATTGCACAAAATTTGCCTATCAATCAATTTCATGCATTATATTTGTCCAAAAAAATGCAGAGAAATATGAAAAGGCACTTAAGATCCATAAAAAATAATAATAATAAAATATGAATAGCCAAACAATTGCAGTAAACTAAAACACGCCGAATACTTTTCTATAAAATGTACAAAACCAATTGGAAACGACAATGACAACCCAATTCATAATTTTCGACTGAAAGAAAAAGCAGCAAAATTACCTTTGGAAAACTCATAGTGAATGGAATTGTGAGAACTGCAAAACCCCTCGAAAAATTTTTCATAGTTCCAGCAACAGGATTTCCTTCCAAACCTTCTTGCATATTGCACTGTGAAAACATGATATGGTTAATTTAAATCGGTCCAATAACAAATTAGTCCAACACATCCCAGATCAATCCAACCGAGGGGAAATAAAGAAAGATCCTTTTTTTTGTTTTTATTAAAAATGTTCCTAAAATTGTTGACACTAACCTCCACTGTTATTAAAAATGTCAATGCTGTCAAAACTGGAAGAATGTATAAACTATCAGGAGTCGTGAGATCAACAAACCAGCAGGCTCCACCAGCTTTAAAGGATGGCACTTTTTCTGCCATATTTGTTACCTGTGAAAGAAAGATCAGAGCCATATCTGAAGTCCAACCTAATATCATTTCATCGTGGTAATGATATTTAAGAAGCACAATATATCTTACTGCAAGGAAGAAACTGATGAAGATAGGGCCTTGGATGAAGAGTCCCTTGAGTGGTGTGAAGGGAGTAACGCCATACCTGCATTAGTCGAATCATTAAGTAGTCTGTGATGACGAACAAAGCCTAAAATTTCTCTACGGTACTACATTGAAACGACTGCCAAGGTTAAATTCCACTTCAGAATTTAAAATGACACAAAAGTTGAGGTTCCAAGCCTAAGGCTGATGGACCTAGACGGAAGCACTTTAGATATTCACAAGGACGTCATTTTTTTTCCCTTGGCTCTAATTAAAAAAAAAAATGTCACTTACTCCTTAAAAAGATTTGACATTTGCTTTTGACCTTCAATGTGATTTACAGCCTGAAAAAGGAAAAAGAATAAATCTTAATGTGCCAAAAAAAAATTTATGAAAAAAACCCTAGCTGTTGGTTTCAATGACTGCATTTCAATGAGAGACTTGAAGGCCAAAGTACACAATTTAAAAGAAGCCAAAAGAAAGGTGAAATGCACACATATAATGAGCCATGTCTACATCAGCACACATAGAACATTGTTGCAATAGGTTCCTGTTATTTAAAGCATGTAATACTAGAGTTCTTAGTAGGTGAATGATATATATACATACATACATACATACACATATATATTTTGATAACTGTGGTGTCCAAGACTTTGCCCCGACTAATCCACGGGACCCATGCAAAGTGCCCCTTCCACATGGATCAAGTAAATCTCGGGCCTTTGGCCCCAAGGAATTGGTAGCACTCGTTGGGAATTGAACCTTATACCTAATGCTTCATGAGGCACTAAGCCCAGGTGATTCACCACTGAGCCTGCCCCCTCCCTTAGGTTTAGGTGAGTAATATTGAGCAAAAGAAGTTGCTATTTACAGCCAAGCTAGATAAGCAGTGATATTGACTAAGAGTTATTCTAGGTGTAGGAAAATGTATACTCATACGCAATGTGTTACAATATCATTCTACCATTTGTAACTAAGGGATATCAAAGCATAATTAATAAGCAAAGCACCATACCCCTTCGTCAATCTGTTTCTTAATCTCCTCTAAGCGAGGCCTCATGAGCTGCAACACCCACACACAAACCCATAAATCAGATGACCATACAACAAAAATGAGAACATAAGAAAAGGCATGATATTGAAGGAGAATATGCAGTTAGGCATATAAGAAATATAAACAAACTTGCTGCATGAATGAAGACTTTGGTTTGTCAGAATCCAACATCAAACATGACAAAATTAATCAAGCAATATTAATCGTTGTCAGTTGAAGCAAGTAACCAACTCTATGACCTAAGGCTTATTTTTCAGAGAAACCAACTCAATTATGATTAGTTACTAACATGATCATCTTGGCGAGACCATAACTAGGACATACAAGTGCATGCACTAAAAAACAATTCTGCAATGTATACTTCAGGAGAAATAGGAAGATAGCCAACAAGGTGACGTAAATCCAAAGAAAATAAAAAATATAGCACCATACAGCTCAGAGTTCACCTTAACAACCATGAAGTAATAAGCTAAAAAGTAAAAACAAGCAAATTTGACAGTGTAAGTGACCATAATTGACAAAAGGCACCAAGAAATAAGTTAACTTACAGAGAGCTTTGATGTAGATTTAAGTTGATTTATCAAAAGAGGGACTGTCGACATTCGAATCAAAAGAGTTGTCAAAGCTATCGCAAGCCACCTGAAAAAATATATATATATATTATTTTTGAACCACCAACGCCAAAGGTTGTCCCGTCACTAGCAGTAAAGTTTTGGCACCAATAAGATTAACAAATTGAACGAGGGAATTTACATCTACGGAATCAATCACCCAACACTTTTAAGGCAAAAAAAATTTTGACCTTGGACTCCAATAATAAAAACAAACCTATAACACATTAGTCCAAGTCCAGAATTCTGATTTTTCCTTTTCTGGGTCTCTAACAAAGTGAATTTCATATATTTCACGTTTTTAACTGCATGAAAGGCACAGGTCAATTCAAAAAGCTCTAATCGGAAGACACCTTTTTTTTTTTGATGTGCGGTATAGGGCCTGTGGAGGGAGGTTTCGAACAAAGAGCTCTCCCCTCCCACCCGCTGAGCAAGCCCCAGCGGGGCATCTAGTTGGAAGACACCATTGTTTCTGAATGCTCTACATTTGCGGTATGAACCTATTACTTTTGCATAATGGGCCGGTAACCAATCGTATTTATGAAGAACCCAGAATCGATAACTTATCCAATTTCAGTACGTCTACATTATCCAACAAAGACCAAACTCTATCAAATGCACAAACTCCACCTATGCTACTCTCTCAGAAACTGCTAATCCGCACTTCGAAGTGTTCTTAAGTAATCTTAATACCCTTTTTTCCCCCATAAAACGCTACTACAACCGAATAATCAACAAATAACAGGAACAAATACCAACTAACATGGTACGCGAGTTATCATTCAAAGAAGAACGGGAAAACATTGTCTTACCATTCGACGCCCACAAAAGTATGAACTCCATCGATAAGATGCTGAAGCAACTTAACAGGCAAGAAAGAATCCGCAGCAGCAATGGCCACTTCATTCACCGCAGGGACCTGTGAAGCTGCCGCTTGCACCGTCGAATCACTCATAACCTCAGCGACGTCGCTCACAATCCCAAAATTTTCCGAGCCTTCGCCTATCGTCGTCGACATGTAACGGCAGAAAGCGAAACCGGAATTCCGTGGCGAGACCAAATTGCTAGAAAATCTCCTATCTTGAGAAAGTCCAAACCCTAATCCACCAACTCCATCACCGAAAAGCCTCTTGTGGAGAAGACTGTTCCAATTCCTCGATGAAACGATATCGGAAACCGGAATTTGCTTCCGATCGTCGTCGTGGAGAAGGTGACCGCCGACGGGTGGCAGGATCGCCGGGCTACGACGGTCACTCTCGTCGAGAGGCTCCGCCGACAGGCCATTTTCTGGGAGAGAAAGCTGAAGAATTTGTTTAAAGATTTAATTTTGAGGAAACTTTAAACCCTAGCAAAACCCGAGTACTTCCGATTCAAAATCCCGATCTCCATGGCTGTAGGAGATTGAGAAAAAGGGTTCACGAGATTACCTTCGTCGTCGTGCTGACACACAGAGAAATGGCTGAACGTTAAAAAAAAGAGAAATCTCAGACAACGTGAGAAACGACGATAATGTTAAAAAGACGACAGAGAAATCCGACAGACACAATAATATACTTCATAGTACTCCATAATTTTTGTAGTCTAATAAACGAAAAAAAGGTAATTGTGAGCTCAGTGTTTAAACTTTTAACTTTATATTAATCTTGGTTCTTAATTTTTTTTTCTTAATTGAAATATCTCTAAAATTTTAAAATATTATCAATAGTAGATTATTTTATATTAATTTTGAGATAAATTTATTAACTAATATTATTTTTTAATTAAATGATTATTATATTTTATTTAAAAATTAATAAAAATAATTATTATAATAAATTATAATAATTTAAATAATTATAAAGTATTAAAAATATTATTTTTTTGATAAAATTTATTATTAATAATATTTTTTATTAAATTATTAATAGATTTTATCTAAAAATTATTAAATATAATCATAAATAATTTAGAGATGTTTAAGTTATGAAAAAAAAATTATATAAGATTAAAAATTTAGAGATTAAATAAAAGAAAGAGTCTCTGATAGGATCTCTACCGATATATCCATTTTTTAGACCGTTCAGATTTAATCGAACGATTTAAATATTGTTGGAGTACCATATTATCATACACCTTACCTCACATAATCCTTCCAATCCAAAGTCTTCTCCGTCACCGGTGAACTTTCTGCCGCCAGTGACTCACCGTCGACGCCGGCGACCCACCTCCGACTCCCACCACCGGCCGGCCGGCAACCCCCTCCCTCTCTCTCTTCTTTTCTCTCTCTTCCTTCTCGTTTCTCTATCTTCTCTTCTCTCTCCCGCTGCCCTCCCCCGCCGGCCCCCAGCCCGGTGAGCCCCCCACCTCCGGCACCCCCCTCCCCCGACCTCCCCCCACCCCCGCCCCTCCGACACCCCCTCCCCGGCCCTTCACCACACCCCCGACCCCCGGCACCCCATCCCCCGACGACCCCCCCGGCCGCCCTCTTTCTTTTCCCATTTCTCTATTTTCTTTTCTTCTCTCTCTTCCCTTCTCTCTCTCTCTTCCCGACCCTTGTCCCCCCACCCTAGGCCACCCGGTGCCCCCGCCCCCACCCCCACCCCCACTCGCGACTCCCCCTCTCTTTCTTTTCATGTCGCTTTCTCTCTCTCTTCTCTCTTTCTCTCTCTCTTCTCACTTCGTCGAAGGGGTCATCGGGGGGGGGGGGACCGGGGGTCGGGGGGTGGGGGAGGCCGAGGGAGGGGTGTGCCGGAGGGGCGGGGGATGGGGGAGGCCGGGGGAGGGGGGTGCCGGAGGTGGGGGCTCACCGGGCTGGGGGCCGGCGGGGGAGGGCCGCGGGAGAGAGAAGAGAAGAGAGAGAAGGGGAAGGAAGAGAGAGAAGAAAGAGAGAGAAAGAGGAAGAGAAAGAGAGAGAGGGTCACCGGCTGGCTGGTGGTGGGGCCGGAGGTGGGTCGCCGGTGTCGGGGATGAGTCGTCGGCGTCGGTCGTCGACGGTGGAAAGATCGCCGGCGACGAAGAAGACTTTGGGTGAGAAGGATTATGTGAGGTAAGGTTTATGATATATATGATACTCCAATAATATTCTAACCGTACGATTAAATCTGAACAGTCTAAAAAGGGATGTATCGGTAGAGACTCTCCTCGTTTCTATCATGGACCCTCCCTAAATAAATAATTTATAAAAAAAACGATAGTATAGAAGAAATAAAAGAGAAAAAAAAAGGCTGTTTAGATCTTCAACCTGACAACGTGGATATTTCTGGTTCAACCTGACTATCTCTCTGTCTCTCTGTCTCTCTCTCTATAAAAGCAGCGACGTAGCGAAATGTACCGGACGGCGGCAAAGCGGCTGCTCCTCGCCGCCGGTGGCAATCGCAGCTTCCGAATTCGATACCCTCCCTTTCGAAGCTTCTCCTCTTCGGCGGACTCTCAATCGTTCGCCAACCAAACCCCTAATCCGCAGCAGCACCACCACCATCCCCCTCGAATCCCTAACTCTTCAGATTTTGATTCGTCGTCGTCGTCGTCGTCTTCATCTTCAGCCTCGCCTGCCGGAGAAGAAGCTCGTCACCGTCACGGACAGACGCGGCCGAGACCGGAGTACGAAGACGAGCAAGCTCGCGTGCTTCGCGCCTCGCTTTTCCACGTGGTCCGTACATTCCTCTCCTTCCTCTTCTCCGCGATTTTGTTTTCCCCCAATTTTACTTGATTTTACACGAGTTTTGATGGGAGTGATTTTGGAAAATTGTGGCGTTTGGATTTAATTGGCTCAGTTGAAGTTGGGGTGGAGCGAAGCTGCGTTAATCGCAGGTGCCAGAGACGCTGGTGTCTCTCCGGCTATAGTTGGATCATTTCCCAGGAAAGAAGCCGCTCTTGTGGAGGTAAATATTATATGCATTTATATATATGTTGATCTTCTCTATATTTCTGGTGTTTATCAACAAATGAATCCCATTTTTCATTTATTTCGGTTATGTTGATGTTCTGTTTACCCACTGATGGCAATAACATAAGTTTAAAAGTGATTATTAGTAATTTAAATAGTGATTATTAGTTAATTAGTTCAGTTTCCTGCACTCCATTTTTCATTTTGTGCATCTTTTTGTTACTAAATTTTGTTCTTTCCTTACCTGTAGTTTCTATCTTACTAATTTATGTTGGTGATTTTTATCGATTATCTTTATATTTTGTCTGGCCCCCGATATTAATAGGAGTTAAACCGGTGATTTTACTGTTTTGCTAAAATAATTGGGTTTAAAGTTTAATCTTTTGTGGGTTGCACAAGTATGCTTACTATAATTATCGAAATCATCGAGGGCGAACCATTTTCAAATTTTGGATTATGGATTAATGCCGAATGTTATCAGAGTTTTGTTTGGCTGCTAAATGTGCTAGACATTTTCATTATTTTTTCCGATCGTCCATTGTGACTATAAAGTATTTGTAAAGATAAACTGAACAATAACATGTTTATGGGATTAGAAGCTCGATTTATATCATAATATTCAGATTTAATTTTTGAAAGTTATGGGATTAGAAGCTCGGTATGTGGAGGTAACTGTGAAAAGCTTTTCAAATTTCGCATCTTTAACTGGTTGCCTGTTTTGTTACTTTATGCAAGTTCACTACTGCAGTCTTTCTGTAGATCGGACTTGTGTTCTTTCTCTACATGTTAATTTCATCTTCTTTAACTCTTATTTCCCTTGCAGTTTTTCATGGACGAGTGCTTACAAAGGCTTATTGATAGAATCGACTCCGGAGAGGACTTGAAAAGTTTGATACCTAGTGAGCATATTTCCAAGCTTGTTAGAATTCGCTTGGAAATGCAAGCTCCCTATATACCAACATGGCCTCAAGCTCTGAGTATCCAGGTATCCTCATTTATTATCTCTCTTTCATAGATTGCCACGTGCAGAATAGCTTATACTAGTTTCCTTAGCAGGCATTACCGGCGAATGTTCCAATTAGTTTTAAGCAGCGGGCGATGCTTATTGATGAAATCTGGCATGCTGCTGGTGATGAGGGCTCTGATATTGATTGGTATGTGAAGCGCTCTGTCCTCGGAGGAATATACTCGACAACTGAGATCTACATGCTTACTGATAGGTCTCCAGGTATACAATTTCCACTGTACCTTTTATTGGAATTGGATTTGTGCTTTGTTCCTTTTTTTGTTTTTGGCATGTATTGATAACCTGGCTTCTTGGCTCCTTGCTTGCTGAAATAAAGTACATGTGATTTGTACTCTTGGCCCTGTGGAAAATACTCTGTTATGAAATCCTAATTTGGCAGCTTGCTGTTTCTAACAGATTTCCGCGATACATGGGCTTTCTTGGATGCTCGTGTTAAAGATGCGTTCGATTTGAAGAAAACCATTCAAGAGGTGGCTCCCTTTTTCTATTACTGTTTCTGAACTCGGCTTCTTCACTGCTTTTTTTTTTGTTTTTCCAGAATTACGCTTTGTTAGTGCTCAGAATCTTGTGTGGAATTTTGCAGGCAAAATACTTGGCAGAAGCTGTTGGAGCCGGAATGGGGGGTTCGTTGCAAGGATTTGTAAAGAAAGTTTTTCAGGGATGAATGAAGGGATAATTTGTAAAGCATAGATAAATTATTTGGTCAGTTGACAGCGAAAATTCTGCACTTCTTCAGCGTTAAAGTATTCTCCTTTTTTTTTTTTTAAATCAACTTGAAATCTGAAATTATTCTTCAGCTGAATTATCATAGATTATTACCATTATAAATTATCTTCTTCCCTGTAAATCAGGGAAATGTATCATCATCTATTTGGGTAAAAGGAGATGAAATAAAAACCCAGTTCTTTGGTTAATGTTTCTGCAATATCTAAGGTTAGAGGACGTGTACCAGCGCAACCATCTTAAACTTTTTTTTAACGCTAATAACTTGTAAGATATTGAGGGAAAAAAGTAAAAATAAAAATAAAAACGGACACAAAATTGTGAACCATAAACGGCAGGTCGTTTCATAACCGACAGAATTAAGTCAACAAACGACAATTCTAAGATGAACGGCAAGCCGTTTTAACCGACCATAATTAATTCAATAAACGACAAACGATTTTGTATGGCTAGTAGACGTGTCGTTTAGGCAATAAACGACAGTTGAACAACAGCGCATGAAGATTATAAATGAAAAAATTACTCAGATAACAACTTTTTTTTTTCATCTGATCATCAATATAACACAAACTCCGACATCGTGACAAACATAATATAAATTTTAGTTTATCTTAGTTTGATTTTGTATCATATTAATTTGATTTAATTTTTTAATATTATATTAGTATAAAAAATTTATGTTATTCGTTTACTTTTCCAATAATAAATTCTTCATGAACGACAGCAAGCTTAAGAGCAAACGTACATGCATTTTGAGACTTGAATAGCAGCTTGTTTCATAGCCGACCAGAATTAAGTCGGTAACCCTTGTGTTCTTTGTTTGCGTTGTTGTTGTTTTTGTCTTGTCTTGTTTTGTTTTCTTGGTTTTTTTTTTTTTTTTTGACCTGTTATATCGTACATCACATATGATTTTCGCACACAAACATATAATAATTTTTTGTTAGACCCACCTGTCGAGCAGGGACGAAAGTCGGCCTTAGTGATCCTACGGTGCCAAGTGGAAGGGCCGTCGCTCAACAGATAAAAGTTATTCTAGGAATAACAGGCTGATATTCCCCAAGAGCTCACATCGACGGGAAGGTTTGGCACCTTGATGTCGGCTCTTCGCCACCTGGGGCTGTAGTATGTTCCAAGGGTTGGGCTGTTCGCCCATTAAAACGGTACGTGAGCTGGGTTCAGAACGTCGTGAGACAGTTTGGTCCATATCCGGCGTGGGCGTTAGAACGACTAATGCCATCCTTGCTTTTCCCAACTAGACTTCACAACGTGAGCGCTCTTTACGTGATAGGGGCTACTTTGTTCTTTTAAAATAGAAAGATCTTTTTGGCAAGATCAGGATTTTTCGAGTTGGATCTCGTTCGTTATAGAATATTAAGTAACGTTAGATTTATTTGTATTCATACCCCTTGAACTTTTTAAATTTGATAATTTAGTTCCTAAATATTTTTTCTTGACAAGCAGCCCCTTTAATTTATAATTTTTGACAATTCAGTCATTTTTATTCTAAAAAATTGAATGGTTGTTTTATGCATAACTTGCGCATTATAGTTTAAGAAGAGTATTTTTGATAATTTTTGCTTAACTTCAATATAATTGCTTTCAAAAATTTGAATCTTAATTCAATTATACTCAAACTTAAACTTAAACTTTAAAAGAAATTTGTATTGAAATTAAATAAAAATGATTAACATTGTCCCTTTTGAGCTATAATGTGTAAGTATTGTGTAAAAAATTATCTTAATTTTAATAAGTTTAAGTAAAAAGGACTGAATTATTACAAATTAATAATTCAAGGGGTTGATCGTTAGGAAAAAAGTTTGGGGACTAAATTAGGGTTAATTTCACTTTTAGCACATCTGAAAAAAATAATGGTAAAAACAGTAGTACTTTTTATTCTATTCAATTTGCACTTAATGTGGGGCCCAGTAGGATTTAATGTATATCAAATTACAGGTTTACCCTCATCTCCTACCCACTAAATATTCTCTTTCCCTCGCATGGCCCAAAAAAGGTTTTCAAAACACCATGTACAGTGGTTTAGAGAGAGAAAACTGAAATCTAGAGAGAGAAAGAGTCACCACCCAACGGAAACTTATTTCTTTTTTCACTTTTCCGCCTAGCCCCCTCCACCCATTTTGAAACCCAAATCTTCATATAATAGAGAGAAATTTTCATCTAAAGAGAGAAACTTCCATTTACAGAGAGAAACTTCCATTTAGAGAGAGAAACTTTCATCGAAAGTTTTTTTTTTTATTTTAAATCTAACATTTTTGGCCATTTTTAAAGTAAAAGTCATAACTATTATGACCACCCGGTCATAACCGTTATGATTTATGTTTTAAAATGGTCAAAAATGTTATCTTAAAAAAAAATTAAAATCTTTCGATGGATTAAAAAAAAAAATGGTCATAACCATTATGACCATTACTATTTAATAGGCCAAAAAAAAGTTATCTTAAAAAAAAAAAACTTTCGATGATTTATAAAAAAAAAAAAAAAACTGGTCATAACGGTTATTATCGGGTGGTCATAATGGTTGTGACCGGACTTTTTTTTTTAGAATTAATTTTTTTTTGTCGATATATTTTTATTATTTTGTAGCGATGGTCATAACCATTATGACCACCCGGTCATAACCGTTATGACCAGTTTTTTTTTGTCGCTCTATTTTTATTATTTTTTAGCGATGGTCATAACCATTATGATCACCCGGTCATAACCGTTATGACCAGTTTTTTTTTTTCGACATTTTTTTAATTATTTTTTAGCGATGGTCATAACCATTATGACCACCCGGTCATAATCGTTATGACCAGTTTTTTTTAAGACCTTTTTTTATTATTTTTTAGCGATGGTCATAACCATTATGACCACCTGGTCATAACCGTTATGACCAGTTTTTTTTTTTGAAGGCAACCTTTTTTATTATTTTTTAGCGATGGTCATAACGGTTATGACCGGGTGGTCATAATAGTTATGACCTTTACTTTAAAAATGACCAAAAATGTTAGATTAAAAAAAAAAACTTTCGATGGAAGTTTCTCTCTGTAAATAGAAGTTTCTCTCTTTAGATGAAAATTTCTCTCTATTATATGAAGATTTTGGTTTCAAAATGGGTGGAGGGGGCTAGGCGGAAAAGTGAAAAAAGAAATAACTTTCCGTTGGGTGGTGACTCTTTCTCTCTCTAGATTTCAGTTTTCTCTCTCTAAACCACTGTACATAGTGGTTTGAAAACCTTTTTTGGGCCATGCGAGGGAGAAAGAATATTTAGTGGGTAGGAGATGAGGGTAAACCTGTAATTTGATATATATTAAATGCTACTGGGCCCCACATTAAGTGCTGAAATTGAATATAATAAAAAATACTGCTGTTTTTACAATTATTTTTTCAGAGATGCTAAAAGTGAAATTAACCCATTAAATTATCAAATTCAAAAATTCAAAAGGCATTCATTCAAATAAGTCTTTTTGTTGTGTTCTCAGTTATTTCTAGTTGTTTCTAAGACCAGTAAGAGCATGGTTCCGCTGAAAAAGTAAAGTATCGAATTATGTGGTTCTTAAATAAATAATTTGAAGTCTGAGGATATGGCCAGGCACATAACTACCATCAATCTATACCTAGTACCTGCTATCAAAGACAGAGAGTTAGGATAAGGTTCTGTTTGGATTGTGTATTTATTTTCAAAAAGGATTTTTTTTTTTTGTTTAAATGCAAATGTCTTTTTACTTTGAAAATAAGATGTTGTTGAATGTGTACAAAATTTTCTTTTTGAAAGAAAATAGTTGTTTGAGATGAAAAGAAATGATGTTGGGAATTAATCATCACGAGAAGATTTCATAAAAAAAAATTCAATTTCTTTTTCCAAAAACATACTGTTTGAGATGATTTTCCTTTTTCAAAATAAAATAATTATTGAAAAAAGTTAACAAAAATACTATTTTATAAAAAAATTTCTAATTTTTGAAATTGGATATCTTAGATGCTTTAGCCAAAAAAATAAATAATAAATAATAAATAATAAAAAACTCTTCTTAAATGTAATGGTACTTGTTGGTTGTCATATAGGCATTGCCAGGTATAGGCATACCGCATACAAGTATAATTGGGCAATTTCCCTCTTCGTAAGGTTTGCCACTAATTAAGAATGATTCAAGGACTTTATTATTATTATTTTAATTAAAGAGAGATTTTCATTTTTTTTTTTAATAAAAAAGATATAGAAATATCTCTATTTTTAGATTTTCAGTCTCATAATTAAAAACTTATTTTTTTTTAGTTTTTCTTTATCGACGAATCGATTTTGTCAAACCAATATTTCAACTACAAAAACAAAAATAGGAAACTTTAGAAATTGAACTCAGATAGATAAAATTACCTACCTTTGCCAACCAATCCCCCTGCTGGCGTGAGAGATTTTCATTTCACCAACCGTCAGTATTGACCATAACAGACAGACATGAAGCAAAGAAGGAGACGACAAAACTAGAGAGAGAGAGAGAGAGAGGAAAAGAAAAGGGAAAGCTAAAGAAGCTCTGTTGAGTGTTGGGGATCGTGGTGAGAAATGGCGAGTGCTTCGGAGATTGCGACGAAACTGAAACTGAATCCTCATCCAGAAGGCGGCTTCTACGCTGAAACCTTCAGAGACTCTTCTGTTATTCTCTCCAAGTCTATCCTCCCTCCTCAATGTCTGTCTGTCAGTCCTTTTCATTTTCATTTTCTTTCTTTCAATTTTTTTTTTTTTATCTGATCCGAATTTCTCTCTTGTTTTCCTGTTGAATTTCCCATCTAGCCATTGCTTCATATGTTAACAAATTTGCTGGATCCGAAATCCAGGCTTTGATTGATTCCAAATTAGCTCCCTTTACTTTTAGGATTTCTCATCCGCTTTGTCCTCAAACTTAAAAAGAAAATTCCCACTTTGCTCTCCGAGTTTTGAATTAATTCCACTTAATCCCTCTGTTAGTATTTTTGTTCACAACACTATATGGTCTTTCTTCCTTTTGTGAGACTAATTCCACTTTTTTTTTTTCTGCATGTTTTTAATCAAAATTCTAATTAAAGGGCTTGAGTGAGAATAATTCAAGGTTAATAATTCAAGGTTTAGGGGGGGTAAAGTGAGATTTTTTAAAGTTTATTAGGGCAACGTAGAAATGATCTTAAAATTCAAGGGCGTAGGTGAGATTAATCCTTATTTCTAAATAAAAGATGGATTTTATGTTTTTTGTACCATTGATACATGAAAGTGCACGTTGGAATTGAGTTCAAATCGTATGAACAGATGCTTCGATTTAGTTATTGTGTATGCATATGTGTGTGTGTGTGTGTGTGTGTGTGTGTGTGTGTGGTGTGTGTGTACTTAAATTGGTACTTGATTGAGTTTTGTTTCTCCATTACGATTTGGTTTACTAATGTGCTGGTTTAGCTTAATCTGCAGACAAGGTTGAGCGGCCTGTGAGCACTTGCATTTACTTCTTGTTGCCATCCGGGAATGTGTCGCGTCTCCATCGCATTCCATGTGCAGAAACCTGGCATTTTTACTTGGGAGAACCTATAACGGTATCGATCCAAATTCAATCTTCGGTTTATTTCGAGTCTTGTCGGTTTTGAAAACATTCCGATGGATTGCTATCCTAACCAACTAGCACCTTTAGTATCATTTTTACTTGTTTTCAACGAAATTTGGACATTGTAGTCTAGTGTTATGCTTGATGACTTTGATTTTGAGCTAGCTACCTTGCCTCAGTTCAATATCTTTTCTCTTCGCTTTTGACTTTAGAAACCATTTGAAATGTAAAAATGCTAGAGGAGAAACGACTTAGACAGAGCAGTGTCGGGGCTAATTGCTGAACTGAGTGCCATTATAGAAATCTGTACATTTTTCATGAACTTGTGATAACCCCTTTGTCTTTATTTTGTTTAGTGTTAGAAAATATAAAGCTGAATTCAGTATAGTTCTCTCTCTCTCTGGAAGTCTTACGTCCGATCTTCTAACGAAGAGTAACTAGTATCAAATTTGACATAAACCTGTGTGTTCTTTGGCTTTATTGGATACTCGGATACCATGTGAAATGCCGTGACGTTTATGTTTCTATTTTTTTTGTTATTAAAAAAAAGGAGTTTTAACTTAAAGAAACCATGAATACTACCGAAACGTTTAGGAGATAGTCTTTTGAACTTATCTCTCACAGCATCTCATTCTATATCTATTATATGGTTTTCCTTACTTTACACACTCGTAATTTGCTTTCAGGTAGTGGAGTTGAATGAAGAAGATGGTAAGTTCAAACTAACCCGCCTTGGATCAGATTTGATTGGAGATGATCAGCAACCTCAGTACACAGTGCCTCCAAATGTATGGTTTGGTGCATTTCCGACCAATGACCTAAGCGTTTCTGCTGATGGGACGCTGCTCAAAGCTCCTCCAAGGGATGGCGAGGGGCACTACTCTCTTGTGGGATGTACCTGTGCTCCTGCCTTTCAGTTTGAGGACTTCGAGCTCGCAAAGCGCTCTGAGCTTGTTTCTCGTTTTCCCGATAGTGAGCCTCTCATATCTTTTCTTACCTTGCCTGAATGAGCAGAAACTTGTCTGTATGAAATCACAAGTTAACAAACGATTTGTAATGTTCGGTTTTGCTATGTTTTTCATGCTATGGTCCTTTGGGAAATCGGGTTACTTAGGTTGAGTTTGTCAGTCAATCAGGTTTCCAGGATTCAATCTTTTGCTGGATTGAAATTCTAGAAACACACTTTTACTTCCCCCGGATTTTCCATTCTCGAGTCTCTATATTCTGGTTCAAACCCCTTTTTGCTACAGTGTTTTACGTCACAATAATATATATATATATATATATATATCAAACTAAAACGTTCTGAGTTCAATAGAATGACATTCATGGTTAATATATTTTTTTTCTCCTTTTGTTTTATTATGGAACCACAAATATATATATATATATATATATATATACACATATCAAACTAAAACGTTCTGAGTTCAATAGAATGGCATTCATGGTTAATATTTTTTTTCTCTTTTTGTTTTATTGTTGAACATACAAATGAACAAAATCTGAATCGACCATTCAAAATCAGACATACTGTTCCACAGAGAAGCAATTCTTGGATATATAGGCAGAATTATGCCTAATCACATGTAAGACCACCCAACTCACCCCAAAAAAAAAAAAAAAAAAGGGACAAAAATAGACCCAACGATATTAGTGGCATGTGTGAAACAAAACATTCACATGCAAAAGAGGGGGAAAAAAATCCTAATCATTTCCTCCAACTACTAGTGACCCAAAATTTGACATCTCTTTTCCCTGACCTCTGCAAATTGAGTCCTTGAAAGTGGAAACTTTACACGGCTTTTTCTCTTAGTTCTCTTTCGAGATCAAGAAAAATCAATCAAGATCAAGAAAATCCATTCTCTTTCTCATGGACCTCTTTATTTCTTCAGCATGCTCTTCTGCTTTCTGAACCTGGAAGAAGGGGGGAAAAATATTGCACTTAAACAACTAACATTTTAAACTTGCTATATAAGCGTTAATGGCGTCGCAGAAGTGCTCTTTTACCCTTCTTATCTCTGGTTCAGATACCCGAGTCATTCGTTGAGGAAGCGTTGCCATGTTCAAGTCCTGTAAAAATGGCGGAAAAGGTTTCGATAACAATGGAGGCCTGGTCTGAACTTTTTAATTCAGAAAAACGAGTATCAAAGTTCGACAAGATAAAAGAGAGTGTGTTTACCAGTTCACCGATTACTGCAACATGCTCTCCGCGAATCAAGTATAGACCTAATGGGATGTCGCAGTAAAGATCGCCAACAATAACTCGTTTACACGTAGCTTGAAGAACCACGTTAGCTATGCATGAAGAGGAAAAAGAAGAGAAAAACTCAGTAAATAAGGTAAGAAAAGGAAAGACAAAAAATAGCAAGGAAATGAGAAAGAAAAATGTTATATGGAATGAAATCAGTACCAAAGTCATCAAAAGATCGTAGGAAACCCAAGAGCGTTGTTCCATCTTCCAACAAGACAAGGAGTTTCTCTGGAAAAAAATAATAATAATAATAATAATAATTAGAATTGATCAAGTAACTATCTAAGATTCACCAGTTCAAAGACAATTCTTTTAACATTTAACCTTCAATAATATGTTTTTTTGTATTTATTTTCAAGAAATGAAAAAGGGAAAAAAAGAAAAAGAAAAAGAAAAAAAAAAAGACATTCTATTTATCTAATACCACGACTTAACAGTATAACAGGAAGGAAAAAACAAAAAGAGACGCGTCCGAGTTTTCTACGTTGTAATCAACCAAATAATCATCTAGATTTGCATGGGTTTCAAGAAAATAACTAGAGAGAGAGAGAGAGAGTACTGTCAAGATAGGTTGCAAGCGAAGTGGAAAGGAGAGTGTTTTTCGAGGCAGCCCGTGACATGATTGCTAAACAAAATGTTCTGGTATTTGAGAAGTTTGTAAAATCAACCAAAAAAAGTACTTAAAATCAGAAAAACCCTGTCCAATTTCAATTGCATTGGCCTCCAAACACAAAAACAGAAACTGGGATTTGGATCTTTTGCATCAATCTCCGGATTTACCTTAAAAAGATTGAATCTTTTAATCTTTTTCTTATTTGTTTTCTCAGTCTCTCTCTCTCTCTAAGGAAGGAAAGAGTAAGGAAGGACTGTGAATGTGATGGGGAGATTCTTTCTGAGGATGACAAATGTGAACCCAAAATTATAAAAAAAGGGTCCCACCTGGCCACCCCTTTGACTTTTGGTAGAAGACCAAAAAAAAAAAAAAAAGTACAGTGTATTTATATGTTTAGGTGGAAAATCTTGATTAGTTATCGTTTGCTTTGTTTTCTTTCAAATGATTTGTACAGTTTGTTGTAATGTACACTTGTTCTTGTCATGGTTTGACCAAAGTTTCTTTTTGACCTTCTGGTTCTTGTTATGGAAAATCTTGATTTTTATGGGCCGAATAGATTTCATTGGTGATTTCAAAGAATGTCATTGTCACGTGCTCACAGAGTTGATTGTTCTTCGTCCCAGTCACGGATGTTCTCAATTATAAGATTCCCCACGAGTTTATTGTCGTCCTTAAAATCACATACAAATATTAATTTGTCTAATTTTTTTTCTTTTTACAAAAATGCATGTAATAGAGATAAAGTATAAAATAACTCATAGAAATATAACATAGTTCTGAATCATAAGATCATGTTATAATTATATTAAATTGAAAATATATATTATAATTTACATAGATGTGTTCTGCCAATAACCAGACCTTAAGTTTTGAATTTTTGTACGAGTACAAACATGAACATATATAATAGAATGAAACACGTTTGGATTTAGATAATTATGGATTCAACCTGCAGAACACGACATGACGGATTGAAATTTCAAACAGTCTATAGAATAATGTAACTTCATCACAAGCATTATGCACTATAAATAGCTTTATTTATTACAAAAGTTGATTCTAGACAGATATTAGACGGTATTATTATCTGCATTTAGATGTCACGAGCTCAAACATTTTGAATACAATTTAATATATATTTTTGCAATATAAATATGAAATACTGTCGTTGCAAAGCAAGAGAAACAACCGCATTTTCACCTCACAATATTGAAATTTCTTCATCATATTCAGCACATAAGTTTTCTTGGCACTCTATCTGTGCTTAAACGCTGCAAAAACAATTCTAGTGATCGATGCATCTCCAATGATTAGCTCCAAATGTATCTAAGATTTCAACTTCAAAACGAAGATTTACCTGTACATATTATTGGAAGGCAAATTAGATAAATTCGAGTTTTTAAACATTATTTATATAAATAGTCGACTTTTTATTTAACAGAATGACCGTTAATCAGTAATTGACTACAATCAATTGGACTAACTTAACCATAGTCAATTACTATAAAATACAAATAAGTATTACTAAATCACTGATTAATTATAATCAATCGTAATTGACCGGATTGACTGATTGACATTTTTTGAAAAATGGTCATTACAAAACTTTGGTATTTATTAAAAAACTTATAAAAAAAGGCCTACCACAAATCCCTAAATGGAAATTCTTAGATCAGTAAGAATTGATGTGATTGGATTTATTCTTGTTCCCTTTACTAAAATTTGTTTTGGATGTAATTAATCTTTACCTTGTATTCTCCAAAAGTTTGCTGATGTGAAGTCCATTTATATCTCCAAGACAATATCTACAATCAACGGATAGGATTTGATCAAACTTTCTTGAAATCACCTCAGAGAAAGCAAAGAAAATTGGATAGGAAATTAGTAATATAGATAATTTTTGCGGTAGAGTAGTAAGATACAGTTTTTGATTGTTATATCCCGTCAGAATTATATCATATTAAAAAAATAAAAAAAATTAACGAAATTTTTAAACATAAAATGCTTAAAAACTATAGTTTAGAAATCTCCGTCTATATAATGTGGATGTATAAGATACTTGACTACTCAATCAAGTTTATAAGAGCTTACATTCGGAATCAGTTCTGACCCATTTACTTCCTTTGTCTGCCTTATTCTCAGTTATGTCATCCTCATTGGAGCTAAGCATATTTCCATTCTCTAAGTACTTCTTTGCAGACAATGATGGACTTGAACTTTGGGGATATATCTTCTTGTGAAGAATTGCTCTGAGCATCTATAATAAGCATTAAACAAGTCAAGCAAAATATATTTATATATATATATATACATCATATATATATAATAATCATATATATGTATATATCAGTCTTAATCATCTTCAAACTTGTGCTCAGTTACCTTTTCCATTCTTGATTCTTGAATTGGAGATTTTGGACTGGGACCAGATGGAAACCCACTTCTACAAAGAAATATCTTCTTGACAAGAAAGGAGAATGATTTCTTGCCAACTGCGTTTTTCGCGCTGTCGATAGAAACATCTTTCCCTCTACTCATAACCAGGCTCATGCCGTGCTGCAGAGAATCACTTCTGTTACCAGACTCGTCGCAACATGCGCGTCGTCGCTTGTAAATCTTTCGGATTATTCTTAATTGCTGTGTAGTTGAACTTGTTCCGCACCTATGGCTGAAAAGAAGTCGTGATCGTATTGTTCATGTAAAAGTGAGTTCACCTCGTCCTGCAGATTTTCATCAGGAACAAGATCTTGTACATGGTCTTCGGAGGAAGATGGCAAATTGCCGTCAACATTGGTCTTTTGTAAATCTTCTTTCAAGTCATTCTTTCCGAATGTCCCTATTGTCAGCAATCCATGAAGCCAGTCATTCACTTCCTCTGTGCCTGGTTCCTCCACCGCCGCCTCTATAACGAGAACAACAAAGATCATTGTCTATTCATCCACACAAAGTTGACAAAAATACAAGATATGTTGTCCCGGATTTCTTATCTCATTATTGACTGTTTCCCTAATAATGTTATGTCATATAATCTGAATTTAAATATTTAGTCATGTGAAAAAATCTAAATACTAAAAATTCTTGAACAAAAATGAGTTGTCAAAACAACATTGAGGGAACAACTATTGAGAGAGGAAAATGAGATTGTAAATCTGAACTCTTTCCCATATATGCTTCTGCTAAAACTTATCTTCAAATTTTCAAAATTGCATATTTTGATTAATGTAAGAATGGCATTCAGGCTA
The DNA here is from genome assembly GCA_025413025.1 of Ficus hispida. Taxonomy (NCBI): domain Eukaryota; kingdom Viridiplantae; phylum Streptophyta; class Magnoliopsida; order Rosales; family Moraceae; genus Ficus; species Ficus hispida. Next base: position 6,090,513 of record CM046369.1, on the reverse strand, counting down.
TATAAAATACCCATCTTCCAAATTTTGATTCAATGTAAAATGAAGAGCAGAATCTCAATATGTACACACATATATATATATATATATACATGCACATATATAAAACTATTTCACATGGTTGTAAGAATATCTTGTATATGGCCAATTTGACATACACAACTCAACAAAGTAAACCAAAAAATGTATTAAGAAAAACATTTCAGGAGTTCATATATATATATATATATATATATGTATGTATGTATGTATGTATGTATGCTTACGGATAACTGGTTTTGAGTTTGGTTTCTGGCTGTTCTCGACATGTCTGCCATGTTTGAGCTTGCTTTGCATCCAACCAAATAGCTGCAAATCAAAGAAGAGAAGTGTCTAATCTCTTCGAGTATAAAAAGAAAAGAATAAAAATAACACAAACAAAACTAACTGATATAGCTAGTCAAGATCGAGTGTATACCTTCATTTTCAGTGTGATCTTATTAAGCAGAACTAGTAGTTGTTGTTGAATAAAACTAGCTAGCTCCTAAAACGGCTAGAAAATTAGAAAGCTTTTATTATGGTGGGCCTCTGAGAAATCGTGTCCATACAAAAAAAAAAAAAAACCTCATAAGCCAGCGAGGACTGAGCTGCGAAATATAATATAATATATATATATATATATATTTATATGCTTAAATAGACTAGTAGAGTAGTAATGTTTTAGATGAGCAAAATTTCTAAAGCCAGCAGGCTGGTTATATTGCCTTATGGCACAAGTTTCCACAAAAGTTTTGTCTCTTCTCTTCCCTCTCTCATCTGTTTCTTTTTTCCTTTTTTTTTTTTTAATCATCACTCTTTTGTTTTTTTCCACTAGAATTATATGAAAAAAAGAAACAATTTAATACAAATAAATTTTCCTTAATACCAACGTGGTTTCTAAATCTAAAGGACTTAACTCTGTTAGAATAAAAAATTACTGTTGATTCATTTTCTATCCGTTTAAAATTTTTTAGATGGATTAATAAGTTTACATTGATATCAGAAAATTTGAGTTTAAATTCTTACATTTACACTCTTTATTTTCTTTAATATCATCACATGTTTGAGTTTTAATATATTTTGAGTTTTTTTTTTTAACTATTTGTATTGGATTTATAATCAATATTTATCTGTCCAATATATGGTCTGCATGTGAGTCGCCAGTGGTTTGATTGATGTATTGTAGTGCAGTGAAGAACGCTTAAGACTACTTTCAATCTACAAGCTCAATGCTAATTATGACTTACGACTCGTCTAAAAGATATTTAGGGTTTGATGCCTCTCTTTTTTTTTTTTTCCAACAAAAAAAAATAATTTGCTAGCCAAAAAAAAAAGTAAAGAAAAAGAAGAGAAAAGAGAAAAGAGGGTACTAGGAAATGGCTTTTAGAATAGTTGGAACCTGTTAACTTCCAACCAAGTTCTTCAAAGTATCTTTTTTTTAACCTTGTGGGGGGGGGGGGTGTGTGTGTGTGTATTGGTTGAATAACCTTTGCATATTGACACTTGACAGGTTAATAAGCCCAAAGATGCAGACAAGGTTTTAAAAAAAAAAAAAATTAGGGCACTGAATTAAATGTACAAAAGTTTATTTAAAAAATAACTTTGTGTATAGATAAAAAAAGATAGCCCATATACACTTCGTGTGGGCATGTCCCTTACTAACCAAACCAACGCACACCAACTCAATCTCATACAATGTCCCCCACATCTACACAAACTTGATTATTGATAGTATAGCTTGCGATTAGAAACACCGATTTAAAATGAATATTTAGGTTAAAATTATTGATTTTTTAAAAACTAATTATAATTTTATTGATTTTTAAGAAATAAAAATAAAAATTAAGATGAAAAACTTATCTCTAGACTTGAGAACCAAACAGATACTTAGGTTCTAGCAAACCCCAAAACTGACTAAAACTCAATTAATATGAAGTACTAATACACCGACATATTGTGTTACTAATTTTGGATTTTTCAAGTAGTCCTACAAAAGTAATTAAGATACTAATTTAAAGCAATTATATTAGGGTATTAATAATTCCTGTGGAAATATCTTGTTATTTGACAATCTGATCATGACACACAGTTGACCATGCAAATCCCTCAAAATGAGGTCAGCACGCGAATAGATTATGAAGATCTAACACTCGCTTATTGCATGCAGATAAACCCAAAAATAAATAAATAAATAAATCAAAAGAAAAAGAAAGCAAACCCTTGGAGACTTCAAAAAATTTTCAAGCTTTTGCCAACATAGTTTCTGTCCCATTTGTCCAAGATGCAAGGATTTCTGTGTGTGTATGTATATGCCAAGGATGTAGTCCCTTAAAGGAACCAGGGTCCGTAAGTCACATATGATAGTAAAGTTAATTATTTTTTATAATAATACTTTAGAAATAATATTAAAAAAAAGCTAAAGAGTAAATAAAAACAACATATTTAATATATGCCATATATCTTTTAGTTTTTACGTTACAGATAAACATATAAGCGACTACTCCTTCGAAAGGACTACAATATATGGCCTTCATATATATATAACTTCTACTCCTAAAAGGACTACACTGTATGGTCTTCATATATATATATATATATATATATATAACGACCACTCCTTTTAAAGGACTACAATGTACGGTCTTCATATATATATATATAGCTTGTTTACAGCTTCCTTCATCGCATATAACATAACATAAAATAAAATAAAATATTCAGAGTAATCCCGATTTGAAAAGATATAACAATATTTAGATAACTTAATAATTTGATGTTAGGTTTGAAATGACAAGAATTATGTAAAATATATGTATTATGTAAAATATATATATCATGTTACACTTTTCATAATTTTATGAGATGGTCCATTTAGAAAACATCGTAGACGAAATCTATATTATGTTTATATATATATTATTATATATATACACTTCCATATACTTACCCCCAATAAGAAGCCCATGATATTCATTTATCGCAAGCGAAATTATATAACTCTAACTTTGTCAAGAAGCGACAATATTTAGTCCAACTGTCACCGATTCCCTCAAATCTGTGGCTTGGTCTCTACTCTCTCTGGCTTCATGGGGTTCCATACCAACCATGCATTCACGTGAACTTGTCCATTCCACATGGGGCGTCCCAAATCCAATTTTGTAGTAGAAATTAAACTCCATTTGCCTGAGCTGCAGGGCTGCAGAGGGATATGAAAGGCGTGCACCACGTGTCGGTCACGCTGTTGCGATCACCGTTCATCGGTCTGTCTCCGACCAACATCTGTCTCCAAGAGAATGTGCATGTCATTTTTCTATCACAAAGAGAAAAAAGAAAAAAAGTACAATGAAATCATTCGCATCTATGCTTGTTAAAATTTTGAAAACTCTTCCTTTATTTCTTCAAGAAATTGTGTGTGTGTATATATATATGTATGTATATTTACCCTCTTAAAAGTTGAAGAGAATTTTTTAATATCCATGTGAGATTTCTTCACATGACTAAATTATTTTTTTTTATTATCAAAAAGTATTTATATATAATCATATATTACTTTATGACGATCAATTTGCACTAGTTTGCACTACTTTCAACAAAATCAAGACAATAATGGTACATAGTTTTGCCCATCAAAATGCTGTTTGATATATTTATGGGAATTTCTGGTTAAAAATGTTAAACAAACTAAATTATTCAAATCCTGCAGTATATAAGACTTAGAATTTTAGTGGTCCACAAACGATTTATGATCATATATATTGGACATTAAATCTCTTTCAAACAGCAGAGACCAGGTTTTATCAGAATCCGTACGGTCAGTTTTTCCATTGTTTGTTTTCGATCTACAAGTGCAAATATATATGCATATATATATATATATATATATCACTTCTATTCTTTAGATGATGGCCAATAAAATAAAATGTCATTTCTATCTTGTCGTCTGGTGTTTTTTTGCCCCGTCATTAGTAATATATATATATATATATATTATATAGGAGTTCTCCAAGTGAATTCCTCGATGTAAGTTAAAGGCGGTGGAAGAGGGTCTCCATGTACAGGAACATCCTCCAACCAAGAAATAATGTAATTGTATAAAAGAAAATACCAAAAAAAACCCTATCGTTTAGCTTAAATACAACCTTTTCTCATCTAAATATAATTCCCCAAAACAAATGTCCAAAGCGTTCCCTTTCTTTGTAAAATTAATCATAAAAAAAAAAAACGAAAACCTTGAAGCAAGTTATTTAATTTTTTAAAATATCGAAATTACCCTTCTCAACCTATATTATTAAACACGATTTCAAACATTAGTTAAACTCAAATATTGAATAAATAAATCTTAAAACTAAAAAAACTCTATAAAAAATATTGAAATACTTGTTTCATTGAAATATTTGTTTGATCATCTTAAATTTTTTACAACTTAACTCTAGGAAAAAAAAAAAAAAAGAAATTACCATTTCAAGAGGCATTTGTGATGACATCATCATCATTATTATTATTTTTAAAACTCTACGATCTTTTTATGGAGTTATATGTAAATTTACTATTATATATATATATATATATGTTATGATTGTGACCACATTTTGTGACTTATTTAATGAGCACGTGGATGTTTTAGCCTTTAGGCTTATTACATAAGAAGTGATAAAAGTGATAATATATTTAGGCCAAATACAAGGGATATTTTGGGTATTTTCCCTATACATTAACGCCCATGAAGCATAACCCATGAGACTTTGTATTCCATTTATGGAAATAGACTTGCCTAAAATGGAAATTATCTCACAAAGTTCAAAATTGCGCAAAACAAGAGGCCACTTGGGTAATGGCAAGCTTTACGATTGACAGCTTCAATTCCAGAGGAGGAGTCTTGTGCCAATCAGTTGAGAATCTGTGCTTATCAATCAATCAATCAAACTTTGGTATTATAAACTACTTTATTCCTCATTCCAAGTCATTAAATTATGCAACATTAACTTCCTTCTAAGTTTCTACCTTTGAAATTCACCCCCAAAAAAAAAAAAAAAAAGTTTCTACCTTTGAATACGATATTGTTGTAAAAAAACGACAGTAACAAGTCCTTTAAAACGACATTTTTAGCTTCGAGAAAACGACAGTATATCAGGAAAACGACATAATTTTGAAAGATGACAGGAAATGTAAAAAAAAAAAACTAACAAATATCAAGTGGATTTTTTTCATCCATACCCCCTAAATTTTAGCTCATGTTTAGTGCATTGATTTATATTGTAGAATTTTGATTTGAATTGAATCGTATGTTTGATAAGATATTTAAATTATTGGAATTAAAAAATTAAAGAGAGTTTTTTAATATCCATGTTAGATTTCATCACGTGACTAAATTATTTATTATGTTTATCAACAAGTATTTATATATAGGTTTATATTATTTTATGATGATCAATTTGCACTACTTTCAACAAAACCAAGACAATATTGGTATGCAGTTTTGCCCATCAAATTGCTGTTTGATATATTTATGGGAATTTCTGGTTAAAAAGGTTAAACAAAATCCTGCAGTATATAAGATAGAATTTTAGTGGTCCACAATCCTTCAAAAAAAAAAAAAAAAAAAAAAAAGGGAAGTGGTCCACAAACGATTTATGATCATATTTATTGGACATAAAATCTCTTTCGAACAGCATATACCAGATTTATCACAATCCGTACGGTCTATTTTAGAGATGAGTCTTCAAGTGTCTGTTTTCGATCAAATATATATATATATATATATATATCACTTCTATTCTATATATGATGGCCAAGAAAATAAAATATCATTCTATCTTGTCGTCTGGTGTTTTTTCCCCCCTAAATATTAATATTAATATATGTGAATATATATATATATATATATATACATAAGTATATATGCATGGGAGTTCTCCAAGTGAATTCCTCGATGTAAGTTAAAGGCAGTGGAAGAGGGTCTCCATGCACAAGAACACCCTCCAACGAAGAAATAATGTAATTGAATAAAAGAAAATACCAAAAAAAAACCCCATCGTTTAGCTTAAATACAACCTTTTCTCATCTAAATATAATTCCCCAAAACAAATGCCCAAAATATTCTCTTTGCTTGTAAAATCAATCACAAAAAAAAAAAAAAAAAAAATTCCATTGAAGCGATTTAATTTTTTAGAATACCGAACACAATTTCAAACATTAGTTAAACCGAAATATTATCTAAATAAATCTTAAAACTAAAAAAAATTCTCAAAAAAACTGAAACACTTATTTCGTTGAAATATTTATTTGATCATCTTAAATTTTTAATAACTTAAATTTTTTTTATAACTTAATTTTTTTTAAAATAACATTTCAGAAGGTATTTTGTGATATTATTATTATTATTATATAAATTGGGAGTTGACGAATTCGAACTCTACATCATTCCATGGTCATACGTGAATTTACTGTTATATATATGATATGGTTGCAACCATATTTTATATTTTATGAGCACATGGATGTTTTAGCCATTAGGCCTATGCATAATAAGAAGTGATAATATATATAATTATATATATATAGGCAAAATGGAAGGGATATTTTGGGTATTTTTCCTATATATTAAAGTGCATTAAGCATAGCCCATGTGCTTGTATTCCACTTATGAAAATAGACTTGCCTAAAAGGGAAACTATCCCACAAAGTTCAACATTGCGCAATAGTACAATAATTGCCCACTTAGGTAATGGCAAGCTTTTAGCATTGGCAGCTTCAATTCCAGACGACGAGTCTTGTGCCAATCAGTCGAGAATATATCTGTGCTTATCAATCAATCAATTAAACTTTGGTATTGTAAAACTACTTTATTCCTCATTCCAAGTCATTAAAAGTATTCCACATTAACGTCCTTCCAAGTTTCTACCTTTGAATACAATTTATTGTTTTAAACACGACAGTAACAAGTCCTTAAAAACGACATTTTTTTAGCTTCGAGAAAAACGACAGTAGAACAGGAAAACGACATTAAATTTGAAAGACGACAACAAATTTTTTTTTTTTAAATGGCAAATATCAAGTGGATTTTTTTTTTCATCCATACCCTGTACATTTTGAGATCACTCATACTTTGTCATCTTACTTCTTAACTTTGAATTTTACTACACTTTATCTCTTATTTCAGAATTTCAGATAAAAAAAAAACGGAGAAATACAGAATTAGTTTTAGGGTTATTTGTAAAAATGTCATAAATTTGATACCTCTTTATATTTATGCTTACCATAATGATAATTTTATTATTTTATTATATTAAAATTATCAATGGATAAAATTATAAGAAAATACTCAAAACATGGCTCTTTATCTAATTTTTTCTTAGTTTTTTTTTTAACTTATTTTGTTAGAATTTCTGTTGAAACAAAAGAAAAAAAATTAGTATAATTGTGTTATATCATTTTTTTCCGTATATTTTTAATTGAAATTTTGATAGGAAAAAAAAATACTGCGTCACAGAGCAGATCATGGCCCACAAAACTTGGGCCTCCAGTAACTACACACAAATGGGCTCATTAGTAAACTAATCCACGTGTCATGTTGTCCGGGACTTTTTAATCCAAATCTAGTAAGTACACTTGCGCCAAGAATTTTCCTCGGTGGGTCAGAAAAAAATGACTGCCGTTTAACAACCTACGTGTCACGTAACTGAACGAATAAAATCCACCGTATGGACGCGTGTCGAATTTCCACGTGAGCTTGTGTAGACTTCAAAACCTTCTCTAATGGGAAACCAACTCAAACCAAATATACACGATATTTATCCAAAATAATAATAATAATAATAATATATTTTTTTTTTCTATGTTGAATGAGGAAACTGAAATGGAAATGAATGGAATTTCGGGCTCAGAAAGCTTCTACACAGATGTGCACCAACCAGGCCTCATTATAGCAGGCTGTTTCGCCGTTGTGGCTGTCTCACTTTCTCTTTTTCTTATTCTCCAACATCTCAGATCCTACACTAACCCCTCGGTTAGTTTTGTTGCATCCATAATTTGATAAAATTTCCTTAGATGGATATATAAATATACATATATATATATATATATAAATTCAAAAGGATGCGATCAGTATTAGCATGCTCTGAACGTTATCAAGGAATTTGTCAAACGTTGATGGAAATGTTCGTTAAGTACCTAGATGGGTCCTAAGGAGTAACACTTCATTTTAATCTTACTAAATATATTAATCGTAACGAGAAGTGTATCATCCCAATCACATCTCATTTTTAGATGGGGTGTTTTTCACCTTTTGCTTTTAGACCATCGGATTGTATTGTATTCATGGTTTTAAATAGTGATGAATTCATTATTATTATTATTATTTGTCGTTCTCTTCAGGAACAAAAATGGATTGTTGCTGTCGTTTTTATGGTACCCGTGTATGCGACTGAGTCAGTAAGATTCTATCTTTCTGCAAAAAAAAAAAAAAAAAAATTGTTGGTTTTTTTCCCCCCCTTCTTCTTCAGTTTTCCTGTAAAAAAAAAAAATATATATGGCGTTTTATTGATTTGTGTGGATTTGTTCCTCAGATTATATCATTGTGGGATCCGAGGTTGTCTCTTGCGTGTGACATTCTAAGAAACTGCTACGAAGCATTTGCCCTGTATTCTTTTGGAAGCTATTTGGTGGCTTGTCTAGGCAAGTAACTGGAATTTTTTAAGATACATTTTTCTTTTAATTCTTGCTAAAATCTATTTTTTATTTGTCAATTATATTTGCCAGGTGGAGAAAATAGTGTGATAGAACTGCTCGAAAACCAATCGAAAAAACAGCCGAGCAGCAGACCATTGCTAGACGAGGCTGGTGAAAATCGCATCGAACATCCTAAGTCGCTTCGAAACTTCTTCTTTCGACCTTCAGTTATTGGTAAAGATTTGTTGGCAATAGAAAAGTTTGGTCTTGTGCAATACGTAAGTCACTTCTCCATAGAAAAGGTCCCTTTTTTTTTTTTTTTTTTTTTTGAGATTTGTGTTCTAATATCTGTTGGTCAGAACAGATGATTCTGAAGACATTATGTGCCTTCTTGGCATTTTTGTTGGAGATTTTCGGCGTATATGGTGACGGAGAGTTTAAGTGGTATTATGGGTATGTATGCATCTCATACAACTCTTGCGGGTTTTAACGTCCTAATCCTTTACTAACGAGAGCAACAATATAAAAAGAGAAAGGCAAACAAGCCCACATAAGATATATAACGGAGAGTGTAAAGATCGATTTGCATGCTAACTCTGCATCAGAGTGACGTCCTCTTTTAGCTCTTTATTCCCGTTTACGAAATTATAATCCTGTGAAAAATGGACACTCAAACTTGAGTTGCATTTTCTCAGCCTCTTTTAATTCTACGGAGTTGAAATTGAACTTTAAAATCAAGCCCTCATTTTCTTGCAGGTATCCTTACATGGCAGTAGTGCTAAACTTCAGCCAGATGTGGGCATTGTACTGCCTTGTGCAGTTCTACAACGTCACTCACGAGAGACTTCAATGTATAAAGCCACTCGCAAAGTTCGTCAGCTTCAAGGCCATCGTGTTTGCCACTTGGTGGCAAGGTGTAGGCATCGCGCTATTGCATGAAATTGGAGTCATACCCAAAGAGGGGAAATTACAGACCGCGTTACAAGATTTCTTGATCTGCATCGAAGTAATATGTCACTAGAAATTCATGATTACGATTAACGATGAATACCTACAAGACCATGATGCTATTTTAGTCCATTCCTAAAGTCCTAATGATGCAGGTTTTTGTCTAATGGCTTGGCAGATGGCAATGGCAGCTGTTGCCCATATGTTTGTCTTTTCGGCGAAACCTTATCATTACGTCTCAGCCAGTGAGTATGGAAAACTCACTACTGAGAAAATGAAGGGAGAAGTGAAGTTGGAAGAAGGTGACGCCCCAGCGGTGCTTGAGAAACAAGAAACCAAGGTTGAAGCTCCTGGAACAAGTGTCACTGAAAGCGTTCAGGACATTGTTCTTAAAGGCGGTCAGCATGTAAGTTCTTTGCCTTTTGAATACGTTGCATAGTTATTTGGATTGCAGGTTTGTCTCAACGCCATCGTCGGCAGGTTGTCAAGGATGTCATGTTGACCATAAACCAAGCAATATGTCCTGTGGAGAAGGGAGTGACAAAGATCCAGGAAACCTTCCACCGCAAATCAGTTTTCTCAGACAAAGAAATAGACGAGTCAGAGTCAAAAGTCAAGAAACACATCGACGAAAATCTTACTAGTGAAACTCACATTCCTTAGAACTGTAGGTCATTTCGACAGTCAAGATTATACACGTTTGAAGCAAATGTCACTCTGAGAGGGGGAAAAAAAGGGCAGATATGACAAAGCCCCAACTTTTCATCAAGCATCTCCTATACACCGTAGAGACAATTTATCATAACAATAAAAGATTTCGAGACCTAAGTCTCTACTGTCCATCACCGTTGGCACAGCACAAGGTTATACAACAATCAAGGCAGCCGAAAATTGCTAGCCCTGTGCAGATTTGGGTCAGTACAATTGCGCATTTGTCATTCATATGGGAACAACACTGGATGCAGCACATACAGCAGCAGTGCCCAAAAATTCTGCCACAACAATTCGAAGCCGCCCTCACGAAAATTTCAGCAGCTTCCGGCAGTCTTGGTTCTTCACATCCTGGAGGAATGTTATCGGCAGTGGCAGTCAAGTTGCCAAAGCCGACACACAGGCTCTGTAGCGGTGTCACTTTCTGGCTTAAAGATTCAGCCGTCTTCTGCGCTCGGCTGTCCTTTGATACCTGTTGTTTTATTTTCGGGACGATTCATCAGAAAAGGCAGTTTTATGGCGATAACAAAAACGAGACTACAGGTTCCTGTTTCTCTCTATAGCTAATCCTTCTATACTCAAAATTCAACAATGAACGATTATAGCAGCACAGCACATTTAGATCTTATTACGAACATGAATACCTCTTGTAGCCCATCTAGTAGTTTTTTTCCTGCCGTCTCAAGTACAGTCATTTGTGTATACTCGCAGACCACCCCGGTCTGTATGCTCAGACTTGCAGTCTGCCAAAAAAAAAAATGCATCTTGTTACCAAGGCATTTAGGATATCGAAGTTATTTAGAGAAAATAATGAACCTCCCAATCATAAAATACCCAGATTTTTACACTTAAGAATTTCATATTTAAAAACTACTGAAGAAATTTTTTCCACAAGCTTTTGTAGACTTTCTAGTTTGTTTACTAATAGAATCAAGCAACGAACCTTGTCTTCAAGCTGTTTATTCTCTGAAAACCATGCCCGAGCAGTTAGTTGCTCGATCTGTTCTTTTGCAAGTACCTGTGATGGAAAGAGAAAATGATGATACTAATGAAAAATGGCAAAACTCGAAATTATAATTTGATTAAGCTCGTTACATTTTGCCTTACCTTGTCGAGTGGTATGTCCTTTGCATTATGTATTTTCAAGTCTATTAAGAAGTTATTTGAATCGGCTAAGACACCTTTAGCTTTGAAAGAGTCCGGGAAACTTCCCCGGTATCTGCCAGATACAATCAATGGACCGTCGGACGAAAGGTCCGGAACGTGGGACGGGAATACCTGCCAGAGAAATTGCAGGCAAAATAAACCAGCAGGACAGACGACATAGAATAAGTAAGAAGATTGTAGTTTAACAACGAAGTCATAAATTACGTGCCATCTTAACAAATTTAAAGGCAAAACACAACAAGCGTACCTCGAGATCATCAAGATTATCGAATGAGTCGAATGTTATATTCGAAAGAATCACAGATGAAGCTTTCGTAAGTAATTTCTCCAATCGAGCTTCCACCAGATCTGTCCCATTGGGAAAGGAATCAGAAGCGTGACAAATTCCAGACAGAAAAGCAACTGTTACTCTCATCCTAACTTTACTGGACATCTATCACACGTATCATAAATGAAACACAAACTTCATAAACATCATGTTAAGTTTTGCAACATGAGTATAGAGAGAAGATTCTTGTCCAAAAAGAGAAGTTGAAACCGACCTACGTCATAGGCGGAATCGTAATGGCCCCCGCTAATCATAGCAAGCATCCGCAAGAAATAGTGATTGCAGAATGTACCTACCACAAATACAAATGACGAGTTAACCACGGTCCCAAAACCTATATATGCGGGAAAAACAAAGATGTCTACCTAACTAATCCCACCAATAAGTGTGATTCAAAATAGAACGAGTAAGATTATAAAATCATCAGAAATAAGGAATAGATGTTTTGAAGATCTAATCAGTTTTGAGCTATTCCAGGAAAATGCCTCTTGATAATTACCTATTCCAAAGGTGAATATTCGCAGACGTTTTGATTCCTTGTCTTTTAGATGGTTTCTCATCAAATCACATATTTGTCTCTCATCTTCAACAGCTCCATCAGTAATAAGGAAAAGTATAGGAGTTGAACCCCGAGCATTAGATAGCATCTCTATTGCCTACATCAAAGAAACAAGAAGCAAAAAAAATGAATCCGAGGTAACATCGTACGGCATTGGATACCCAAAAAAAAAAAAAAAAAATGTTGCAAAGAAACAAATAGTAATGAGTAAAGACCTGGTTCAGTGGAAGCAAAATATTTGTTCCTCCACCAGCCACAAAATTCGTGCTCATCCATTCATTGGCCCTTTCAACTGCCTCCTTGGTAGCTAATTCCATCGATGTCGAGAACAGATAAGTCTCTCCGTTAAAAGCTATAATGCTAAATGAATCGTCTGGATCAAGTTTAGAGAGAGCTGCAGATAGTACATTCCTAGTGTTATCAAGTGGCTTCCCCCGCATGCTTCCGCTTATATCAACAACAAATACTATATCCTTTCTGAAGACCTATAAAATCAATGAAAAAGGAGGATGTATACGAAGACTTAAAAAAGAATCACAGAAATTTCGAAGACAGCCAGAGGATAATGAAATATATAACCAACCTTCCTATTCTGTTCACTTCCTGGATATAGATAGACACAAAACAACTCTCTTTGATCGAATGCAAGCACTGGTGGAGATTGTAAGAAAACAGCGCCATGCATGCTACTTGAAGTGACCTAAAACACAAAAGAATGCCAAAAAAATCTCGTTTGTAATCTGAACTTGGAAGGTAACTTCAGAGAATATACACGCATTGAACTTCAAGTCATTTTACGTTCCTCGATCCATATCTGGATTAGTTTTAGCTATACAAAATACATATGTCGGCATACACGGATATAAGTCTTACCCCGTATGAGAAGCTAAAGTCTGTAGTTGACCAAGAAAAGATTTCAGATTCGTAAAAGAAGCCCAATTTTCCTGCCTGGCGCCTCACTTCCTTAAAGTCGGAGGAAAAATGACCAAAGCACTTTATAAGATAAACAACTACTTGTTAGAACAAAAGAAAATGAAAATGAAATCAAGAATGCACCTTCAAAGGATGACTGGCTGTCTTGCATAACACTTCAGTTCCAGTACCGGCATTCACGTTCAACTGGATCTTCTCTTTCTTTGATAATTTTTTTACAACAGGAGTGACATATTCAGGAAAAGTAAAAGGTATATCCAAATAGTACTGGCCGTCCCTGTACAGTAATTTCTGAGACCAACTAATTTTTACAGAGAGAATGGAACCCCCACCAACCTTTAAAGAACAAAAACAAGAAATTCCAGTGAAAATTCAAACGTAAATGCAATTTAAGAAGCAAACAAGTCGACCCTCGAAATACTTTGATATTATTATCAAAGTACAACTAGTTACCTCTGGTACTGTCAAGGTAAATATATGGGATGTCAAAAAACCTCCATTTGTTGGGGATTCCTTTTCTATATCCTTATTGTCTTCCATTTTTACGAGTTGGGTGCGATAAGATTTTTGAGAAATGTCAACCTCAACACCTCGAATTGAACCCTGTTAGCCAAATAATATAAACACACTGAGAAAAGGAAAAAGAAAAATGAATCATTTCTAGTTCTAACAATAAACAAAGATACAATCAACAGAGAATACTTGTTTGGCATATCATTTTGGATACGAAATATTCATTTCATTTCAAGTCCAAATCCACTTTTTCACTTTTTCAAAATCTATACCGCACTCATTTTTTCTTTTCCGAACGCCCATTCCTTTTAGATTCTCATTTCGGAATGATCTTCTTTTCCTTCCAAGACGGTTTGCCGGTCGGGCGCTCAATGGACAACCAGCAAACAGTAAACTGAACTTGTTATAGATTTCCATTTCAGAAAATAAACACATAAATTCATTTTTTAAAAGTAGTCTTTAGTCATTCATCAAAATTTCTATAAACCAATCAATTATTCAGCAGAATAAAAATTAACAAAAAACAGTCAGCTGAAGCTCAGTAGTTTCAAAGTAAACTATGAGAAACAATCTACAGCCGCAAAGTCGAAAACTTTCTAATTTCATTCATATAAATCGGCTTCTCCTACACAATGATTCTAATCTGAGACACACGGTCCCACAATTCGCCAACGCCAATAATAAAATAAATCAATAAATAAATAAAATCGCAAGCAAAACTCAACGACCCAAAACAAAATTCCCCAAAAAAAAAAATAATAATAATAATATTAATCGGACTTTTTTTTTTTTTTTTTTTCAATTTGATTGAAACTTCGAACCTGTTCGCCCATAGGAACGGCAATACGGCAAGCGCAGCTCTTGCTTCCCATGACGCAATGGACTCTCCACGATCCGCTAACCCTAACGAACGCCGTGTCCAGATGACAGTCGGCCTCGAGCTCGACGCCGTGCATCTGGAGCGGAATCAGTGCCTGGTCGCACCTGCCGTGCACGTAAGGCTGGTAGCTCGGGATGTCGGGGTTGTCGACGATCGCCGGGTCGTATATCACGGCGTAAACCATCGGCGCCGTCGGGAGGAGGCTCCGCGACGGCGACCTCTCCATCAGCTCCGGCGATGGCCGGTGAGGAGCCGCCGCCTGGTCCTTCCCGAAGTACAGCCGCTTCGAGAGCCTCAGGCCGTCCTCGACGGCCTTCGCGAAGTCGTCCGCCATTTTCGCCGATTCGCAATGGAATTCTTGACCCGGAAAAAAAAAAAAAAAAGTAATCAAACAAAAGAAATGAAAAAAGATGGAACTTTTTTGGTTCTTTTGCTTTTTCTTGTGAACGAATATTATTGTTAGTAGGGAATCGTAGAAATGCGTTTCTTCTGATACAAGGTTTTGTTTGGATTGATCAGTGATGTTTGATCTCTAGTTTCGATGCCTACGAGTTTCGTGTGTTGGATTGGCAAAAAGGCCAAAATAGGCACCAACGGTCAAATACCACGTCAGATACCTAATATTTTTATTTTTTTTTTTCTTTTGGTGAAATAAACTTACCTATTAGGGCATTGGATTAGTGTATTAGAGGGCAATTAACTACCTCAATAGCCTTTTAAACTGTATTTATTATTAACTGGGCAAAGTTTTTTTTTTTTTTTTTTTGAATGGGCATGTGAGAGTTCTAAATCTACAACTTATAATAAAATCGAATATGAAACTACTATTAAATTATATAAGTATCTTAATTCTCAAATTGTTTATCAAAACTTTTTCTTTTTTTTTTTTTACACCAAATAGCAGCACAAGTCCCCAAAAAAAATAGCGCAATAAATAATATTGCATTTGGAAGACGCAATCATTCTAAAATATATTTCAATAAATTGTATATCTCATTATAATGAAAATATGTTTAAACAGTAAACCCACTTATTATACTATTCATTTATTCCTTTTTTTTCTACTTTAATTAATCACTCTTTCTCCAATATATAATAGAAGATTATTCAAATCTAAAAAATTCAAATATACATTCTATTTGACTACAACATTAAAAGGGACATTCAAACCAATCATAAACTTTAAAACAATTTCTCAAAAAATTTATTTTTTTAATGTAAGTTTTAATTTTATTAGTTTTTTTTAATGAATAAAGGATTTGAATATCGTCTCATTATTTTTAGATTTTCAGTTTCACAGGTAGAAATTCATTTATATATGACATGAAGACAAATTATATATATATATATATATTTAATACATATGCTATTCTTAAATGCAAAAATGCAATACTACTCTCTTTTTATTGCTAAAGCGACACCGTACCGTCTTTGGCGACAAAAGCCAGTGTAGCACATGTGGAACGACTTGTATGGGTCCTTTTTTATTTTTATTTATTTATTTTTCTTTTTTTGAATAGAGGAGGAGGCTGGGGGAGTGGCGTTGTTACTCCAAAAAATGGCGGAGGGGGGACATTGGGACTTTAAATGGCCTCACGAAAATCACAATAATTGAACCGACCATAATTGTGACGGTGAGTTTTAATTTTTTATTTAATAATGTCATATTGGCCTATTTATGTGTAAAGACTTGAATGTGGCTCAATCTCTCTAGTTGTTCAAATAATGCATCTTCCATGATATGTTTATGTCACAGTCAAAGTGCCAAACCAAATTATAATAAAAATTTTCTCTTTTATTTTTTATTTTTTAAATATGAATATGTACCACAGATTGGATGTATTTGATCATATTAAAAAAAAATATTTCACCAAAAAGTTAAAAACTCCCAAAATGAAAGAAGCAAATATTAAAAAAGAAAAATATTGATGTTTTCGCGAAAATTTGCATGATGTTTGATCATTTAATACTACACTTCTCATTGAAATTGATATTTCTATATATATATAAAAAAAAAAGCCAATATTTAGGGAAATCTCCATAGAAATTTTGTGGATAAACTATGAAAAAGATATTGTATCGTTGTTTCTATATTGATACCACTCAAATAATAACATTATTTTGACTCTTTTTTTTTTTTTTGTCATATTCACGTAATAAGAACACATAATTTATAGGAGGTATTTGGTGTTTAAATTTAAGTTAAGATTTTTAAGTTTTAATAGTAAATTTTATTGATTTTTTCAGAAAAAATAAAAAAAAATTTAAAAAAAAGATAAAAATTAAATTAAAAAAATTTGAGTTTAAACTTTAACCCCAAACTAACCCATAAAACAAATCCATCACAAAAACTTTGAAGAAAAAATTTTTAATAAATTTATAAATAAATTTTATTAAATTATAATTTTAGATAATTATTGACTAAAGAAATAATGATATTTATAATAATAATATTTTGATCTTATCGATGAAGGAAAGTTCCTATATGATCTGTATCTCTTTTTATAATTCAACTTTATCTTGATTCCCCCACCTCCAAGGACGGTTAACTTCCTAACTGAGAAAAGGGACCCACGTGATATGATACGATCCCAATCTTTTATTGTTTTTGAGTATCTATCACTTGGCAAGGGACATCGTGAGTGCCTCAATATTTTTCTTTTTTAATATATTTAAAAAATAAAAAATAAAAGTGAAAATTTTTATTATAATTTAGTTTAGCACTTTGACTGTGACATAAACATATCATGGAAGATGCATTATTTGAACAACGAGCAAGAAACACGTATTAGTATTCAAAAAAACAAAAAAACAAAAAAAAAAAAAAACACGTATTAGTAGATGTCTACTACTTTTTCTTTCTCCACCGAGTAAAAAATCATATAAACAACAATTGTCCACAAATAATATTACTACAGAAATCCACATTTGTATGATTTTTTTTTTCCTTTTTTGTTTACACGTTGTCCCTTAAATTTATCATATAATTCTAAATCATAATCTGAACTTTTTATGTGAGCAATTTATATTCTAAACTTCAAAATTTGTAACAATATACCTTGTATTGATAACAATGTTATTTTAATTAAAAAAATTGATATGTAACTTCCATATAATCATTGTTATTTATTTTAATCTAAATTTTTATACTTTTTAACTAATATAAGTTATGTGTCAATTTTATATTAAAAAAAATTAACATTGTTATCGACTGGAGTAGATTGGGGGATGGATTGCTATATATGTTTAAATTCATGATAAAATTGTTAAAGTTGAAAAAATCAAGATATAAATTAAAATTATGTGATAAATTTACGAGACACTGGTGTAATATAGCTATTTTCATAACGATTTGATAACATCACCACATACATTATTTATTATATTAATGTTGAGATTGGACGTCCCCATCGTTCATTGAACAAACTAAACAATACGAATGCCTCCTCCAACATTAAAATATACATTTTCTTCTAAAGAGAACATAGAGAAAGTGCAGGCCAATACAATACAATATATGACCTATTTGCGCATACCTGATTTCTCTCGTCTACAAAGACCTGGAAAAAATAAATAAATAAATAAATGAGGTTGCAACTTAGGATAGGAAAGTTTTGTTTCACTTTTAAATTGTAAAAAGGCGAATATATGAGACACTCTTTAATTTTTCAAGCGGACGAATTTTGAATTAATGCCCATAGATTCATGGGGATTGACCGCTAAGAGGAAGAGAACGAACTTCATATATCCCTTTTTCTAGGCATGGTTCTATAGTCAAAGCAACTTCCTCACTTTCATGTACCCATCAAATTGCAATCCTTTTAGGGGTTCTTTAGGGACCAATTTACTATGTGTAGATTGACTGAACGTAAAAAGCCTGGAATTGACATGCGATCATGTTTTTCATGGGATTTATCTCCCTCAATTGACAGAATGCTCCGCTACTGACACTTGAAAAGGTAGCTTTCAAGGTCTCGTTCGTCGCTTTGGTGAATCTCCTTCTCATAACTTCACTACTTTGAGAACAACAAGAGCAGAATCCGAATCAATAGAATCGGCTACAAATGAGGGAGGGGGAAAGTTGAGGGTTCGCTATGCCCATGATGTGATCATGTTTTCTTGCTACTTATTGATGTTTTGAAAATGCATTAAAGATAATAGCTACTCTATGCGGTGCCCGCAGAGTCGCCCTTTGAAGGAAGGCAAGTCACTTTCCCCCTTTAGTAGGTTGGGTGCTTGAGCGCATTTTTCTCATATCGATCAATGTTTCGACAAAGATATTAGTGAATACCAATTCCAGACTGCATCCCTCATACTTGTAGATGATGTGAACTCTCATGAGAAAGCAATTGAAAAGTCGAAATATTCAATAACGAGTATTGTAGTATTTTCTCTTATAAAAATCTTTTTAAATTTATGATCAAAACGGACATGCATATATAACTAGAATGTAAGGATTGAAAATTTGACATTTTCATTGATATTTTCATGAGAATTTCTGTACTTTGAAAGTATCAATATAGAAACAACGATGCAATATCTTTTCCATAGTTTATCCATAAAATTTCTATGGAGATTTCCCTAAATATTGACTTTATATATATATATATATAGAAATATCAATTTCAATGAGAAGTGTAGTATTAAATGATCAAACATCATGTAAATTTTCGCGAAAATTTTCGCGAAAACATCATGTAAATGATCGGAAAGAAATAATATTCATAACGTATCGGTTATATTATTTTTAATTAATTTTTTAATGTAGTAAAGTTCATGATATTTTAAATTTCACAATCTTCTCTATATAAGGAGATAAATTGAGAGAAATATACATGACATGTTCACAATTATATATAAAAATACTCAAACATTATATTATGGTGAAATATTGTTTAAACTATTAAGGTATTTCAAACATCTACGAACATCCTAGATGCTTCTTTTTATCTTAATATTTTCTTATCATGTATGAAACTATAAATGTAATATGCTATATTAGAGTAATTTTCAATTATTTTACTTAATTGATGACCGTATGCTTACATTTATCACACTATGATCCTTCGTTGATATAAAATTATCATATACTTGGGTACGTTTGGTGAATGAGTTTGAGTTGGAAATTTTAAATTTCAATAATAAATTTTTATTGACTTTTCAGGAAAGACAAAATCTTTTTCAGAAAAAGACGAAAAATGAGATGAAAATTTTGGTTTGAACCATTTCTCCAAACGAGGCCTTAGTATTTTAATTTAGAAATTAATTTTATTTATGTATTTTAGTTATTTCATACTTTTTTAAAATTTTATTTAAAAAATTAATGTTTAAGAATGAATTTACATATTCTACATTAATTTCCACCAAGATAAATATTTCTTTCGATATTTTTATAAAATTTAAATATCAATAGCGATATTTTCATCCTTATCGGAATGTACGACACGAAATGAGGTACGTAAAATGTACAAGGGGTTTCGATTTTATGCATACAAATTCAACACCTCCAAAGGCCCCAAGGTGTTTCCAAATGAAAAACATAGTCAATTCTATTTTGAAAGAGAGTTATACTCGTGAATTGATCCAAAATTTTCTCTGTCTAAGAATTTCCCATGTATAAAAGTATAAAAACTCAGATTCACTTCAAGAATGGCCGTCTCAAACATCTACATAAGGGCCTTTTACTTTCTCCAACAGCTCAATCAAAGCAAGCAACAAATCAACAAAACCGAGAACGAGGTATGCTAACTTACAACAACTAATAAAGTAACACGTACAAACCAAACTGATCAAATTCAGGTCAGGATTTCGTTCCATGTATCCGGAACACCTGGTAAACACCAATGTAAACAATCCAATGATATGTGGGATGGAGTTTCTATCTTAAAAAACCAACCTGTTAAGTGAAGTGACCCAATATCTTTATATGTCTTTTATTAAACTTCTTTGCCTACTGACAAAGGAGTCGTATTGTCACAGGTGCCCCCTGTGTTCCACTCCCCACCGACGAAATGCCTAGGCTGAGATGCTACGGTAAAAGACTTTCAACTTCGGATACTTGGGCAACTGTGAATTCACTCAATTAACAACATTGTGAACTATATTAGATTCCTTTGCCTTCCAAAGTACTCGTAAATTCTTTGTCAGTGTTTATTGCACCTCCAACGTGCATTATCCAATGGGAATGAGCAATTCCGTACTCCTCACGGAAACATCAACGACATCGTCTCTCTCATTACCGCCTGTGATCATGCACATTAGAGACTGGAACTGCTGCCTGCTCAACGAATCTCCAACGAAAGCTAGAGCTTTGTTTTGCATCTTGTCTAAATTATTAAAGTGATCACAATAGATACGTAATGCCTCCATTTAGTTTGTCGGTTTGAGATGGAATTTTTAAGTTGGAGTTTATTGATTTTTCAAATATTAGTTATGATTTTTGTTGATTTTTTAGGGGGAAAAAAAAAAAATTAATATGAAATTTTGAATTGAAAACTGAAAATCAAATGCACCTACTATTATTATTATTATTTTCCTACTTCGAAAAACAAAAAAAAAATAAAGAAAGAAATTGTTGGCAAAAAGATGAGACAAAACAAGTGTAAACATAGGTTGTAGGTGAGAATGGTGATTACTGTTGGAATCGGGAACATTTAACGACAAAGTATATTCTCTCAAAGGTAGAGCTAATGGGTCATAAAGGCATGTGCATGTAACCACAAAAGGGAGATGAAAAGAAACAGAACAAAAACCACTATTAAAAAAAAATAATAGCAGAAAATTTTTTTATTGATGGTAAATAATATGTGCATTGTAAATAGTTAATTTACAAAGTATATTTTTGACAAAAATTATCTTTAATATTTATGATAAATACTTTATGAAGCATATTTACAATAAAAAATTACCTTAAAACTTTCATAAATAAATAATTTACCATAAATCTGCTATTTATCTCAAGTATTTTTAGATATATAATTTATTTTAAATATTTTTTAACAATGACCTATCTGCCGTAATTTTCCCAACAAAAATTCGATTGGTCAAATCACAATATCCCCAAGTCTTTCCAACATAGGTTAGTTGGCTAGGCCAGACAAACAAATAACAACAACAACAACAACAACAACAACAGTAATTGTAATAATAAAGGAAACAGTAATTGCTAATTTTGAACTTCCATGAAACATATGAAACTCTTAAACACTTCAAACGAAAAATATTTCAATCCATTTTTATTTGTTTTTTTTAAAAAAAAACAATAGATTTCCTAATTAGTTTTTTTTTTTTAAGTCATTGCAATTTTAACCCAAAAATTAACCCAAATCTATCGAGCAAACGCATGTTTAAAGTCCGTTACTAACAGGGTCGATAAATGTTTTAGGTAGTAGTACCTTTTCAAGAACTTGGAGCCTTCAAATATTTTTAGTTCACAATCTTTTGGTTGCCACCGGAGCTTCTCATAGGAGAAATCTGTACGGTGTTTACTCAACCGGCAAGCCCACATCCATGACAACCATTGCTTACAACCGGACCCAGAATATCGTAAAGTCTGGTTATTATCAACTACCCATTTTCCTTTTGCAAATTGCAGGCTAGATTAAGATCGCCGGATGAACAAGTTGCAACACCTTATCAGTGTTAAATCAGCAGGGAGAAAATATATATACATATATAGAGGGAGATCACCTATACAACACTCTTTTCATACGTCACTTGTAACGTGATTTATGTTATATTATAACAATAAGGTAATTTAAATGTAATATTTTTCTGTGATATTTATTATTTATATTAATATTTGAATAATATCATTAGATAGAAATATGAAAAATGGTGCAAAAGAACATCATAGTATAAGGGCATGTTACTAACTTGAAATGGAATGTAACAAGAAAGAGAAAGGTGTTAGGAAATGAAAGAATAGTTATATGTTTATTTGACTGTTATGAAGATTGGAAACAATCAAATTTCCTTTACAACGTTTACTAATTTTTAGGAATATTAGATTTTGAGGATAAGAATATATTGTAACAAATTATCAGTTAAAAATCAGTTTCGAACTTCTGATTTTTCAATTGTTCAACCCCCAAAAAAAAAAAAAAATTATGACCTTTCAATCAAAAACTAGATTAAATGATGATGAAATATTTAACGGCAGAAAATGTATTATTTCGACAAAAACTCAATTATAAATTACTTGTTTCTAGATGAGATTTCATTTTTCTTGGGCGGTGGGATTGACATGGAAAGTCAAGGATAATTATATGGAGGACGCTTCTCTCTTTTCAGACACACAGACCCTTCAAATTCTCTTTGTTCAATAAATTTATATTTTTATATATATTAGTTGGATAGCTCATAATTTACGGAAAAGAGAAAAAAAATTATATAATAATGATTGTACTATTACGTGACTGATAATATGATGATTAGCAGTATCAGAACAATAACGAAAAGCTACTATTTATGAAATATTCACTCTTTTAATATAGTTGACATATAAAATAAGAAAGACAATTATACCTACATATAAGATCGGGAAGCATCGTGAAAAAATAAAAAATGGGGGGACTCCTTAGCATTTCTGCAAATGTTTTATCACCAAAAATACAAAAGGACAATGTCTTGCCATTATCCTCAACAAGGATTAACTGGACATTGCGAAAACTATAAGATTTATTAGAACTCTTTTTAACATCTATTCAAATAGACATTTAAATGTTTATATTCAATTATTCTATTTAAATTGTAAATATCCATACGTCAATTCGAATGACAATTCAAATAAGATTTCATCTTAAATGTCGCAATTCAAATGTTTTTGTCCTCGACTTAGCGTGTTGCATTTACCTAGAAAATGCCCTTAAACCATAGTTATAAGGTAAGGTGAAACTCACATCCATAGAACACTAACTCGCGGGGTTTATCTATGCAAAATTCCAAATGTAAAGAAATTAAGTTTTCGAATCCTACTGGTCGGGGGCTTTATTCACCCTTTTGCCTCCGGGGTGCATAAGTTGAAATAGAACAACTACACTTTCATGCGAAGAATAACTTAGTATGAACAATTCTCAATTGGACATTTTATCTAGAAATGCCTATACACAATAGTTATAAGGTAGAGCTCATTACTATTCCTGGTTCATTATCCATCCCAACAAACTAGTTTCTTAAACAGTGACTTCTCATATCACTTTATGAGGCTATCACATGGCTGCCTCGCACCCGTCACATTAACGACTGTCAGTTGTTACGGTTTTTTATTTTTTTGTTTTTTTTTTTGCTTTATTTATCTATCTCGCACACTCATATTGTTAACTAGTAAGAGACTAACAATCGAAATACCTATAATTGCTTGCTATGAACAAAAATGTTATATAGTATGTCCAATAAAGGGTTAAAATAGCATGCAGAGACAAACCTTGATTATTAATTAAAGTTAAACTAATATGTCAAATAAAACAATAGTCTTTGCTACATTTGATTATTACCTTTAATTAAAAAAAAAAAAGAAAAGAAAAGAAAAATCTTGACTTTCTCCTCCACTATCCAGTCCGGCCGACAACCCATCTATCCAACGTCAAAAGGCCAGTATCGAGCAAGAAAGACAACAAAACTTCTGTTAATTCCAAATGCATCCTTGCAAGTTGCATCCTTTCTATAGCTTAATTCATTTTCTTATTAAGCAGCCAAAAAATGGTTTTATTTCAGCATTAAAAGAAAAAATCTTTAAAGAAAAAATATAGAAACTTTGCTGCAACTGTCTATAATAGTTGGGTGAGAATAGCAGGCTTTGCTCTTTTTGTACTATATAATTGAAGATTATAGGCCGATTTAACAGGAAATTTAAATTTGAATCGGAGAGCTTGACGGTGCAGTTGTGAGAGGCGGAGACGATCTAGCGGATGTCCATGGAGTGGCAGGTGAAACAGCAAGCAGACACACCGGCGGCTAAAATTATAAAACATGGAAATGTCATGAACTTCCCAACCTGAAAAATGTGCTGAAAAAATACAGAACCTTTTAACCTCGAATTCAATCATAATTTTCTCATCAAACCAGTCAATTTCTTTTCAGAAAACTACAACAACTAAAGGTAATAAATATGTATAGATATATTTGCGATATGTTACTCAAACAAGTTTCCATTTTCATTTTCGCTTTTGCAAAGCATAGATAGAAGGGAGAGAAAAGTTCATATTTTAAAATGGTCGAATATGTGTGTTAACCTAGAAATATTAAAAATTTTATGGTGCTTCCATGTCAAATTTGTATTAAAATGAACATTTTGATGATTTCAAAAGATTCGATTTCCCATTTTAAGAGGAGGTTGCCAAAAGTACATCCAAATGGAATGTTGGGAAATGTTCTTCCATTTGAATGGGACCGCTTAAAATGGTGTTTGGTGTCCGCAATTTGAGTGGACCATTCAGATGATACAAGAATTGAAGCTCTGTAAGATTTGTAAGAATTGTTTTAATTATCTTTCAGATTAAAGGTTTCTACTTTCATGCTATAATCGAAAATCCGGCAACGTGTCGGAAATATACTTGCGACACGTATTGTATTAAATAAAGATAAAGAAGAGCAACTTACTAGATTGATAAGCACAATTAAAAACTAAATAAACAAGGGAACCACGTAAATAGGATTAAAAAAATGCTAAAATAAATTAGGGAAGATTTGAAACATCATATAATCTTGAGTAGTGAAAGAACTATGAAAAACTATAAAGGAATGAAAAAAAATCCACTGCATTATTACATAATTAAAAGATCTTTCTACTTCCATATTAATGTTTGAAAGTTGGTTGTTTTAATAAAACTGCTCCAGAATTAGTTCATATGTCTCTTTATTTGTGTTTAATTCTATAAAATTACAAACGTGTTCAACTAATATAATTTTTGACATAAAGTTGACAAAAATAAAAGAATACTTGAGTCAAATTCCTCTTCATGTTGTATCAATATTTTAAGAGATTTACAATATTAGCCCTCAACCTTTCCCACTTATTTTGAAATTTAAATAAATTTTTTTTTTTTTTACTTTTCACATATTACTTCCTAATTTTTCACTTTATAACTAAAAATTTAGGCCACAATTTATTTTATTTTCTGTTGTACAAATCTCACATGCATGGAGCAAGTGATTACAAGTAGTCGAAGAAAAAGGGAGAAAAACGTGATCGGAAAAAAAAAATTTTCTGTAATCTGGGGTAATGAAATTAACATATATAACAGAGTTTTAAAATGATAATTTCGAGTAAAAAAGACATGCATAAAGAACATAGGAAAAAATAATTAAAAAATTGAAGAAAAAACAACTGTCAAGTTATGGTTCATGATTCAAAGTCTGATGATTTTTCCTCAATTGTGAGTTTACCAAACTATAATTCCAAAGTCATTTCATTGGGTATTTTGTAATTGGTCTAGTGCAAAACCGTGAGAAGGCAAAGGATATAAATTTTCAATGATCGCATAATTCAGCTTACAATCACATTGAAGATGAATAATTTAAATATATATATATATATATATATATATATATAAATTACAAGAGAGAACAGATGGAGTAATAAAAGAAAAAAATGCAGAAGAAACAAATGCTAAGTTATGACACAAGATCTCAAAACTTAACTTGACAATTTCAAATTTGAGAACGCCGATTTGTCCTCAATTGTTTGTTTACTAATTATAATTCAAAGTAATTTTTTGGGTGTATGGTAGTTGTTCTAGTGCAAACTGTGGGAATGCCAGTAATATAAATTTCCAACAATCATGTAATTTGCTTAGTTTGGTTCACAAAGTTCAAACCAACATTTTCAAACTTTTTTTTATCTTTTTCCTCAAAAATTTTTGTCTTTTTCCCAAAGAGTTTTTTATCTTTTCTGAAAAGTCAACATAATTTACTATTTAAACTTAAAAATCTTAACTCAAACTTACACACCAAACACCCCAAGTTTACAATCATGTTGAAGATGAATACATGAAAAGAAACGCACCGGGGGAAAAAAAAAAACAAACAAACAAACAAAAGAAGAAGAAACAAATGCTAAGTTATGACACACAATATTAAAACTTATTTAACGATCCCAAATTGGATAACGACGATTTGTCCGCAATTTTTAGTTTACCAATTATAATTCAAAAATTTCCTTGGGTGTATAGCAGTTGGTCTAGTGCAAAATTGTAGAATGCTGGTAATATAAAATTTCAACGATCATGTAATTCACCTTACAATTGAATTGAAGGTAAATATTAAAAAGAAATGCACATTGGAAAACTAAAAGATAAACAGAAGAAAAACAAACGCTAAGTTATGACCGACAATTCTAAAACTTACTTAACAATCCTAAATGGAGGGATGGAGAGAAATTCATGATTTAGTGAAAAAAGAAAAGAAAAGCAACATGATTTTTAGGCAGGAAAAATAAAATATGATAGATGCATAATATTAATGAAACCATGCCTTGATGTGATAGATATGACAATATCCGCACTCATAGATAAAATAATATCCTTATAAATTATGAATATTGAAACACTATTTTAAATAAAAATTCACATGTTTCCATTTAAACAAATATTTACATCCATAATAACGCCATTAATTCAAATGACTCCACCAAACGATTCTTAGAATGGGAATATTTTTTATTTAAATGTATTACAACGAGGACAATTGTCTATGGATTTCAAATTTTGGAACTTGAGGTAAGAGGATTCTTTCTCATTTGAAGTTGTGGGAGCCGAATTAGAGACTCCTAATTCTGCCAAGTGGCCAATTTTGGCTGATTGATAAGATACCAGTGTGGAAAAATTGCTCGTCTGTTTGGCACTGCGGCAGGAGATACTTTTTAGACACTATTTTAAAATTTTTTCTACAATATTTTCCCTTACAAAATTTTTTTTTTTTTTTTCTACTAATCAACTTTACTTTTTAAATCTATAATCCAAACGTACTCGCATATTACCAGGATGTATGATATGCATTACTTGTGTAGGAAAAGTTGCAAAAGTGTAATTTCATCTTGTGCATAAAAATTCAGCACCTTGAGTGCATGTAAGATGACAAAATTTAGGCAACTATTCTAAAAAGAGATTTGTACTCAAGAATTTATCCTTATAAGAAATTAAGAATTTCCTTAGTAAGCAGTAGAAAAGCTCGAATTCACTTCAAGAATGGCCTTCTCAAACATCGACATAAGCGCTTTCTAGTTTCTCCAACAACGCTCAATCAAGGAAGCACAAAATCAACAAAACATCGAACGAGGTATGCTAAGTAACACAATTAAGAACACATACGAACCATAGATTTCCATTTCCTTACCGGTCAGATTCGGGCTCGACGTTCCGTTGACTTCACTGTCCTGAGCACTGGTATCATGGAGTAGGCCTTTGCATTTGGATATTGTTATCCTTACCCTTGACCTGTTCTAATTTTCGTATAGAATCAACCAGAAGAGATTATAATTGTGCAAAAAGGATTTCGTTCCACGTATCCGGAACGCCTGGTAAACACCAATGCAGACAATCCGATGCTGTGGAATTTGGTGGTCCGCGAAACCGGGATATATGGGCCTCATCCCTAACCTTGGAGAGAGATGTAATGTCCAAGAGCTTCACCCCTGCTCCCTTCACTGCAGAAGCAGCGACAGGATCACTAGACTCGTCTTCTACAACCTCCTTGCCTACTGACATTGGAGTGGTATTGTCACAGCTACCACCCGTGTTCCACTCCCCACCGACAAAATGCCTAGGTGAGATGCTACGGTAAAAGACTTTCAAGTTCGGATACTTCGGCAACTGGGAGTTCACCCAACTGATAACACTGTGAACTGTCAGATTCCTGGCCTTCCAAATCTCCCGTAAATTCTTATCGGTGTTTAGTGCACCTCCAACATGCATTATCCAGCGGTTTGCTTTAAGCTTTCCACGATTCCAATGGTGTGCAGTGTTCAAAACCAAGACGTTAAATTTGTGGATATTTTGGACTAAGAATGCATCAGGTCGATCAAGGTGCATGGCATAATGCGTGTCTTGATTTGTCTTGTTCATAGGCTCAATATAGCAAAGGCTTGCAGACCAGTAGTAGATGATGGTAGTATTGGTACTAGGAAACCGTAATGCAAGCCCCTGAGTGCGGGCATTACCATGGGCTTGAGAAATTCCATACTCATCGCCAACATCGACGATATCATCCCTCTCATTACCGCCAGTGATCATACACATCAGAGACTGGAACTGCTGCCTGCCCAATGAATCTCCGACAAAAGCTAGAGTTTTGTTTTGCATCCTGTATTAAAATAAAATTATCATATAGATATATATTTTTCTTTTGGATACTTGAGAAACAAACAAACATGGAAAGAAACGTGTTAGTTGAAGAGGAGGCAAAAGTAGTGGAAAGATAACCAAACAAGGTTGTAGGTGGGAATGGTGATAACCATGGGAATCGGGAGCATTGAACCACAGGGTATGTTCTCTTAAAAGTAGCGCTGATGTGCCACGAAGGCATGCAAACACACAATGAAAATTTTAACACTAAAATCACATCCCCAAGTCTTTTTGGGGTATCATAACCCTGTGCTTAGGTCCTTAGTGTCATTTCATGAGAGCTTAACAGAAAATACCTCAGAACGTAATGAGTAATGATTTGAGTGTAGCACACCTTATGTTACCGGAAAAAGGTAATCAAGGACCAAATTTTCCAACATAGGTTAATTCCACGAGGCCAGGCCAGAGAAACAAATAGAAATAACAATAACAACAATAATCGGGGAAATAGGTCAGATTGCTAATTTTGAACTTCGATGAAACACATGAAACTCTAACCCATAATTAACAGCTTTGTTAAAATGTTCTAGTTAGTACCTTTTCAAGAACTTGGAGCCTTCAAATTTTTCCAGTTCACAATCTTTTGGTTGCCACCGGAGCTTCTCATAGGAGAAATCTGTACGCTGTGTCAACCGGCAAGCCCACATCCATGACAGCCATTGCTTACAACCGAACCCGGAATATGTAGAATGGTTACGGTCAACAACCCATTTTCCTTTTGCATAATTACAGGCTAGATTGAGATCATCAGAGAAACAAAAACACAACATATTATAAGTGTCATATAAAAAAAAAAAAAAAAAAGATGCACACACACACACAAAACAAGCCCCATACATCCATTAATCACTACATCATGCAACAAATTAGAGCAGAAATATGGAACATGGTGCAAAAGAAAATCATATAATAAGACTGGTCGATGAGTTTAAGAATAAACTAATAATACAGTTATTTACAAAAAGAGAAAACCTTGATTTTCACTATATAGAATCAAATAATCTTCATTATTTACCCCAAATGATAATTTGGTATGTGCAGGGCTTGTCAGTGAACCTGAACCCATTTTTTTATAAAGTGCCCGTGGTGCAGTGTTTAATATTGGCTTGTCACAACTTGAAATGGAAATGGAACGTAACTAGAAAGACAAAGGTGTGGGACATGAAAAACTAGTTATGTGTTTATTTACCTATTAGGACATAGAATTGGAAACAATCAAATTCCCTTTCTATTGTTTACTAACTTTAGGAATATAAATCCTACAAGCATACGTACTAAAATTTACTCATTCTAACAATTATTGGCTAAAGCTTAGTGTCTAAAAGAGTAGTTTTAAGGTTTAATCCAATTGAAAGGGAAACAACTTCCGCATTACCCACATCATGTGGTCCTTCACCAAATTAGAATCCTCATTTTGTAAGCAAGCACATTTTTTGCCTTTCTCTATCTCATTCGTGGCAAACAAACATGTTTTATAGCAAGAAATCAGGACAATGTCTTGTCATTATTCTCAATAAGAATTAACAATGGATTCCTACCTGTAATGTTGCTTCTTTGCGAAGATCTTCGTAGAGAACCTCTTGAAGCTGCTGCTTTTTCAGTATCTTGATTTCCAGTCTTTTCATTTGTTGTTTCTTCCTTTCGAGTCTCCTTATGGCCTGTTCCTTTTTTTCCTGTCTCTTTGGTTCCCGGTCTTTTTCCAGTCTCTTCATTTTTTGTTTCTTCGTTTCTTGTTTCTTCATTTTCTGTTTCTTCATTTTCTGATTCATCTTTTCTATTTTCTGTCTCCTCTATTCTATTTTCTTCATTTTCTGTTTGCTTTTTTCCGAGAAAGGTTGGTTCTTTTCCAGTTCTTTTTACTGCAATCACCACTTCATCTTCGTCCAAGTCATCAGCAGGAGGACTCACTATAGTATCTGATCACAAGACAAGATAAAAGGAAATTTTCTAGAATCTGCCACAACGGTGGATGACTTAAACAAAACAGCTACACTTTCATACAAAGAACAACTTAGTATGAGCTATCCTCAACTGGGCATTGCTCTGGAAACGCCCTACCGCCATAGTTATAAGGTAGAGCACACATCCATAGACTATTCCCGGGTCGTTATCCATCCCCACTAAAGCTTCCTTAATATACTAACAATCTAAATATCAATGCCAAACTATAAACAAAAATCCACATTTAGTATGTCCAATGGAAAGCTTAAATAGCATGTAGAGGCAAACCTTGATTTAGTTCCAATTGACCGAGGCCGGGGAGTGTGCTAAGAAGCGGGGTTCTCTTCCATGTACATATAAAAACGGTCGTGCACATGAGAAGAATGGTAACAAGAGTGAGCTCTTTGGTCCTCAATCCAGAGAAACCTGCTTTCATTCTGTATGCAAAAATTCATACACAAAACATACAATTAAATTAAAAACCAAAACTGTAAAATGAAAAATGTCTTGCAATAATAAATGGGTACTTTCTTTCTTCCAGTCCTCTTTCCCAATCATGGAAACAAAGCTTCTTCAACAGCTCTTCAGGCTTTCAATCAGTGAAATATCTCACAACAAATGGGCTCTTTTTATTTTTCCTAATTACAGAGCTTATTATACGAAATGCAGAGAAAAAAGTATGTATATAGAAAGAAAAAAAAAAAAAACCAAATTGATCTCAAAAAAAAAAACCAAAAAAACAAAAAAACAAAAAAAAAAAAACAAAAAATGTGAGAGAAACAAAGCTAATTTAGCAGTGTACTTCTATTGTATAACCAACACGGGAAAAAAAAAAAAGATGATAAATATATATATATACACATATATAAATATACATACACACAAACACGCAAATGCACGAAGCAAAGACGAGAGAAATCACGCATTAAACACTTCCAATTTCTGATTTCCTTTGAGAAATCATTTTTCGGCAAAGGAAAAGAAATCCGAATTTCACAGAACCAATTTCAGAGAGTACAATGGCAGATTAAAAATACAGAAATTCAAATGAAAAATAGAAACAATGAGCTTCAGATCGATCCGGTAAAGAAAAATACCTGAAACAACAGAGCCTGAAAATTCAAGATCCTCTGAAAGGAACCATACACAGAAGAATACTATCTTGAGAAACGAATTATTCTCCGCAGAAAAAAATTACAATAATCAAGAATCCCCGTAACAAATGCGACAAAAAAGCTGCAATTTTATATTTATTATATGTAGAAAACTATACTATATAAACTCACTTTTTTTTTTTGGCTATTTCTTTTAAATATATAAGGCCGGGAATATAAGCCGTACTTACAAAGGACAAAAGCGGAAAGAAGCGAATTTAATGGACTTTCATTTCATTTTTAACACCCCAATTAAAACATAATTAATAACTTTCGGTTTCAATCTTTTTACAAAATAACGATTTGATCTCTCATTTATAGATCATATCATACATATATAAATTGAATCATAGTTTAACCATGAAAAATAAATGAGGACCAAAAGACAATTTGGTAGAAATGTTACCGATCAAATAAGTAATGTATCATTTAAAACAACTTTATCAAGTTGTCTAAGTTCATTAAAATTATTGAAGACTTTTTTTAGAAATTATTGAAGAAAATTTAAAGAAAGGTTATTGCATAATTATATCTAGTAATTTTAATTATTTCTTAACTTATCTGTATGAAAATTGTGTCAATTTCATCCTCGTATATATTACGGATGAAGAAACAGCAGGAAAAGATTTTTTATTTTTTTTATTTTTAAACACTAATCAGATGGAATTAATTTAAGAAAAATATTTTGGATATTTCAAAATATAAATTTCAAGTGTGTCTTTTTTTTTTAAATGTCCAAAATACTTTTTATAAATTAGCAAAAGATATTTACGTTGAATTTTTTGTTTTTTCATTTATAGATTATGTAAGAGATGAAATGAAATAAGTTGTTTAAATTGATCGACTCTCTTTGTACTTCATAAAAATAGAGCGGCAAATTAAAAAAATAGTTAAAATTAGATGATATACCTTTTAAAGAGAATGCTTAAATGTTTTTTTTTTTTTTTGAAAGCGGCTTTAATGGTTGGTTATTGATAATTTTGTTTTGACACGTATAAAATAGAGGAGGGGCTCTTTAGTTATTTTCAATTACTTTAATTGGTCATCAATCGCTATTGTATGTGCGTGTCAACTCATAATGAGAATGTCAGAATAGTGATTTTTTTTTTTTTTTAGTATTTGACCCGAACCGTCCCTAAACTTTTTAACAGATGATGGTTTGATCTTTATTTTAATTTTTTTGGCCTAGAAGACCATGAACTTTTAAAATATTAGTCATTATAGCCGTTCCATCCAAATCCGTTAAGTTTCTAATGAAATGAGATCATGTACAATACATGCGATCTAATTTGAGAGAAGTATTTTAGTAATTTAATAATAATTAATTTTAATAAAATTAAAAATAAATCATAGAAAAATAATAAATCTCTCTCTCCTCCCTCCCTCCTCCTATCTCTCTCCATTTCCTCCCCCTCAATCTAAAGCAATAAACCCAGATCGTGCGGGGGGTGTGGAGGGCTAAGTTCGTCACGCGACCAGCAGGGGGGAATTTGTTGTGCAGGTGTGTGGGGTTGGAACTTGGATTTCTATGGATGACGTGGCACAAACCCAGATCGAAAACTGTGCGACGGGAGGGGGGGGACTCGGCGAGAATAGCAGGGGTGACGCCGACAGAACCCCCCTTCCCTAACTAGCTCCGTCATATTCGTTGAGTTCGGTGATCTCGGGAGGGGGGCTAAGTTCAGTGACAAAGAAGGGGGGCTGGCATCACCGGATATGGAGGCTGTCACCAAAGGGAGAGAGGGTGAGGGTATGGGGAGGGGGGATCAAGAATTTTTGGAT
This sequence comes from Ficus hispida, assembly GCA_025413025.1. NCBI lineage: Eukaryota > Viridiplantae > Streptophyta > Magnoliopsida > Rosales > Moraceae > Ficus > Ficus hispida. The sequence continues at coordinate 6,056,576 of CM046369.1, read as the reverse complement.
AATTTAAGGAAAAAATAAAATTAAAAGGTATTTTGATCTTTTTACTAGAAAAATGATTACTTGAGTGAGATTCTGTTAGAAATTTAACGGTTTTGGATGGAAATGACTATAATGGCTAATATTTTAAGAGTTCAGGATCCTCTCAGCTAAAAATAAAATAAAACAGAGATCAAACCGTCATTTTTAAAAAATTCAAGGACTATTTAAATCAATTATTTATTTATTTATTTATTTATGTCTTTTTCAATGTTTCAAATAAAGGATACTCACGCCGTTGATGTTGCCATGTAAAGTGGACTTGTCCTAAAGAAAAGAAACTATAGTAACATGGGATTTTATGCGATGTCATGATGTTTTGTTTCTCTTTCATGGAGTGTGACTTTTTGATAACTTTGATTTGATTTTCGTGATGAACTAAAGAAAATATAGATGAATTATTATAGATATCTTTATAAAATGATGGTGGTTTTTTTTTTTTTTTTTTGTGAGATTATAATAATAAGGTAATTTTAATATAAAGCTATTTAGTGATATTTGTTCAGTTACATTAATATCTAAATAGTATTTTATTACAAGATTTTAAATATAAAATTATATATAAATCAAATAATTATTACATGTTTATAAATATAAAGAAACAACTGCCAGTTGTATCCACCCACCAAATACAATACATATCCAAAGAAAATATATAAATATAAGTTTTAATTATAATAGTTAAAACATATTTTATCTTTCTATTTTGAAACAATGAAGATTTCTTTTTTGAATTTAATAAGTTATTTCAATTTCATATTTATGTATTCTGTGAATGCAATAGTTAATGAAATATGTTTTACCTAAACTATATTGTAGCGCCTGTTAGAATTGATCATGATCAATTATACTAAATTGGATTAATTAGTGTGTTAAAATGTATTTAAAAATAATTAAACTGCATTTGTTTTTAGTCTTAAAGGTATTTTTGATAAATTACATTTTTACCCCTATGATTTTCCAAAATTATATTTTTGCCCATGAACCTTTTCAAAATTTCAAAAATGCCCCTTATTGGTTAACTAGGTGTCACCATTGATCGATTGGACGAACCTAGTTCTGCAAACCGCCATACCGGTTGTTGATGCCGAAAACGGTTCCGGCAACAACACCCAATGTAGTCGGGTCAGGACCGGCCAACCGCTCCGCCGTCGATCACCTGCGAAAGGGAAAGCACCTCGGAATGATGGGGACACCGGTGTGGTGTCCGCCGCGGGCACTCCGATGCTTAAGTCAGTTGAAGAACTGGTGAGCGAAAGGAGAGGCAGAGCTTTGGCCAAGTAAAAGTGATCGTACCTGAAATCAAGGGCATCATCCCAATTTATAGGTGTTTCGCTGGGTCAGGTGCCTGGTCCGACCCGGCTAGGGCGGCCGTCGTGGACTTCTGGGGCCTGGGCACCTCATAGGTTAGCATGGATAGGGGTACTGATCAGCTGGGGCTACCTACTCCTGACACGGCACTGTGTGGTGGATAAATGTCCCATCGCTGCAGATGTCAGAATAGGTAGTGGCAGGTGACGCGACTGGTGTCAGTGGTAGGTAGGGCGGCGCAGGCAGTTATGAAGTGATGACGTTCCGTGTCAGGGAGGGTTTCCATTGGCACGGAACTGGGAGTAGGTCGGCTGATATCCTGGTCGGTCCTCCCGGCTTCCCGGGATAGGGCCGAGTATGTGCCGCACTGGAGAGAGAATTCCGAGAACCATAGGTGTGATCGGCTGGTCGGGAGACTCATGTTGGCGGCTTGTCCCGCCTTCTCGGCCGGCGTAAACACCCTTCCCGGCGGTGTCCGCACAGGGGGACTGATTTGGCCATCAACATAAGCCCCCCAGCATCTCTGGCCGGGTGCCGGTTAGGGATGCTGCAAGTGCTGTCCCAACAGTGGTATGATGCGTACTCGGATACTCTGTATGGCCGGTTCAACTCGGCTACTCGGCTACTTATGACCGTACATTGTTGCCAGCTGTCATACTGACGTGGCACGATCTGCTGATGTGGCAGGACCTGCACACGTGGTATGCGTGGCGGGAAGGTGAAGCGGCAAGCTCTGTATTTTGAAGTTTGAAATTTAAATAAGTGCGGGATTGGCGGGAGACCGACACGTCGCCGTGGGAGTCGCGCCCGTTCGAATCCTCGAGCCCCCAGCTATAAATAGGAGGGATGGGGCGAGTCTTTTCCAAATTTCTGAAGAGATTCGTCGCCGAGAGCTGCCGAGAACAACCGACACGCCTCGCTGTGGGAACAAGACGAGAACGTCCGAGAAGGTATAATTTTTTGCTTTACTTTTATAATGAGTAGCCCGTCAGATTCCGAGAACCCTTCCCTGTCGGGGGATGTGGATATTTCGGGGAGCTCAGGCTCGGACTCGTCCGAGACGACACCCGATAATCCGCCGAGTAGACGGGCAAACCCCCTGCTAGACGTTCCATCTCTTGGTCGGATCGGCGATAGACCCGACAGTCGTTGACGCGCATCGGCCTACTAGCCGGCCGGTTCCGCCCGTGTAATGGCTCCCCAGCCGGGCCCGAGCTCGACGAGCTTTCAGACCCTTCTCGGCCTGACGTACTGACCTGGCCGGCCGATCTTGCCGAAGGGCCCCTTTCCTCGGCTGTCGGAGCGCCTGCTGGAGCGGAACGGGCGGTAGCGGCCTGCCCGAGCTCTTCGATGAATTGGCTGTCCGGGCGGGTGCCCGGACCCACCTGCAGGATTTCCTGCAGCCGAGCCGCCCCCTCCTGTTGCAGATTGCTCGGCGTGGTCGGCTCACTTGTAGATCCCTCCTTCTAGCGCCAAAATGTTGATGCCGAAAACGGTTCCGGCAACAACACCCAATGTAGTCGGGTCAGGACCGGCCAACCGCTCCGCCGTCGATCACCTGCGAAAGGGAAAGCACCTCGGAATGATGGGGACACCGGTGTGGTGTCCGCCGCGGGCACTCCGATGCTTAAGTCAGTTGAAGAACTGGTGAGCGAAAGGAGAGGCAGAGCTTTGGCCAAGTAAAAGTGATCGTACCTGAAATCAAGGGCATCATCCCAATTTATAGGTGTTTCGCTGGGTCAGGTGCCTGGTCCGACCCGGCTAGGGCGGCCGTCGTGGACTTCTGGGGCCTGGGCACCTCATAGGTTAGCATGGATAGGGTACTGATCAGCTGGGGCTACTACTCCTGACACGGCACTGTGTGGTGGATAAATGTCCATCGCTGCAGATGTCAGAATAGGTAGTGGCAGGTGACGCGACTGGTGTCAGTGGTAGGTAGGGCGGCGCAGGCAGTTATGAAGTGATGACGTTCCGTGTCAGGGAGGGTTTCCATTGGCACGGAACTGGGAGTAGGTCGGCTGATATCCTGGTCGGTCCTCCCGGCTTCCCGGGATAGGGCCGAGTATGTGCCGCACTGGAGAGAGAATCCGAGAACCATAGGTGTGATCGGCTGGTCGGGAGATCATGTTGGCGGCTTGTCCCGCCTTCTCGGCCGGCGTAAACACCCTTCCCGGCGGTGTCCGCACAAGGGGACTGATTTGGCCATCAACACCGGTAGTAGCCATTTCTTGAAAGGTGTAACTCGCCCTTCAAATAATTCGGCGTCAAAACCTTTCATGAAAGGTTTCCTCTCCTATAAAACCCGAACCATAGCCTTATTTTTCAGTTCCCTCTCTCTCCCCACCCCTTCACTCACCCAAATTATGCCTTTGTCTTCTTCCTCTCCCTGCACCCTCATCAAAACCTCTCCCTTTCTCTCTCTTTAAATTTTTTTTAGAAAAATAACCACCAAGACACCAAGTTTGAACCCCAAAGGTTAGCAATCTTCCCAAGCTCAATTTGAATTCATTTTGAAATATGGAAACCCAGATCTAGAAGTTGTAATTTCAAATTTTAGGTAGTTTTGGAAATTGGATTTTCAAAGTGGATTTTGGTGAATTTTTTAAGAATTTGAGTTTGATTATAGTTGAATAGTCTATGGGAATTGTTTATTTTCTATTTTGAGATATCTGGAACTGTTGGATTGGATTTTGGAACTGTTTGCAAGTCAGGCTTGAGCTGGAAACCCTCTGTTTTGGGACAATTCGGTCAACTGGACACCCCATCTGGTCTACCGGACGGCCTTTGAACAAGATAGGACATTATGTTTTATCTGTTCAATCGGATTAGAAAGACCGGTCAGCCAGACAGAGGCAAAGAGCCTGCAGGGCCTCGGTTTCAGTCTAATTTGCTATAAAATTATATTTTAAACTCAAACAACGATGTTTTAAACCCTAATATAGATTTTTATAGTTTACATGTAATTCGAGAAATATTAATATTTTAATGTAATATTATTTAAAGTACACTAATTAAGCTGGATGCTTAAGTGAGGTTCTTTAAGACTTGTGGCGTGCACCGTCCAAGTATGTTAAGTGAAAATTTCAAACTCTGTCCGATTAGACACCGGCATATGCTCTTTATAAACTTTAGGGTCGTGTCAAGGATCGAAATATTACCTTTAACCGATAACTCTACTTTTGTGGTGTCCCACTACGGTGATGTTTATTTTTTGCTATAGATCAGTGAGTATATCTATATTCTGTGAATTTTATTTTTACATTTATTTATTAGCCACGTTTGTTTAATTTTATCCCAGCCAATCTGTTTTGAGTTTAAAATTTTAAATGAGTCAAATGTATCCTATTGGGCTAGTAGCTCACGTTTTATTGTTTTTGCCCCCTAGAGGTGTTATGAGTAGTGCTAAGTAGATGGTGTGACGTCAAGGCCACTGTGATTCAGTGGTGATTTATCAGTACTTTTATTTTCAGTCTTTGTTTCCTCAAGATATGTAAGCTTAAATATTATCTCTTTTTACTGTGCTTGGATGTCTATGTTTGATTTGCTATTTTGTTTGTTTGTGTAATGATATCGGAAGTTGGATTTTCAAACCTGTTTTCATGTAAAGGCTTAATATTTCATTATGTCCACTGTTTTGATTAAAAAGTAATTTGACGGTTTTTCATCAATATAAAAATTTGTAGATTTAGGACAATTAAACTCTGTTATGTTTTTTAAAAAATGATTAGAATGGGAATTTCATTTATAGTTATGAAGAAATTTCAGAATATTATGATTATTATGTATTTGATGAATTTACTTACATAATTACTTTTAATTAAACCCTTACACGTACGTCACTACCCACACGCCCGTTTTTGGGTTGCGACATGTATAAGTAGAAATTGCAAAAAAAATTAAATTTACTGTTCATCAAATTTCGTCCAAAACGCGCGTTTTGGCTTTTTTCTTTTCTTTTTTTTTTTTGGCCTTTTCCTTATGCTCGCTCTTCGTCTTCCACAGCGTCGTCTCTCTCTCCACCATTTCCCTGCACCGTCATGGACATTTTCTTCCCCAGGTTTGCTCTTCTCTTCTCTTCTCTCTCGTTTCTCTTCCATTTTGTTTTGTTCGAAATTGATGCTCTGCCTCAAGATTTGGTTTTCTTTCAGATTTATTTGCCTTTTCCTCTTCTTGTATTTTATGATTCTTATTTTTTGAGGGTTTTGTTGTTGTTGTTGTTGTTGTTTGCTCTACTCTTCTCCCTCGTTTCTCTTCCATTTTTTTTAATGAAATTGATGCTCAGCCCTAAGATTTGGGTTTCTTACAGATTTATATGTCTTTTCCTCTTCTTGAATCTTATGATTTTTATATTTTATTTTAGGGGTTTTTTTTTTTGTTTTTGGTTCCACAGAGTGTGAATAAGGCAAAATTTTTGGCTGTGGTTTTTGAAAATTCTTGAAATTTTTTTGGGTTCTCGAACTCTACTGCTTTATTTGTTGATTCTAGTTGTTTTGGTTCTTCTTATAGGTGTGTTTGGTTCGCGAGAATTGTGGGATTTTTTTTTCCCTCACATCGTCAACGCCATTTCCTTGCTCAGCCGTAGAATATGCTCTTCCATGAGATTTGTTTTTAATCTTCTTGTTTCCTTTCATCAAACACTTTCTCCTTTTTCCCCATCCGAGGTTCAAAGCCCAGGAATTAGACCACATTCTGCTTTCTTATTTGAATAAGTGTATAATATCGAGACATGCTTTTAAGGAAATGATAGTTCACAAATTGAATAAGGAAGCTTTTTAGGAAAGAAGAATTTGTGTATATGTAAGTTTGGCAAGATGAAGTTTACTTTGCATATAGCTATATCATCTCATTTGGACTTGTCTATGCAAAGTTATGGACTTTTAAAGTTTGAGTTACAAAACTATGTGAATAGTGAAGTTGAGGGAAAAAGACAAAAATTGGATTGTAATTCTAATATTTGGATTGTGCATACAAACGCATGCTTCTTGTTTCTATTTTTAATGCTACATTGTTTGAGATAAGTGCATAACAGATACCAAATATGCTAAAAAGCTTCTACTGCATGGATTTTTCACTGCGATGTTAGGATATTTTCCTATATCTGCTGATTTTATGGTAAGATATAGATTTTGGCCATGGTTATAAGAACTTTCCCATGTATGGACTGTTTGACATGCAGAACATGCTTTGTATTTATTAGATTACTTTACTAGACCTAAGATTACCCTTATGCAAAAAATTTAACCAAAAAGCACTTGTATATTACTATCGGCTCTGTTTGATTTTTATCCCTTAAGCTGATATGTTACTTGTTACTTTTACTGTGTAGAGGATAATTGAGAAGGCTTGGTGTAGTTCTCTTGACTGGTCATCATTAATTTTCTATCTTAGAAGATCGTTATCATTTGATATCTTCATTGCATGTCAAGATACGTCAAAGCGTGCTCAAGAATTGACACAAAGGATCGGCGTAATTTGGCTGAGGTATTATGATTAAGCCTTGTTTGCGGTTAAAAAAATAATATGCTTAAGAATGTCAAAATTGATTCTCAATTTTGATGATAGTTACACAAATAGGTTCTGACTTCAGTTCTTACGTAAGTAGTCAGCCTATGAAAAACATGAGATTTTTTAATCCTTATTTGCATTTACTCTAATAACTTTAGTCAAATTCTACTTAATGCTAATTTTTCTTTTACGTCAGAATTTGGTTAATTTTAATCATCTGATGTTGAAGACTGAATTAGAAGCATTTGAAAATTTCAGTGATGACTTGCTTAAAAAGATAGGATAGAACATCACTGGTTATTGGGTATAATGTGTCATGTTCTTTTTGGATGGAGTGGAATGTTTAAAACTTTTTGGGAGTTGGCATCTTCTCCCCGATGGAAGAAAAAGGTTCTAATAATAAGCTTATTAAAGAAAACTTCACCAAACATTGATGTTAAAGGGCTACGTCGTGTGATATATGATCTCTTATCTCTTCCCCTTTTGTTATTGCAATTTAAAGTAGAATGCTTAAATTAAAAGTGCAAAAAATTTATGGGTACAACTACTTGACCTTAATTTTAAAACGCTGAGTGCAAGGATTCTTATTTAAGGGCCCGTTTGGGGGGACATCTAGAGATGGTGTTTTGAAGGTTGAGTTGGAAATATGTGTTTAGGGGGAAAATTTTTGAAAAAGTTCTATGATATAGAAAATAGTCAAAATTTTGAAATGTGATCGGAAAAATTATGCAAAATGGATCTTGTCTTGTTTGCCTTGTCGATGCGAGCATTTTGACATAAAAATCATCGTATTTTGATTTAAAATAAAAAAAGTTATGGACTTTTAAAGTTTGAGTTTTTTGAAAATAGAAGAGAGAGAAAGTTAGATTTAAAGTTGAGATTTTAAATCTAGATGGTAGTACCATCTGAATATGGCACCCAAACGGGCCCCAAGTGTTTTGGAGATTACGAAGGCATTTAAATTGTTGGTGCTCTAAGAGTTTTATAGGTTACAAATACTATTTCCATTGTCTTCTTCTTTATTTGATTTAAGACCTCTATCATAAATACTCGATAGATGGCCAAGTTATTCATGTTTTTAGTTTCGTGAACATGTTGTATATGACTATATGTACTTGTCATGATTGCAAGATGATAACATGAAGTGGTCCAGTTGGCCTTGAGGACCTATTGGCCTTGGTGTGGATGAGTCCGCCTTTATATTGCTTGAATTGATTTGGTTTTGCTTTTCCTTGGGTGTTTGCTTTTATTACATTGATGAACATGCGCATCTGCACATATTTATAGCCTTGTTCAAAACTGAGATGTAGATGTTTTAGTTTCTAACACCAAGGCAAACTAGCTCAACAATTGTTTTTTTTTTTTTTTTGGGTGGGGGGCTTTGAAAAAAGATAAGGCTAATCATTCATCACCGAAGATCATGACGGCTCATCAACTTGCTTATGATTATTTGTTGACCATTTTTTTTCTTGCCATTCCAGAAGATAGCAGGTTGTGGCGCATCGAGAAATTTATTGGTTTCTTTTTATCTATCTTCTTCTATTTTTTTTTTCCCCTGGTATTGGCTGAGGAAATATTAGATACGTGATATTTAGTTGGTGTAAATGTAACGGTAAGGTCACATCCATTGGGTTGGATGGATTGGCAAAGGGGTGGGTGCCTTTACTAAGCTTCTTCCCTTTATCCACCCAGGTTCGATTCTCATTGTCTCCCGTTAGGCCTCACTCTAGTTTCGACTGTTGAAGCATGGTTTGGTGATGGCAAGATAAGTCCCGGGTGGTCGACTGAGAGAAACTAGTAAAAGAACATTTCTTTGCCATACTTAGGGAAACGGGTTCTTGCTTATGGGACTGAAAACTTGAAAATGATGGACTATTCCCAGATTCTTTTTATTCGTCAAAAAAAAAATGTAACTGTAAAGTCTCCATATAAAAAGTTTGTGATAATAATATATATTATTTAATTAGAGCGGAGGTGAAAACTGCTCCGTTTTACTTAATTTTATTTATGCTATTTAGGATAGCTTAAAACATTTTGTTTATTATTTCTCATAACATGATCATTTAAAGTATACGTATTTCTTTTTATAGAAATTGGTTCTTTCTCTGTTCTTTTTTCTTTTTACTCGCCTCCTATTGGGCTTCTGTCAAATATACTGACGTTTAGTATTTATGTGTTTTATTTTTCCAATAGAAAATTGTTATTCCATATCAAAATACTTTTTCTTACATCACTATAGTTGAGTGCTGGTGAAAACATAAATCTATGATTTCCTGGCAATTTATTCATAATGAAAGTATTTGAAAGTTATTTTTTAAAAAAGGAATTCAATTAGATCTTTATTTTTTTCCTTTGTTTTTTTGAGTCATCTAGTATATCCATATTAAGTTGGATCATAGAGCTCTACAACTTTCCCTCAACAACCCTCCAGTAACCACGCAGAGAACCAAATCTCGCTTATGCTTCGAATCAATTTGGCTTGATGACCCCAACCGTAGAAATATCATTCAAGAAGCTTGGATCACTCCGTCACATTCTGGTGATGTCTCTTTTGTTCCTGAAAACATTAAAAACTCTGAGAGATCTCTGTCAAAATGGCATCAACGCCGATTTGGAGGCTTTAAGCATAAGCTACAAAGGATGCAGAACGCGCCCTTCATGCTACGTATAGCTCATGAGACCGTTCTCCATTGCACTATCAGAATGTTCTGAACTGTGAGAAGATTTTAGATGGTCCTCTTCTTCAAGAAGAAAATTACTGGAAACGAAGATCTCTGATCTCTGGGTTGCAAGCTGGTGATCAGAATACCAAGTATCTTCATAGTCGTGCAAATTATCGTCGAAAAACCGACTCTCTTCATAGACTTGCAAGCAAGCAATGGTGAAATGGTAACTTCTGAGGAAGACATGGTCACCGTAATTTCCGATTACTTCACAACTCTATTTACCTCTGAATCTAGTGATACTCATGCCCTGGAGCTTATCCTAAAAGCTACTCCTGAAACGGTTACTCCAGAAATGAACGCCTCTCTCACTAGACCCTTTGAAGTGGAAGAAATCTTTGCTGCACTTTCATCTATGTGCCCTGATAAAAGTCCCGGTTCAGATGGCTTGTCGGCTATGTTTTACCAAAGGCATTGGGACATTGTGGGGGTGATTTCTCCTTCAATTCCACACTTGTTACTTTAATCCCCAAAAAGAAGAATGCTTTCCATTTTAGTGACTTTAGACCAATAAGCCTCCGCAACGCCCTTTATAAGATTGCTGCTAAAGCCATTGCAAACAGGTTTAGAGGGGCTCTTCAACATGTTAATCTCGCAAGACCAAAGTGCTTTCCTGCCTTTAAGACTGATTACTGATAATGTTCTTGTTGCTTTTGAGAAGGTCCAATTAAGAATAAGAAATCTGGTCGTTCGGGAGTTGCAGCTATGAAGTTGGATATGTGCAAGGCCTTTGATAGAGTCGAGTGATTTTATCTTCAACAAATTATGCTTAAAATGGGATTCCATCATCAATAGGTATCTCTGATTGTGCAGTGTGTCAAATCAGTTTCTTTTCAGTTTATAATCAGTGGATTACCAAGAGGTAACGTGATTCCAAAGGGGGTATTCGACAAGGAGTTCCACTTTCACCATATCTATTTTTAGTTTGTGCAGTAGGCTGAAATGGATGGTTTTTCAAAGGGATTTGCTATTACAAGACGCACCTCGCATCTCACATCTCTTGTTCGCGGATGATAGTCTACTCTTCTGTCAAGCCGATGCTAGTGCTTGCCATGCCCATGCCCTTAAATCAATTTTTTCCACTTACAATAAAGCTTCGAATCAATTCATGGACCCCCAGAAGTCCCATTTATCATTCTCTCCTAACACTTCTCCCAACATCCGAGATTTGTTTCAACATCAATCGGAAATGCAAGTTGGAGACTGCCATGAAGCCTATTTGGGTCTTCTGCAATATCAGGTTGGGGTGCAAAGGAATTTTTCTCAAATTTCAAAAGCAGAGTCTGGAGCAAACTACCTTCATGGCAAGAAAAACTATTCTCTCGTGCTGGAAAAGAAATCCTTCTCAAAGCAGTTATCCAAGCAATCCCAGTTTACACCACGAGCTGCTTCCGCTTGCCTTCTTCTCTATGCGGAGAACTTGAATCTTTAATGGCTCGCTTTTACTGGGGTTTCTCTCAAAAGAAGAACAAAATCCATTGGAAATTGGAAGACCTTATGTCAATCAAAATTTGATGGAGGTCTTGGCTTTCGCTCTTTTATTGATTTTAATCAAGCAATGTTAGCCAAACAAGCTTGGAGAATTTTTGACGATCCGGACTCCTTCTTAGCTCAAGTTTTTAAAGCTCTTTGCTTTTGCCAGGGGGATATTTTAACAGCAAGGATTGGAGACTCTCCATCACTGGTACGGTGTGGAATTCATTGGGGAAGAGAGCTCTTAATTCGAAGTATGGCGTGGAATTCATTGGGAAGAGAGCTCTTAATTCGAGGACTTAGATGGAGAATCGGAGATGGTACTTCTGTTAGATGTTTTTCTGATCCTTGGATTCCTTTTTCTGGGAATTTTATGCCACTGTATCCACCCACAAATCATGTAGTTTGTGACCTTATTGAGGATAGATCTTGGAAGCATTGACAAATTGATGCTATCTTCTCTCCTGATGATGCTTTCAGAATTAAATCCATCCCTCTTAGCATTTTGCCTCGACCAGATAAACTTATTTGGCACTATACCAATAATGGTATTTATCAAGTAAAGTCTGGTTACTGGTTAGCTAATAAATCTGACATTGTCCCCTCTTCTTCAAATGCTCAATCTAGTCAAGGCCTGGTGGAAAGGTTTTTGGGCGTTAAAGATACCTTATGAGATCAAGTCCTTTGCTTGGCGTGCTTATCATGATGCTATCCCCACTGCCGCTGGTTTGTTTCGCCGAAAGGTCTTTGATTCTGCATGTTGTGCTGCTTGCCAATCAGCATGGGAATCTGTGGGACATGCTCTGATTCATTGTAAATTTGCCAAAGCAATTTAGTTATTTGAAAGAATTTCAAGCCAGAAATAAAATTCCTTCATCTCGCCTCGCCCTCCGTCAAACTCACATGCTTCAGCTAAGATGGATCCCGCCTCCTCAGGGTACTTACAAAATGAATGTCGATGCGGCAGTTCCCCTTGGTCGAGATGAGATAGGTATTGCTGCGGTCATTCGGGACTCGGAAGGTTTTGTCATGGCAGCCCTTGCTAAGAGTGTCCATGGTTCCTACTCATCCAAAATTTGCAGAAGCTTTGGCCTTAAGTCTCTCACTTATCGTGGGGTAGACATATTGGTCTCAATCTTCACACCGTGGAGTCAGACGCATTAGCAGTTATTCAACCTCTCAATAATAATTGCATTACTCATATTGAGTTCGGTCAATTACTGCTAGATGTTGTAAATTTGTCATCTTTCTTTCATGGGATCAAATTTCGTCATGTGTATAGGGTAGGCAATAAAGCCGCTCATTCCTTGGCTTTTTTTGCCCTTAGCACATATATTATTATTATAATTTATTTACGATTTTTCTTTTTCATTTTCACTCGATTCATAAACTTCTCTCAACCCAATTCGATTCTTTTTTCGACCCAACCCCGGAGAGGAGAGGCTATATGGGGCATCTATCTCCGGGGGCCTGCACCTTATTATAGGGAAAGGGGGGAAGGACGAACTTCGTTTGGTAGCTGCGGGGTATCGAGTCATTGGTAACACCGCCTCATTTCGGAACCGGATCGAAACCCGACTCACTTAAATGTCCCAGCGAGGGGTATCGATAAGGGTTGGATGCGAACCCCTCCCATGAGAATGATAGGAGCCTAGCAGCCTTTTTCTATCTATTCCAGATCGAATTCCCTTCCTGTCATCGTATCTTGTGTTAGAATCGCTTTCGGGCTTCTTAGCGCTTTCCCATCAGTGGCAGTTTTGTCTCCCGTCCCTACCGATAGTAACTAATCAACCTACTGTTGGAGTTCAAGAGCATATCTTTTTCCATTATTGGTATCTTTCTATTTCGGAGTGGACTAAGGCATTAATCTGAATTCCAAGCCCTATCGCTTGGGAATAAATGCTTCCCTAGCTGTTTGTCGGAGAAAAACGAAGCCTTAGAAATTTGAAATTCATGAATTGATATGACTAGAGGAATCTCCTCCACTGATTGATTTTGTTATTGTATCTGATATTTCAAAAGTTTAATAATAGATCATCATTTTTTCCAATATATATATATATATATATATATATATAATTTCACCTTTTTTTAAACAATAATTATTTTTAGAAACATATTTGATCAAATTAAGGGTTTTCTTGTCTTTTGCCTTTTTTTTTTAATTCACAAATGTTAAACGGGTTGAAATGGAGATAAAATTTTTCAAATCCAAAAGATACCGTGATAGTTTCTAAAAACCAAACAATAAATTAAAAAATAATTAATATTAGAATGTATAATTACGTAATTAACATGTTATTATCTATCATATTGATATTGTCTAATTTTTAGTTGTTAGATCAGATAAAAACTAAGGCCATATTTATTTTTTTTCTTCCTTTTTTTATAAGAAAATTTTGTATTTTTTTCCTTGAACTTTGGGCATTGACACATCACATTGATATGTCTCTAAAATTCTAAAATATAGGCAACCATGGTGGGATGGATGTCATGCAAGTGGGACATGGTAAAAATTGTTTTAATTGCATCCCTCCCACATATTTGTGAATAAAAAAAAAGAAGTCAATAGGTAAAACTACCCTTAACTAGATCAAATTTATTTGAGTTCTAAGTCTTTTTTTTAAAAATAAATTTTCTAATTTTCGTAATTTATGAAAATAATTTTTTTTAATGGTCCATCTGTAATGTCCGTCACCGATATACTTGAATAATTAACTAATATAAAGTAATAATATATCGGTCCATCAATGATATGAGCTATTGTAAAATCTATTAAAAATGAAAATGACAGTCATTTACCTAAAAATTAAAACTTAAACTATTTTATTTAAATGGGTGGCGGAAAAATAGCCATCCACCTAAAAATTCATTTTTTGTTGAAAAGTAAATGTACTGCAACAAAAAATAAACGTAAAATATTTATGAAACTTCTACCATGGGGTACACATGCTTTACCACATCAATGGAGTAAAATTACCAACCATTTTGAATAATTCAGATTAAAAAGATCCACTGATAAATTATAAGATACATCATTATATAATACCTTATCTATAACTACTATAGAAAGCTCAAAAAGTATTCCTGTTTGTCCAATTTTACTCTCTCTCTTTCTCGTACAAACCCCCATTACTCTCTCTCTCTCTCTCTCTCTCTCTCCCGTATAAAGAGAGAGAAAAAAAAAATCTTTCAATCAAGTTGTCAATTCAAAGCAACTCATTTTTACAATATCTATTTCATACCAAATCTGTCAAAAAAATATTTATATATATATATACTATAAACTAATATATCTATATCTATATATCTATAACTATATTATAAAAAAATAATTATGAGCTTGACACTACTAAAAAATTTATGTTATGTTTGGAGATGATAAATCTAATTTTCAAAATTAAAAAATTCTTAAAATTATTTATATGAATTTTTTTCATTATTATCTTATTTTAAAAAAGAAAAATTATCTTATTTTCAAACATACTTTTTATAACACTTTTTTGAAAAAAGAAAAATAATTTTTTTAAAATTTTCTCATAATGCATTAGTGTTAACATCGTTTTTTCTCATTTTAAATATTTTTTTTCAAAAAGAAATTTTTTACATATTCAAATACTATTTTATTCTTAAAAGAAAAGACTTTTTCAATTAAATTAAGAAAATTTTCCTTTTGAAAAATAGACACGTGATCTAAAATGAACCTCTTTTGTATTTTTGTACACCTTTTTTTCTTTGTTCTTTCTTTTTTTGTTGATGCTGTTTACTTCCTTCTTTGTATTATTTTTGTTTTTACTTTTTCTCCCCAAAAAATTTTACATATTTGTAGTTGACTCATTTAAAATATTTTTCATTTTTCCAATTTGTCCATGTGTGAAATAACTTTTTCTAAAAACAGCTCAACAAATTTTTTCTTATAATTATTCAAATTTTTATGTTCCTTTTTAATCACTGATTGCTTAACTTTGTTAAACCCTTTAGGAAAAAAATAATAAATAAATTAAGAAAAGATATTTATTTCTTCAAAAATTTAACATTTACTAATTCTTTAATTAAAAAAAAATTATGTTTTATTTAAAAAAAAATCCACACATTAAATCACGCATGGAAACAAGAGCTTAAAAACTAGTATAGAAGAGTACTAGGCATTTGGATTTTACATATTCAAGGAAAAGGGTTTTTTTTTTTTTTTTTGTGCATTATGTTATAACATGTGGTCCATCCTATAATTATTATATAATTAATCTAAATGATACGAAAACAATCGAGTAGTCAATTTGTTTTAAATCATTGATGGGATAAAAGCATGTATACTTCGTGGTAAAATGTTCCTCTATTTTATATATTTAAAAAGGATTAAACTCAAGATCTTATTTTGAAATTTTATATTTTGTTTTAGGAATTTTTTTTCACAAACTATTAAGGGTATTTATGTCATTTTGTCAAATTATTTCCATCCACAAAAGTACACTAGGGATAAAATTAAAACTGAAATTAATTTTTTAAATTTAAAAATATACTTTTATTGTTGATTAGTTTCTAAAAATAAAAGAATAAAAAAATAATTAAACTAAAATATGTAATTAATCTTTTTCTTAATAGGCAAATTATTGTAAATCTGATATAAGTACGAGGGTGTGTGTAATTTTAACTGACAAGAATGATATGAGATTGCAAACTTATTTAGCCTATGTTTGATAAGAAGGAAAGAAAAAATATAAGTAAAAGAAAATAAGGAGAGAAAAAAAAAAAAAAAGGTTAATTTATGGATCCACTGCATTTTCTTTCCATCTTTTTTTCTTTACTCTATTCTCTTTCTTCCTACAAACAAGCCAATTTAATATTTTTCCTTCATAACCCCTCCTTCCACTTTCTTTCCTTCTTCCTCTTTTCTACGATACCAAACACAACATTTTCCGTAACTTTTTATTTAATTTCATGTCAAGATGTGCCAATAATTATTGTTTATAAGACACTTCAGATTATAATTTAACATCAGAGTTCAAATCTCTAACTTCAAAGTTAAAAAGAAAAAAATATTATAATGAGATAAACAGAGCTCACCGCAAGGCTTGGCTGATGCCTCGGCGGCTGGTTGGTCACTTGGAGTTTGGAGAGAAGCCAAGTCCCACTTTGAGAATCTGACAACGAAGCAAAAGTAAAAAAGAACAACAAAAGTAAACCTTAGCATCATAAACTATTAACCAGTATTTGAAAAAAAACAAAAACACTAAATAATGAGAGAAAGAAAGCGTCTTTATAAACAGCGTATATTCTTTTTAGCAGATTTAAAAATTAAATTAAAAGAGAGAGAGAGAGAGAGAGAGAGCATCTTTTGCACAGATTTTGGGTAA
Organism: Ficus hispida; assembly: GCA_025413025.1. NCBI lineage: Eukaryota > Viridiplantae > Streptophyta > Magnoliopsida > Rosales > Moraceae > Ficus > Ficus hispida. The sequence continues at coordinate 6,040,174 of CM046369.1, read as the reverse complement.
CCCCAGATTTCTCTTCTTCTTCTTCATCAGTTCTTCTTCTTGTTCATGGCTTCTTCAGAGGACAACACCCTCCAAGCCATTTGCTACAAGCGCGGTTCGCTTCAGCTTCTCGATCAGGTTTTGTCCCTAATTTCCACTTCCAATGTTTTCTGAATTTTCTTAAACAGAGTTGGAGAACATACATGGTTACCGATTCATTTTCTTGTCGTTTTACAGAGAAAGCTGCCTCTGGAAACCCTCTACTTGGATATCCGCGACGCCACTGACGGATGGTAACGACATTTCGATCCCTGTCGTTTTCTTTTTTCCCTAGAACTTGATTTTTCATGGTTAAAGCCTCTCACAAACTTCCTTCTTGAATATTAGCCCAAGGGATGATTTTGATGTTAGTTTTCTTAAGACTTGTTGGGTAATTGTTTTTATTGCTTAGTTTATTGTTTTATTATTATTTTGGACCACTTGGTAATATTTTTTTTTGTTTAAATTGCTTTGTTTTATTCATGGATGAGCATAAATTCTGAGTAGTTTTTAATGGTCAGGCATGCCATAAAGGATATGGTGGTCCGTGGTGCTCCTGCTATTGCAATTGCAGCAGCACTTTCTTTGGCTGTTGAAGTGTCAAACTTGGATGCTTTTGATGGGTCCGTTTTCGACGCGGTTTCTTTCCTTACCATGAAATTGGATTACCTTGTCTCCAGGTGCTAAATGTTGCTTATCTGATCGGCGTTGTGACTCCGATAAACAATTTTACCTTCTGTAACGAATTAACTGACCTTATTATCTAATGATTCGAATGCTACTTCAGCCGACCAACGGCAGTCAATCTTCGGATGCTTCAACCAAACTTAAAGAAGTTATATCCAAGGCTTCTGCTACTGCTTCGGAAGCCAAAAATATATTCCAAGTATGATATTTCTACCGTGATTCGACTTTTCTGTACTGATTTGTTTGTTATTTTGGGTCTATGAATCTGTTTTAAAATGTTTTATTGAGATGTTGTTGCTTTGTTTTATTATCTCAGCATTGATGTGAATCTCATGTATTCATTGTCACTAAACTTGCATAGGCTTTCATAGATGCTGCTGAAATTATGCTTGAAGAAGATGTTGCTTCCAATAAAGCTATCGGGTCTTATGGAGCTGATTTTCTTTATCAGCGTGGCAATGATTCTAAAAAGCTTTCTGTATTGACGCATTGTAATACTGGCAGGTATATGTCTAAACACCCTCATTGATTAAAACATTCTTTTATTCTACTTGGCGATGAAGGTAACTTTTTGTATTTGAAGAAGAACCGGGAGTTTGTTCAGTTGCTTCTGATTGTGATACAATTTACATTGTCAGTCTTGCAACGGCTGGATTTGGTACTGCTCTTGGTGTGATCCGTGCACTCTATACTGAAGGAGTGTTGGAAAGGGCCTATTGCACCGAAACACGTCCATTCAACCAAGTTAGCATCCCTTACATAGTCTCCCTATTTTTTTGGTTTATATTTGTTTTCATTATGTTTTGAGCCACTAAGTTGTTTTATGTTTGTATTTTGCCTACAATTTTTAGTAAATGTGTAATCTAGTATTTAGTTACTGAGTTCGTTTCCTTAACCAATTGCAGGGATCAAGACTTACAGCATTCGAGCTGGTTCATGACAACATTCCTGCCACTCTTATAGCAGACTCTGCTGCGGCAGCACTAATGAAAGATGGGCGTGTGAACGCTGTAGTTGTTGGAGCAGATCGTGTTGCTGCAAACGGTACTGAGTTACATTTGACGATTTACGTGCTTCTCAAAAGTCAAAACTAAACCGACGGTAGTTTTTGCTCATCTGCTATATTCCCCTGAATTTAGGTGACACTGCCAACAAGATTGGTACCTATAGTCTTGCCTTGATTGCAAAGCATCACAACGTCCCATTTTATGTGGCTGCACCCCTCACTTCCATCGACTTGTCTCTTTCGTCCGGACAAGAAATTGTAATAGAAGAAAGGTCCCCAAAAGAATTATTGCACACACGGGGAGGACTTGGCGAACAAGTTGCTGCATCCGGAATTGATGTTTGGAACCCAGCTTTTGATGTCACGCCTGCAAACTTGATATCTGGCATCATAACGGAGAAGGTCCGAGCACTTTATCTTGATTCCGCTTTCACGTATCTAGAGAGAAGTAATAAAATGAAGCTGGCCATGTTCCACTAACGAATTTGTTTTCTTTTCTTTGAGCAGGGTGTGATAACAAAAGCGGATTCTCAGGAGTTTGACATCAAGGATTTTGTACAAAAAACCGCCAGCAAGTGTTGATCATGGTGGAATCGGAGGGGTTTCCTTTTTCACCAGTTAATCTACATTTTGTTTGCATTAAGCAGTTATGTAAGTCTAATTATTGTGAGGTGAGGTCAACCTTTCATGTTTCCTTACGACATTCTCCAATTTTTTTTTTTTTTTTTAGTCTATATTCGGTAATGGTAAACTTAATGGAGATTTCGGAATAATGTGTGGTCTGAGCTTCTGTTTTCATACTCGATATGTTTGTTACCATATTTTCGAACGACAGACAAATATCAGTGTGGGACGTGGGTGATCAAGCAACCAATGATTCTCGGTAAACTCGAAAATCTTAAGAGATTGGCAGCATTAAAACCTCATGTTACTTGATAGCATTTGATTATCTCATTCAGATGGTCTGCAAACTCAATACCCATAAGCGATCAGTTCTGAAAGTTTTGGTTTAGTGTTACAATGAGCATAAGATAAGAAGCAAACATTTTGTTAATTATAACTAAGCTAGGAGGCAGTGAAAATCATCATCAACCCAATGTCGTTTCTAACATTTATATCACCCGGTTAAAAAAAAAAAAAATCCATAATTGCTTCCAAACACAACATTGGACCGGTTTGACAAAATTTTTTACTTTAACAAAATTTTTGCTTTTAATTCTAGTGGCAGAAGAAAAGAAACAAAGTTATAATTTCTTAATAATGTTTGAAATCAAAACTTTTGAGGTCAAAATGATTTATAAGTATTCTAACAACACTAAAAATGATAAATGAGTTTATAATATCTAATTTAAATTTTATTATAATTTTTAAAGTTTTCTCAAAAAGTTTGTCATAAATCACATTTTTTTGCTTTGACATGAAGCATGTCTAGAGGCTTTTGATAGGTATCCAAACACTTTCAGAAACTGCTTTCGACTTCCAAAAGAAGTTTCTAGAAAGCTCTTTCAAACAAGCCCATTCAAGAGAGATATTAACCACAGAAATATGAATTCGGAGTAATTGAAATCTCAATGGTTAGAAAATGCAAATTCCTTCACTTATAAGGTAGACATAAAAATTCCCAACCAGATGAACTGCTTGATGATCCTCACACATTGGCCAACAACAAACCACGACATGAGAAACCAGTAGCAATGTCAAAACTAACAAAGCGGAAAATTGATATCAAGTCATTTTGTTCCAACTAAAAAAATAAAGACAGCGAATAAAACACGAAAACACAAAAAGTTCTCCATTTTTAACAGGGCAGCTTGGCAAGCATTAAGGCCTACACAATCTTCAACGGTACTGCAAAATGCGAAAACACAAAACAAGAAATGGCATCAGATTTATATATATCACTAAAACCTCCAACAATTCACAATAAAGAAAAGGGCCAAACGCTAGAAGCAATGCCTAGTTCAAATTCAAACAAAGGCCTTACTTCCAAGAACCAGAACACAGGCATCCGGGGATTTCAAAAAGGATAACAATAAAAACCTTCGAATATTTTATGCAAATATTGCATTCCACCCTAATTTTTCACAGAATAGTGCGCCTATCCCCTAATTTTTACAAATCGTATTAAAAGCCTTCTCAGACCGGAGGTTTTTTGCACGATTTCTTAATCATGGGAGATACTTGTAAACGTAGGGAAGAGTGGAAGTGCAGCATCTAAACGAAAACAAAACGAAAACATGGGAGTTTTCGTGAAGATTTTCTTCAAAAATCTATGATATGAAATCCAAAGATTTGTCTCAAAATGGGTCCAAAATACGAATAAATTCTCTTCAAATGACATCAAATACGCTTTGAAAACACAATGATAAGCACAACCAGTACAAACCAAAACAAGCACATGTATAGATGGAATACCCTTCTTTCATGTTAACACGGGAACGACCGTATAAACAAACCGGTCGTTCTCTGTTGTTCCGAAGTCATTTTGCTAATAAAAACTTTTAGAAGATTATTCAACAAAAAAAAAATTTTTTTTTTAGCCATTTGCTAATTGACTCTATATAGATGGAATACACAAGTATATTGAAACCATTAAAGCAGGAAAAAAAAAATAATTAGTTTCAAGCTTTAAAAAAAGAACTAATTAAGGTAAAAAAAAAAAACAAACCTTGATGAAGCCAATTTCCTTGGCGTTGCTGCGGAAGCACTGCCTGCAGCACATCAGCCATATTCCTGATCAACCCATGCGGGTTTCCGCAAACACGGCTGTTAATCACAAATTAAAACCTTAATTAGTCAACAGTATTTAACATAATCAGTTTCCGAAATTCATATATATTTTATTTATTAAAAAAAAAAAGTTGAACAAAAGATGAAAAAGAAACAAACCAGGTGCGAGATCCGGGGCCGTAGTTCTTGGGGTGAGAGTTCCAGACATTAGAGTGACCCATCTTCTCTTTCTCTACGCTGAGTGAGGCAGAAAACACCCACAAAAGCTTTTTGCTGACTTTTCTGAGAGAAGGCGAACCAAAACCCTAATTTTAAGTTTCAAGATGAGGCCAACAAGACCATTTTAAACGACGCCGTTCCTCGGTTGGCTAAATGGGCACATATTTTGGAAATTGCACTAGCTGACCTTACACAACAGAAAAATATCTTATTCTTCCCCCTCGGTTTTCGTCTCTTTTCTGATATAACCCTTCATATTGAAAAATCACAATCCACCCTTCTTTTCTGAGAGAAATTTCTTTTTCTTTTTTAATTCTGAACTAATTTTATGTAATTTTAAATTAATATTGCAAGTTTCTTTTTTATTTTATCTTTACAATTACACGTTACGAAAAATAAAAATTTTCATTAATGATTGTAGGTATAGTCTAATTATAATTTTAGATTCGACTCCATAATGACATATAGAAATATGTTTTTCATTATACAATTATTTTAAAAAATTAAAATTGAAGAGAAATTTTTCTAAAATTGACCTAACAATATTTAATATTACTTTAATGATATGAATGTCTCGTTCAACTTGGTATTAGTTTTTTATAGAGTAGATATAATCCAAAATACGTTTGGATATCCATTTAATCATGATATTAAAATAAAATCTGTTTTAAGATTGTTTACATTTTCTTAAGGGAAAGATTGCTTATATTGAATAGTCTAATTGATATATGTGAGAGAGCGCGAGGATATGTGTTGTGGTTGGTAAAAAAAAAATAGAAAAAGAGAATGAATGAATACTAAATTGAGCAGGTATATTGTTCGAATATAGACATATTCAAATAGAGTATTTTAAGTAAGGAAATGAATATTATATTATATTATAATTGAATGAATAATTTAAGTAAAGCATAAATTACAGTTGTATTCGTAAGAAAAAACAGACAAATATATATTTTTTAAATTTAGGTGGAAAATTTCTCTTGGTAGTGGAAAAAAAATAAATGTAACTCATTTTCTATTAGTAGGATTGTTTATTAATTAAGGGAAAGTATCTGAATTACATAAATTTAAAGATCATTTCATTAATATAATACAAAAAAAAAAATTAAAACTAGACTAATATGATACAGAATTAAACTAAAGTTAACTAAAATTTATTTCATGTTAGTCAAGAGTAAGAAATTTGTATCATGTTGATAAACAAATTTAAAAAAGATGGTTATTTAGATAATTTTCTCTATTACATATTATAAGTAGTAGTTACTACTGATGGCATCCCATATAGCTAAATAGACTTTTTTAAGAAGTTTTTTTTAGTAAATGGCTAAAGTTTTTAAAAATTAGTTAAAACATTTTTTTTTTCTAAAATAAGTAATTAGTTTTCTTAAATGATCAATCAGTAATTAATCACATAATAAGTAGTCAATCACTTATTGATCATTAGTCAATTATCAATTTTGATAGTTGATCAATGATTAATTAATTTTCTTAAATGATTAATCAGTGATTAACCACATAATGGGTAAATAATCACTTATTGACCATTAATCAATCACCAATTTTCATAGTTAGTCACTGATTGACTATTAGTCAATTACTGATTGATCAAATCTGAAAAATAACAAACAATCATTTTCCTAAATTAAAAAAAATTGGGTCATCTATTATATTGGTAGATTAAAAAAGGTTACTCAACCTAATGTTCCAAATTTCTTTTGTATAGTTCTCACCATAAACAAAAATAAAGAGGGTGTTTGGTGAATGAGTTGAGTTTGAGTTGAGTTGAAATTTTTAAGTTTGAATAGTATTAAACTTTTTAAAAAGTAGTTATAAACTTTGTTGACTTTTCAGAAAAAGATAAAAAATTGATATGTAAAAGCACAGTTTAGTTTGAGTGAAACTTGAATGTCAAACAAACCTAAAAAAATTGTGTTTGTCCACGTGCACGTGCTAGTCACGAGACGACGAACAAGAAACGACGACGTTCGCAGGTACTGACCCGAGACGAGCGCGAAAACGAATCGGAGCGAAACTCGTACACTCCAAGCTTCAAAAAGCGACAGAAATTCCTCTTTCTCCAGAGAGATGTGACTGACGGACAAACGGACGGAAAAGAAATCGGAAAACTTTTGCTCTCCGGCGCTGTTCTCCGATCAAACTGAGAGCCGAAGATGAAGAAATCGCCTCTGCCATTACAGAGCCCGGGCTGCTCCGAAAAGCAAATTTACTCGAAAGAAGCTCTGGTGAAGCTCTTGCGGTGGCATTTCGGCCATGCCGATTTCCGGGGCAAGCAGTTGGACGCCATTGAAGCTGTTTTGTCAGGTGACCGATTTACATTCCTTTTCTTTTAGATTAATCTCATCCACGGTCTGAATTTTTCTTAATGATGTGTTTGGTTACCGAGAAAGCGCGGTAAATGTGGAAGAAACAGAAAACTTCTTGCTCTTTTTAACGGAAGTAAAGTAACCTAATAGTTACTCGAAGTCGACTTAATTTTTTTTTTCCTGAAGTGAAATTAAATTGAAAAAAATTTCAATTTTATGTTTTGATTATTTTCATTTCTGAATGATTTGTCTGGTTTCCTAGAAAACATTGGAATTGTTTTTTTTTTTTTTTTTTTTTTTAAGAATTAAGAATTCTTGTCAATTTTATATGTCCTTATTAAGATTTTGATACAGTTTTTGTTCTGCATTGGTATACAGGAAGAGATTGCTTTTGTCTGATGCCAACTGGAGGCGGAAAATCAATGTGTTATCAAATCCCTGCACTGGCAAAGAAATCCGGAATAACGCTTGTCGTTTGTCCTTTAATAGGTGAATGCTATTGATTCAACTTGTTTAGTTTCTCGTAATTTTAAGTGGAATATAAGCTATATGTTTTGTTTCTTTGCCTTTTTTTTTTTTTTCGTGGTCTTAATGGATAAGAAACGCCTCTGATTTCTCCCCTTGGTGATGTGTCTCGCGACCAGCATTAATGGTGAGCCTATCGAAACTCTAATCGTTTGTTGTGGTTCTACGTCGAATGTTCTGAGGGTAGGGTTTCAGATTATTGGGTTTTGTATGAAATCAGGAAAATCAAGTGGCTGCATTGAAAGAGAAAGGAATTGCTGCAGAATTTCTATCGTCTACCCAGACATCTAGTGTAAAAAATAAGGTGAAATGTTAATCTTTTGCTGTATTTTTGTTGATTGTCTGCCTACGCATTATGTCTTAAGGATAGTCGCTTCTGATTTTTGTAAGTACTATCAAGAACGTTCAGAGATATTTTAAGCTAAAATGCTAGTCAATTTTAAAAAATTACGAGGAGGTTGATCTAGAACTAGAACGACAGAATTGTTATTTTGGTATTAAGTTTGTATTTTAATTGTTCAGTTTTGTTTTACTGCAACTTTCTAGTTTTTTGTTAGAAGCAGTAAAAGAAGGCTGACTTTATTTTGTATTAAGTTTGAGAATAATGGATTCCTCTTTTGCTTTGTAGATTTATGAAGACATTGATTCTGGAAAACCATCTTTAAGGCTCCTCTATGTCACCCCAGAACTGATTGCAACATCAGGATTTATGTCAAAGTTGACGAAGATCTACATGAGAGGAATGTTGAATCTCATAGCCATAGACGAGGTATGGAAATACAAGTATAGCTAGGCTTAGTGTTTCAGCTGGAAATTTCAGGTGTCATATTGAGTTCTTCTCGTTTTGGAGATTTCAGGCTCATTGCATCTCTTCTTGGGGCCATGATTTCAGGTTTGTGAACTATAATTCTAATCCAATCTATTTCTAGCTATTAGCATGGTACAGATAGAGCATGCAGCTTTCCTAGGAAGAATGTTGTATATATGGCATCTGTTGCGTTGTTGTCTTCAAACCAAGAAGTGTTTGTTATGTGCAAACCAAAATCATCCGAGAACCACCTGACCCCCATCAATTCCTCTTGGTTTGTGTTAATACATCACTATATGTCTTTTTTTTATTTTTTGGCTCGCTTTGAAGTGAAGCTTAATGGACATCTATTCCTACCCCTTTTTGAAAAGGAATTTTTTTTTTTTTTTGCTTATGTTTAATCTAGTATGCTAGACTTCTCATCTTGTTAGTTTCTGAAAGTTCCTGATTGGGGACTGCGTGTCCCAATTTGATTATATTGTCAAAAATTTGTCATCTAATTTTTTTATTTTATCTGCTTAATTGCAATTTAAAATAGGCCTAGCTACCGTGAGCTTTCATCTTTGAGGAGGCAACTTCCTGGTGTACCGATACTGGCTTTGACAGCTACAGCTGTTCCTAAGTGAGTCTTGTGAAGCACCATTTAGTGCCATTCTAACAATATCTCTGGAAATTTTTGTTATTTCTCTTAATTTTATTTAAGAAGTGCAAATTCAAACTTCAAATCATGGAGAAATATTAGTTCCTTGATTTTGTTTGCAGAGTTCAGAAGGATGTAATGGAGTCCTTAAACTTGCACGACCCATTAGTCCTAAAATCTTCTTTCAACCGTCCTAATATATATTATGAAGGTCTGTCCTGCTGCCCTGACTTGAGGTTTCATTGCTGAATGTCAGTTTTTGTTTTACCAAGTACACCATAATGATTGTTGAGCCAATCTAAAGTACTTCAGTAATGATTTAAAATATCTCGTATATGCTTTGCCCCTTGATAAATATAGAAGTGAAGGAAGTGAGAAGTACTTAAATAGATCAATGGACATTGGGGAAGCCCTTTTGACTGAGATTCCATATCCTTAGTAGACAATTTATCCTGATTGGCAGGATGTGTCTTGTAGTTCTTTTGGAAGTTTCATATTTTGAAAATGCAAGGAAAGTTCTGACTTTTTTTTTTTCATGGCACAGTTCGTTACAAGGACCTTTTAGATGATGCCTATGCTGATTTGTCTAACCTGCTCAAATCTGAAGGAAATGTGTGTGCTATTGTATATTGCCTTGAGCGTACAACATGTGATGCCTTGTCTGTTCATCTATCAAATAGTGGCATTTCTTGTGCTGGTAAATCATTGTTTTTTCACTCACAAATTTTTTTAGTGGTATCACCTCGCATGTGCTAATATTTCTTCCTTTTTGCTTTTGTCAAGCTTACCATGCAGGTTTGAATGATAAATTGCGTAGTTCTATCTTAGAAAATTGGATTTCTTCTAAGATACAAGTTGTTGTGGCCACAGTGGCTTTTGGGTAAGATCTTGTACACATGATTTTTATGCAGAGAGGAATTTTCATAAGTTTCATATTTTGTTTGCATAGTGTCAAAGCTGAAGACAATGGACTCTTTCATTGTTCGAGGACCCAGTTTGTATGATTAAGTTGTCATGATGAAATGTTTCTTTTTATTACTTCCAGTGTTTGGGGTGTACTGCAAATTACCTTTTTTTTTGTTTTTGTTTTTTCATTCCTTGTTTTGGGGTTGGGTGGGAGATATTGTTTAGCATGTACTTTGTTTTATGCTGTTGCTTCCACTTCATAATTTATAGGGATTGTGATGCATTCCTTGCTTTCCTTTCTATGCTTTGCTGGGATCTGCGGTGGTGCATGCACGGTTGCTGACCTACTGGTGTTCCTTCAGGATGGTATGCAACTCAGTCACCATTTGCTCCCGTTAAGTTGGGGAATTAAATCATATAACATGTTCCACTGATTGCTTGTGGTCAATTTCTCAAGGGCATAGATAGAAAGGACGTCAGGATTGTTTGCCATTTAAACATTCCAAAGTCAATGGAAGCCTTCTATCAAGAATCAGGTAGAGCTGGTCGTGATCAATTGCCCTCCAAAAGTCTGTTGTATTATGGAATTGATGATCGCAAAAAAATGGTTGGTTAATTGCCTTAAACGTTGTCATCATGTGTTATCTTAAGTTCCATGGTTTTTATATGATTTTGTTTCTTGTTAATTCTATGTTTTTTAGGAATTTATACTAAGGAACGCTGAGGCTAAGCAGTTAAAGGCTTCAAACACACAGGAAGGAAAATCAAAAAAATCCATAACTGACTTCCATCAGGTGACATTCAATAATTTTTATGTTGTCAGAATGGACCACTCTGTCTGGTTGTTATCTGCTGAAGCTCGAATCCAAATACATACAGATGGTTGAATATTGTGAAGCTTCCGGATGCCGTAGGAAAAAGATTCTCGAGAGTTTTGGAGAACAGGTATAGTCATCTACCACTTTTGGACGTTTAATGTGTGTTTTAAAGCTCAAAGTAATGCTCTGACATTGTCTAGAACAGGTACCTGCATCACTATGTAGGAAGTCATGTGATGCCTGCAAACATCCTGATCTTGTTGCCAAACATCTGGAGGAGCTTACGGCTACTTGTGCTCTTCGGGGCAGAGCCAGTTCCTCCAAAATTTACATGAGCAGGTGAATCTTCCAATTGTGCGAGAACTTGTTTAGTTACTGGGTTTCCTTGCACTAGAAATGGACCAAAACTGAATAGGCTCATAGAATTGCGGTTGTTGCATTGGTTTGTTGCTTTAACATTTGCCTTGCATTAGGGGTACACCCTACAAAGTGTGGTCCCATATTTATAGTTTAGCACTAAAATTACTTGGTCGAGTGGGATTCAGTGAGGCATCAGTTTTAAAAATTGCCTTTGAAATAAACATGTTTTCAATCAAACAAAGAGGGCATCAGTTGAACTCACGAGAAAGGTCTCATATCAATAATATTAAACGTAATAGCAATCACTTGTGCCTTCAGCAGAAAGCTAACATCAAAATCTGCAGACACTTGTGTCCAAAAATAGCCTTAAAAATCAACTCTTGCTTTATTTGAGCCCCCAACCCTCTCCCACCTTTCTTTGAAGAACTGCAATGGGAGATAACTGTTTGCTTAGGTGCTAAACTTTAATGCATATGCATGTTCTCTTTCAGCTCCTCAAATACAGTTGACAACGGAGATTTCTCTGAATTCTGGAATCGTGCCGATGAAGCCAGTAGTTCTGAAGAATCGATATCTGATTCTGACGGTATATCATTTCTCGAGAAGCTTCATTATGTGATTTGTGATGGGGCACAGTGGGAATCAGAACATATAAAGAAAGAAAAAAATAGTGAACTAAAATATTTGCTGAACTAACTTCTATGATTTTCTTGCATCCCTCTAACTGCCAGATGGTGATGAGGCTGTCAAAAGCCTAGTTCGGTCCAATTTGGCAACAAAATCAGGATTAAAGGAAAGGTTCAATTTCTTGCAACGTGCAGAAGCAAAATTTTACGATACAAAAACCTCTGATAATCAGGTATGTTCTTGGTTCTCACATATATGCTCATTATATTGAAAAATAATATCGGTCACCACACCTAATAATTAAGGTACGACGTGACACACCTTTGGCCATCATCACTAGACTCTCTGCTTTTCTGCCTCTAAGCTTCACAGTCATAGTTTATAAATTATGCTAAGTGCCTTTTCTGTCCTTTCATATGCCTTGTGAAGCTTCACTTACTAAAATGCACTGATATAAATTAACTTGGTTCATCTACCAAGTTACCGTTCACAAAGGTGGAAGTGACATGTTAGCTAATTGGTTAAAACTTTAACGTGTTTGCACTGCACAAATATGTGATTTGGACTAGCTAAATTGATCTTTTAACCTACTTTAAATTTGTTCACCCTGCAAAAATTAACCTTGTTTGTCAAATTAACCTTGTTTGTTATTTTACAAAGGTCAAAAAATCAAACAAGAATGCCATATCCGATACTCTGAGAGAATCAAGTGAACAGAGACTACAACATGCTCTCAAGCAGGCTCAGCAGCGGCTTGGCAACATTAAGTATGCTCATAACTCCATATTCATATCTCAAATTTTAATATTTATCTCAAAGTGATCTTGATGCTAGAAGTTCTTTCGACAAAAAAAGTCCATTTGATTCATGGCGCATTTGTATTCAGTCATCTGAAATGTGTTATTAATCCAAACGTGCTCATTGTTCAAACTCTCCTATGCAGGTTTGAAGTGGAAACATCGGCCACTTTTCTTGAAAACGAGTGTTACAACAAGTACGGGAAAACAGGGAAAACATTTTATTACTCACAAGTGGCAAGTACTGTGAGATGGCTTTCAACCACTACTTCCGTCGAGTTAACTGATCGACTTGGCACCATTACCAGTTCCCCATTAGAGAATGTTTCTACAAAAGCAGAAACTCCTGCTGCAACTTTTCCTGTGGTGTATCAGGCACATAGAGAAATGACGACAGAAGAGGTTCAGTCTAGTATTGGATCACAAACTCCCACATGCGACTCACCACTGGAAAGTACTCCTCCTAAAGCAGAACCGCCTCCAATTCCATCATTTTCAGAGTTCATAAACAGCAGAAAGGCAAAAGACATTCCATCAAGGTCATCAAAAAGGCAAACAGCCGATAGAGTTGATAAGGATCTTGAGAAGAGGATGAGGTCACGATAAAGGTTAGATTTTATTGGCTTCTTTGGTTGCTTTTTCATGGAGGAAGAAAACAATGCAAGTCTGTGATTTTGGAAGTGCCTATTTTCTTGTAGTAGCCTAGTACGAAAATGTCAATTTCTCTCTCGTTCGTAGGACCTTTTCTCCATCCAATGGTTATACTTTTTTTTTTTTTTTTTGGCTCCGTAGCCGGGCATATTTGCTGATAAACCATAATGTTTGTATGTGTTGTAATGGACAATCTGGGTTCACTTCATGGAGAGGCGTGAGCAAGATGCTCGAAAATAACTAAATTTTGTATATACATTTTACAGTTGTTGTTGTAGGTCCTTATTATTAATGTCATTTCTGTAAGGTTGTTTTCCTTGAGAGATTCCATGTCCTTTTTCAACCTACCCTTGTTCCCCCAGTCAATGCCGTCCTTCATGTTTACATCGTTTGATAAATCATGTCGTTTCTTGTTGTTCATTGTGTTGTTGTCGTTTTTTTTTCTCAATGCCGTTTTTGGCATATTGATGATCACCCAGTCTGTCATTAGTTTCTTTATTGATGGAATCGTTTTCAAGTCACCCCCTTTTCTTGGAGTTACTGTTGTTTCTCTTGTTGTGTCGCTCAGCAACAGGGTTATTGCTTTTCGTATAGTTTTAGTTTGTCGTTTATCAGTTTAACGTTTATGTTTGTTTGGTTTATGCTGCTTTTTAGTATTTACTTTCATTGTCGTGCATTGAAGTTGTTGCTTTCTAATGTCGTTTGTTGGTTTCATTGTCGTGCACTGAAGTGTCGCTTTTTTTTTTTTCTCTCTTTTTTTCTTTCTTTTCCTAATCGAGTGTCGCTTTCTAATCAAAGATGTTTGTTTGGTTTACTGCTGTTGTATTTAGCTCAATGTCGTTTTTTTTCATTTTCGGATTTCGGTATCGTTATCTTTTTTTTTTTTTTAATTATGGTACGGGTTTTATAACATCCACTTTTATATATATATAAAAAAAATAATCACACACTTTTAATTTTAAATATATAAATTCATATCCAAATCCTTTTCCTCCCACCATTGACATATGGTATGGGGATTTTCTTTTTTCTTCTTTTTTTTCTATGTCATGCACTTTTGTTTTTTTTTTCGGAGTTTGAATGTGTTTTTGGGTTCCGTGAAGAAGTGTGATCAACATATCATATGCATGTATGCCAGGTGTTTTCTAAGCAATGTGGAAGAGGAAATAGAAGAGAGTCCTGCTATTAGGCCCGAAACTTGAATACGACGATCCAAGTGTCCCCTCTAACTAGTGGCATGTGTCAGGAGATATGGGCAAAGCTGGTGGCTGCTCTATTGATTTCGATTTACTAGCTAAACTTTAGGGGGGGGGAAAAAACAAATAATAATAAAAAAAAAGAACAAGAACAAGAAACGAAAACCCAGAAAGATAGCAAAAAAGCCCCCATGTGATCAATTCCACCTAAATATACCAGCGACCGGCGGCCCACCGCTGCCTACCCACCCTGCCTGATGCTGTTGTCGCCGGACATATTGGGGCAACCGGCTTCACTACTGGAGACGAGATGGTGAGGGGCACGTGTGATCAATTAATTAAGTTCTATATTTTTCAAAAAATAAGTTCTATATTTAAAGAAAGAAATATATCTTTTCTACTTTAATCTTCCCTTTTTCCTCTTCAAACTGTTTTTTTTTTTTTTTTTTTTTTTGTGCATTCCTTACGTTTCTTTTTTGTTTATTTTCCAAACACCAGAGGGTCGGCTTGTCTTCCAAGATGGAGTTTCATGGTGAAAGAGATGAAAAATTGCTTGTACCCTTACGCCAAAAAAAACCAAAAAAAAAAAAAAGGAAAAAAAGAAAAGTAACTGTGTCCTTTCCTACCAAAAAGCTGCACACACAACCAAAATCAAGAGACTTTAGGTGGCGTGTTTGACGAAGGAGTGGGGTCCACCATCCCAAAGCCACGTAGGATCGTGAATGCATGGTACTCGGGTTAAAAATCATTTTCAAATAGTCGGAAATTTTGTTTCGGTTCCAGAGATCCGTGAGCAAGATGCTTCAAGTTACTTTAGGCATGTGTTTGGTTCTCGTGAATTTAAGTTTTCCATTTTAGATTTTATTTTTATCTAAAAAATTAATAAAAAATTATAATTAATTTTTAAAAAATTAATTCATTGAAATTTAAAATTTTTATCTCAAATATTTATTCTAAAGGTATAAGAGTACTTTCTCCAGTCAAGAGGTTACTGTCGTTTTACAGTTTTTGTGATTCACGTTGGTGATCAGGTTCTTTGGCGCTGTCTACTTGTTGTCGTTTTTGGATTATTTTAGGCTCTTCGGTTCATGTCGGTACTTTCTTTATTTTCGTTCCCTTTTGCCGTTTTATTAACGTTTATAGCTTTTTCAAGTCGATGTCGTTTTGGGGCTTATTTATTTTATTGTCATCGTTTATCTCCGTCTGTCGTCTTCGTTTTCAGTTTGTCTTTTATTTGGTTGTGGTCGTGTTTCTAGCTTACGCTGTTTTTGCTTCCAATATCCTTTTATCAGGATAGTTGCCTTTTTAGTCAAACTCTTTTTGTTGGTTTATTATCGTTTACAGAGTCGTGTCATTTCTCTCCAGTTAGTTTTTTTTGTCGTTTCTCTTGTTGATGTTGTGTAAGTACGTTGTCGTTTTCCTAGTTTTGACGTTTTTCTCTCCATGTCGTTTAGTGGGGTGGTTGTCTATTGTTAATTCTGTGTCCTTTGTAATTTTTTATTAAAAGCAAATATATATATAGAGGCCATATATTAAAAAAGAAAAGGGAAAAAAAATGTTAAATCCTAAAGTTAAAAAGCAACCAAAAAGCTACATAAGAGAAAACACGTTAAGATTTTTCTTAATTTGAAACCCATCTCGACCCGACCCTAGAACTTGTCCTCGTCAGCCCTGGCCATGCAACCTTATTTAACCCTCGGTCCCAACTATGATCCCAATCCTGATCCCGAAACATGACCAATCCTGATCCCGAAACATGACCGACCCTAGATCTCGGATATGAACACCGATCACAGTCCTAGTCCCAAAAAGAAACACGAGATCATGGATCAACACCATTCCCCGAAACTAGACCGGATTCTGATCCCAAATTGTGACCTAGACCCTGGTATTGCAACCCTGTCCTAGATCTCGACCTTGACTGTAGTGACGAGACCGAAATCGAGTGAGGTTAATATTGCATAGATTGGGTCTATGTTCGGTGGCATTCCTGCAAACTCTATCTCGGTAGATGTTTTAGTTCATTCTAAGGAGTGGAACCTTATCAGTGGTTATTTTCTAGTGTTTGTGTGTTTCTCTTTCTGTTTTCTTCTTGGTCTGTTTTTCTTGGTCGTGTTGTCTAGTTTCCAGAGACTTTACTTCTTTGGCTCTTTTCTTGGCTGAATGAATGATCAATCTTTAGCCCAAACAAAAAAAAAAAACGAAAAAGAAAAAGAAAAAAAGAGCCAAACAAACATTGTACAGGATAACATAAATACAATGTGACATAATACAATACAATACGGCACAACAAATATACTCTTATAACATAAATACAATGTGACATAATATAATACAATATGGCACGAAAAAAAAAAATACTCTTTCTTTTTCGGACATTTGTTATTGTTTACTAAGCAGCTTTCAGGGGAAACTTTCCAATGAAGTTTGTGTTCAGGCTTCCCAAGTAGAGATGATCCTCAAACTCTATAGCTGTAGTAACGAAACGGATTACTTTTCCTTCAGAATCATCAAAACGCTTTGTGATCTTCCCATCGGCTGCCACGTTCACTACCGTCGCTTTCTTATTAATGCCGTTACTAACTATGTTTATCAGTTTCGGAAAAGTTGCTATGAATTTCTTGATCACCTTGGAAGCATGTATGAACTCAAACCCCTCAGTTGTTACCTGTGTCACATACAAAGTGATTCCGGTTAGATGGTCCAAGAAGCATATATTTACCATAATTCTAGCGTAAATTTTCATGTAAAAGAGCTCAAAAAGTATCGTAATACCTGAACTAGAGCGATCCAGAATGACCCATCCGGGGCAAGATTGATGTTGTCAGGTCCACCGGGAAGGTTTTCAACGAAGATTTCCGTTTCCCCTTCCTTCTCTCCCCTAAGCCAATACTTCAAACACCTAAATCTAGTGAACAAAACCAGTGGCGCATGAGAACACTTTGCAATATGTACTCTTATTAAGTGAGAGTGAGGCTTTTGTGATTTTCTTGTGTTTGGAAGAAAGCGCGAAAAAAAGCTTACTTCCACGTTTCGCAGATCACGAGGTAATCTTGGTCCTTAGAGAGAGCAACACCATTAGCAAAACCAAGATCATCAAGTAGAATTGAAGTCTGTTTTGTTGATGGGTTGTACTTAAGTAACTGTCCATGAGGTTTTGCCTCAAGAAAGTCTAGATACCAATTATGGAGTCCAAATTTGGTGCTTGCAGCACTGAAATACAGACAACCGTCTGATGCTTCAATCACGTCATCTGCAAAGCTGATTCAAACAAATTTATTTCCTTAGAAAAAGATTGATTTTTGCAGGTTTACCTAGCTCGTTTTAAGTTTTTTTACGACATTTTGACCTACTCTAATCCTACATTATAACAAATTCTACAAAGGAATAGTCCTTCATACATGTGGAAATTAAGGTGTACCATGAAATTTAATCGATGTAATGATGATTTTGAAAATGTGCAAGTTGTAGTGAAGGAACGGTTTATAATTTGATGCGAAAGTTTCACATGTCAAGAACAAATGTGACAATGTCGGTATTTTTGTTCTACACAAACTAAATAGGGAAAATGAAAAACGTGGTTTTTTTACAAGTTTACGAGGGAAAAGGTCATGTGATACCAGTTCTTCTTTTGTGAACAGAAAAAAGTTGCAAATTTATTGAAATTGTTGAAACTTTAGTATGGTTTATGGCTCTGCACTAGTCCATTCTTGATAAGCTGGACCATTTCAATTGAAACCTCAGTATAATTACATTTCGATGCACGGGATTTTCTTGGAATGAATGCTGTTCCTCTATTTTCCCTAAACAAACAAAAAGGGTTCAATGTCTCTGGGCCCAGACCATGCCAAGTTGAACACGAGGACTTATTTTAGGCTACTACAAAAGAGTGACTCAAATTGAAAACATAAACAGCCCTACTTGTTTGGTACAGCGATAAAGATGTCTTTCACTTTTTTCATCGTCTGTCCTAATATAAAAGGTCCCATGATGGCTGTGTCAACTAGGGTCATCCTGATCGTTTTAAGTATAATTGAATCACATTCTTTTGGTTTTATTGGTGAATCTCTGAATTCTTGTATAGACGAACAACCGCTGGATGTATATTACGAGAGTTTGATTGCAACAGCCATGTATATCACCTCACATACCAACAAACCATGATTTGGAGAAGAACAATCGGTCCCCAACCAAAAAAAACAAAAAAAAAAATGTGATGGCCTTTTTGTTCTGCTTCTTCTAAGTCGTCATCACAAAGGAATTTGGCATGGCTTGCACATGGATAATCTCAAAAGTGCTCACGCGGTTTTCTGTTGTCGTTTTTCTTTTCTTGGACGGAATTACTTGCACTCTATAGACACTTGTTACTATGAAACGACTCTTATCACAGATTGATTGTTCACGTATGAGCCTTAAATTCTCTAAACTTTTAATTTGGGAAAATTATTGCCTGAATTATCAAAGTGTTACAAAACATCTCAAATCGATGACGTTTGTTAAAATTGGACGTAATGCCCTCAGACACATTATGTTAGCTCGTTAAAAGTAAAAAATTAGAATTTCGACCGTGCACGTCATATTACTGTGTATAAGGGTATTTCCTTTTAAAAGAAACTCTCGAAAATACTCAATAGGGTAAAAGTGTCCAATAATTGTTGGAGATACTGAGCTTAAACGCTTGTAATAATCTTTTGGAGTGCTTCTCTAAGTTGGGTTATTTATCAAATTTCATTTTCCTCATTTTTCAATGTAAATTCATAAAGACTTTTCTAACCTAATTATTGATGTGAGAACCTCATATGCCCAAATGACCATAATTCCAAGTATTGCATATTTACTTACTTTATCTGGTACCCGTTCACTTGAGAAGTGAGAACCGAGACTCCATCTTCCCCAACCTTTAGTAATCCCTGCAAATTCACACAATAACCACCTTTTTAATTCCTGATATTCACAAGAATTAGTCAAATACTAATTTTCTCAAACTTTGTGCCTTCCTCTGTTCAGTATCACGTTTAGTTACCTAGAAAAGCTTTCTATATATATATATATATATAAATTACCTTTTCAGTATCACATACGACAAGAACACCACTTTCCTCTGATGTTGTGATTCCAAGAAGAGTGTGACCCTCCAACCTCTTCCAGGCCTCCCAGGAGCCATTCTTGTGAAGCCTTTTGAGCCAGCTATCTCTTGTGGCTGTGTAGATTACTGAACATTCTTTATCTACAGCAATATCTTCTGGGCCATCCAGAAATCCTTCTCCAAGTCTAATCACTCCCTGAAAATTGGATCAAAACAAGTTACAAAACCAAATTCTTAACAAACCCTTTTCAATTGAGGTTAAAACACCACCATTTGAATAGTGAAATTGTTTTTGTTTTTTTTTTTTTAACCTGTAATTTGTTATTTGGAGGAAAAGCAGAAGATGCTGGTGGAAGTTCAAGTACATCAGGTGATATTGGAGAGAAGAAGAGAACTTGAAGTGAAATAGCAAGAAAACAAACTAACACAAAGCTTAAAAGTAAATGAACAGTTTGTTTCCAAGCCATTGGAGAGGGTTGGAGAGTTGTGTCACAGCGAGGTTTGTGGTAGAGAATATTTTTCTTACAGATAGATTATGTAGACCGTAAATATAAATATCTAACTTCGGCCCGTCGTTCGTGAGCGCTAGTTCGACGTATTTTATCTTCTCAATTTTAAATTCTCAATTTTATATTAAAATTTTTTTTATAAAAAAAATTTAAAATTTAAAAATTTAAATTTTTTTATTTTAAATTAAATAAATAATTTTATA
This sequence comes from Ficus hispida, assembly GCA_025413025.1. NCBI lineage: Eukaryota > Viridiplantae > Streptophyta > Magnoliopsida > Rosales > Moraceae > Ficus > Ficus hispida. The sequence goes on along the minus strand of CM046369.1, from coordinate 6,020,064 downwards.
TTAAAATACTCATATTAACGAGACAATAAGACGGATTTATTTTATAATTTTTTTAATTATTTTAAATTTTTATACTATTTTTATTTACATAACTTTTTCAAAAGTTTTCCCGTCAAACACATATTTACAACTCAACTTTCAAAAAATCATCTCTAAATATACTCCCAAACGGGTATGTAGTTGTTCTATAAAAGCAGATTATGCAATTATTTGGTGTTTGCATATTTTTTAACACAAAGTTAGTACATATTACGATTTAGGCACTGAACAAAATTTATTTCTTGCTAATCACAATTAAAACAAAATTGCGGTTGTAAGCATGAAAAGAACTAGTCAATAATAAAGTTGATACAGCAAACGCAACTTGTTTGGCTAACTTCTTGTGAATGGATTGCTTAAAAGTTAAATCACCACAACCATGACCAAATGACTGAAAATTCCACCATAGGGTAAGAAAAATACAAATACCCGATAGCTTATGTTTTAAACCGTTAATTTGTAGTAAATAGTGTAAGTTTACAAAATTTTTTTATCATAAACATTTAAATCATGCACTACCGGTATAGATATCCAATCGTTTGGAAAGCTCCCGAAAGAATTCATGATAATAAGGAGATTTCTTTGAGACAATGGTTTTAACTTCTCAACATATGTTTTATAGATATGCATATTCTCTTTCCTTTAGGGATCAAAACGGTAAAAAATTGATAACAAAAACTGCAATTACCATCGCTGGTGAAAAAACAAAAAAAACATTTGGTACTAGAAAAAATCAGTGTTCTATAAATTACACTTGGGTTAAATGATTTGTCAAAAGTCAGCATCATCCTCATTGAACAAGTGGGTTGATATAAACTCTGACATGAAAATTGAATATATATTTATATATATATTTGTATATGTATGTGTGTACGTATGTATGTATATGAGAAGAAGCTCTTTGAAAACTCCAACGGATCAATGCATGCACTTAAGTTGTCACCTTCTCTTATTGGTGATTAGTCATGCCGGGTAGAGCAGGCCTTTCTGTATCCCCCCAACGTCCCTCATCACATCAATCATATAAGCCCAAACCATCAATGATTGGTGTTTTTCAGGCACGTCTCCTAAATGGAAAGCGAGTTCCACTCGGCGTCCAATCTCACAAGTTTCCATATGTTATTTTGAATTTTTTGTTAATTATCTTCTAATAATATTTTATCATATTATTAAAATTTAAAAATTTAATCAATAAAGGTGTTAGATATTAAAATTTTTTAAATAAATTAATAAATTATCTAAATAATATTTAAAAACAGCTATTGACATAGAAAAATAAATCAATATCAGTTAAATTACACATCATCCACCCATTATTGTCCTTCACTTAACAATAATAAAATCAAAATCTATGACCAAACCCGTTTATTCGGGGACATTCATTCTTTTTCCTCATTTTATGTGTGTGTTTTGTTTTGAGGGTGACATTTTGGGCCTTTTTGGCCATGCCATTTAAAAGCAGTTTTTTGTTTTTAAATATTATTTTTGTTCTCTAAAATCAAAACAAGGTATTTGGCGTTTGTTTTTTTAGAATAGTTTAAAAAAATAGAGTTACAAAATATTAAAAAAAAATTCATGAAACAATATTTTGTAGTTTTTGGTGTTTTTTAAAAACAACTTTTACTAGGATGCATTTAAAATTAAAAAGAAAAAACTCCACTTGATTTGAGGGTCCAGATTGGAAATCGGGATCGAAATCGAGGTGGCATTCGGGATCAGGGATAAGATTCGAGATTGGGGTCCATGACGGGATACGGGGGTCAAGGTCAAAACTGAGTTTCTGGACGGGATTTGGGGTCGTGGTAGGGATTTGAGGTAAGGATTTGGGTCAAGGTCAGGTTTCAAAACAGTGGTTAGGGTAGGGATTCGAGGTCGAGGTAGGATCCAGGTTTCTAGACCCTGTCCCGAAACCTGACCCGACCCGGTCTCGACCCCTGTCCATAAATCCAACCCCGACCCCGATACCAAAACCAAACCCCAAGTCCTGTCCCAAAACTTGAGCCTGACCCCATCTCGAAACCTGATACCGGCATCGAAAACCAACCTCAACCCTAGTACCAAAACCTGACCTCGACCCCTATCTTCAAACCTGACCCCGATAACGTCTAGAAACCCAACCTCGACCCTTAGTACCGAAACCCAACCCTGGTTCCAAAACCCAAACCTGACTCTAGTCCAGAAACTTGACCCTGATCTGGTCTCGAAACCCAAACCGACCCCCGTCCAGAAATCCAACCCCGACCCGTGGTACCAAAACCCAACCTGGAGTCCTATCCTGAAACTCGACCCAACCCAGACCCCGACCCCAATAAACTATAGAAGTTCAATTTAAAAAATAATAATTAAAAAAAGTTTTTAAAAATCTCTATTCAAACATGCATATTCTGTTTTCATTTTATAAATCTATTTTCTTAAAACAATAGCAAAACACCATAAGTTTTTGAGAACACGTGAGAATTGTTTTTATTCTCATATTTGAGAACACAATTTTGAAAACTGAAAACTGAGAATTTGATCAAACATGTCTTTATTTTTCGTTTGTTCGATGGCATTTATTCTTTTAATTTTTAATTTTTATTTTTTGAGGGGTGACATTCATTCTTAGAGACTTGTGTCGTAAGGTACTCCTATGTATACCACATATTTTAAGGACAATAATAAATAAATAAATTGTCAAAAGTACATAAATTCAACGGTATACATTTGAAGGTTCAAAACTTTAACTGCCAGTGGAGTGGTAGCTACTTAATTTGTCCAATTGCATAATTGTCGTGGTTGTAAATTTAAGAAATGTTTGGAACAGGTTGAAGTTGGAGTTTTGTAAGTTGGAATTAAATTGTGTGTTTAATTAAAGTATAAATTAAAAATGAACTGCAATATAAGAAATAATATAAAAATTTGAATATATTTTCAAAAGAAATATATAAAATGGATCTTATTTCATTCATCTTGTCACTATGAGTATTTAGACACAAGAATTATTTCATATGGATTTGAAATTTAAAAAATTATTAATTTTTTAAAATTTAAATTTTATAAAAATTTAAAAAAGAAAAATAAGATATAGATTTAGGACTTTTAACTAAAAATGTAAAATTCCGTCTACAATAATTATTCCAAACGATCCCTTAATCTTGCTACTTATGGCGAACGGCACCAACAGTTACAAAATTGAGCTCCTAAGATCAAACATTCCTTATGTTTCTAAGAAACGAATAACCAAAGTATCAAAACAATACAATATAATTTAGGAGAATGTTTTGGTGCTGTAGAAAATGGAGTGTTATAATCAAAATTACGTAATATTCGTCGAATTCCGTTAAATCTATAATATACCATGGATCTTTTTTCTTTTTTTCTTTTGATTTAGGATTTTAATGGAGTCTTTCTCTATTTGATTTCATTATCGTTTTGAAATGACATTTATGAACTACATAGTAATACAATATTTTTTATTATACCTTATGCCTTGTAGCTACTGTATGTAGACGTGACTATGAGAGTCCTTATGCATTATGAAATTCTCTCATTGACTTAGAGCTATTTATGTCGAAGATAAAACACATCATCTATTTTAATTAAATAATAGGGCAAATTATTAGTTTAATCCTCAATTTTTAACTTTATCTACATTTGATCCATGAATTTTTTTCGTAGTTGAAATGTCCCTAAATTATTAAAATGTTACTATAATAGTCTTCCACGTTAAATTTTGAACAGAATCCATTAATTAATATTATTTTTTGACTAAATTACTAACGTATTCCATCTAAAATTTAACATAAATGATCATTGTAGTAAAATTTTAATAATTTATGAATATTTTAGTTATGAACAAAAATTTAATGATCAAAATTATATAAAATTAAAAATTTAGAAACTTAATAAATAATGTATCATAAATAATAAATTGTTTTAAATCATTTTTCTGAAATTAATCTGAAGTGCTTCTATGGTTCCAAATGCTTCCCATAAAACTCAAATTTGACAATTCTTACGCTATTATCACTAAATTAATTTAAAATTTTTATTTCCTCTCAAAATCAATCAGAATACTAAATGAATCATTTGCTAAATTACAAACGTAGAAAGAGACAAACATGGACCCACATCATATATAAACCTATATCTTTTCCCCTCATCATCATCATCACACACACACAGAGCAACACAAACCCAGATAGAGAGAGAGAGAAAGAGGAGAGAGAGAGAAAGAGGAGAGAGAGAGTCCAGTTTTAGAGAGAGAAAGTTCATTGCTTCAATGTTGTCTGGTAAAATCACCAATGGCCCTTACAACAACAACAACAAGTCCGGAGTCTCATCAGTCCCAGTCTCAGGCAGTTCCACCGGCGACCACCACCACCACTAGCAAATCCGCCGCCGTCGCTCCGCCGTCGACTCCGGAAGTGGAGTGCGCGAAATGCGAGTCGTGCGGGTTCACCGAGGACTGCACACCGGCGTACATCTCCCGCGTCCGCGACCGCTTCCACGGGCGGTGGATTTGCGGGCTCTGCGTGGAGGCCGTGAAGGATGAGCTCCTCCGGTCCTCCGGTCTCATCTCGACCGAGGAAGCCCTCGACCGCCACATCTCCTTCTGCTCCAGCTTCAGATCCTCCACCGCCGGCGCCGGTGCCGGCCACCAGACGGAGCACCCCATCTCCGCCATCGGCCGCATCTTCCGCCGCAGCCTCGACTCCCCTAGAGCCCTCCGCTCCAACTCCGCCTCCTCTCTCGCTTCTCCTCCTCCTCCTCCTCCTCTGCTTCGCTCAGGTAGTTGCTTCCCTTCCTTGTCCAGATGAATTTTCTTTTCTTTTCTTTTTTTCAGGGGCTGAAAATGTAAAGACAATTTTTTTATGGGCCTTTTTTTTGAACCGACATGAGAAAAATCGCAGATTGTTCCTCTGTGACTTGCTTGACTCTTCCCAATGTATATGTAATAATATTATTAAAGAACAAAGATTATTGTCTTATCTAGAAGGAAGATGAGAGTATTTGCTTCTTAAGGTTTTGGTGTAATTAGCTGGTTTTTTTATCAAACAGAAGATGATGACAGAGAATGAAATTGCCGAGAAAATTCTCAGAATGAAAAAGAAAAAAGCAGACTGAAAAACTACAGTTCTGTCACATAGAGGAAATTCACTATATATCTCTTTACTTACAGTGAACTTGAGGGTCTACTTACATAGAAGTTTCTGGATACGTCTGGCCAAAAACTTTTCTGCTTACTCTGAACATTGGAATATTGCAAATATGACAATTTATTACTTATTTTTATTATTATAAAAAAAATGTGGGACTGGCAAATTGACACCCCTATCTATACCAGGTTTTGTTTATGTTCCCAGATTATTTTATTTTTGTTTCTAAATAATCAATAAGTTTGCCCTACTGGCTTTGAACCTTTTAAAAGTATTACTCAGCGGGATTCTACTCAAAACATGCTGCCTTTTTTTCTTTTTTCCTTTCTTTGCTGTTTGCTTGGACCCCAAAATCTGATGAATATTCTTGCCATCCATCTCATTCAAAATATATATATATATATATATGTGTATGTGTACATAATAACGACATTGTGCAGAGCATTATTCTCGGAAAGAAATAGTAAAGAAAAGAGGTCCGGTGGTGATATTAATGTTATAAAATCGAAGGGCTAGAAGTGTGGGAGGTGGTCTTTCAAGTCAGCCGCTTTGACTTGAAAAAAGGACCTAATTCTCAAAAGTAGTTCTGACCGAGCATGAACCATGAAAAGGTTTATATGTTTCCCAAAAAAATAATTATAATAATAAAGGAATAGAAAAGAAAAGAAAAGGAGCAGTGTCCTTTGTCTCTTGTGGACTTTGATACGGAGGTCCACTCCACAGAGTAGAATGAATAATTGGAGCCAAGAGCTTGGCAAATAGTGCTTCTACCATGAAGTCCATAACAAAGAAAATAACCATTACTTGTTACACTCACTTATTCACAATATCACATTAAGTAACTTCAGGCCTTCAACTGTCCCACATCGGTCACGAGTACGTTATCAGCGGCTTTTCTAGCATGAACATTTTCTGCATTTGCCTGAGTAGCATATAAGCCTCGTAGCTAGCCACTTAAATTGGATCGATTTTACGACTATAGAAACAATTTTTCTTATCTAAATTTCAGTTTGTACGATAAGAAAGAAGGCCATTTCAAATTGGGGAGTAAAAGACAAACTCAACAAGTCTTGTTCCAATTATTATAACTGCTTTTATGTTATAAGACTAGAGAATAGTCCTGCAACATCATGAATACATTTATTTATGTTTCTCATAACACATCCAAGTTTGCATGAGTCGCCAGTAATTCTGAAGATTTACAGAACCAAGCCTTGAAGTGATGAGTTGATTCTCTAGCCAAAGTTTATGCCTTGAGCAAGTGGTAGTTCACTTCCGTAATTGATTGTGCTGTCAACGCAAGGATTTCAAGTCATTTATAAGCAATTGTGTTTGTGTAACACAACCTAAAGGTGTCATGTAAGTGGAAAAATGATTCAAGACATTTGAGCAAACTTGTCAGTTAAAAACCGAAAAAATTTACCATGTTGAGCGTCGCATGTACTGCTTCCAAGAGTCACTCCCCGCTTCACGGCCGCCACCGGTTGCCTTTTCTCCACCAAAGGCTCCGCCAATCTCAGCTCCATTAGTTGGAATGTTTACATTCACTATGCCACAATCACTGCCATGAGGCCTACACGAAATTGAAATGAATGATCTATTAACATAACAGCTTCAAATATTTTGTCTCTCATAAATTCAGTTTAAGAAGCGAATTCTTCTCATCCTTATCAGCAGACGATGCATGCAAACTTCAGACACCGATGACTCACCCTATCCACGTGAAAATAGCTTCGGGCCTGCATGTGAAGATTGAACTGCTCAGCCCTTGTGGTACAGAATTGTTCAAGTGAATTGCTTCTTCCAGACTCTGCAAGTTACAAAACACAAAATTGTTAACGAAATCTGAAAAATAAATCATTAAAAAAAATGAATAAAGATGTTAAAAAGTAGTACATGAATTTTCATAACATATAGAACCGGAGCAAACAATTCTTCTTTCACTACAGAGGCACTGGGAGAAATCTCAACGATCGTCGGGTGTACAAAGTTCCCATCTGCCTCTATAACTGATCCACCTGTAAGGATTTTCCCTCCCTGCTTGATAATATTTAACGAAAAGTTGCGAATGAGTGAAACATGGTAAGAGATTAGAATCAAGTAGAAGAGAGAGATTCTGAATTTAAATCAATTACAAGACACAGAAAACATGCCTCAGATTTTATGGCAGAAATCCCCTTCTCAAAATTCTCCCTTGAAGCACGAGTATGCAATGGGCCAACAAGGGTTCCATTCTCCAAAGGATCTCCAACTTTGACTTGTTTGAAAACTCCAACTAATTGATCTAATACATTTTGATATATGCTTTCATGAAGAAACTGCATGACAAAAGCAAACAAGAACTCAGTACTTATAACTTCGATGACCACTTTACAGTGTATGCAAGAACAGTGAACACCGAAATCTTTACCAATCTTCGACATGTCGTGCAACGCTGACCAGCAGTTCCAACAGCTGCAAACAAAATAGAACGCACAGCCAGACTGATGTCGGCGTCATCCATAACGACTATGGCGTTGTTTCCACTCAATTCAAGCAAGCATTTACCGAACCTCTTGTTAACAGTCTGTTGCACCATCAAACCCACCTACATACATGGGATGCTGGAGTTATGGATGATGTTCTTATAGTCACATACTTGAAAAAACACAAGACGCCAAAGACAACACGTATATGAGCCAAAATAAATACCTTTGAACTTCCAGTGAATGAAACTAGGGGTATCCGTGGATCTTTGGCTATTGCCTGACCAATTTCTGCTCCTCCGCAGAACGAAGTGAATATTGCACCTGGCAAATTGTTTTTGTCAAGAACCTCAGCCACTAGCTTTGTGACAGCGATAGTTACCAACGGAGTCGTTGGTGCACCCTTCCTACAATACATATCGCCTTCAGCGGAAGATTAAACTAAAAAAAGTGCGCTAAATTAACAGCATATCAAGGGCTTAAACTTACCACACGACACAATTTCCACAGACTAAGGCAATACAAGCATTCCATCCTACAGCACCACAAAAAGAAGCATTACGATTGGAAAGCTGCAAGTATTAATACGGCCTCAATGCCACATGCAGAGTAAACTTCACCTCAAATTCAATCACAAAAATTGTGGCAGATCATACTTCTTCTTACAAGCTACTACCGATGGTAGTGCACATTGTTTACTGTTTTAAGGCTTCGTAGTAACATCTCTAGAAATGTCCTAAATATCGAAGCATGACATGATTGACATAAAAGTAATTTTAGTTCGTACAACAAATGTCTATGGGCAACAATTGGAACGCACCTAGAACAGCACATGGGAAATTGAAAGCAGTGATCACTCCAACTATTCCCAGTGGATTCCACACCTGCATAAAAATCAAGCACGATATCATCAAACCGAGCATATTTGATGTTAGTTACATCCAAAACAAAATGAATGAAGTTATGGAGGCTATCTTCAAGATGTTGGTGGTCCAGTTTTAAGACTGCACCTCGAACATCATATGATTCGGACCTGCAAACAAATAGACAATTCAAAATATAAACGAATGATAAAAAAGAAAAAGGCTTTCGATAACAAAACTAAAAACTGGAAACTCACGTTCTGAAGGTATTATGGAACCGTTCAATTGTCGGCTCAGCCCGACACAATAGTCACACATATCAATAACTTCCTGATTAAAAGAAACAAATTACAATGTAAATATATTGAACAACTATAATTAACGTATTTATTTGACAATGAAAAGGTGAAGCACCAAACCTGAACCTCCCCGATTCCTTCGGCTAAAATTTTGCCCATCTCAAGCGACACAAGCCTACCCAGATGATCCAACTTGGCCCGAAATGCATCTCCTATCTGTCTTACGATTTCTCCTCTCTTTGGTGCTGGAACCTGTCAAAACAATTTTTTAGCCTTAAAAAAAAAAAAAAAAAAAAAAACACCTATAAGTAACAAAATTCGTGGGACAATCGAACTAACACTCATCCATGTCTTGGCGGCTTCGCTGCAAGCACGAAGTCCCTCCTCGTAATCTTCAATTGAAACTTCCTTTACTTCAGCAATTTTCTAGATCCAAACAACAAAACAATCAAAAAAATCGAGCAAAATCATGAACGGAGAAAGAAAATCAGGGGGAAAAGACTGTGAAATTAACAAGACGGGAAAAAGATTAAAGTGAGAAAATTGAGAAGAGGAGAACCTGGTTGTTGGAAGGATTGACAGTGGAGATGATTGGGCCACTTGCCTTCCACTCACCATTAACGTAACCGCCGAGATTCTCAGATCCCAGACCAATCTCCTTCAGAAACTCGTGCTCTTTCTTCTGGAAACCCATCTCTCTAAACACACAAAAATCTAGCTAACCAAACACAAAATCAGAGAAACCATCAAGAAAAAAAAGAAAAAAAAAAAAAAGCAAAAAGTACTTTGAAAATCATTACCTTGCGAATTGAATGGCAGAATCAGAAAAGGAAGATTAGAAACTGGAATACGGAAATGGGAAAAGAAAAGGGAGTGAGAGTGGTGCCGTGGGTTGCTCGCTTCCTGCACCAGAAACGAAACGAAACGAAACGAAACGAAATGGTTATCATATAATAAATCATCAATAATAAATTAATACAATAAAAAAGTGAAAAAAAAGACATAAAATAATATTAAAAAGGGATAATAATGAAATTAATAAATGAGGGATAATGAGTGGATCAAACGACGCTAATCTTACGTGTTTTGAAGTACTTGGAATAGAAAGCGCGGGTAACGTTCTGTTTCTGTAACAGGACGATTTGCATGACACGTGGATGAGTCTGGCCGAGTGGGGCCCGCGTCAGTTATCCTCGTGACTTTTGCCTTCCCTTCCCACAAACGACAAAACCGAGATATCTTGATGAACTCGCATCACTCGGCCGAGGTTAGGCTTAGCTGTTGTGCTGCTTGGATTTTCTCTCTAATTTACTTCTACGAAAATTGTGTCCTTTATATATATATATATATATATATATAAATGTGATTTAAAAATTTAATCACATAAAAATATTAAATATTAAAATTTTTAAATATATTAATGAATTATCAAAATATTATTAGAATATAATTATTAAGATAGTAAAATAAGACAATAATTTAAATTTTTATGGGATTGAGGTTTGTGTACGGTTACTTTTAAATTTATAAATTTATATCAATTTTCCTTTTAAATTTCTAATAATGATAATTTTTTCTTAAATTTCTAATTTATTTTGGTATGCTCTAATTTAATAAAATTCCTTTAAACTAGGGATTTGAAATTTAATGATTTAGATTGAGGTTTGAATTGAATTTGAAAATTGTTTACATTATCTATTTGACGAAAAGTTAAAAGGTGTATTATAATAATTTAAAATCTCGGAAGTCAATAAGTTTTTAACTCAAACAACTCAATCTGCATATTTCAATTCAAACCTATCGTCCAAAAGCATGCTAAAAATTTAGCAACAAATTAGAAAAAATCAATAGAAAAATATTACGGACACCAACTATAATCCAACTTTTGATTATCAATTTATATGACATATGAGTTTTTTTTTTTTTATTAACAAGTGTTTAAAATATTAACACATCAATTACTTATATTTATCAATAAAAATATGACTAATGAGTGGTATTTAAAAATTAAGGTTAAAGCTGATGTCTTGATATTACTTAAATCAATATTTTTGAGAGGACAATAATATTAAAAATGCTTTTAGTATGAAAAATGATTATTTTCCCAATTTTTTTTTAATTGTTCCGACCCACATTTTGCATGGCCGGAAGGGAGGTGCGAAGTCAACTTGTGGATGAACAATAATTCCTTTAACCACGTACGTGCCACATAGCAATTTATTTACAAAATTAATCAGAAAGTAAAATTTTTAATAGTTCAGAAGAACAAAAATCATTTGTAATGTTTTAAAATTTGAGAACTACATCGCATAAACCCTATTTTAGATATATAAAACTTATCCATTTTTCTCACAAACTAAATATGAAGGGCAAAAGAAAAAATTTGCAAATAGAAATAATAACCCTGTTTGTTTCGTATGATTTTCAAAATGGATAACAAAAATTGAATTAAAAGATGTTTATTTTTTTCAATTTTTTATTATAATTATTTTTATTTTGAAAAAAGGTGGACATTTTCTTTTGAACATATTTAGTACATGATTCTTTTGGAATTTTTTTGAAATCTTTTTGAATTCTTTCCTATGTACTATCATCATACTATTTTTTTTTCTCATTTTATAACTTTCGAAACTCTTTTTATTTTTAAAATGATAATTTTTTTTATACAGTCAAATGTCATTTTATTCTCAATAAAATGACTTTCTCATTTCAAAAAAGAAATTTCTTTCATTTTAAAATGAGTACGCCATCTAAACCTGAACTTCTTCTTGAGATAAGATAAGAATGCAAAGAAACAAACACCGCATAAACGAGCCCTAGCAGAGGTAGATGAGTTGACATGTGACGCAACTTTAAGAATCTCGTCAACCGGGAAGTCGAAAGTTCAAACCCTCTATCAATTTAGGGAAGTGTAAACCACCTGCACGGTGTTACGAAACGGGAAATAATAGAACCACCACCAAATCCTTTATTGAGGAAAAAAAAAAAACATGCATAAACGACATTTTCTTGTTTTATTTCCCAACACCATTAGACCGATGTAATAGATAATGAGAAAAACGACATATCGTTCATCTAATACAGGAAAAAAAAAAAAAAAAAAAGGAAAATGTGAATTTCTTTCAGAACGACATGAAATCGACAGCAAAAGAGGAGACAATAATGCAAAGGAACACATCGCATAAACGACAATAATTGGAAAATGACGTCAACTAAAATCGACAGGAAGCGATGAAAATAAGAGCACATTTTTCAACAGAATACATAAAACGACATGAATCGAACAAACGAAAACAATGGAAAACGGCAGGAAAGTTGAATGGCAGCATTCACAAAATGGCCACAAATGAAAGGAACGAATCAACCCCAATGCGACATGAAATTAGAAAATGAGACGATGACAACAACTGAATACGATATGTAAATATCAAAAACGACATCAGCTAAAAAAACATGAAACGGGAAAATCCATAAAAAAAAAACGACATGAAGAATAGTTAAGTTCAAAAACGACATGAGCTAGGGGGGAGAAAAACAAGAATCGGAAAGGCCTCAAAAACAAAAACGACATGAAGATTAGTTAAGTTTTTTTGTTTTTCCAGATAATTTCATAATTAATTCTTGTGTTTTATAGATATTATTCTATAATCCCTTTTAGAATGCATTAGTAGAATTCTGATTTTTTTTTTCCCTCACAATTCTAAAATCCTTTTTAGAATGCATGAGATACTTCTTTCATTTATAAAATTGGATTGGATTAGAAGAAGAAAAGTGAGTTTTAATATGACACAAAAATAGGGACGGTGCTGTACCAGATGGGTATGCTTCTCCCACTCTCATATTCATTTCCCTTTTTACTTTCTATACCCGTATAATTTAAGGATGAGTAATCTTTGTTAAGGGCGCTATACTCATATTTTACCCATTTATTTATTAATAATTTAAAAACAAAACTTCAAAATAAATTTCATTAAAGTTTTAAGAAGAACTTAGTGTTATTATTAAAAAAATATATCAAAGTTAAGGATAATTTCTCTTTTTTCTTTATGAAGATATTTTCAATTTTGTATTCCAATTAAAAAATTCAAATTTTAATATGTACGTAATGTCTTTTTATATGGACGTCGATAAGGCGGGAGTTTCTTTTGTCCTGCACCATATTTAGATGTGAATAATCTTAACCCCCGTATGGTCCCGTACCCATATAGTATCTTAGACCCGTCCTATTAGGGAAAGTGCCCACGCATATCGAAACCCGTATTAAGAGACAAATTAATGATATGGAAAATTTGAGATAACAAATCTTGAAATAAATATGATATTTTCATTAGTTTTCCTTTTTTCTCTCTTAATGTTGAGATGATATTTTTATCTATGAGTACAGGTACCCGTGGATACGCACCTCATTAGGAGCAGATATGAGGATAATATATAGGAATATGAGCGAGTATGGGGTTAAGATTAACCCTCCATGCAAGTCCAGGACGGGGGGTGAGGGAAGCTCCACATACCCGCACCTGCCTCACTTATATTTACCCTTATAAAAATACATATATTTTTATGTTTTTATGTCTAAAATTTAAATTTTTAGTATTTTAATGTGTTAGTTTTCTTTATGAATTCACTTTATAAATCTATAACGTTTGGATTTGTTTATAATATTTCAGTTATATTTGTGACATTGTTGTTAAATTTTATGAAAACTTTAATAAAATTTATTTTAAGTTTTTTATTTTTTGAATTCTTAATTGATGAATGGATAATGTATAGATATAATACTCTTAATAAGAATTATATTTCCATATCTATATTATTAAGTGGGTAGGAAAACAAATATAGAAATAAGAAAGAATGACGGATATAAGGGTGGGGAAGCATACCTTACCTCACCCCATCTCATTGCGATCCCTATTTTTATGTTTCCATTTCCTTTGCTAATGTTTGGTGGATTAAATAAACTCAACACTTCTTCAACGCAGACCTAATCGGTGACAAGGTGGGGAAAAACAAAACCAAAACCATAAGGAGAGATTTTTATTTTATTTTATTATTATTTTTTAAAGTAAACCAAAAGAAGAGATTTGGTATGGCAAAAAAGTATTAAAAAAATGTTAAAAAAGAAAAAAAAAGAAAGAAAAAAAAGAAAAAAGAAACCAAGAAGAAGCAAAAGTCCATGTCCTGACACTTACGCGTGAGGTTTGATCGTCAGATATTATTGAAAGGACTCCTCTAATGGCAGCCCAGAAGCGTCGTTGTTGAAGGTTATAACCATTCCAAATTCCAAGAAGGTACCTAGAAGCTCCTCCTATTTCTTCGTCCCTCTCTCTCTCTCTCTCTCTCTCTCCCCCACAAGGTACTATACGAAACTCCTATGGATGGTGATTATTTTGTCTCCATTTGATCCAATACCTCGTGATCAGGTGCAAACAAAACCCTCCTGTCCTGTCGTTTGTCGTTTTTCAAATTCGCTCCTTGTTTTTCAAATTCTCGCCCGTCAGGAATCAAAAACCTCCAATTCGTTCCCACAATTCTCTGTTAATTAGGGTTGCAATCTCTCAATATAGAAATTTAGGGCAGGGGAGGGGAGAGAGATTGAATAATTTGTCAAAATGGCGCCGAAGCTGATTTTCGCTGCGAGAAACCCTCAATTTCGTGGGGTTTTCAATGGAATTTGTGCTCTGGCGTTGTTTTTCTTGTTCTATAACCAGGGTAGTTTCAAGATGAATCGTTTTGTGATGAATTCTGGTTCGGGATTTCCCTCCGGGCGATGGGGTTTACGCGATCACGGCGGTCGGATCGAGATTATTCGCAGAAGAATTGCCGAATCTGTTTCGAGTAACGTATCAGATATCAGTGATTTTGCCCTTAATGATCCCGAATCGTGTGCCGGCTTGTTCAAGCACGAGGGCTATAATAGCCACTGTGAGTATTTGAACGCCCATCCCGAGTGTAGTTCGGGTGGTTTCTTCAATTACATTGCTTTCTTTTACTGTGATTGCGAAAAAGTTAGCTTTTTGGGATATCTAGTGTTGGTAATTTGGATGGTTGCTCTGTTCTATCTGTTGGGAAATACTGCGGCCGACTACTTTTGTTGTTCCTTGGAGAAGCTCTCGAGTCTGCTGAAGTTGCCCGCGACCGTGGCTGGAGTTTCTCTGCTTCCGCTTGGGAATGGAGCTCCTGATGTGTTTGCGAGTATAGCAGCTTTCATCGGAAAGGATGCCGGCGAGGTGGGTCTTAATAGTGTCTTGGGTGGAGCTGTTTTCGTTACTTGCATTGTTGTGGGCACTATAGCTCTTTGTGTTGCAGATAAGGGGTTTCAAATAGATAAGAGATGCTTCATTAGAGACATTTGTTTCTTCCTATGTACCCTTGCGTCGCTCGCAATAATCTTGTTGGTTGGTGAAGTTTCCGTCGGGGGTGCGATAGCTTTTGTTTGTATTTATGTAGTTTATGCATTTGCTGTTGCTGCTAATGAGCTTTTGAGGAAACATGCGAGGAAATTGAGGTTGGATGCCGTGACACCGTTGCTTCCTGTTAGAGGAAGTATATTTTCTCAGGGAGGCGAAGAGGATGATACTGTGTATGCTTCACTACTTGAAACCGAGGATGAAAGTGATGTACCACATCTCCCAAGTAAGTTACCCCAGTGGATGTGGGCTTCAAATGTTGCAATTTATTCAAACCAGGCATTGAAGGTTAATCCAGAGAGCCCAGGGAATTTGTGGGGGTGGAATGAGGAAGAAATTGCAAATGGGAACTCCTTCTCTTGTGCTAAGTTACTGTTGTTTTTGGAGATGCCATTGACAATACCCAGGCGGCTGACTATTCCTATTGTTGAGGAGGAGCGGTGGTCAAAACCATATGCTGTGGCCAGTGCTTCATTGGCACCCGTCCTTTTGGCTTTCTTATGGAACACCCAGGAAAACATTGGAAACCTAAGTGGAGAAATTGCATATTTCATTGGTGTCGTTTTCGGTGGCGTATTTGGTGTGCTTGCATATCTACACACCAGAGCTGATCAACCACCGTGCAAGTGCTTATTTCCATGGGTTTTTGGTGGATTCTTTATGAGTATTGTGTGGTTCTACATCGTTGCTAATGAGCTTGTTGCTCTGCTGGTGGCTTTAGGTCACATTTTTGGGATTAACCCATCAATCCTCGGATTGACGGTGTTGGCGTGGGGCAATTCTATGGGTGATTTAATGTCAAATACGGCACTTGCAATCAACGGAGGAGATGGGGTGCAGATAGCAATGTCGGGGTGCTATGCCGGTCCTATGTTCAACACTCTAGCTGGTTTAGGGATCTCAATGCTGCTTGGAGCCTGGTCAAAGAGACCCGCATCATACGTAGTTCCTAGAGATGGTAGCTTGTTTTATACTATGGGATTTCTCATACTGGGGCTCGTTTGGTCCCTTGTTGTCCTACCAAAGAATGATATGCGACCCAACAAGATGTTAGGAGTTGGTCTCATTGCGATCTATGTTATATTCCTGTCCTTCAGGATGACCACATCAATGGGTGCCGTTTCATTTGGTCTCTAGGAAAGTGAGTGTTGATAATTTTCGACTGTAAAGCAATTTTTATTGATGGTTTCGGAGAGGCCGGAGGAGGAAATTACTCCTTTGTTGTAAAGTATTGAGTTGGCACTGATTATCGACACTATACATTGTCTTGCAGCTATATTTTCTCACTTATCATAGCGAAAAAATTTGATCTCAATGATCCATACAAGTAAATAGAAACTTTAAAACCGTTTTTCTCGGACTCTTTTAGATTTCTGTGTCTGTGTCTCTCTGTCTTTGTGTCTTTGGCAAGTGTTGTATTGTGAAACATTGGCACTTGTCGTTGGATTTGATATATTGGTTGTAGATGGTAGATAAAACATCCGCAACTCATGCGAGTGTCATGTGCATTTTTTGTTTTTTAAGTTTAATTGAGTGGGGAAATATGTAATCTTTTCTAATGTTCAGGGGGATTATGAATGTTATAAATTAAAGTTCATGGAGTATTTTGTGATAATGTCTAAATTTCACGGGGGAGTGTCATTTGTCCTAAACTCTTTCTGATTCTTGGTCTCTTAACAACTGTGAGTGGCAGTTTTTTTTTTTTGATAAATTGAATGGCAGATTATTATTTCTAATTTGATGCTTCTTCATCTACAGGAATTTCTTTACTCTAAATATTTTGTTGTGAGCTTTTCCATCTGGGTATTCATGGAGATTAATTTTTTCTGTCATAATTTGATGCTCTGAAGTTGAGTGCACTTGAAAATTGCTTTCCAAATTTTCAACTCAAAGACTCTGGTATTTAGTCAAATTTTGATTATAACTTGGTAAATCAATTCAGAATTTGAACGCAACTTGTATAAACATCTTTCTGGGAGTTTGCTTCTCTTAAAAAAAGAGTCGGTCAATATAAAGATAGAATATTTGTTAAGAACCTGCATTCTCTATCCAAATATGTCGTCCAAAATACCGTCCAATCAATTAGACAAAGTCACATAATATAAGTTGCTGATGTCAAAAATGTATCCGGCAACAACATCCAAAGTGGTCGGGTAGTTCGGCCAGGACCGGCCAATCGTTCCGCTGTCGATCACCTGTAAAAGGGAAGCACCTTAGATGATGGGGACACCGGTGTGGTGTCTGTCGCGGGCACTCCGATGCTTAAGTCAGCAAGGATACTAATGAGCAAGAGGAGAGGCAGAGTTTTGACAAGGTAAGAATGACCATACCTGAATTTGTGAATTTTCCTTCTATTTATAGGCACCTCCCACGGGTCTGGACGCTCGGGACGACCCAACCGGGTCGGCTACCTAAGACTCCTAGTGACCTGTCAGGCCTTAGGCCTGCAAGTGTAGGAGGTCTAATAGGCCGGCCCCACGTGTCTCTGACTCGGCACATGGAGCAGTAAGGTGACTGTCGCCGTTGCTAGCAAAGGGGATGTACCTGTCAGAGTGGGTGGCGGCAGGTGGCGATGTGACTTGTGTCAGTAGTAGGTGGGCGGAGCATGGTCCAGGAGGACTGAAGTTAGCCCAGGACGTGATAAGTCGACCACAGAACTCGGGGCATTATGTGGCCAGGGTATTCGGTCAGATTCGAGGGCGTTCCACCTGCTCGGATGGATGTCTGCTCCGAGAACAAGGGTGTGGTCGGCCAGCGAGATCTCGGTCGACCAACGACCTTCGACAACTTCTTCTCGGCAGGGGTAGATAGGCAGACTTACCGTTGTTGCCGGTACTCGACAAGAAGTAGTGTTTTCTGGTCAGAGCGGATCGGTCCATCAACATAAGTCAATTGAAATACATATATGATAACTCCATTAGAACTTGCTGAAAATTTTAACGAGTGCGTTGGATATGGATTGGAACATAAATTTTTGGAAAGTTGCGAGTCCATTTGCTAAAGTTGGACAGTTCTTCTAACATTAGCGTATCTTAATATAACTAGTTGGAGACAAATGTCGCAAGTATGTATTCAATTTTTTTATTTTTTATTTTAGGTACAAAGAACCTAGAATTTTCTTCAAGATTTAGTTTCTTTCCCTGATTTAAAGTTTTAGTAAAAGTTTAGCTTGGAAGAAAATATTTAAGTAGATCATATTAATAAAAGAAAAATAATGTGGTACATTAGCTGTTAAATTATTAGGGGTATACAAGAGAAAACATTACTTGAAAGGTTGAAAAAAAATGCTTTAGAATCGAGAAATAATTAATATTATAAGATATAATTATCTAAGCAATCATTGCGGAATAATACTGTAGAGAAAATGAAAAGAAAAAAAAAAACAAAAACAAAAGCGGGGACTGAATGGCTGATGTAGAGCGGAAGACGACAGTGCTTTGACATTTTTATTCCTCTTTCTTAAAGTTATTGTGATTTATATCTTGTAAAATGTGTTTATGTGCTTGTTGTGTATTTAAAAAAATTGACTGTCACTTAGTGAGTCCCAAATCAAGAGGAAGGAAGTGATGATCTTTATGGCATATAACTATATGTGTCTACGAGTATTCTGTCATCAATTGCATGTGTGTGGTCTATCTGTCCGGTATAAAATTATGTATGTGTTTGCTACTTATGCTAAAAAAAAATGTGTACAGGTACGAATTCATAAGTACATTTAAAGAAGGGATCCTAGAACAAATTAGCATAACAAGATTAGCTTGGAAACTGTGTGTGTGTGTGTTTTTTTTTTGGAGTAAAATATGTGTTTTTTTAGTATTCCTTGTCTCACTTTTCTTTAAAAAAATGAAAAGGGGGGGGATGTTGTAGTAGTATCCCTTTATATATCTACATGTATAGCTCATTTTATAAACTATTCAATGTATTTTAACGATTAAGATATTGTTTATATATAATAATTATAATACACATTTGCTTTTAATATTATAGTCTAAGAAATTAAAAAAATTCAAAGCAAAAAACAAAAAAAGAAGAAGAAATTAAAAAAACTCCAACCCCCGCCAACCTTCCACCGGTGCCCCCCACAGCGGCCCCTCACCTACCTTCCACCAGCGGCGCCCTGACTTGAGAAATCACCCCTACCTTCGTGACCTTCTGATGTTCGACGGCGAAATCACCTCCCCCTAAAAACTCAGAATCAAATGAATGCTCATCCCCATAGCCTGTCCTTCCAGGTCAAAACCCTAAAATATCTTTCTTCTTTGATTTTAGTCATTATGGGATTTCATCTGCCACCGCCAAGTACGAGGATGTCGCTTAAAGTTCCAATCTTTTTCCTCAAATCCACTCACACCAAATTCATGTAAATGCCTCTTTTTTTTTTTTTTTTTTCTGGGTTCTTTTTCTTTCCTTCAATTTTCTTTGGTTTCCAAAGATTTCCTCTCAACTTAATTCCAAATCATTTAACTTTGTCCTTGCCGATAAAGAAGACCAAGAAGAGGGAGGTCAATTTTTTTATTTTTTTCTGCAATCCTATATATCTGTATTTATTTTAGTTATTATGCACCCGCACCCTTAATGGGATATATTAAAGAGATTCTATCACAAATTTTCTCAAAGATAAGTTTTTAAAATAAAAAACTTTAAACAACCCTAAACAAGTCGGGATGCTTAAAAATGTTCAAAATCATTTTAACGGGTGCTTAAAATCGTTCAAAATCATTTTAACAACCTTTTAAACAAAAATATAAAATTTATATAAAAAATCCAAATATAATATATAGAACCAAACGTCACTATCTGTTAACCTCAGAAAAAGAAAATGAAAATAAATAAACAGATAATACATTATAATTGGAAGTTGCAAACGTGACGTTATAACCCTCGTAGAAACCCAAATATTTATCGCTCTTTCTTTCCATTTGGATTGGATTCTCCAGCACCCAACCAGAAAAAAAAAAAAAAAAAAAAAAAAAACTTTCTCCGATCTCCGATTCACAGTCGCCGCACCGTCGCCGACGCCGTCGCGATCGAAGATGATGCACATGACCTTTTACTGGGGCAAGGACGTGACTCTGCTGATCGACTCATGGAGGACCGATTCCTGGACGAGTTACCTCCTCACTTTACTCGCCTGCTTCCTCGTCTCCGCCTTCTACCAGTTCCTGGAGGATCGGCGTCTCCGATTCAAATCCTCCCTCGCCGCCGATCGATCTCAGCCGTCGCTCGACGCGCCGCTCCTTTTCAAGCTCGGCGCCGGCGCGCGTGGCTCAGCTGCGGCGCGAGCCGCCGCGGCCGTGCTGTTCGGGGTCAACTCGGCGATAGGATACCTCCTGATGCTCGCCGTTATGTCTTTCAACGGCGGCGTTTTGGTTTCCATCGTTTTGGGGCTCTCCGTCGGGTGTTTCTTGTTTAGGGCTGCAGATGAAGAGGTCGTCGTCGTCGATAATCCCTGTGCTTGTGCTTGATCTTTTTTTTTTTTCCTCTTATTTTTTCTAATTTTTTACGGTCGAGAATTTGCAATTCATTTCCTCTTTTATGTTTCTCTATATAATTATATAACAATTTACCTCATATTTATTAAAGATCTTTTTTCCTCCTTAAAGTGATTTCATCTCTCTGTTATTAGTTCATAAACTCTCATTTCCTTGTTCTTGGTACAAATATTTATCTCGGAAGGATAATTGACATAAATAGTTATCAAAACTCTGTAATATGTGACGTGTTGATCTTAGAGCTTCTTAATCTCAATGTCACGTATTAAAAAATTAGGAGACCATTTGTGATGATCATCATTCTTTACAAGAAATGGATAAGTTTATAGCATTTTAATGAATATATGTGATGATACATAAATAAATATATCACCTTTTAATGGTATGGAGTTTTTTAGAGTGAACCGAAATGAAAAATTGTGAGGCATAAATTTCAAAACGGATAATATCATACTAAAGGACATCATGAGTCGTTATAAATGATATCAAAGCTTACAGCAATAGGAAGTGTGATCAACGAGGATATTGGGCCTCCAAAAAGAGGAGTGATTGTGACGATCATCAGTTTCTATAAGGAGAAATGGTAAGTTATGCAATCTCACATCACTTGAGGATAAATATATATGATGATTCATAAATAAAGAAACCACCTCCTAATGGTATGAAGCCTTTTAGGGTGAGTTCAAGAGCAAAACTATAAAGACACGAGGCTCAAAGCGAACAATATCATACTAAAAAGAGGCATGAGTCATTACATTATTTGTGTCGATTAGTGTTTTATTATCCTATTAATAAAAAAGCCATAACTAACCAAATTTAAAACCTAAGAAGAAGAAGAACGAAGAAACAAGAATGAAAATACAATTTTCTGTTTCTTGGTAATAATTTATTTGTTTCTTTCAAGCAAATATTTCAAAAGATCTTGTTAAAGGTGAGCCAGGCTGTTAGCTAGTGATGCTTAAGTAAATGAAAACAAAATACTGTCACGGTGGAATAGATATTGGCAAATAAATGCCACAATTAACATCTAATTTGGTGTGCACTCTACCTTTTTCCACATATAATTTAAGTCCACTACCCTAAATCTAATCATAACGAGAGAGTCTTCAAGAATAAGACAACATAAAAGTCATGATAAAGGAAGAACATGCTACACTTAAAAAAAAAAAAAAAAAAAAAAAAAAAGCTTCTAGGAGCTAGAGAATATGAAGATATAATCCACTAATTAAATCAATAATCACAAGAGAAAACAAAGATACAATATTCATGATTAGGGGGGCATATTACATATTAAAATTCATAAATCCAATTGTTAATGGAGTAGTGCCAAGAAGAGATCAGATCACCAACTAGGTTAGCACCTGGTAGATTCACCATAAACGTAGTCAAGAGTGGCAATGACTCCGAAAACAAAAGCTTGATCGATCTCGGGTTTTACCACCACATGGTAAAGATCCTTGCTTGCCATCAACTCCTCCACCTCCTTCTTCACTCCAATCTATAAAAATTCACTCAATTACTTGTAAAATTTTTAAGGTTTTAAGAAAAGATCAATGAATTACCAAGAATTTATTACCTGTGCCACAGTGTTGCCTCTAGAATCAACGATGCTGCAATCACGGTTGGGAAAGTAGCCCTTGATCTCGAAATCCCAATCCTTCTTTCTTCCCCTTGGTTCCACGGAGATTCTGATCGCATTGTTCCGCGCCAAACATGAGTTGGGCTCTTTCAAGCTGAAAACCAACTTTGGTTCTCCTTCGTAGTCATAAGTGTAGCCCTTCCATGTCTTGTAAATGCTCAAGGCTTCCACCATCGCTCCCTGCTCAATGTGTGAAAATTAGCAAAACCGTATTGAGTACTATTGAGTTATGTATGCACTTTGATTTACATGTTTTGCGAAAGTTTATAGGCACATTTAGGAGGAGTCTTGTGGTAACAATCTAACAATGTATCGATGGTGTAGATTTTTTGAACGTTAATCATGTTAGAATTGTATCAGAATCAAATAAAATCGAACGAATCTAGTGTAAATGAACATGACGATTTTTGCAAAATTCATCTTTCCTCTCTTTTGCATATATGAAAATTCGATCCTAATCTAAATCCATGTACCTTTCGACGAATGAGAAGCAAAGCTTCACCATCAGCACCTCTGAGAATCAGCTCCTCTTTCGCGCCGAGAACTCCGCAGCCATCAACCCTAAAAACAACCTTCTGGCTACAATCTGTCACCACAAAGCCTCCTCCATTTACTACATGTGGCCTCTTCCTAACCACAAGCACTACTTGAGAAGATGAACAATATACCTTGCTAACTATTGCCATACCAAACGTGTTTTAAGTTTTTTCCTTAATTTGATCGAACTTGTTTATGTTTATTCAACTCTTTTTGCCTCTCTCAGTGTTGTGAAGTTTCTGCAGCATGGTTCATGCACAACAATCTTTTTATAATGGGAAATGAAGATTAAAAAAAAAATTATGAAATTAACTAACTAACATCAACAAGAAGAAGAAAAAAGAGAAGAGGTTGCTTTTTTCTTTCAAAGGTTTGGCGAAGTTTGACTGTAGTGCAATACGTATTGAAAGTCGTGTAAGAATATGCATGTGTGGCGTAAAGCAAAATTGCTTGAGGGAGAGGATGATTGTTGGCTCACGCGCCCCCTATTATGGCCAACAAAAAAAGAGAACGTGGACGAAGAGAATCATGGGTTTTTAAGTCAAGATAACTCATCTCTGAGGTATGAAAAAACGATTTATTGATATATACTTTTAATCGTCAGATTTAAAAATTTGTCATATTTTTTTTCTTAAAGATATTTCTGACACGCATTTTAGCTTTATCAAATAAGGTAGAGTAATTTTTTTCGTTAGTTTAAATTTTAATCATTATTTATGAAATAAATTATTTTTATATATGTAATTTTTAATATATATTCGTAGATCTGATTGTTAAAAATTTAATTTAATGATTAAAAAAAAAATCTTTTGCTCCATCAATGAGAGGGGGGGGGGGGGGGGGAAAGTATCAATCATAGAAGCACGTTTTACTTTGCTTTTGTTGTTATTGTTGTTGTTGTTGTTTTTGTTTTTTAATACTCTTAGTGCAGAATTGTCTTTTAAAGTTGGGGATAATAAAGAGGAAAAAGAAGAATCTTTGGTAACTAATCAACTAAGAATTCAAAAGGGGCTTGGTAAGACTTTTGAAATTTGGCAGCTGAACGACTAAGAAGAGGAATATTTTTAGAGATTTCAAACTTTGTTGAGTTGTTTTCTGGTGTATTGGTCATTTTGGGTTCAATTTCTTGGATTAATTTATGGTCTTAGGGAATCTGTAGTAGGCTAGTTGTTGAATTGGATTAACGTATGGGTCACCCTCAAATTACTTGTATAGCATATGTGAGTCGAACAATGATAAATTTATTTATTTTTTATAATTACCTTTAAACATGATATTTTCTACTAAATTTTTGACATCTATTAACCAAAAAAAAAAAGACTATTTTACATCCTTATAATAGAGTTTAGGGAGCTTTTTTCTTTTTTTTTTTTTAAAGGTACGGAATTAAATTGCAATTTCGTGACACGATTGAGAACAAAAGCAATTTAATTAAAAAAAAAAAAAAGAAAAGAGAGGCGTTGCATAACATCTTGTAGTATTTAACATAATTGGTAGGAATTATTTTAACTATCAGATTGGGGGTGTTTGGTTGTTCACTCCAACCAAACGATTTCAATTTTTTTCCTTTAAAAGTACACTAAAGTTCACTATTCACATCTCTATCTCCAATTCTAATTTAAAAACTAAAACTTTATAAATTCTTAACTTGATAACTACAAGTCAAAATGAGATAATTTATAAAAAAATTAAAAAGAATTTTAAGAATAATGAAACAAAATTCATGTCGATAATTTTTTTTTGAACACATTTCAAGTTTTTACATTTTTTAACTTCAAACAGTTTATTTTTAACCAAACGCATAATTCCAAAACTCAGCTCAACTCAACTCTAATAATAACAACTCTAATTCTCGAACTCAAGAGGACCAATCAAATGGCTTAATTTTTTAATCGTATGATAAACTCTAAAACTGCAAGTATCAAAGAATATCAATGCTAATTAGCACTGTTGCTGCTGCTAGATGAGACAAGGGGAAATCATAAATTTAAATATCATTATATTAACATGACACAAAAAATAACACTAAATTAGTATGACATAAAATTAAATTAAAATTAACTAAAATTTGTATCATGATTAAAAATAAGAAATTTATGTTATATTGATTAATAAAATAAAATAAAATGTGATCATTTAGGTAATTTTCGTAAAAAAAAAAAAAATTACTGGGCTTGAAGTTTGGCCCATGAGTTGACCAGCTGAGCCCAAACTACAACCCACCTCACTTGATCATCAGGATGAATAGAATATTGGGCCATGAGCCCAGCAGAGCCCAAACGACACCATAACCATTCGGAGAGTAGGGAGGTACTTTAGGAAAGAGCGGCTTGCAAGCAATAAATACATCTGATGATCTGATCTGACAGTTCTGCTTCTTCTGACTGAAATGACATGTCGCTTCTGACCAACCCCTCTCTCTCTCTTTCTTCCAGGTGGAGGTGGGCCCGCCTCGTGATGCGTGCCTCACGACGCTCGAGCGCGGCAAAACCAAACCCATCCCTCCCATGTGGGGTCGGGGGTTTTGAGGTTGGTGGGTCCGGTGACGGCTGACGTGGACAAGCAGGGTTGATTGGAATGGCACAGATAAAGGGCAGTGGGGGTGGGGGTGGGGGGGGGGGGGGGGGGGGGTCGTAACTGGTGAAGTGACAGCGACCCTGTACATTCTCACTGGACAGGACATCAGGAAATGTCCCAACTTTGGATCCCTAGTTGCCATTTCCTATAACCAAAAGTTACCAAACCACAAATTAAATTAAAATTAAATTAAATTAAATCATAGGTCTTTTGTGATTTAACGACCTGTATATACTGTCAGTTATTCGGTAGAGACGGTAAAAACTTCTCGTTTTTTGTAATGACATTTTGTGAACGCCAATGAAGTAAATAGAAATTTTCGAACAATAATTATAAGTAAATAACAAATTTATTTATTAAGTAAATAATTTATTTATATTAAATTTATCAGATATATAATTTAATTTATATCATATAAATAAATCATTTACCTAATAAATCTATTATTACCAAACATATTATTTATTTTAATTTATTTTCGTAAAAGTATTAGTTATTACAATTTCTCTTATATAATTTACATATATGTCTAGTTAGATTGTGAATTTATCTTATTTTAATTGATAAGTTACGAGATTATTGTAATATTTGTATGTGAATTGGACTATTTCTACTCTTAAGTTAGCTTAATTTTATTCAAGCTTATTTAATATGTCCATCCCTTTAATTGGTAAATAGGTATGGCCTTTTTGTATGGATATATATCTCTTAAATGTTTTTTTTTTTCTCTTTTAATTATTATTCTACATTTGACAAATCAGTTACTCAATTACAAATCTTGATAATTATTCTTTCAAATTTTGAAATCCA
The DNA here is from genome assembly GCA_025413025.1 of Ficus hispida. Taxonomy (NCBI): domain Eukaryota; kingdom Viridiplantae; phylum Streptophyta; class Magnoliopsida; order Rosales; family Moraceae; genus Ficus; species Ficus hispida. The sequence goes on along the minus strand of CM046369.1, from coordinate 5,993,798 downwards.
TACTACTTGAGTGGTCTTTGGAGTAACTGTCAACTTTTTTAGTCATCTAAGGGAAATGACCACCAATTTCTATTAACAAAATTAGAGTAAAAAAAAAACATAGCCTATGGATACGGTACAGGTGTTGAAGTTTGAGGCAAGGTTTTTAGGTTACATGGTAAATATGGTACCTATCATGTTAATCTTAAGTAAAATCCATGCTATTACCCCACAAGCCATGTATGATATTTACCTTATCTTTTTTACTTTTTTACTTTTTTACCTTTTTTTTTTTTGAGAGAATTGTCTTTTAAAATTTAGATTTATTAAATATTTATTTACTTGATTAATAATATTTTTTTACCAAGTAAATCAAAAATTCAGTTTATAAAAGGAAATTAAATTAATAGTAAAATCTCCATATTTTACCTTAAAATTCAAAGTCCATCTCCATTTAGAAAAAAAAAAAAAAAATCCTAATTCAATCCACAAATTACAAACCCTAAATCCCTAAATCGAAACATTCTCAAATCAAATACTAAAATAGAATAAATCTAATTTCAATAACCTAACCCTATCATTCTCTCAAAGAACAAGCTCACCACCAGTGCCACCTCCATGTCACCAAATCGTCGATCTCCTATAAACCACACCGGGAAACTGCAAACAACAAACCAATGTGAAAAATATTCAAACTACTTAAACAATTAACATTTATCAGATTAAATAAAACAAATAGCATAATTATTTTTGAACTTAATAACATAATTTAAAAAATATTCAAAGCAAATAACAGTAAATAATAAATTTATTAAGTAAATTATTTATCCACTGAAAATCATTCATCTAATAAATTTGATTATTTTTTGCAGATATGTTTTAAAATTATTTCCTGTATAAAAAAAAAATCATTCTCCAATATTTTCCCTCTTTAACTTTTCGAGTGTGAACAAAAAAAAAAAAAAATACAAAATGCAAAGGAAAAATATGTGGTCAATAATCACAGAACTATCACAGTTAATTAGATGTTCCACGTATTAAAATGACATGTAAATTTTTCTTTTGAGGGTGACATGCAATCTATAATGTCTGCTATTTCTCGTTCAATTGCTGAGTTGTTTTATCTTTAGCAAAACATATATGTGGAATTTTTATACTGAATTATATCAAAGATTTTGATTATGTGACGACCAATAGAAGAAGCAGACAAAAGCATGAATGCTTTGACTTTTCTCTCCTGCTCCTTCTACTAAGATGGATCTAAAGTTGCTTATTTTATTTCTGTTCAGGTTTTTTTTTTTTCCCTTTAAATCTATATATCATGCTATTATTTTTTGGTAGCATATGTATTATGCTATTTTTTTTTTCTTTTATATTGTCCTCTACTTAATTAACAAGCAAATTGAAAACACCCCAATTGGCTACTTTTATTGCTATTTTTTTCTGGTAAAGAAAGATTAAAAGATTTAAAAAATATTAATAATCACCGATGATGATAATACGATGATAAACAGATTTATTTAAAAAAATTTTATTTTTTTTTTAAATTAAGAATTTAAGTCATACATCTGTCAATCTGATGATCATGATGTTTATCTTTTATGTGTTAGGGCAGAACATGTAAAGATCCTACTGATCATTTTTTTTAATTATTTATTTATAAAAATAGTTTACCCAATTCAATCTCAAAATCGGGGCTAAGTCCAAGAAAATTCCACTCTTTCCCTCTCTAAAAAAAAACGACCAAATTTTCCTCTTTCCTACGCAGTGGTCACGTGCGGTCTGAGGTACTTCACCCCCATCGTGCTTTTCGCTTCTTCCGTCTCTGCAGCCCTGCCTCCTCCTGCAACAAACACCACACCGCACCACAACACTAACTCACCTCTTTCCTCACCAAAAGTAAATTAAAAAAAAATTTGAAAAAAAAAAAAAAAAGAAAAGAAAAGGGCAAAGCAAGGACTAAAGTGGATCCGAAAAATCTTTCCTCATTAAAATTCGATGAAATCCAAAAGCCTCAAACTTTGCCAAATGGGTTCTTTGCTTCTGCAGAAGTTGGGTTTTGGTTTTGACAGATTTTGCCAGGCTTTTTTTTTCACAGCCGTCTTTTTACCAATTACCATTACACCTTTGTCGTTGTTTTTATCGTAGTTGTTGTTGCTATTCTAAATTTAGTACCTCTTTTTATTAAACCCCATGGCATGCACAAAAAAGACGTGCCTCGATTTCCTCCTCATCTCAGAAAAAAAAAAAAAAAAAAAAAAAACTCAGACCACCACCATCACCACCGTCAGCAGCACCCCCATTAACCCATTTTACCAATTTTTTCATTTTCCAATTTTTGTTTTATTTTGTTTTTTATCTCAGACTGTCATACTAACAATACGTCTCTTTTACGTCTCATAATTACTCTCTTTTCAATTATACTTTATTTTATCTTTTTCTCAACTGCAAAACTTAAAACCTCTCCAATTTAATCCCTGCAGCCTATATATATAACATTTATGCACCTGCTGTCTTCTGCCAAGCACCCCCTCCTCCTCTTTATCCTCATTTCTATTTTTTTTTTTCTGACTTCTGCTGTTGTAATTAACCTTGTCAGAGAAACTAATTACTGCCTCTGTCACAAAATTTTTTTTTATCTTTTTTATTTCTAATTAGTTTTAAGTTTGTATTTGATAAGTGAATTTATCCCAAACTTAATTTAAATATTTTATATTAATTTTTATTTTTTAAAAAATAAATTAATTAAATTTATAATTATTTTTAAAATATTAATTTAATTTAAATTTAAAAATTTCATCTGATGTCAATCATCAAATGTATTCCACTGTTCACACCTTACTTCATTTGCCGCTTCCGAAGAAAATATATATATATATATTTGTCTAGTTGATAATACTATATACTACTGTGACTACCCTGCCTTAGCTCGTGGCTTTAGTTAGCAGTGCTAGTACTACTGCTATACTGCTCTCTCTCTCTCTCTCTCTCTCTCTCTCTCTGCTCACTAGGCATTACTGCGTCGTACTAATACTACAACTGGGTTCCTCTCGCTCTGTCCATTTCACTACGTTTTTTTGCTGCAACCGCATTAAGTTCTCAGCTCTGAGAGAAATTTGCTTTCTTCTTCTTGTGTTTTTTTTTTTTTAGACCTTTTGAGAAAGAAAAGAAAAACAAAAGAGGAGTAGAAGAAAGAGAGAAAAGTATTAATGGCTACTGCCGATGCTGCTCCGCCGGGGCGGTCTTCAGGCGTGCCGTCGCTGCCGCCGCCGTGTCCCAAGTCTCCACCGCCGTATCCGGATTTGTACGGCAAGCGCAGGGAAATGGCCAAGGTTCAGATGCTTGAGAGGGAGATTGGTTTTCTTCAGGTTTTTTTTTTTTTTTTTTTCCCATCTTTTTTTCTTTCTTTGAAAAAATAACTGTTTATTTTTCAAGGTTGCTTATTTTTTTGGTTAAATGTGTATAAGGGAGTGGATTTATTATTGGTTAACATATTATATACACACACACACATATATTCAATGCTCTGATTGTATTAGGTCAGGGGATTTCTAAACCAGTTTGGCTTGCAAGTGACCTTTTGTTTTCTTGTTTTTGTTGTTGTTTTTCAGATCATTTTCAAGTGTGTTTCCAATTTATTTTTTTCCTTTCAATTTCTGATCTGGAGATATCTATTTTTTGTAGTCTAAACTTGTTCATATCGCTAAAATGCGTATACTTGTATGTGTATTTTCTAGATATCTACAATGATGATAGAATTAGAAGCTGTCAGTACTTGCTTTGTTATTCTTTTTCACCGGAACAATTCGAAACTTTATTCTGAAACCAAAAAAAAAAAAGAAATTTAAGCTTATGGGCTGTGTTTAGAGATCTTCTAGACCTTATATGATCATACTACACCTGATCTGTTAGTGTAGTGGCCAAGTTCTTGACAGGTTTTTGTTCAAGGAACAAGTTGTTTCATAATCAAATTTAATCGTCAAATTCGCACAAATCAAATAGCTTTACTTGGTTTTGTTACACTTTCATGTTCTCATTAGCAGGTGTGGATTTCATTTAACAATTTTTCTCTGAGCAGGAGGAATTAAAGTCCGCGGAGCGAATTCAGCCCTCTTCAAGATGCTGCAAAGAGTATATTCATCAATCGATTTCAGGGCTTCTTTTCTTGTGTTTATACCCTTTATCTTCATCTGAGAACTGTGCTGAGATTGTCTGCGTTTCCATATTTAGCCACCCCTGTTGAAGATTGAATGTGATTATTTCGCAGGATAACAGAATTTGTGGTGTCGAATCCTGATCCTTTAATACCAACGTAAGATTAACTGCGGTAATTTTTCTTACTCTAGAGATTGTTGTTATGATCCTCACACTAGTTTTCCTTTAATCAGAAACCGGAAAAAGCGCCACTCATGTCGTTTCTGGAAATGGCTCTGGTATGTCCTGAATTATCTTTGCAGTAGCTCCTCAGATTCTAAACAAACGTCATTACTAGGCCATTTGTGTGACTTTACCTTGAAGCAAAACAATATCAACATTAAGATTATTATTCTGGTACTGATAAATTGGGTCACAGTCAATGACTAATACAAGCGTTAGGCAAAATTTTAGGCTATAAAAACTTCCGACGGTAATGCTTAAATTCCAGTTTATTAGTTCAAACATGATGCAGAAACTTCGGTATCTAACACAAGTAGGCTTGTTATGCAGTCGAATCCCGTGCTTCAACTTCTCATGGATTTGCTGTTGCTGTTATCCTGGATGCTGCTCCATTGGCCTAGAAATGCCCCGCTGCTGCAACTGCGATTGCAACTGCAGCCCGTGCCATTGCTTTGATTGCTGCAGCTGTCCTTCGTGCTTCACTTGCACGTTACCGACGTGGCGTTGTTGCAGCTGCTGCTGCCGCCGCCCCCGTTGCTGCTGCTGCCCCTGCTCGTGCCCCCGATCGGATTGCTGTAAAAACCTCTCCTGCAGGAGAAGTTGTTGCTGCAGCAGAAGTTGTTGCATTTTCCCAACTTGTTCATGCCCCGATTGCTCTTACTGCAAATGCAAATGCAAGTGCTCATGCACTTGTCCTACATGTCTATAGGTACAGCTCTTGCTATTGTACAAAAAAAAAAAAAAAAGGACAAACAAACAAAAATTATATAATTATGTTGTAATCTTTTGTTTATTTATTGTCATGTTTCTAGTGTTCATCCTACATTCTACAAATGCAAATACTCGGTATTTTGAAAAAAGAAATTCTTCTTTATTATTGCTATTACTATTATTAATAATTTATTATAATTGGAGTTTTTGAGTATGTAATTTCAACATCCAAGTGACATGATATTTGATATAAGTTCGGAGTATTTGGGGGTCGTTTAATTCAGCATGACAAGACTGAACATGATCAAATTATGACGTAGTAGGGTTAAAGAAGTGTGGCATACAATTAAATGCCTTTTGGTTTTGTCGTCTGTTTAGGGAATTTGTTAGTGGCCACGGTTACTTAAAACTTAATTCCAAGGTTAGAATTATTTTTGTTTTCATTTTTTTTTTCAAACTGAGCAACAGTTACTCTGACATGGATAGGTTTTTTCTTTCTTTTTTTTTCCTTTGGGTTTATTGTCAATAATTCTTCTTCCCACTCTGAGCTCTCTCCATAATTTAACATTTGTGGCCCCTACAAGCCAGATTCATAATTCAATTTCATTTCATTTCAGATTTCATCCAAAAAAAAAAAAAAAAATGGCAGGCTTTTTTCTTGATGGCTTGAGTTGAAAAACTATAGCTACACGACAGGCCCATGTTCGAGGCTGATTCCCTTTGTACTGAGTGTTTCTGTAGAAATCGCACACACAGCCCAAGAGGGGTGGTAGGGTAGATGTTGCATTTTGTACACTTACCATTTTTCTAAAATTATATATCTATATAATATCTGTATATAGAAGCATGCAAAATGAAGGCCATGTTTCTTTTCATATTGTATACAACTTAATTTGACAACTGTAGCTTTCTTGTTTCGCCTTACTTTTGCCAGGATCATTTACCTAGAATTCGGTGAATGAGGTTATGTAGAGATGTATATATGTATACTGCGGCCCACAAGACAAAATCTTTTTTTTTTTTTTTTTTTTTTTTTTTTTTTTTTTTTTTTCGAAAATCAAAAATACTATTCAATTAAAATATCAAATAAAAACATATTTGTTTTACTTGGGGTTGGAAAAGACTTGACTTGCTAGTACAAATAGTGAAAACTTTCTCTTCACGTTAAACAATCTCAATCTTGCAAGTAAAAAAATGGTATTAACTGTCATAAACAGGAATAGAATAACATTGTTATGTCCTTCTATCAGAAAATTAGTTTAAGAAGCAGAACTTTTTGTAACAACCCATTTTCTGAAATGATTACAATTGACCAAAAAAAAAAAAAACCCAAATACTAATTTTTTTTTTCTTTTTTTAACTCACTAGAGATCGGGCCTTCTTTAGGGGCCGCTGTTGCCCTTTTGCCCAAATAAAACAACCACGCCAAAGACAATCCAAAAGGGGAACAACTATTGAACAGGCACCAAACTATCTCACATCTTACAACTGTGTCCATGCGAAGGCAACTGGGCTCCTGACTTGATGCTCAGCATTGCTCCATACGATCGAGCCAAACTCTGACCTCGCTATCCGGGATGCGCCTCTGCTGGCCACAAAGGTCACGGTGTACCTCAGCCTCTGCCCAACGCTCTTGAACTCGAGCTTGGCGGGCTTCACTGCGACTTTCACAGTCGAAGGTGCATTCACAGCCACTGTGTATACAGACCCTGCAGCTCCCACGTTGGTCAGCCTACGAGTGTAGCGAACAACCCTCTTGCTCCCGAACACAACGGAGAACGAAGGGTAGTTGAGAGCGCCAGGGTCGACAAACTTGTTGGAGCAGGTGAAGTTGTGGCGCTTGACAATGGTTTGGACGTGCTCGACGGTGTAGTCCAAGGAGCACAAGAACTTGATGTACTCGTCTGTGGATATGTCGTAGACCAGGCCGGGTGAGAGGGCTTTCTGGGGGTCCACGTGACCCGAGCCGTGAGCCCAGGGGTTGGAGAAGGCACCCCCTTCAGCATCACGGAGAGGGGACTTGGTGTTGTCTGTTACATAGGCAGTTGTCATTAGAGCTGATTTGATTGCACTTGGGCTCCATTCTGGATGAGCTGCTTTGAGTAGTGCAGCTAAACCACTTATGTGTGGGCAAGACATTGATGTTCCTGCATTTTTCCATCACATGTCAGATATATATATATATATATATATAAAAATGTGGCTATAAACAAACTCATAACAACAGTTAATGTCGGATTCAATCAATTCTAAGAGATTTTCTAATTCAGTTAACTTTAGACATGTGTAAAGCAACAATTAAAATGTCGACTAAAATTATAACCATCGTTCTAGAGCACAGTGAGTTATTACAAGGATTAGCAAGTAAACACCTTATAATGATAGCTAAACAATTAAAAAAAAAAAAAAAAAGACAAACAGTGGTTGTAGGTATATTCTAGTGATAATTTCACGCTTCACTCCATTAAAAAGTGAAGAGTTTTCGAATTCTCTCACCCCCAACTTATATATCCATATATATTTATAAATAAAAAAAAACACATTAATCCAACCGTAGCCCATCCACTGAAAAAACATTCTTTTTTTTTTTTTTGGGTGAATTACACCATACTGTCAATTGCATCATATACTTTTCTGATTTGCAAAATGTAATGAAAAATTATTTTGATACAATGTGTTCGATACAATAAATACGAAAGGAACCATGTAACTTTGATAATACTAAAATAATAACTACACGTTTTAAGGAAATAACAGGTCATTTTTGTACTTTACACCATTTTTTTCTCCTCTCTCTCTTTTTTTTTTTTTTTATTAAAAAAAAACTGGTGCAAAATTGATGGGGGGGGGGGGGGGGGGGGAACCGAACATTAGGAAGAAGGGGGAACGGGTGATCATTTCGGTTTTACTTTCTGACTTGTTATATAAAAAATAGGAGAAAGGGTACAAAAGACATTTTATGTCACAAAGCTGCTTTCGTGGTACCAAAATGATTTATTTTTTAAATGTAAGGCACCATTTTAATGTTACAAAAAATGTAGGAAAGTTCGTAAATCTTAACATATATAAAAAAAGTTAATAATACTCTTTTCTTTTGTCATGCTTCAATCCATTATTATTTTTTTTTTACTTCTCGTTTTTGCTCTCATCATTTTTCTGTCTTTTTCTTTATCTTTTTCTTCTCTTATTTATTTTCTTTTATGATTTTATCTTTTATTTATTTTCTTTTCATCTTATTCATTTCTTATTATCTATATATATACATAGCATATAAATGATCATCTATATATCTATTCGATAACTTATATGTTTAATTAATATGGTTGAAAAGAGTTTTTGTCTAAGTTTTTTTAAAATTTAATTTTTTTCAGTAGTTTTGGTTTTTGTTGTTTAAATTTTGTAGGAGATACGATTTTTTTTCCTTATTTTGTTGTTTTGTACCTTGATTTTTTTTCCTCTTTAAACACTTATTTCTTTTATATAATATATTAATCATACGACCAAAATGCATATTCAACTAGTAATTACAAACAAAGAGCACATATCAAAATAATTTCCCAGTAAAATATATAACATACAGCTGTGCATATGATAATTTTTAATTATTATGAGTTGATGAACAATATTATCATAAAAATGTTATTAATGGTCTATTTGCAAAAGATTTCTTTCTAACGGTTGCTTTTGACTTTTATTTTTGTCCAAAAACTACTCAGAAAATGTGTAGATGTGGTTTAGAAGAACATTGGTTTTCCAGAAGAAATTACACTCAAAATCATAAAATATGACTTCTAAAAAAAAAAATTTAAATAGATGAATATTTGGTCTAAATAATCCCTAAACTCTTTAAGAGGTGACACTTTGATTTATATATATTTTTTTTAACTGTGTTGACCCAAGCTCTCTAAAAAAGTAATGTTTTAGTCATTTCAGTCCAATTCTATTAAATTTCTAACGAATGAGTCATGTACATTATATAAAATTAATTTAAGAGGGTATTTAAGTAATTTAATAATAAATAATTTAAAAAACTAAAAAAATTAAAATTCATCTCCCTTTCCCAATCATTAAAAAAATTAAAAATTCATCTCGACAATGGAGAGAAGGTGAGACAATCTAGTCCTAGGGGCGATCTGGGCCTTGGTTTGACACTGGGGGGGGTGGGGGGTGGGCCAAAACCCAGATCGTGGCGACGGTGGGGGTGGGGGCTCAAAATCCAGATCTAGGAGGCAGCAGGGGGGGGGGGGGGGGCCAGTGGAGGAGAGGGGAGAGAGGGGGGTGGGGGAGCTGAGTTCAGCTCTCTCTCGCAATTTTTTAATGTTATTATTAGGGTATTTTCCTTCAAAAAATACAAAACGTGCATTTCACGTGATTATTCCGTGAGTTTTTTAATGGAATCATACGATAAGGACAAACCGTCATCTTTTTAAGAGTTTAGGATCATCATGATAAAAAAAATAAAAATAAAAATAAAGATCAAAATATCACCTCTTAAAAGAATTCAGAGACCATTTAAGTTAATTACTCTAAATATATTTTAAAACTTTCAATTCGACATTTAAAATAACATTCCTTATTAGAAAATTTAAAAATCATTTTGTGCCAATCAGAACAAACTATGCAACAGCAAACTATTTTAAGCAAATTATTCTAGAAACAAAATAGCTAATTCTCTATACTACCAAAAAAAATAGAAATAAAAAGAAGCTAATTCTCTATATGATATAAAAATAATACATACCAATTATCCGCGCACAGGATCAGGCATTTGACCATGACTGATCAGTAAACCAATTCAACTAAAATTGAACAATAAAACAACCAACGAACAAAACTGAACTGGCCAAGGATCATTAGGATTACGTGCTATTTATTTTTTAGAGAGACAAGCATCAACCATGAATCGACAAACAAACCAAAAATTATTGACATGTTTTGACAAAACCGTTTTTAATGAAAAAACAAGTGGGTGGGGTTTGATAAGTACGTAAATAACCAAATTTTATAGCCGTTGGAACAAAAAAGAGAGAGAGTTTATGATATCAATCAGTTACTTTGAATACATACCTGACATAATGTTGAACTGCGTTTTCCTCGAGTCCTTCTCAAGCCCAGTGGGCCCAATCGCCTCCGACCACGCTGCCAAGATGTTCACCCCAGGCCCAATCACATCCGGCTTCAAGATCTGCGGCGTAACCAGGTTTGGCCCCCTCGAACTGAACGCCGCCACCACCGGCGACGGCCTCACGTTCAGCACCGTCCCACCGAAGCTCAGTACCGCCGTCGGATTCAGATCCGACCTCACGTACTCCCTGATCTGATCCCCAACCTTCCTCCCCACCGCCACCGCCGGCAGCAGGTGGCTGTCGGCAACCAACTCCTCGCCGCTCGCTGCGGTGTTCGCCAAAATCATCCCGATCCCGCCGGCGTCGCGCACGACCGCCCCTTTCTCCACGCGGGCGTTCACGCCCCTGTCGCACAGCACCACCTTCCCACGTACCACGTCCGGTTCGAGAGAACCGGGCAAGCACAAGTTGCCGCCGCCGCTGCTGCTGCTTTTGGACTCCATGTTGTTGTAAACCAAGCCGACCGGTTTGTTCCCCATTCCCGAACCGCTGTAGAGCGAAACTCCGGTGAACCGGTTATTGTTTCCGAGCAAAGCGTAGGCCGGGAAATCACGGTCCAAAGTCCCGGCCCCGATGGTCATTATCCACGGAGCCACATTTGCCAACGAAGCCCTGCTGGGCCCACTGTTCCCGGCGGAGCAGGAGACAAAGATCCCCTTCTCCACGGCTGAGAAAGCTCCGATGGCGATGGTGTCGCGGTAGTAAGGAGCGGAGCCGCCGCCGAGGGACATCGAGAGGACGTCGACTCCGTCAGAGATGGCCCGATCTATCCCGGCGAGGATGTCCGACCCGAAGCAGCCGGTGCTCCAGCAAACCTTGTAGGCGGCAACGCGAGCGCGCGTGGCCATCCCACGCGCCGTTCCTCTGGCGTAACCGAGAAGGCTCGCGTTCACCACGTTCGATCCGGCCGCCGTGCTCGCTGTGTGAGTCCCGTGGCCGTCGCGGTCGCGCGGCGAGACGATCTCCTTACGGTTCCTCCCGAAGCTTCCTCCGCTCGACATCTGGTACCCCTTCGAGAAGCTTCTGGCTCCGATAAGCTTCTTGTTGCAGAGAGACGGAGCAAAATCCGACGCCGACTCACACTCCCCTCGCCACCTCGCCGGGATCTCAGGCATTCCCGTATCATCGAAGCTCTTCGACTCTGGCCAAACGCCGGTGTCCAGAACGCCGACGATGACGTCATAAGAGGCCTGGTTAACAGCCTGCGCACTCAGTCCTCCGTCGACCGCCAAGCCCAGGAACTTCGGCGTCCGAGTGGTGTGGAGAGTGTAGACCGTGTCCTCGTAAACTCCGACGACGGAGTCGGACTTCCGAAGCAACTCGGCCTGCTCGGGATCAAGAGAAGCCGCGAAGCCATTGTAGGAATTGGTGTAAGCATAAAGGAGAGAATCTTCTGCACTGGACGACAGAGACTGGAGATTCGCAGAGTACCAGTCATGATGGGTGGGGTAGGCCAAGGGCTTGTCGTGGTCTTTCATGTGAACAATGTAGGTTCTCTTGTCGGAACGACATTGTTGAACCAGAAGAAGAAGCAGAACGGAGAACGAGAACCAGATTTGAGTGGCCATTGAGGCCATGGCTTAACAGAGAAAGTAAAAGATATTTGGCAATATCTATATGAATATATATGTATGTGTTAATTAAATGTGAACAAGAATAAAAAAGGAAGGAAAACAGAAGAAAATGAAGATGGAAGCAGTCGCTAATGGCTGCGACTGTCAGAAGGGATAGAAGGGAAGGGGAGACTCATGTCGAGTTTATATCATGTTTCACGCTACACAATAAGGAGTTCGTGTTGTTTTTATATTACTTAAAATGCCACTCTATATTTATTATTTCTAGAAACAAAACATAAGTTAGCATTTCGTAATTTTGTAACTATAAATCATTTTATTTAATGGGGATTTTTAATGAACGCGTTTTCTGGAATAATTTCACGGGCTCTTTTTTTTTTTTTTTTGGGACTTGTGGTGGTGTTTGGATTTTTAGAAAAAAAAAAAATTGTTTGGATTATTTTGATTTATTTTGCCTTTTTTTTTAAAAAAAAAAATCTATTTTAATTTTACCTTCCTAAGTGCAATAGGGACTTTTTGTCTAGAGAACAAATAGAGCCACAGCACTAGCCCACTACAGCTGGAGACACGTAATCCAAAAGGTCCACCAAATTAGCCACTGCCCAAACGTGTTTTTGTTTTTGGCCCAATCCTTTTTGAGATTGTTTAAACAAATGCAATGAATGCCTTAATTAACTTATATATATATATATATATATATAAGTTATTGTGAAAATGGATTGTTTTTAGTAAAGTTTCTCTGTCTTTTTTTTACTTTCAATCTTCAAAGATTATAAGGTCACTTCCTACTTTACCTTTTGGAAACGTTTATAGAGACTCTATGTACTGTGTTTTTCTTTTGAACAAAGTAGATGTCAATTTTTCACCAAGTGAATTTCTTGAAAAACTATAAAGTTTTTTTTTTTTTTTTTGGCTAACCGGAGTTGTGTGAATGGTGATGGGGTGGCGGTGGTGGTGATAGTGGCACGACTGGGTATTAACTGTTGGTGTGGGGGGCAATTCTGTAAAATAAATTAAAGGCACGAGAAACAATAAGCAAGTATATCTTTTTGTCTTTTCTGTATATATATATATATTTTTATTATTCGGTTTTTTTTAACCCGCCGAAATTGGTGTAAGTTTTAAATGACAAGAGTGCATACCAGTTCACGGCAAATATGGAAAAGGATGGCCAATTGGTAACGGCTAGAATTATTTTTTTTTCTTTTTGTTATTTTTAATGTTAATTTATTTTTATTTTTATATCTGTCCGGGAGTAGAGAAAGAGAGCTGGCCCTCACTCATTCCACCCACTACCTGATTTTTATTTTCTTTTTTCTTTTTTCTTCCCTCTTTGACTGCCTTTTTCTTTTTAACTTTTCTTTACATTTTTCCTATTTTTGCTTTCGGTTTTTGTGTTGGAGGATTGAGTGTTGTTGCGTTATTTATTTATTTATTTATAACCGCAAAAGAAGTGGGCTACATGCTTTGCTCATGCAGGACCGCCTAATCTTTCGTAGACACTTGTCAGTTAAGCGTGCTAATAATAATACTTCATTACCAGGTAATCTTTTCTCCGTTATTTTATCCAAAAAGAAAATATCGAAAACCTTTCCGTTTTTTATTCCACGCGCATTCATAGCCAAACTAGTTAGCTCAAGTAGATGAATCTCCAATACAATAATGACATATTAGCCGAGGTCTAATCGGAGTGAACATAAATCAGAATTGATAAAATTCGAAATGAATTGAATTCAGAATCAGGATTCGAAGTCAGAATATATTATTTATTTAGATTCTAAAATCGGAGTTGGAATCAGTGTTAATCTCATTCATGTATTTACTTAGAATAGGAATCATAGTTGGTTACTGTAAATTTACTTGTATACCCCTTTATTTATTATATTTTTAAAAATTAAAAAAATATGATTAATATTTTTTTATTTATTATCATATTGTTAATCAAAAATAAAATAATAATTATGATAGAAAGCAATAAAATTAAATTGTGTAATTTTTTGTTTAAAAAAAATGAATTAAAATAAGTAAAGTATTAAAAAATATAAAAAAGAAACATAATAAATTATGATAAAAAAAAAGTTTTTTATTTACTCTAATAATGCTAATAGTAATTAGGATAACTATATAATACTAAGTTAATAAAAATATATTATATTTAGTTAATAAAAATAATTAATATAGATTGTTATTATTTTTTAATACAATTTTTTTGTAAATGAACTAAGGATAAAATGGTAATTTAATGTTAATAGTAGGAATGGGAGTCACAATCCGGAGGGTGCATGGGATTGCCAATTCCATTCATCAATCCCAAATTGATGTGGGACCCACCATTCTCACTCTTATTTTAGGAAAAAAAAAATGAGCAAGTAAATAAGTGATTAACTTCATTCCTTACTCATGATAAGTAAACATGCCATAAACATATAAATATCATACAAACATATAGAAATCTTTTTTTTTTTTTGATAAATTATTTGTTTGGTTCGTAATTCTTTTATAAAGGTGCTATTTAATTTACAATCTCTTTTTTATGACTAAAAGGTTTATGAACTTTTTAAAAAGTGAAATTTGATCTTTTTATTAACAAATATTAAAAATTAAATAGAATAGATTACGTGTATAATATTTGTAAATTGAATTATGTAAATTTTTTATCTTAATTATATTATAAATGGTAAATCATTTATGATTAACGTGACATTATACACTAAATTCTTAATATCTGTTAACAAAAAAGACCATTTTACATTATTTTAAAGAGCTTAACTATTAAAAAGGGGCAAGTTTTAACTTTATAAAAAAATTATAGATTAACCGAGCAATTTACCATATTTTTAATATGTAATGTAGCATGCAAATAGTTCATGATTTAATCTAGTATTCCCTATAAAAGTCTGGGTCTATATTCCCAATAACTTAATGCAATATTAACTTCTCAATGGCCTTATCTGTGAGCATTCAGGCAAAATAAAAAACATATATTTATAATACGACAGAACTGCTTTTAGTCATGTATCGAATCAATAAAAAGTTAATCTAACGATTAAAATATGAAAATATATATTTTGTTATTATAAGATTTTACAATAATAGTTTATTCTTTTTAAGTGTAACCTAATAGTCGGAACACTAATAGATATTACCATGCTCCCTTTTTTTTTTTTAAATTTGATAATGATGCATCGTGATGTGATTACGGACTTTATATACATAGCAGAAGGCATAATATATTAATTCAAGTTAATTTTTTGTTGTTGTTTTCGGGAGCAATTTCATGCATTTAATTAGAATAAGTTTTGAAAGGAAATTCAAGATCTGTTTGACAATTATAGAATCATAAATCAAAGATTAATTATAGGTCAGTCTTCGTCACCTAAAAAGATAGTATAAAAGTAAGAGTCGTCTTAATATTAAGATGACGCATGGCTAAGACCTTCTGATAATCAAAGATTGAAGGAAATTCAAGACTGTCTTTAACATTGGTGACCGTTGGATAGTTTAGGTAAAGTTCATAATTTTTTTCTACTTCCACTACAAGTAAGTCCGATAATTTTTTAAGGATACTTTTAAGATAGGATCCGTTTAAAAAAAAAAATTTTTTTTTTGATAGATCTAGTTTTTTTAAATGATTATATTAAATTTAAAATTTCACTTTCATATTATATATACTGTATTTTCTCAATGTATATACTTATAACTTAACTGTTAAAAATTTAAATATAAACGCATGATGAGATGAGAAATAGGTTCATTCCATTTTCTTTTCTCCTTCTTCAAACAAAGTAAACATGCCTGAAAAGTGTACCACCTAGAAGTAGAATCAAATATCTTCTTCTTATTTATTTATTTATTATTAAAATTCCGAGTTGAATAAATTCAAAAAAAAGTACCGAGTTGAATACTAATCTTTTTGTTTTAAGAAACCATGTGGAATTCTAATCTATAAGAAGTTTTAACATTTTACTTTGGTTACTCGTGAAATAGTAAATAAAATGCTAATTATTTTTAGGTTTAGAGTTATAATTTAACAATAATTTTATATCTGATTTAACAGTTTAATATTTTTTTATATTTTGAAAAGAAGACTATTCCTTTCCTTTTCTTTTTCTTTTCCCCCTTAAAAAGAGGGACAACCCGCAAATACAGCCAGCGAGGAGGACGACATTACTGGTAAAAGAAAGAAAAGAGCCAAAAGATACTACGTATCAAGACTCGCGATACGATTTGAGTTCTTATTTATTCAATATTTGATGGGTGATTTTTTTCTTTTTTTAGGTGTAATATCATTACCTATTGGTTTCTAAAGAATAATTGCAACTCATTAGCTTAGTTTTTTGAGCACTTTGTGATAAGGGAATCAAACTTTTTAACATGCCTGGCCCTGATTTAAAATAATTAACTAAAAATTATAGGTAATGCTTCAATTATTCCTTTGTTGTGTTCCAATATAATTCATGTAATCTGACTAACTTTTTGGGATCCAAGTTAAACTACAATTAATTTTCAATGGATCTCGTACGGCATTATTTATAATTGTTCAAGAGCGTGCAAGCGCGTGTTGCTTGTGTAAGTTTTTTTTTTTTTTTTTTTTGAGGGGTGTGCAAGTAGAATTTTATGATTCATTTCGTGTTTGAGTTAAGTTTGAAATGAGATAAAATTTTTAAATTTGAATTGGTTGATTTTTTAAAAATTAATTAAAAATTTTATTAATTTTTTATAAAAACATAAAAATTAAAATAAAAAAATAATATTTAATTAGAGCTCAGTCAATCGGCAACAACAGGAACGTCTGGCCCATTTTATCTAAATAACCGAAGATAGTGGCGGCAATCAAGCTAATATTCTCTCTTTCCCAAAAGAAAAAAAAAAAAAAAAAGCAAAACTTTATGCATTGTAGATTGTAAATTTTGATATTTGTAAAATAAAAAATTTATTTTCTCTCGTACGTTTTTTAAAAAAATAATTATAAAATCTTTTTTTGTGTAAGATAGGAAAAAAAAATTATAAATCTACTTAGCAGAATATGAATTGTCATTTATCACTAAATTCGGTTAAAATATCTCATTTTCATCAATTGACTTCACAATTAAACTTTTTTTTTAAATGTAATCTATAGTGGCAAGGTTTTTAATTAATTTTTTAAAAAATGTAATCTATAGTGGCAAGGTTTAGCTAGTTTATAAATTTGCTCATGGATAATACAGTCTTCAACCTTAATTTTAGAAATTGGTTATCAAATTTCATTTAATAGTAATATATTTTTTTTTCGAACACTATTATAAAATTCTCCAATTAAAAAGATGAGAGATCCAAAGGAAAAACAGGAATAACGCACGCTTGTTTTGGCTCTTTTCTTTCCTTTCTTTATTCTTTATTACCCACGCGTTTTCTTTCTTTATCATTCATATATATATATATATATATATATATATATCCATCCTCTTTTCATTTTAGTTTTAATTTTTTCTTTCCACTGACTCCATACCAATAAAAATTGGCCTTCCATGTGCCAAAGCAAAAGAGATCAACCAACTTTGGGACCCCCAAGAGAAACCGAGTAGAAACAACCAAAAAAAAAAAAAAAATTGAATGGGGATTTAAAGACGTTTTTAAAGAGTGTAAGTAAAGATAGATTAAGTGATTTTTCAACATTTTTTTTTATAAAAAGCATGTTGACGTTGATGATTTCAATTTTCAAGAACTATTATTTTGTGTCATTTTGAGCCCCAAGATCTATCATTGAATTGTATTTTATCTCATTTTATTCCATCGATAAAAATTGTTTCTTACCGGCTACGTTTTATATGTTGAGTGGAGTTTTAAAGAGTTTTTATCATAGAATCTCTTATTTTATAATATCATTAGGAATTATTTTATTATTGTTGAATTATTTTTTTAAAAAACATAATTTTTGATTATCTATCTTAGGGTTTGTTTGGTTTACAAGTTCAAACTAATATTTTCAAAATTTTTTTTGTCTTTTTCCTTAAAAATTTTTATCTTTTTCTCAAAAAGTGTTTGTCTTTTCTGAAAAGTCAACATAATTTACTATTTAAATTTAAAAATCTTAATTCAAACTTACGCACCAAACACCCCCTAATAATTTACAACACGCAATGAATATTCTATCTACACTAGAACAATAATTCCTTCTGATAGGAGGTTTTATGTAAAAATTTCCTTTAAAAAAATGATGACAAGAAAAGCCGTCAATTTATTTTGCTAGCTAGCAAACAAAATCGCCTTAGAAGGATTACTTATTGGCGTGATTATTGTTATCTGGAATCTCCCGAGAATTGTTGTTGTGTGACCCGTCCATAGACTTTTTTTTATTTTTTTATTTTTTTATTTTCTCTTTAACTTCAATTAAATTATATGTTTTTAGTTGGATTTTTATTTTTTTTTCTGAAAAATCAATAAAAATTATAACTAATTTTTAAAAAATTAATCAACTTCAATTTAAAAATTTTAACTCAAACTAACGATCCAAATAGACGCTTATTGTTTAAATTTTGTTAAAAATAATATAATATTTTATAATAATGATTCTTTGGATGCAAATTTTTCCTAAAATCTTGAAAGATAATCTACAATGTCCCAAATTAGTCTTCTATATGCATTTTGGGCCCCAAAAAAAAAAAATGTAGCCAAAATGAATGGTATCTAAAACGGACAAGAACTTTTACAAACAGATGAGGTCATGACATAATTGTAATTAATTAGTTAAGCAAGAGACATAGAGATTAATAAATCAAAATGTACTTGAGCATAGATGAAGTAGAAAGCAAGTACTATGATAATTATGCATTGAATTCCCATATGTTTGCAATTAACATAATCAGTCATTAAAAAAAAAAAAAACTAATAAGTGTACAAGCTATATTACTCAAGGTCATGATCTCAAGAAGAGTGAATGGTACAGAAACGAAAAGGAAGTTATAATATAATTATGCCACAAACGGCGGAGACAGAGAGAGAGAGAGAGGAATGTCCAATTTTGGACCACTTCATTTTAGTCTTGATTTATCGACATTTCATTGAATATTGAACTTGAAAAAAATGTATGAATTTTTATTTCTGGTTTTAATGAGCACACTTTAATTTATTAACTTTAATTAAGACGTTTGAACTGATTTGTGATACGTTTCTAATTTCCATAACCCAGCTCCCATTCCAGGGATCCAATAATATCAATTTCATTCCTGAAACTTGACCCTGGTTTCAATCTTGAAACCCTTTCTCGATCCCCAATCTAATATTTGAGCCCCATAATAGATTTTGATCTGCTGATTGATTTTAAACCCTATTCGGATATTGGTCTTGGAACTCAATATTCCAACCCTAACCCTGATCCCATCCTTCATACGGATCTTGTTCTCGATTACAGAATTTGACCTCAATTTCAACCTCAGTGCCAAAATCTAACTCTAAATCTGAGAGACAAGGCTAGAGCCAACCAAAACTGGGGTCAATATTTAAATTCTATCTTTTTAAATTTCAACAAGATAATACAATATAATGGTAAACATAATTGGTAAAATACAATATTTTCGTCGATAAAAATTAAACACAGTATTGTATAATAATTAAAATATCACAATAAAATACAATATAATGCAGTACGTCAATATATTACAAAACTATTCAATGCATTAAACGTGTACAAATAATATATATGACTATAATAATTGTAAATTAACTACATTAGAAATAACTACATCTTATATCATTTATATAAAAATCAGTAACTCCTATAGTGAAAGGCAAAGTTCCAAGAGCAGAATTATTATATTTTCTGTTAGTACCATACAGATCATGAGAATGGATATTAAAATTTTCGTGAAAATATCATCAATATTTTAATTACTCCGACAATTTGGTGCAAATCCCTATGGTAGGCAAAGAATATGTAGTTAAGATGAGGTGGTCCCGTCATCATTCCATCCAGTCCCAAATCATATTCACATTGCTATATTTATTATATCTTAGAGATTAGAGATAAAGATTGTGCCTCGGAAAGGTAAATTGGAAAATATATTGGATGAGAGGTGTAGATATCCTCAAAGTCCCATATTTAACACCTTTATAAATGATATTTTTTAAAAGATAATATAACAATTAATTGATTCGAATCTAATATTTTTTAATAATATATATATTTTATGTTAACTGTTATAAATGATATCATATTATGAATAATTTAATAAAATTACATATAATCAATTAATTACATAATTCTAAATAAGAAATTATACCTGTTAGATTTTTTCGACTCTCAAGCAAGAGACAATGATATATATATATATATATATATCATTCCCCGCTTCGTGTGCAACCACTGTCTTACTTTCACACCCAAATGAGAACAACTTTTCCCCACTTCTTTATATCCAAAGATCTTTTTATATAAATGGTGACCCTTTTGTGAGCTAGTGACATCCAAACACCAACAAAAGGTTCATATATCTGTTATATATATATATATATATATATATATATATTCTTAAATTTTCCCCTAGTACACACCTAAAGAGAGCACTAACAAAAGGTATATTAAGGGGCAAGTGACGCTGATGAATTCTAACTGGGACTTTACCCACCCACAGTCATGAAGAGTAGGGTTACAAAAAAAAAAAAAAAAAAATATATATATATATATATATATATAGGAATAGTCTTAATTAAGTTACGCCCGACAGATGTGTGCGGTATGAGAAGTGTAGTCATTGGATTCACGACGGACGGCTAAGATGAGAGTTGCCAAGTGAAGGGCAGGCTAAAAGAAAGTGAACAGATATATAGGGGGTTAGGTTTCAGACGAATATATGAAGTAGTAAAAAAAAAAAAAACAATCTTTCGAGAAGAATTCTCGTAGGTTCAGTAACTCGATCTATCGTCGTTAGTGTCCGGCCTCCTGTTATCTAAGACAATAGTTTTGAGATTAATCTGGAAGTGAGAATTGTTAATTTTATTTCTGCTGCTGCCTTTTGGAGAGGCTTTTTCGAATGATTTTGAGCTATCAAATTCTTCTTCAACAACCCATATGGCAAAACTGCAAAGTAATGTTGGAAACACTTTTGTGCATCGTTTCATATCTAATTACGAAATGGATTTTTTTTTATCAGAAAATGTTTTGGGTCTACGACATGAACAGCAATAAATAATTATAACCTACAAAGTGAATGGCAAATGGGTACTGAGAAATCGGTGTCAAAACGTCGAAAAGAAAGAAAAAGGCTTTTTTTTTTTTTTTTTGGCAAAACAATTAATTTCCACCCAAGGTATATCTGCCAATGATACATCTGGAAAGTTGATACATTTAGATTTTATTTAGTATATTAGTTTTATAATTAATAACTTCAATTAAATTATATTTTTTATTAAATTTTTATTTTTTTTAATTAATAAAAATTATAAATAATTTTTAAAAAATCAATTAACATCAACTTAAAAATTATAATTCTAATTAAAAATCTAATGATAGTTCAGAAAGTGCCCACTGCAACACGTTACTGTAAACCATGCCCCAATTTGTTTAGACACTGCTCAATTACATCCATGTCACTGTGGAACTAGATTAATGTCCAAATTCGCTGCCGGCTTTGACATAAGGATTAGTTTGGTTCACCCATTTAAATCTAAATTTTTCCACTTAATTTTTATTTTTTTTAAAATTTTTTATTTTTTTTTAAAAATCAATAAAAATTACTATTAAAATTAAAAAAATCTTACTCAAACATCAATCACAGCCTAAAACTACATTTTCGGATCTGGTCTTCACTTTTGTAGCTCTGTCACCGGCGTGGCATCCTGAGCTTGCCATTTCTCGCCAGCTACAGCAACAATTTCGTCCTCAAACCGCAACGTCTGACAGCCCTAATCCCCAAGTCAACACCGCAGACTAGGGTGTCATGTCTTTAAATGATCTATTGGTACAATATAAACCCTTCCATATATATATATATATATATATATATATGAATGGAATCGATCAAGACATGATAGATACTACTGCTCTATAAGCAATTTGAAGTGGCAAATACGTTTCCACTATCTCTCAATTATTTTGTAGTTCAACTACTTTTTTTTTTTTTTTTTTTTTTTTGCTCTTTTTTTGGTTAACTTTTGAAAATTCACATCAAGAAAAAGACTGTTGTTGTTTTTTACTTTTAGGTGGAAATTATGTAAGGAATAGCCATAATGGTTGGCACTTAGGTATTAACTAGTAATTGGACAAAAATATCCTTCCATTGTTGTGATGAATCTAATGATCTTCTGTCCCTGAAAAATGCATTCCTTGGTTTGATCAAATTCAAGCAAACACAAGATATATATATTGATGATGTTTGTATATTCTTTGATTTAACACTTTAAATTTATATCTTATAAAAAAATGGATTGTTTCAGGCTAAGATATCCAACTATTAATATGCGTTTGTGAACATCAAATCTTTTATTAAAGTCATATCAAATGAAAAAAATAATAATTTTTAGTTTCCGTTTGGAACAACAACTTCAGATATAATTTTGATTATTACTCAATTTCAAAACTCTCAGGTGTACATCTCATTTTCTCTCTCTTTTATTTTCAAAAAATTCAAAACTTTTTTATTTCAAGTCAAAACGGGATGATTGTTTTTTCAAATTACACAAAATGATAGGATGAATGATACATGATATATATCGTATATATATTTTTTAATACATTTAAAATTTTTATATTATTTTTAATATCATAGTTTATTTTTAATTTACACTTCAATTTAACATATATTTCTAAATCGATCTCAAAAACTCTGTCTTCAATTATCACTCTAAACAACTACTTTTAGTAAATATTTAGTAGTTTAAAAATGAAATCCTATAATACGATATATTTTCACATCCTAATAGAGAAATATCTGCCTGACAAGAAATGCCAAAGTTTAATGAAAATCATCACCGACTTCTTGTTAATTATCAATTAGTGTGCTAAATAAACCATTTACTGGTTGACTGTTGAAAGAAGCTGATGATTTTTCCCGTATTTTTGGGGAATAGGGGCCGAACTTAAAAAAGTATTTTAACTGCCATAAAGACTCTTTGGGAAAGAGGATTTATTGAGTAAAAAGAAGGACAAATAATGCTGATATTGGTAGGCGTGCCCAGGAGGGTGTATTTTTAAGAAGTGAGAGATATATATATATATATATATAATTAGGTGACACAAACATAATCATGTTGCTTAATGAGTGTTGTTTGGGATGATATTAAAAGATACCATTCAAAGTGACAGCCACTTTCAAAGGGCACAAGCACACACATCTAAATCAGAAAGTTCCATCACTGTTTCGTCTTCCTTTGGCTTCCTGTTCATCAGCTTTACACATGCCCTGTATGCATGGTTGTTTGTCACGCAGATCGAGACTTCAAGAATCTAAACAAAAAAAGTCTCTGGGAGATGTTTGGTTCCCCGTCTCATTTAAATTAAATTATATTTTTTATCATAATTTTTATTTTTTTTAAAAATTTTTTGTCTTTTTTGAAAAGTCAACAAAATTATTATTCAAACTTAAAAATCTCAACTCAATTCAAACTCAACGCATTCACCAAACACACCCTTATAATAGGTGTTTCCCTGGAAATCTTATGTTTCGTTTGGTTCGTAAGTTCAAGCTTACATTTCATCACTCAAATTTTATCTTTTTCTTCAAAATTTTTATCTTTTTCTCAAAAATTAACAAAATTACTATTTCAACTTCAAAATATCAACTCAAACTTACGAACTAAACGAACCCTTATGAACGAAAATAACACAGTATAAATCTTAATTAAGTACTTGAATTTAGATAACAATTATAGTTTCGTTTGTAAATCATCTTGAATTTAAAATTTTCATCTTAGTTTTTATATATATTTTTTAAAGTTAATAAAATTATAACTAATTTTAAAAATCAACCAACTCAAACTTAAAAATTTCAACTCAAACTGTAACACCGTTCGGAGTCATAATTTTTATATAATTCTAAGTATCTGTGTACAAATTTCATATCTCAATCTCTATTTATAGTCATATTTGACAGGAGATTTTGTTACAATTCTCTCATCTTAACAGTCTAATATTTTCCATACAATCTCGGCTTTATATATGCCTTTTTTTTGACTGCCAGTTCTGTCTTTTGACGTAACACATATCCAGTTCTATTATAGTTCTTAATTCTTTTAGTTCTACTTCTTTAAATGCCGTCATCTCATTTAATCACTTTCAAATCTCTTAATGCGACTTCATTTTTCGTACAATCCAAGATGCACCCCCTGTTTTAAGACATTTTATTATGCATTATCGATTGGATTTAGTTTCTTAATAGTTTGATTTTTGAGTGTCTTTCTTAAAAAAAATTTACAGGATGCTAATATACAAAATTAGTCGGTTAAAAATCTAATCTAATAACTAAAATAATAATTCCTTGAGTTTGAGCTTGGGTTGCCCGCTCTCCTTGAGTTTGAGCTTGGTTTAATGAACTTCATTTCCATAAAAAAAAAAAATAATAATAATAACAATTCTACCTGATAATGTAAAATAAGCGGCTTTATCATATAAATTATACTAAACAAAATATAATGAAGATTATTTAGGAGGGGAAAAAAAAAAAGCAATACGAACCAGTTTTTTGATGTACCAAACATGCCCGTTATTCTTTTTTTATTTCTTAAAAAAAAAAATTTATGGATAAGCCCGCTATCTTGTCATCAAAGTGTCGACAACAAATATTGCAGTCTTTTGACAATTTTTGTAACGTTCTTTTACGGAAAGCCCACTTTAGAGGAAGGGACAGGTGTACCTTTTGGTTCTGGAAGATTTTACTTTGCTTTTATTCTGGATTAAGTTAAAGAGTAAAGAAAAGAAACAGTAGGACAAAGCTAGAGGAAAATCTGCCGCCAAGTCCTGAGGTAATAATATTAAAGCCTAAAATAGAAATCGAAGGTTTGAACTTTGAAGCGGTTTAATGGGGATCTGATAGAACTAATGTTTTTTTAAAAGTCTTTAACTTATTGGCTAAATTTCTCCTGAAGTCGGTAAAAAGAAAAGCAAAAAGAAACTGGTGAAAATGACAACTTACGAGTTAAACGGTAAAAAAAAGTCCATCTGAAGGTAGATTTTTAGTGGATATGTTTAATGTTTAATAGTAACAAAATTGATTCCTACTTCAAGCATTGGATCTCCCATCTCAAATCTCCGTTAAGAAGATTCATGAAAATAATTAGTTTAAAATTATGATCAATTCCTTTTTCAAATCTTACTACAGGTGCATGAGTCCTTTCAGACATGGTATAAAAGGAGTAATGTTACATAATGAATTTAGATAGCAAGCTAATTTTGGTATGTATATATACAATGGTAATAAATAACATATTTTATAAGTATATTTGAAGTTTCTAATTTGTTTTAAAAAAGATGATGAATTACAACATATATTTATGATAAATCCTTAAATTTTCTTGGATTTTATAAAAAATTTAAGATTTACGGTCAACTTTTAATAACAAATTTATGTGCATAATTTCATATTAAATAGAGAAAGGAGGAATGAGAAAGAATTTTTTGTTATATCATATAATCATAAATTTAATTATTCTATTTATTATTATGCTTAAAATTTTATAATATAATTTATTATTACTCTTCAAAATTATTATTTAGCTCTTTTTATCCACGTACAAATTGGTATTTAACATTAGAAGACTGCAAGAAGGCCTAAAGGTCAAGAAAAGAACTTTACCCCAAATTGGTTTCCCCATGTCCACGAGTGGGTCCGAGTGGGTAACAACTTCTGATAACTGCAAAGTTTACTGAATACTTTCTTTTCATTTTGATTTTTTATTTTTGTTTTGACAAAATGTTAACGGAACACTTTATAGGTTTTTTATTTTTTTATTTTTTATTTAAATAATAGTAGACACCTTGTATTTTAAGGTTATGAACAAATCATATCGTATGTTCTAGATTTTTCTCCTTATACCTGCCCATTTTAAATTGTATTAAGTTCTTACCTTCTTTGTGTTAAGAGTTCGTACATTTATACCTTCATATGTTGAATTTTTTTGAAAATCTTTTTTAATAATGGCATTTAGGTCCTTTTTGTGATCAAAATTGAAAAAAGCTATAAATTAAACATAAATTCAAAACCAGAACGTACAAATATGATATGGTCCAAAAAACAATATATAACTTTTCGATAACCTTAAAATTTACAGTATAAAAATGAAGGGGAATAATAAATTTACAAAATAAATAATTTATTTACGTTGTTTCGTTAATCTTTGACCTACCTAATAAATTTACTATTTACCTAATAAATTTATTATTTATTTCAGATATTTGAAACTTTGTTATTTACTTCAATTATTTTTATAAAAATATTATGAAAATTATGCACTGATTTTATGAACATGTATATCTGAGTTCAACTGTAAAGCACTATGTAGTCCGGAAAAAGAAAATCAGTCTATATATAAAGTAATTTAAAGGAATTGCAACAACGTCGCTTTGGCCGAGTGGTTAAGGCGTGTGCCTGCTAAGTACATGGGGGTTCCCCGCGAGAGTTCGAATCTCTCAGGCGACGACCTTTTTGTTCGTTTCTTCGTCCTATCTGTACTGACAATAACTAGAGTTAAAGGGTAGAAACCGATGACATTATTATTGCTAAAGTAAATAAATGAAAATTTGGTGGGTGTGGGTTTGTGTATGTGTTTTTTTTTTTTTTTTTGGGGGGGTGGGTTTGCCAAATTTTCATTTATTTACCTTAGCAATACTAACAAATAATAATGTCTTTGGTTTCTGCCTTTAACTCAAGTTATACTCTGTGTGTGTGTGTGTGTGTGTCTGTTTTTTTTTTTTTTTTTTTTAATTTAGGATATAATTGTAATTATGAAATAAAACATTATTTTAAATTTCGTAACTAAAAATCCTTGGGGAACTAGTAAGAAATAAATTTGCCGCACTTTTCAATTTTGGGTCAAAAGTCCAAAGGAGTCGGTCCTTAAGCTAGGGGCAACTGCCCCTTTTGATGCAAGGCAGCTTCGTCTCTAAATCTAATACACCTAATTTTAGTAATTAAATCCTATTTAAAATTATGATCAAGTAATGGTAATCTTTTTTGTTTTTTTAATAATGTTAGGTACACTAATTTTAATCTTAATTTTTATAAAAGAAAAATAATTTAATGACATAAATTTAAATATTGTTGGACCAATACGACACCAAATAATAATATTAGACCAATATAATATAAAATTAAATTAGAATAAATTAAAATTTATATTATATTAATCAAAATAAAAAATTTATATCATATTAATTAATAAATAAAAAATAGTTATTTAGATAATTTATTTTTTCTAATAATTTGTATTTTTTCATAATAAATACTATCATTTTGTTATTAATTGATTAAAAAAATAAAGATTACTCAATTTATATGAGAAGTTGAAATTGGAGTAGATAATTTTAACATCAGTGACAGAAGATGTCACCATTCAATCAACGCCGCTAATGGAGAAGTCTTCTGTACAGAGCTCATCAGCAAATCCATTAAATTGGAATTCTTCCCAGGATGCTCCATAATTCACAAGATTATTGGAACAAAGCTCCCTGGAAAAGATCTAATTATTGGATTTGATCTCTACAGTAAGATGCCAGGATTGAAGATCCTTCCACAAGGTCTGGCGTACAAACAAAACTTCAGAAT
Source organism: Ficus hispida (assembly GCA_025413025.1). Lineage (NCBI taxonomy): Eukaryota > Viridiplantae > Streptophyta > Magnoliopsida > Rosales > Moraceae > Ficus > Ficus hispida. The sequence continues at coordinate 5,966,300 of CM046369.1, read as the reverse complement.
TTGGGAAACCATTCCCAACTATTTTCAAATGCACCAGGATCCCTATCAAGAGATAAGAAAAGAACTGGTACAGCACTCCTGTGCTACCAGTCATCTAGAATTCCTCCAGAAGACTGATAACCCACTCTGGAAGAATCAAGATTTCTTCGTTACCCTTCCTTTTAAGAAGAACGAAGATATCAACCCTACAAAGGCCAGCCATCCAGGAATGAGTCCTGAACATCAGAAGTTGGCAGAAGAAGAATGTCAACAGCTCCTACAGCAAGGACTGATTGAGGAAACAACATCACCATGGGCATGCCATGCGTTTTATGTCAACAAACGCTCAGAACAGATTCGAGGTAAACAGAGGCTGGTAATCAACTATCAACCTCTCAACCATTTTCTGGCTGATGATAAATTCCCATTGCCAAACAGAAACACCCTCTTTTCAAATCTGTCGAACGCAAAGATCTTTTCTAAGTTCGATTTGAAAGCTGGATTTTGGCAGTTAGGAATTAAACCAGAAGATAGGCCCAAAACAGCCTTCTCTATTCCAAACCATCACTATCAATGGACTGTAATGCCATTTGGCCTTAAAACAGCTCCATCACAATTCCAGAAGACAATAACCCGAATCTACAGCCCAATCATCAACCAAGCCCTTATCTACATCGATGACATTCTCCTGTTCTCACCTACACAGGAGGCCCATGTAGAATTATTGGCCCAATTCAAATCCATAACAAAAAATTATGGAGTTATGCTTGCAGAAAGGAAGATGATACTTGGACAGCCCAGAATTGACTTTTTGGGAATGACCCTTAATAACGGACAATATGAAGCCCAGCCTCATATAGCCCAAGAGTTGGCCAAGTTTCCAGACCAACTCACAACCAAGGTCCAACAAGTCCAACAATTTCTCGGGATAGTCAATTATCTTCGAGACTTTGTCCCACAGATGGCCCAGTACACAGCCCCCCTCGAACAAATGCTCAAGAAGGACCCTCCATCATGGTCCTCAATCCACACACAAGCAGTCCAACAACTCAAAGATAAGATGATGTCTTTGCCACCTCTGAAGATTCCCTCCACAGGACAACGAATACTTCAGACGGACGCAAGTGACAAACATTGGGGAGCAGTACTGTACGAAAAAGATGAACAGGGAAAAAGACATATTTGCGGATACAAGAGCGGCTCATTCAAAGAATCACAGCTGTACCACCACTCCACATTCAAAGAGCTCCTCGCTATCAAACAAGGGATTCAGAAGTTCGAATTCCACCTGATAGGACATCACTTTCTGGTGGAAACAGACTTTGCCGCCTCAAAAGGAATGCTCAGATTCAAACCGAATAAAGCGGTAAATGCCCAGCTCCTTAGACTAGCCGCATGGTTTTCACAGTTTTCCTTTGATATATCTCATATTAAAGGAAAAGACAATCTTATCCCTGATTTACTCTCACGCCCATCTATAAAACTGATCACTCGCCATAGCCAAACCATTCCACTTATCTTCACCATAACAGAAGCACCTAACCCAATGGCCTCGTCTTCCTCCTCATCCTCGAAACTCGTAGCAATCTTCCCTCCCACTTTTCCAGAAGATGCTAGAAAAATCACCCTCTCTAAGAATCCAAAGCAAAAAGCAATCGACCAGGCTCAGCTCATCCAGAAAACTCTCATTAGGATATACGGAGAACCAATGGTCCAAGACCTAACCTTCCATCCTACATATCCTTTTGCAAGGGTTTACCCTCTTCGAGAACAATGGTATATGCCAAAACCAATCTCCCATTTCTTCTGGTATCTCGCCAGTTTTCATACCATTGCAATTGAAGTCCACACAGTACCTCTCCTTACTTCCATCAGAAACTTCAAGGCTGACTCAAACTACCATGGACCCTACATCTCACAGATGATCCTTCTCTCATGGTTTGCTCCATTATGTGTATGGGAAGACTATCTCTCCCAAGAATGGAATAAATTCAAAGAAGGATACAAAGCCACAAGAGGATACCGAAATGCTCATTAGCTCCCAATAGGAGTCCTGAACAAATGCTACACTATCTTCTTCATCTCCCTCAACTGTCAGAAGATAGGAAAGAAAGAAGCAGGTTTTGCCCCTCTCATCGAAACCTACGGATCCTCAGAATGGCCTCTCTCACTAGGCAATCCACAACTCAGGCAGATCGAAAAGAAACTATTCATCGCCAATCACAACATCCCCGATGAATGTTGGCCCAAGCCTGAAGAAGATGCCCCATGGGAACTGTTCCCTGCAGGATATACACAACAAATAAAGATGATGCTGGATGAAGCAAACAAGCCATTACCCTCGTCATCATCATCACAGGGAATCCCAGTACCATCATCACCCCAAGACACAACCTCAACATCAGAAGTTTCATCCTCTTGGTGGAAACCGGCATCAAAGTCAGACCCAGGCAACTCACAAAGATCAGGATCAATTCCTGGACTTGAACAGATCACAACCACTGAGTTTGCCAAACCACAGACAAGCCAGCCTATTCGTTTCCAGGGCGAAGGACCTTCTTTCGAAGAAGAGTTCAGATGGAGCCAGTTTGCTAATAATCCATACGAATTCTCCCAGCAACCATGGGAAGATTCTCTCCAGTACCAAACAGATAACCTAGCCAAGCTAGGAATCAATCCGGATATTACGCAAAGCTGTACCATCAAGTACGATCTCACTCCTCCAGAAACACATACATTACCAGTCTCAAGACCAGATACCCAGCAGCTCTGGTTTACTGATGAAGATTGGGAAGATCCTGAAATCCAAAAAGAAATCATTAGGATCATTGAGGAGTTTGAAGCCCTAGACGCCATAGACAGAGCAGACAAGATCGAGAAAGAAAGAGAAACAAAAAGACGTCACAAGTGACGTAGCTAACCACCCTACGTAAGCCCTTACGACAGCACAACAAAAAAACGTAAGCACTTACGTCACCCATCGAAGGACAGATTCCCCAAGCCAGCTGTCCTCCACTATCTTTGTCCATATGCGTCGGCGTAATAGTTTTTTGTCGGTCACATGTTTTTACCGACTTTTTCTTTTTCTTATCTGCCATTACTTTTTGGCCCGTGATTTTAGTTGTCGGCCACCTGTTAGGCCTCGCATTATTATTTACTGTTTTTAGTTTAAGTTTGAATTCCGGATTTCAGATCCGAACCTTGTAAATCCTTCTATAAAAGGAACTCTCCCCTTCCTCGAGAAGGCAGAGTCCGATAGAGTCTTATAAATAAAAAATCCCTTTTTTCAGAACTCCCATGTCTAGCTAACTCTCTTTCTGGTATACTTTAAGAGTCACTGTATAAATCCTTAGTTATGATCCAGGTCTCTTGATTCTGCTAGTAAAATATTACCAGTCATCACACTAGTTTGATTAATATAGTAGTTGCCCAACTAAAAGTATAGCTTTCGTCCTTAAAGTTTCTGGTTTAACCTTATATCCCTGATTAAAAATAGCTATCTTATCAATAGGAAAATTTAAGAACACCGAAAGAAATGTTCGTGCTCGCCAAGGCAAGGAGTGCCGCTCAGAGCCAACACATTTAATAGGTGCTTCTTGAGTTTCTCTTTGAGGTGAGATAGAGATCTTTAATAGGTTCTTAGAAGGTTATCCTCTGAAATCTTTCTTGATTCACTCCTAAAGCTCCTCTTGCCTCGATCAAGAGGGACAAGCTATACTAGTGGTCGATCTTTCGACTTGATCTTCGACTTCATCGGCCTTGCATTCTCTTTCTTGCAATGCCTAACGCAGAATGGGCATCTATATATTGGTCAGGCTAGGCGTCCAGGTAATTGGTATCATTATGATGACATCTTCTTTTAAGGGAAAACTGACATGTTATGATGCCTCGTTATTTGTTTATTTATTATTATTATTTATTATTAACGCTTTTTAATTAAAATTAGATTAGATATAAAATTATGATTCAATTATATTTACAACCACTACTACTTACAACCACTACTACTTAGCTATCTAGTTACTTATTTTTACGCAACCACTGCTACTTATTTAGTTTATTTTTGCGCTTTTAGAATAGCACGTACAATATCACACTTGATCTATGGAAATTTTCTCTATAAAATGCAGTACCCATGGCTCAAAATCACAATTTAAAACGTGGACTCGCTCCATGGCTTATTGATGAAAAGTAAACGGGGCAAATAAATCCATTAAAAAAAAAAAAACTACATAATAAAAAAGAGAAGACGAGTAGAACTAATAGTTTTGGCTTTAATGCTGATAACAGAACAAAGCAGTCTGCCATTGGGGTATGTATACAGATGATTATCTAACAAAGCCAATTCTCTTCTTAAAAGTTAAAAGCAAAAATAAATCCATTCAAATTGACAAATAGTGAAAAGACTTGTAGAAACAGACATGAAGAATTGAGATCCCCTTCGCATTCCCATCAACAGAAAAGAAAAGAAAAGAAAAAAAAAAAAGACAAAAAAAAAAAAAAAGGGGGGGATCCTTCGGAACATAACCAAAGTAGAAGAATCTCCAGTCCAGCTTCGAACTGCGCGAGCCTTCTAGTGACCATACTTCTGAAACTCCCACTCACTGTTATCTGTTTTAACAAGACAAACCACAATGCATGGGAAATAGTTAAAAACCATGTCAAATAATAGGCATCTAAAAGAGAAGTGACAATGACAGGATTGTAGGAGCGCATAACATACCCAACGGGCAAACTTGACGGGTCTTCAGCCATCGGCTGATGCAGTGGAAATGAAACGCATGGTTACAGACCCCTATAGACATAGAAGAAACAGCTAATTATTACCAATTACAAAAGAGCATACCAAAGTTATACAAGAGAGAGAGAGAGAGAGAGAGAGAGAGAGAGACAGAGCCACACACACACACACACACAAGAATGATATGTACAGCACACCACTCGATACCCTTTTTACAATTGGATATGAACTGGCTGAAGAAATTAACAATCAAAACAGAGGAAAAGACTAGGCATTAGGTAAAATAAGAGTACAGCTTAAAGACCTCACAAATAACAAGTAGTCTAGAATATAGCAGTAATGATCTAGAGTATCTAACATCCTGTACCACTAAGAGAATTCCACATTTGACAAAAGAATTTTATCTCCATTTTAAATCAGAGTACAGACAAGATGTGATTACACAAGCAGCATAAGTCGAGTAGTCGGAGGCCAATTTACAAAGTGAGTTTAAAGCCTTTTAGAGGGTGTAACTCAAATGTAAAAGATAAATAACGCTAAGTTCCACTTCAACAGTATAATCTAGTAGGTATCTTATACAATCACCTAATCAAAGGACCTACATATATAATCTACAATTGACAATCACAAGTAAAATGCAGTAATTGCAACCAAGATGTCACTGACTCACAAGAAAACAAGAAGCAAGGAAAGGCAGATAACTTAGGTGAGAAAAATAAAGAGGAAGGGAGGACCTTTCTCTCATAGGGCTTGCTATGGATTCTCCCTCTCCAATCCTCTATATAGAAAAAGATTTTAAGTGTTTTGAAGAATTTGAAATCTTTCACCCAATCCATTCCCTCCTTTTTTTCCCTCCTGCCAAACCAACTATAGGTCCGGAAACATACTTCCACTAATCCTCTCATCTTCATCCCTCGTTCCACTTTTCCCTCCTAGCAAACAAGCTCTTAAGAACCAGGTCTCTCACCCGATCCATTCCCTTCTATCGAAGAACTATAGGCCCCTATATACTTACACTAGTCCTCTCACCCTCATCCCTTCGTTCCCTTTTCCTTCCTGGCAAACAAGCTCTAGAAGTAGCGAAACGATTCCAAACTTATCAATGAGTCTCACAATACATCAAAACTGAAACAGCACATCCAATCATATCGAGCGGGGACAAATACCGAGGATAATGCCACATTATACACAAAAACAGCATGTATTTATACCCACATATTATATGGCACAATCTACTCTTATACTTTCCTTTTTCGCCTAAATGCTTCAAACTCGAAATCAGACTTAATCAAAGAACATAATCAATCAGGAATATAACATAATCGGATAAAATTTAAAGCCTTACCCCAAGCAACAGTGCACTCCTCGCTAGTGGCGCTAGCCTGGTTCGCTTGGCACTCGATACCTAAATTCACCCAACCAAAAAAACAAAACAAAACAAAAAAATCAAAATCAAAATCAAAAGAAAATACCAATTAATCGCCAAAAAGCAACAAGAAACAAAGATTTTGATCTACTAATCAAGAAAAAAAAGGAGAAAAAAACTCACAGAGATCCATGATGTGGTTTCTGCAGATCGCACAGTTGTCAACAACAATATCTGCATCAAAAGAATCGCCATGAAATCAGCATTCGAAAGCCCTGAATTCACGAACAGGACGAAAGGGGGGAAAAAAAAAAGGGGGGGGAAGAAACTAGGGTTAGGGTTAGGAGGAAATTGTTACCCCAAGCCCAGAGGGCGACGGCGTTCCACTTCTTGATCTCGAAACGCTTGGGCTTCTTGCTGGAAGGACCAGCGCTGCTGGAGGGCTCGCCGGCGGGAACCATGGGAACGTCGGAATCCAAGGTCGCCATAGCTTCTAGAAGAGAAAATGAAAAGCTCCGATTGGGTGGTTTTGGGCGCGCGCTTTGCTTTTGCCTTGGAGGAGAGAGAGAGAGAGAGAGAGGAAAAGCGTGAAAGAAAGAAAGAAAGAGTGTCGTAACTCGTAATGTCGACAGAAATCGAAGCCCGCGACCCCTCTTTAGATAGGAGGGGGATTTTTATTCTACTCGGACTACGATTCTTTTGAATTCAATAAATCCAATATAATTATCACACTAGAAAAATAAAATAAAATAAATTTACGGCTTGTTATATTAACTAAAATATTTTAATTCGTTCGGCCAAAAAATTTTTTTTTAATTAACTTGATATTCGTCAGATTAAAAAAAATATATAAAAGGAGATGTAAATCAAATTTTATTACGAATTATTGAATTTACTATAATTTCATTATACGATATTTAAAAAAAAATATATAAAAGAAGATGTAATTGGAATCCTTTTAGGAATTATTGAATTTACAAAAATTAATAGTAAATAGTAGTTTTTTTTAAAAAAAGTAAATAGTGGGCTTTTAAAATGTTTAAAGTAAATAATAAATTTATTTGTAATTATAATATTACAATCTCACTTTTAGAATTTTGTTACATGTTCTCATAATACTTCTTAATTTGATTTTTCTCGAATGCGCAACCACGTAATTTTTTTTTTTTTTTTTTTTTGGGAACCTCTAAAATAATATTGTTGTTCACATCCATTTTTGTCCATGTATTTGTCTTTTTTTGTTTTCTTATTTTTTATTTTTGTGTCTTTCATCCTTTTTCTTTCTCTTCTTTTTCTTTGGCTCTGTTGACATAATGTTTCACTCAGTTTAGTTTAGTTTAGTTTAGTTTAGTTTAGTTTTTTTTTTTTTTTTTGTTTAATGTCGTTTTAGTAAGATGTATTCCATATTGTTGTTGTACCAAGGAGTCGTCGTTTGAATTTTGCAATCGTTTTCAAGATGGCTGGCGTTTTCCCAATGTCGTTGTTCCTAATTGTTGAGGTGGCATTTGTTGGAACATGTCGTTTTTTGGAGATTCCATTAAAAGCGCCTTGTATTTTAGTTTTATTTTAGATCACCTTTCATTATACAAATGTCAGTGTATGATTATAGTGATAATTCTGTATTTTTTTAGTGATAATTTCATGATTAACTTCGTC